>JANDEH010000037.1:0-600000 GCA_024610705.1 Tetragnatha versicolor | reverse complement strand
ATGAGGGAGACGGAAACACTGTTGAGAGGCATTAAGTCTCAGGGGGTAGAGGTTGCAGTTTCGGGGTTACTACCTAGTAGGGATGTTACGTATTAGTTAAAGTGTGGAACCAGAACCGGTTCCACAGTTCCAAGGTGGGATAAGGTTCCCTTAACAGTTCCAAACGGTTCCAAACTTAAAACCGTTCATATAAAAAAACGCAAGGGTCCCAAAGACAAAAAGGAGCAATAAAGTCAAAAAATTCAAAAACTGACTTGTGGTCAAATGGGGTTGTGCAAAGGTCAGTGACCCCAAAAACAACCACGAGACAAAGAAAAGGTCAGAAAAGTTATATAGCGAGAAAACATGGATTGACCATTGGTCAAGAGATCTTGACCAGTGGTCAACACCAATATGTTACCCGCCTTAAGGCGTTTGGTTTGATACCCCACATGACCTACTTCAATGCCAAAGCAAAGAAGTTGCAAAATGTGGATCGGACTGACCAATGGTCAGTCGGAACCAAAGACACATGTTATAACAATAAGGATTACAAGAGATAAATTTACAACTCTAACATTTATTTTATAGTGAATTTTAGTCATCTTGACCAGTGGTCAAGATACAGGACACTCTCGGGCGAAAGGAGTTAAAGTACTAAAAAACGGCCCGGGCGAGGGGAGTTGAAGGCTCCTTTTCCCTCGGGTGAAAGGAATAAAAGGCTCCCTTTCCTTCGGGCGAAAGGAGTTGACGGCTCCCTTTACCCCGGGCGAAAGGAGCAAGAGGCTCCCTTTCCCTCGGGAGAAGGGAGTCAAAGGCTCCCTTTCCCTCGGGAGAAGGGAATCAAAGGCTCCCTTTCCCTCGATTTTAGTGAACATGGTAGTTTGTTTGGCGAAATTGCCGTTTTAGCAATCCGTTTCAATCGTCAAGATTTTATGTGAAATTTTAAAATACTTTATCTTTACTTGAAGATAAGTATTGAAAGAATATAAATTCAGTATTATTTTTGAACTGCCATATCAAATACAGGAATAACCCCCTATTCCATCCTAAGTTCCGAAAACACAAGCCGAGGCCAACCAACACCAACCCGTTTCTTCCTCCTCTAATAACAAAGCCCCTCAAGGCTCCCTTTTCCTCGGGAGAAGGGAGTCAAAGGCTCCCTTTC
Organism: Tetragnatha versicolor; assembly: GCA_024610705.1. Taxonomy (NCBI): domain Eukaryota; kingdom Metazoa; phylum Arthropoda; class Arachnida; order Araneae; family Tetragnathidae; genus Tetragnatha; species Tetragnatha versicolor. The sequence continues at coordinate 598,853 of JANDEH010000037.1, read as the reverse complement.
CCTCGGTAGAAGGGAGTCAAAGGCTCCCTTTTCCTCGGGAGAAGGGAGTCAAAGGCTTCCTTTTCCTCGGGAGAAGGGAGTCAAAGGCTCCCTTTCCCTCGGTAGAAGGGAGTCAAAGGCTCCCTTTTCCTCGGGAGAAGGGAGTCAAAGGCTTCCTTTTCCTCGGGAGAAGGGAGTCAAAGGCTTCCTTTCCCTCGGGAGAAGGGAGTCAAAGGCTTCCTTTTCCTCGGGAGAAGGGAGTCAAAGGCTTCCTTTTCCTCGGGAGAAGGGAGTCAAAGGCTTCCTTTTCCTCGGGAGAAGGGAGTCAAAGGCTTCCTTTCCCTCGGGAGAAGGGAGTCAAAGGCTTCCTTTTCCTCGGGAGAAGGGAGTCAAAGGCTTCCTTTCCCTCGGGAGAAGGGAGTCAAAGGCTTCCTTTTCCTCGGGAGAAGGGAGTCAAAGGCTTCCTTTTCCTCGGGAGAAGGGAGTCAAAGGCTTCCTTTTCCTCGGGAGAAGGGAGTCAAAGGCTTCCTTTTCCTCGGGAGAAGGGAGTCAAAGGCTCCCTTTCCCTCGGTAGAAGGGAGTCAAAGGCTCCCTTTCCCTCGGTAGAAGGAAGTCAAAGGCTCCCTTTCCCTCGGGAGAAGGGAGTCAAAGGCTTCCTTTTCCTCGGGAGAAGGGAGTCAAAGGCTTCCTTTTCCTCGGGAGAAGGGAGTCAAAGGCTTCCTTTTCCTCGGGAGAAGGGAGTCAAAGGCTTCCTTTCCCTCGGGAGAAGGGAGTCAAAGGCTTCCTTTTCCTCGGGAGAAGGGAGTCAAAGGCTTCCTTTCCCTCGGAGAAGGGAGTCAAAGGCTTCCTTTTCCTCGGGAGAAGGGAGTCAAAGGCTTCCTTTTCCTCGGGAGAAGGGAGTCAAAGGCTTCCTTTTCCTCGGGAGAAGGGAGTCAAAGGCTTCCTTTTCCTCGGGAGAAGGGAGTCAAAGGCTTCCTTTTCCTCGGGAGAAGGGAGTCAAAGGCTTCCTTTTCCTCGGGAGAAGGGAGTCAAAGGCTTCCTTTTCCTCGGGAGAAGGGAGTCAAAGGCTTCCTTTCCTTCGGGCGAAAGGAGTTGACGGCTCCCTTTACCCCGGGCGAAAGGAGCAAGAGGCTCCCTTTCCCTCGGGAGAAGGGAGTCAAAGGCTCCCTTTCCCTCGGGAGAAGGGAATCAAAGGCTCCCTTTCCCTCGATTTTAGTGAACATGGTAGTTTGTTTGGCGAAATTGCCGTTTTAGCAATCCGTTTCAATCGTCAAGATTTTATGTGAAATTTTAAAATACTTTATCTTTACTTGAAGATAAGTATTGAAAGAATATAAATTCAGTATTATTTTTGAACTGCCATATCAAATACAGGAATAACCCCCTATTCCATCCTAAGTTCCGAAAACACAAGCCGAGGCCAACCAACACCAACCCGTTTCTTCCTCCTCTAATAACAAAGCCCCTCAAGGCTCCCTTTTCCTCGGGAGAAGGGAGTCAAAGGCTCCCTTTCCCTCGGGAGAAGGGAGTCAAAGGCTCCCTTTCCCTCGGGAGAAGGGAGTCAAAGGCTCCCTTTCCCTCGGGAGAAGGGAGTCAAAGGCTCCCTTTCCCTCGGGAGAAGGGAGTCAAAGGCTCCCTTTCCCTCGGTAGAAGGGAGTCAAAGGCTCCCTTTCCCTCGGGAGAAGGGAGTCAAAGGCTCCCTTTCCCTCGGGAGAAGGGAGTCAAAGGCTCCCTTTCCCTCGGGAGAAGGGAGTCAAAGGCTCCCTTTCCCTCGGTAGAAGGGAGTCAAAGGCTCCCTTTCCCTCGGTAGAAGGGAGTCAAAGGCTCCCTTTCCCTCGGTAGAAGGGAGTCAAAGGCTCCCTTTCCCTCGGTAGAAGGGAGTCAAAGGCTCCCTTTCCCTCGGGAGAAGGGAGTCAAAGGCTCCCTTTTCCTCGGGAGAAGGGAGTCAAAGGCTCCCTTTCCCTCGGGAGAAGGGAGTCAAAGGCTCCCTTTCCCTCGGTAGAAGGGAGTCAAAGGCTCCCTTTCCCTCGGTAGAAGGGAGTCAAAGGCTCCCTTTCCCTCGGGAGAAGGGAGTCAAAGGCTCCCTTTCCCTCGGTAGAAGGGAGTCAAAGGCTCCCTTTCCCTCGGTAGAAGGGAGTCAAAGGCTCCCTTTCCCTCGGGAGAAGGGAGTCAAAGGCTCCCTTTCCCTCGGGAGAAGGGAGTCAAAGGCTCCCTTTCCCTCGGGAGAAGGGAGTCAAAGGCTCCCTTTCCCTCGGTAGAAGGGAGTCAAAGGCTCCCTTTCCCTCGGTAGAAGGGAGTCAAAGGCTCCCTTTCCCTCGGTAGAAGGGAGTCAAAGGCTCCCTTTCCCTCGGGAGAAGGGAGTCAAAGGCTCCCTTTTCCTCGGGAGAAGGGAGTCAAAGGCTCCCTTTTCCTCGGGAGAAGGGAGTCAAAGGCTCCCTTTCCCTCGGTAGAAGGGAGTCAAAGGCTCCCTTTCCCTCGGTAGAAGGGAGTCAAAGGCTCCCTTTCCCTCGGGAGAAGGGAGTCAAAGGCTCCCTTTCCCTCGATTTTAGTGAACATGGTAGTTTGGCGAAATTGCCGTTTTAGCAATCCGTTTCAATCGTCAAGATTTTATGTGAAATTTTAAAATACTTTATCTTTACTTGAAGATAAGTATTGAAAGAATATAAATTCAGTATTATTTTTGAACTGCCATATCAAATACAGGAATAACCCCCTATTCCATCCTAAGTTCCGAAAACACAAGCCGAGGCCAACCAACACCAACCCGTTTCTTCCTCCTCTAATAACAAAGCCCCTCAAGGCTCCCTTTTCCTCGGGAGAAGGGAGTCAAAGGCTCCCTTTCCCTCGGTAGAAGGGAGTCAAAGGCTCCCTTTTCCTCGGGAGAAGGGAGTCAAAGGCTCCCTTTCCCTCGGTAGAAGGGAGTCAAAGGCTCCCTTTCCCTCGGTAGAAGGGAGTCAAAGGCTCCCTTTCCCTCGGGAGAAGGGAGTCAAAGGCTCCCTTTTCCTCGGGAGAAGGGAGTCAAAGGCTCCCTTTCCCTCGGGAGAAGGGAGTCAAAGGCTCCCTTTCCCTCGGTAGAAGGGAGTCAAAGGCTCCCTTTCCCTCGGTAGAAGGGAGTCAAAGGCTCCCTTTCCCTCGGTAGAAGGGAGTCAAAGGCTCCCTTTCCCTCGGTAGAAGGGAGTCAAAGGCTCCCTTTCCCTCGGGAGAAGGGAGTCAAAGGCTCCCTTTCCCTCGGGAGAAGGGAGTCAAAGGCTCCCTTTCCCTCGGGAGAAGGGAGTCAAAGGCTCCCTTTCCCTCGGTAGAAGGGAGTCAAAGGCTCCCTTTCCCTCGGTAGAAGGGAGTCAAAGGCTCCCTTTCCCTCGGTAGAAGGGAGTCAAAGGCTCCCTTTCCCTCGGGAGAAGGGAGTCAAAGGCTCCCTTTTCCTCGGGAGAAGGGAGTCAAAGGCTCCCTTTTCCTCGGGAGAAGGGAGTCAAAGGCTCCCTTTCCCTCGGTAGAAGGGAGTCAAAGGCTCCCTTTCCCTCGGTAGAAGGGAGTCAAAGGCTCCCTTTCCCTCGGGAGAAGGGAGTCAAAGGCTCCCTTTCCCTCGATTTTAGTGAACATGGTAGTTTGGCGAAATTGCCGTTTTAGCAATCCGTTTCAATCGTCAAGATTTTATGTGAAATTTTAAAATACTTTATCTTTACTTGAAGATAAGTATTGAAAGAATATAAATTCAGTATTATTTTTGAACTGCCATATCAAATACAGGAATAACCCCCTATTCCATCCTAAGTTCCGAAAACACAAGCCGAGGCCAACCAACACCAACCCGTTTCTTCCTCCTCTAATAACAAAGCCCCTCAAGGCTCCCTTTTCCTCGGGAGAAGGGAGTCAAAGGCTCCCTTTCCCTCGGGAGAAGGGAGTCAAAGGCTCCCTTTCCCTCGGTAGAAGGGAGTCAAAGGCTCCCTTTCCCTCGGTAGAAGGGAGTCAAAGGCTCCCTTTCCCTCGGTAGAAGGGAGTCAAAGGCTCCCTTTCCCTCGGTAGAAGGGAGTCAAAGGCTCCCTTTCCCTCGGGAGAAGGGAGTCAAAGGCTCCCTTTTCCTCGGGAGAAGGGAGTCAAAGGCTCCCTTTCCCTCGGGAGAAGGGAGTCAAAGGCTCCCTTTCCCTCGGTAGAAGGGAGTCAAAGGCTCCCTTTCCCTCGGTAGAAGGGAGTCAAAGGCTCCCTTTCCCTCGGTAGAAGGGAGTCAAAGGCTCCCTTTCCCTCGGGAGAAGGGAGTCAAAGGCTCCCTTTCCCTCGGTAGAAGGGAGTCAAAGGCTCCCTTTCCCTCGGTAGAAGGGAGTCAAAGGCTCCCTTTCCCTCGGGAGAAGGGAGTCAAAGGCTCCCTTTCCCTCGGGAGAAGGGAGTCAAAGGCTCCCTTTCCCTCGGGAGAAGGGAGTCAAAGGCTCCCTTTCCCTCGGTAGAAGGGAGTCAAAGGCTCCCTTTCCCTCGGTAGAAGGGAGTCAAAGGCTCCCTTTCCCTCGGTAGAAGGGAGTCAAAGGCTCCCTTTCCCTCGGGAGAAGGGAGTCAAAGGCTCCCTTTTCCTCGGGAGAAGGGAGTCAAAGGCTCCCTTTTCCTCGGGAGAAGGGAGTCAAAGGCTCCCTTTCCCTCGGTAGAAGGGAGTCAAAGGCTCCCTTTCCCTCGGTAGAAGGGAGTCAAAGGCTCCCTTTCCCTCGGGAGAAGGGAGTCAAAGGCTCCCTTTCCCTCGATTTTAGTGAACATGGTAGTTTGGCGAAATTGCCGTTTTAGCAATCCGTTTCAATCGTCAAGATTTTATGTGAAATTTTAAAATACTTTATCTTTACTTGAAGATAAGTATTGAAAGAATATAAATTCAGTATTATTTTTGAACTGCCATATCAAATACAGGAATAACCCCCTATTCCATCCTAAGTTCCGAAAACACAAGCCGAGGCCAACCAACACCAACCCGTTTCTTCCTCCTCTAATAACAAAGCCCCTCAAGGCTCCCTTTTCCTCGGGAGAAGGGAGTCAAAGGCTCCCTTTCCCTCGGTAGAAGGGAGTCAAAGGCTCCCTTTTCCTCGGGAGAAGGGAGTCAAAGGCTCCCTTTCCCTCGGGAGAAGGGAGTCAAAGGCTCCCTTTCCCTCGGTAGAAGGGAGTCAAAGGCTCCCTTTCCCTCGGGAGAAGGGAGTCAAAGGCTCCCTTTTCCTCGGGAGAAGGGAGTCAAAGGCTCCCTTTCCCTCGGTAGAAGGGAGTCAAAGGCTCCCTTTCCCTCGGTAGAAGGGAGTCAAAGGCTCCCTTTCCCTCGGTAGAAGGGAGTCAAAGGCTCCCTTTCCCTCGGTAGAAGGGAGTCAAAGGCTCCCTTTCCCTCGGGAGAAGGGAGTCAAAGGCTCCCTTTCCCTCGGTAGAAGGGAGTCAAAGGCTCCCTTTCCCTCGGTAGAAGGGAGTCAAAGGCTCCCTTTTCCTCGGGAGAAGGGAGTCAAAGGCTCCCTTTTCCTCGGGAGAAGGGAGTCAAAGGCTCCCTTTCCCTCGGTAGAAGGGAGTCAAAGGCTCCCTTTCCCTCGGTAGAAGGGAGTCAAAGGCTCCCTTTCCCTCGGGAGAAGGGAGTCAAAGGCTCCCTTTCCCTCGATTTTAGTGAACATGGTAGTTTGGCGAAATTGCCGTTTTAGCAATCCGTTTCAATCGTCAAGATTTTATGTGAAATTTTAAAATACTTTATCTTTACTTGAAGATAAGTATTGAAAGAATATAAATTCAGTATTATTTTTGAACTGCCATATCAAATACAGGAATAACCCCCTATTCCATCCTAAGTTCCGAAAACACAAGCCGAGGCCAACCAACACCAACCCGTTTCTTCCTCCTCTAATAACAAAGCCCCTCAAGGCTCCCTTTTCCTCGGGAGAAGGGAGTCAAAGGCTCCCTTTCCCTCGGTAGAAGGGAGTCAAAGGCTCCCTTTTCCTCGGGAGAAGGGAGTCAAAGGCTCCCTTTCCCTCGGTAGAAGGGAGTCAAAGGCTCCCTTTCCCTCGGGAGAAGGGAGTCAAAGGCTCCCTTTCCCTCGGTAGAAGGGAGTCAAAGGCTCCCTTTCCCTCGGTAGAAGGGAGTCAAAGGCTCCCTTTTCCTCGGGAGAAGGGAGTCAAAGGCTCCCTTTCCCTCGGGAGAAGGGAGTCAAAGGCTCCCTTTCCCTCGGTAGAAGGGAGTCAAAGGCTCCCTTTCCCTCGGTAGAAGGGAGTCAAAGGCTCCCTTTCCCTCGGGAGAAGGGAGTCAAAGGCTCCCTTTCCCTCGGTAGAAGGGAGTCAAAGGCTCCCTTTCCCTCGGTAGAAGGGAGTCAAAGGCTCCCTTTCCCTCGGGAGAAGGGAGTCAAAGGCTCCCTTTCCCTCGGGAGAAGGGAGTCAAAGGCTCCCTTTCCCTCGGGAGAAGGGAGTCAAAGGCTCCCTTTCCCTCGGTAGAAGGGAGTCAAAGGCTCCCTTTCCCTCGGTAGAAGGGAGTCAAAGGCTCCCTTTCCCTCGGTAGAAGGGAGTCAAAGGCTCCCTTTCCCTCGGGAGAAGGGAGTCAAAGGCTCCCTTTTCCTCGGGAGAAGGGAGTCAAAGGCTCCCTTTTCCTCGGGAGAAGGGAGTCAAAGGCTCCCTTTCCCTCGGTAGAAGGGAGTCAAAGGCTCCCTTTCCCTCGGGAGAAGGGAGTCAAAGGCTCCCTTTCCCTCGGGAGAAGGGAGTCAAAGGCTCCCTTTCCCTCGATTTTAGTGAACATGGTAGTTTGGCGAAATTGCCGTTTTAGCAATCCGTTTCAATCGTCAAGATTTTATGTGAAATTTTAAAATACTTTATCTTTACTTGAAGATAAGTATTGAAAGAATATAAATTCAGTATTATTTTTGAACTGCCATATCAAATACAGGAATAACCCCCTATTCCATCCTAAGTTCCGAAAACACAAGCCGAGGCCAACCAACACCAACCCGTTTCTTCCTCCTCTAATAACAAAGCCCCTCAAGGCTCCCTTTCCCTCGGGAGAAAGGAGTCAAAGGCTCCCTTTCCCTCGGGAGAAGGGAGTCAAAGGCTCCCTTTTCCTCGGGAGAAGGGAGTCAAAGGCTCCCTTTCCCTCGGTAGAAGGGAGTCAAAGGCTCCCTTTCCCTCGGGAGAAGGGAGTCAAAGGCTCCCTTTTCCTCGGGAGAAGGGAGTCAAAGGCTCCCTTTCCCTCGGTAGAAGGGAGTCAAAGGCTCCCTTTCCCTCGGTAGAAGGGAGTCAAAGGCTCCCTTTCCCTCGGGAGAAGGGAGTCAAAGGCTCCCTTTCCCTCGATTTTAGTGAACATGGTAGTTTGGCGAAATTGCCGTTTTAGCAATCCGTTTCAATCGTCAAGATTTTATGTGAAATTTTAAAATACTTTATCTTTACTTGAAGATAAGTATTGAAAGAATATAAATTCAGTATTATTTTTGAACTGCCATATCAAATACAGGAATAACCCCCTATTCCATCCTAAGTTCCGAAAACACAAGCCGAGGCCAACCAACACCAACCCGTTTCTTCCTCCTCTAATAACAAAGCCCCTCAAGGCTCCCTTTCCCTCGGGAGAAAGGAGTCAAAGGCTCCCTTTCCCTCGGGAGAAGGGAGTCAAAGGCTCCCTTTTCCTCGGGAGAAGGGAGTCAAAGGCTCCCTTTTCCTCGGGAGAAAGGAGTCAAAGGCTCCCTTTCCCTCGGGAGAAGGGAGTCAAAGGCTCCCTTTCCCTCGGGAGAAGGGAGTCAAAGGCTCCCTTTCCCTCGGGAGAAAGGAGTCAAAGGCTCCCTTTCCCTCGATCTTTAGAGTTAATAGGGGGAGAAACCTGGCGCCTGGAGGATGCAGACGGAGAACGCCTTGGCCTGCACCAGGCTGTAGTGCTTCTGAAGAAACTCATTGGTTATTGTATGTATAATTTTTAAACATTCTCATCCACCAGGCACTTCTACCCGATGGATAAGATCGAGTAATTCTATCAATTATTATTTAGAAGTTCAATTTCATTAACTACGAGTAATTAAGTATTTTTATTGTTCCATGAAAAAAGTGGTGATTTTTGCTATGTGTGATGTGATACTCGCAAAATACAAAGATCAATGTTTGTATCAACGTGGCTGCAATGAGTAAAATTCAACAAAAAGGTATAGATAATAGGAAAGTTAAATAAAAAAGATTATACTTTTATATTTCCCCTTTTCTCTAATCAAAGCTTTACATTCTCACACCCAGATATAACTTGCAGATCTCTCTCTAGATGGCGCTACTCCGATAGAAATTTTAGAAATTTTTAGTTTACAAGGGACTCAAAGATGACCAGATCATTTGAACGGCCCCTGAATTAATTGATAAAAAATAAGCTGTCTTTCAAAACTATATTTCAGCTTGTACAAATGGTCCCGAATCTTGAGTTTATAGGAAATATTAACTGTTTGCTCTCATTAAAAGTACTTTTATTAATTTATTAGTATACAGGGTGTCCCAAGATATTTGCTTAACTCGTCAATTGCAAACTTTTAGAGCAGCACCGATTCTGCTCTACAATTTTGTAATTGACTAATTTAGCAAAGATATCTAAGTTTTAAAAATATTATATATCTCCTGACAATGTTGCTAGGGGGTGATCAAAATTACCGCATAGTCACTTTTATAAACCACACTCTTATGTCACCATCTGTGTAGTGGTTCATCACTTAATATAGGGTTGGACACTCTCAATATTGACGTAATTCATTTATTAATCATTATTGCGTCGTACGTGCTCGTTAAATCGGTGGATCCGAAAGTCCTGTCGCCCGTCATGGCTAGTTTACCACGGGTCCAGGTGTCTGGAAACTATTTCCCTCCCCTTCAGAGACATGGCAAAATTGTGGAGGTGGTGATAGATGGTGGCAGCATCTATCATATATCATGAGGCAGAAGTCTGCCATTTAGGGGCCTCACTTTCTCAGGACCCTCTTTGCCTTGAATCCATGTGGAACTTGGGTATTCCAAGTGGCACACGACAACAACAACATTAATCATTATTTTAAATTAACTGTTTATTCTTAACCTAGACTATTTACACTTATTTCGATTTACTGTATTAAATTTTTAGCTGTTCAATTTTTCACTGAAAATGAAGGTTTTCAGATCTCTCAAGAGAAATGAACTCACAACTAAACTTTCACTCCGGAGCTCCTAAAAAGCCTACTATTATTATCAAGGCAGAATTCATCAAGAATGTTTACACATTTGATCTTAAAGTTATCACCTATCAATTAGATTCGATCGATTTTTTAATTTAAAACTGAAATATGATGAGAAACTCTGCCTTTTTCATGGAATAGGGGTCAGTCTCCATTTGAAATTCTGCATTTTGATAGAAAGAGGAATAATTTCACTTACGAACGCTTGAGTTGCAAAAAGATTCCGAAGAGATCCTCTAGACTGGTCAACATCTACTACCCCCGGGGTTGACGGGGGGGGGGTTACACTTTCGGAAGATCCAATGGTCAAAATGACCTCATCTGGGCATACCTAAAAAAAGGGAATACTTCATAAAAGAACGAAAGTTGACCGAAAGATGGCTGGAGACTATTTCCAATATTTAGGAGATATTTAGTTGCAACTACAAAATGGGGGGTCTGGAGGTCCACCCCAGAAAATTTTTGGAAATTCGCCTATAAAAACCAGGTTTTTAACTAGTTTTGTTACCCTAGTTAGAATATTGGATATAAATTTTCAGGTAAGATTTGCATTTTGATGAATTTAATGAATTATAGAGTTCTAAGGACAGAAGGGGATCTGGGGGGTCATCTCCCAGAAAGATTTTGGAAATTTGACCCTAAAAACAAGGTTTCAACTTAGTTTAGATGCACTTTTAACCCGATTTTCAGACAAACATTCTCAGGTAGGATTTTGATGAACTTAATGAAAAAAAAATTTTATTAATAAAGTACAAAAGGGGGGTTGGGGGTCCTCCACCAGAAAATTTTTAAAAATTTAACCCTAAGAAACAGGATGTTAACTAGTGTTGGTACACAAGTCACAATTTCGGGGGGTCCCCCCGTATGACTGCCCCCTTTTCCACTGCATTAGCCTACTAACTCCACGTTATCGAAAAGGAGACTTTCTCGACGATTCGCTGGCCTATTGGCAGGAGATATTCCTACATTCATAGCTATCAGTGTGGATGTTAAATCAAAGAAGAGTTTCACGAATCAGAGTTAGTGAAAAGCCAAATTTTCTATCTTTAGCTAAATATGGCTGTTTCAGCAATGTCTTCCCCATGACGCCAACTGTTGCTGGAACACGCATATCCGACAGATCTTCTGCTCGGTATTATTCCAACAAAAAAATTCTGTTTCTAACTAGAAATAATAATTTAATGAGACCCCTAAAAAATCCAATTTCAGTATTGGATAATGCATAAAAAATTTGATTTTGAAACTGTAATATTAACACTTAAAATGAGTTTAAACCTGTATTTAACCCTATAGTGCATACTGTAGCGATTTGGCTACACGACATTTTCCCCCATTTCCTACTCGAACTTTCATTTCCAAACGGCAACACCATGCGATAAGTAGAATAAATATAACATTTCACTGTATTAGCACTTTAGATTGCCAGTAAATGGCAGCAGGGGTACTATTTTGAGACATTTGTTAGTAGCTAGTGAGACGAAAGTCTAGACCAGGCATGGCCAACCCGCGGCCCGCGGGCCGCATGCGGCCCTCTGGGTCATTTTGTGCGGCCCGCGAAGCTCTCTGAAAACTCTCCAAACAGTAGCTTTAAAACACTTTTTAGCACACTAAAATTCAAAATTTTTTCGGGGGAGAACCCCCGACCCCCCATATACCTCTTAGATCAGGCTTTGCCAACCTGGGGTCCGTTTTGAAATAATTTTGTGGTCCGCAAGAATTTTTTTAGTCAAAAGTTGAAGTTTTAGGGTAAGTTAAGGCCCCCCCAAAATCGGACAAAGGGTACCGAAACACGTTAAAGTCTGTTAATTAGAGTCGTATTTCCAAAAAATTTTCTGGGGGAGGACCCCCAGATCCCCCTTTAGTATTCAGAACTGTATTCTTCACAACTTTTTTAGGATATTAATTCAGTCAGGTGCAAATCCTAACTAAAAATATTTTTTAATTTATGCATTGTAGCTGTTGTAGATTTATTATTATAGATTTATGGGTATTTATTTTAGTAGATATGACCAGAGATACTTTATTTTAATCCTTCACCTCACTCGGTTAAGGGTTGAGGTGCTTCCTGACGAAAATGGAATGGAACTATATTCCACCGAGATTTGGGAACAATGATCAAATTTTTTTTTTTTGTTTAAACTAAAAAGTGGTGACTAAAAATATTTGCTCATTTTTATGTTATTTAAGCCTTTAAAAATCTCACAAAAACAAAATTCCGAGAAAAATTCAAGACATATCTTGGGTGGGGGAAGGCAATACTATATTGCAGAGGTTCAATATAATACCTTAAAATATATTTTTTAAAAATTAACACCGAGATACACACGCGTTTTCCGAAATTCCTCCAAGTTACCTTTATTGAGTGTTCTCCAAAGGGGATGAAAGAAAAAATTTAAGTGGCAAATTTCAAATGATAATCGAGGGGGGAGGACCCCCCTCGAAATATTGACTTCAATTTTTAATTTATTTTCTATGAAAATTCTGTTGGTTTACAAAAGGAGCTGTTTTCTTTGGGTGTAACCAAAAATGTCTCAAAATGAGCTAAAACGCTAATTTTAGAGGCAAATTTTCAAAAATTTTCACATAATGGGTAACATAATTTTAATATTAAGTAATAAAATACTGAAGTCGTAAGTGAGGGAGGGGGTACCTAAGGAATAAGGTTGAGTCACTCTCCCCTGAAACAAAAGTCTGGGTGCAGGTCTGGTTGTTCCAAGTCTTGGGGGGGGCACTGATATAACCACTGATATAGAGGGTCTAACTAAGGATAGAGGGAGTAAATGTATCTTTCGATCCCCTCAGCTTCTTCCTTTACCCCCTACGAGTCTGTCAAAATCACGTGACCCTTTTACAATCGTTGGTTAATCACTAAACTTCACAGCAGTCTTTCTTGTCCATACTACGTCACGAGGCGCGGAAGAATACTCCGCGCTATGCATTCGTAAAACTTAAAATGAACAACGTTATTCGAAAATTACGACAAATAATCGCTACAAATGAATGGATGAAAGTAACCTGAAGTATTTCTTTAATGAAAATCAGTTTTAAACTCGAAATTCAGACACCGCGCTGGGAACTTCTTCCTCACTTAGCTCCCAGCATCTTTTCTCCATGGACAAGAAACATTGCGTTTGAGTATAATACGTTCGTAGTCCATGTGAGCAGCTTCAAAAGAATTCGCAGGTGTTCTCTAATGTTGATGTTGGTTTCTGGATGTGTTGTGATCTCTGGGCAACGGAATGGCAGGACATATCATTTCGTTTATATTTCATAGCCCAATGCTCAGAAAATCATCATTTAATAGGCAGGACATATCAGTGAAGAGGGAATTAATTCTTTGGTTCTTAAGCTATTATGCCGTCGACCGTGCCGCTGAATCCGAAAAGTTATCAAATCCCAGCTGTACCGCTGAATTTAACGGCTGCTGAACGGTCAACGGTATAATACGCAAGTACCAATTTTTTTAGTTGTTCAATTGTTCAGTGAAACTAAAGATTTTCATGCATCTCCATGAGAAATTAATTTTCCATGCAACACACAACTAAAGTTTTTGTACAGAGCGACTGAACAAAAACAGAGTTCAGTTTATAATTTAGAAATTGCGCATTTCGGATATAAAATGGAAGAATTTCACTTACGAACACTGGAGTGGCGAAAGACTCTCCGTAAGATGATGCGAAGTTGAGTTGAATCTTGCTGCCCCAAATCCCTGATGTCAGATAGTTCGATTCAGCCATGCACGAGCACAGGGGTAGAAAGCAACTCAGATCTGACTGCTAAGCACCAATCTGTTCACAAAAATAAAAGGAAAGTAAGCCCTATGAACTAGCCTGGTGGCGAGGTAAATTTTTACGAAACTGAAAACAAATTTAAAAAAATATTAACCCCGATTGGGTAGTTACGCATCATCCCGTCGACCGTTCAGTTGCCGTCTAATTCAGCGGTACATCAATAGAAAAGTCAATGGGATTTGATAACGTCGTTGATTAAGCGGCACGATCGGCGGTTTAATACGTAAGAACCTCCGATAGTTAATTATGATATTTGGTTAACAGATTAAAACAGACTTGGATCTAGAATAAAATAACGAACCTCAATTGCTATAGTAGTTTAAAACGGTAAAAACGTTTTATCGTTAACTGAAATCTTCACCATGGAATGAGTGAAAATAACAAAAGTGTTCAGTTTATGTTTTGAAATTCCGCACTTTGATTTGGCACTGCTAAACTTGATCATAACAGTAGGTTATAAGGCTTATTCTTTACCCGAAAGATCAAAAGAGCCGACGTTACTGGAAGTTTTCCGTTCTTACCACTAGAGAGCGCATTTACGTTACGCAAAATTGGTTGGTTGGTTTGCTTCGACTCTTCAAAATTCGCAGCACGATTCGCAGTCCTTTTTTCATTTAATAATGATTTAAAATCCTTCTATTGGATTAGACTGTTGTATATTTCTTTATTGATGATAAAAATAAATATATAGTCAAGCATATTTCTAATGATTATTATTGAATTATATGAAATCAATGTTTATTTTCCCGTCAGAAAAAATGCCATGAATGACAGATGAGGCTGGTAGCGTTTCCCTTGTCCGAAACATCGCTTTTCGCATAATGAGCAAGCCTGATACATAACATAGTTAACGCTTAATCCAGATTAGCCTTGGATTTGAAAAATTGAACAGTTTTACTTAACGAACACTTAGACGGGCGGTTCCATTTTGAGTGCTCTTCGAATACACAAGATGCTGAAGATTAGTTGAGTTGAACCGTGCTGCATTTCGCCAAATCCCCCCTGGCACGAGCACATCAATTCTTATAATGCGATTTCTTTAATGAATGAGTTGGTAATAAATCAACCAAGGGGGGTTCAGGGGGTCTCCCCCTGATCTTTTTTTTTTAAACTTAATTTTAAAAACCGATTATTAACACTTTATTTCGAAAAGTTTTTTTTTATATTTCAGGAAAGTATTTATTTTTTATTTGCTTTGAATTTTATGAAAACAGCGGGATGAAGGGGGGAATAAATATTAAGTCAGTAGAAATCGCTGTTCAATAATAAACCTTTACTTTTATTTTGAAGTGAAGGTAGAAGAATTTGCCACAACATACATTACCAATTGGATTGGAGAAATGGATGTAGTGAACAAAGGATATTGAAGAGAACAAAGATATATAACACCTTGAAATAAAGGGGTTAAGAGAGTCTCAAACCAACTTTTTTCTAATTTGAAAATAACAGTCTTAAAAATGAGGATTTCACACATTAATTATAAACAGGTGGTAATTTTAAAGTTTTTATATCTTAAGGAAAAGATATAAAAAGATATAAGGAAAAGATATACAGAGAGATAAACTTCATATTCATACTTAAATAATTTTGAGTTAACATGCCAAACAAGTCAAATCAGACTAATAATTTCATACTAACCTAAACTCTTTAAAATCAAATCAATTCATTAAATTTGAAACGAAACTAACTTCCTCTAATTCAAAACTATAATCAAATTTAAAACTAACCTATCCTACTACAAATCCAAAACCATAATTTCAAACTAAACTAATTTCCTAAAATTCAAAACAATAATCAAATTTAAAACTAAACTAACTTCCTAAAATTCAAAACAATAATAATCATTTCACATCAATTTAAACACAGTTGCCAAAAGTTATTCCTTAAAAGTTTACAGTTCACTAGTAGATCCCGTCAAGTTGCAACATAATTGTTACATTGTTACATTTGAAACACTGCGAGTTCCCTTGAAATCTCGTTGTTTCTGCCCTAATCATTATGCCTTCTTTGAGATCAAATATTTTTAGGTTATTTGGGTTTCTAGCTAGCTCAACTATGGTTTCTTTGAGAAGGGGTGTGGCATGTACCCTATTTTTTTGGGGGCAAACCCTACTCTAATTAGTTTATCCTCAACTCTATCTAGTGATATTTGGGTGGGGATGCCTTTTAGCACTGCCTTTATAGGTTTTTCTTCCAGGGGACGAATTTTTATAAGCCTTTAACTCATGATCTGAGAGGTCGTACCTCCGAAGAAAGACTGCTCCAATATCCGAATGTGAAAGATCCAGGTTCACTTTCCCGATTGTTTGTGGTTGTCGCGGAGTTGGCGAAGTTTAATGAACAATTTAGCTTGCCCATTCCCATGAAACTAAAATCAAGCGATCGTTTTGGAGAAATAATCAGCAAATTTATGACACCATTTTAAGATTATTAGGAGAGATTACACAAGTTAATATGATCGTATATAACATAAGACAGATCGGTATAACTCTTAAAGATTTTATTTTATTTACACAGTTTAAAACTTTTTGACCCTAAAAAAATGGTCAGCAATTATATATTATTTTTCTCCTTTTTATAAATAAAACAATATGAATGAACAATATGAACATGAAAATAATCAAAACATAAAATATTAAACTACAGATCGTTATAAAAATTAAAGTACTTTCTTGGAATGAAATTTTTATTTATTAGTTTTAGTAGTCCGGCCTTCTTAGCTTCTGCTATGCCTTTCTTAGAAGTGTAGGCCTTCACTGGGCTCAGTTGAGTTCTTAATATTATGGATTCGTTGAGAGTAGTTTGAGGATTGATATAAACCTTCTAAAATATTGATCACTGTCTTATATTTTAGCACGTTTGGGTTAATCGAGTCAATCTGTAAAATCTTTAATTCTGTAATTTCTTCGTCGCAATTTTTTGAATTCAGGTTTAAATTCAATTCTCCAAAGGGCGTCTTTTAAAGAACACTTAATTGTAGAATCCGCAACTACTATCAGTGCAAACCTCTAGCTTTGAACTACTGACACTTTCCCTGAATGCTAGAAAGGGTTTCGTGAATTCCAAACATGATTACTTTAATGGAAATCAAACTGAATACGAATAAGGATCTAAGTCGATGTCTAGCCCATCCGATCATAGTTTCCCGTCATAATTCAGCTTTTTAATATGTTTTACGTCATAATTAGACGATATTTTTATTGGTTTGGTCTGATCGCAATAAAAGCTAAAAGATCAATTTCTGATCAGTATATATGAATTATCTATCCCTTATAAATTACATGTCTTTAGGATTGAATTTCCAATCATTTTCATTAACTTAGTTGTGACCGTTCTTTTCTCAAATAGCAGATCGTTTGATTTTGAATTAAGCCGTGGTTGAACATGGCTGGATTGGGCAAGGTAAATTGTTCACGAAACCGCACCGAATTGGCGATAGCCACGCCAAAGGGAAAAGAGAACTGAATCTGTCGAATTCGGATATTGGAGCAGTATTCTTCCGGAGGTACGAATTATTTAGATACCTGTCTGTTTTGAATGGCATTTTTTGTGAATACTTTATAGTAGGTATTCTCCCGCTAGCCTCGCTGGGATTTCCTTATTTCCTCCTCCCATGAATTTTCCTCTACCTTGAGCATTATTGGTGATGGGGGGACCCAATGGGGTGGGGGGAACAGTATCATTGTCATTTGCAGTGTAGTTATTATTTGAGTGGTTTAGTTTCAAAACCGGACAGATCCATTTTGGCACAGCTTCGGTAAGGGGCCATTCATTAATTACGTAAGGGTCCCGAGGGGGGTTGGAAAAATCTCTACATATCCTTACTTGGGGGTGAGGGGGGGTCAAACCCATTCTTACGTAAGATTTCCAAGTTAATGTAAAAAACAAATTCCAATTATTATCAAATTACTATTGAATAACTCCAGAAAAACTTGAAAATGCTGACGATCTCGGTATATTATCGAAGCTTTAATTTTTTTAAATTGAAATTATTGGAATTTAAACTGATTAAACGAAATGGAATCTTACGTAAAAATAAGGGGAGGGGTTTGAAAAATCTTGCGTACCCTTACATGGGGGTAGGGGGTTTAAAAATTGCCAAAATCATTCTTACGTAATGAATGGCCCCTAAGAATCGACGCGGTCGCCAAATGGAATATCACGGTATCATGCTATATCACGGCTGGTCGCCCGTTCTGATGTTTTACACCGACTCAAATGATAACACTTAAGTGCGTTACGAATTATAATTTTGTTCTTATTTTTAAATTAAACAGTTACCGGGGATTGAAATATGTATCTCCCGCATGCAGAGCGTGCACCATACCGCAGATCCGGCGGGATATACTGAAATCGTAAAAACTTTTTATAACATCCTTTTACTTGGGTTAATCTTTATTGGAGTCGTGGTAAAACATGGCGGCCGGAAAGGAGACCGGCCGTGATATAGCGGCAACTAGTCTTCCATTTGGCGACCGATTCGCGGTCACCAAACGGTATTCTTTTATCAATGCTGTGTCAAAATGGATCTGTCCGGTTTTGAAACTAGACCACTCATTTACTGGATTGTTTGACGTGGAGTGGGGAGCACTGTATATGCACTGGGTATTTCGCTAGTTTGCATTTGGGTACCATTTAGGTTGAGAACACTGTATACACTGGGAGTATTATTAGTTGCGACATTGGGGACACAATATGCACTGGGATAGGAGATAATGCCTGTATTCGATACCAACACATTATGAGCGCTTGGAATTACGTCAGGCACAAATATTTGAGAGTAGTTATTGTTGTTACTAGCATCGATAGAACTTTTATTTACTGAATCACTATTTGCACGTGGTTCATCCAAAGAATCCGGGCCTGTGCCAAAAAATGGTGATAAGATAGTGGATTCTGGCAACCCAGTTCTATAGAAGGTGAATTGCTTACTCGCCAATAAACGGCTTTGGCAACACCAAATATCGCCAAAAATGTCGCCCAGGCTTGGATTCTTTGGATTTACCTTGCACGTTTATTCACTTGTGTCTGAGTGCCAGTAGCGGCACCACGAGCTGAGGTTGTTGGTACCCCCGATTTAATAGAATTTGTTCGCTTTGCTACTCTAGGTCTAGACCCGGAGCTTGATGAAAAAGCTCTTTTTGCTTTTTTGCTTTGGACCAGGGTTCCCAACAAATACAATTCCCGGGATAGAGAGTCGCACTTACCTGTGCCTGTGATATCGTTGAATTCGGCCTGCAATTGTAGCTTTCACATGGTCAGGTTGAATTCCGGTGAGCGTTGAAGCAAGCGCTCACTATGCACCGAGCGGCTGCTATCGTTTGAGCGAGGTATCCTGCCGGGTATACACGGCTACCTCCACAAGTAAAACACACACTAATGATCGGCTATTGAGAACGCTGGACACTAAACAATGGTCTGAGCTACGGGGAGTTGGCACCGCGCTCGGGAGCTACGGTGTGGGGATGAGCTCATGCTCGCTTTCCATCTGGTTCTGCTCGGCGATCATTAGTTTAACACTATAACAATCATAACTGAGTGAGCAGCATTGAAACGCTCACTATGCACAGCGGCTGCTATCGTTTGAGCGAGGCATCCTGCCGGGTATACACGGCTACCTCCACAAGTAAAACACACACAAATGATCGGCTATTGAGAACGCTGGACACTAAACAATGGTCTGAGCTACGGGGAGTGGGCACCGCGCTCGGGAGCTACGGTGTGGGGATGAGCTCATGCTCGCTTTCCATCTGGTTCTGCTCGGCGATCATTAGTTTAACACTATAACAATCATAACTGAGTGAGCAGCATTGAAACGCTCACTATGCACTGAGCGGCTGCTATCGTTTGAGCGAGGCATCCTGCCGGGTATACACGGCTACCTCCACAAGTAAAACACACACTAATGATCGGCTATTGAGAACGCTGGACACTGACGATGGTCTGAGCTACGGGGAGTTGGCACCGCACTCTCGACTGCCGCCCAGCCCAGCATTGCTGCGAATCAAAAGCAAAACAAAACACTGTTCCAGCTCCACGAATCTCGCGAGAGCTCCTTATGACGTCACGGGATTTTCTCGTTGCCATCCGATCATTCCAAAGAAAAATCGAGACAAGCAAGTCAGTGCTTCAATTGTTCAGGATTTGGTGACCGTATTCAGATTTACTTTGAGAAACATTTGCCAAAAGATTATTTTTCATTCTCCTATTAGCACAGCTCGTGCTAAATACAGGGTGGTTGGTTATAAAATAACAATCCTACTTTAAAATTCTCTACAGACGAAACTACTGGTTGAAAAAATCTCAAATTTTAAAGGAGGCATTTTGAAGGTCCATGTATTGTGACTAGTGATGGGCAGTTATCGATACCAAATACTTAAGTACTCGATACCTATAGGTATCGAGTGTATTCGATACCCACAAAAGTATCGATACTTTATTGACATATTTCGTTTTAAATTTTTCAATGAAGTAATCTTTATAATACCTACTGTAGATCAAAAGCAGCGTTTCCGTTTTCATTTTGCAACGCTCAAACCCAAGTCGTTATCATCCGCGAGAGAAATTTGACGCGGCTAGGTTTTTCCCCCGCCAAATCCTTCGCCTCTATCCACCTCCAGGCCCGTAGCTACGAGGCTTTTTGATGGATCGCTTTCAGTTTTTTGAATATTAGTCTGATTATGGATAGGCCCTAAAAAAATTGTCCCTTCAGGTTCATTTCCCGACATTGAAAAAAAGTACTCGATACCTAAAAGTACTCGATACCAATAAGTATTCGATACCAAAGTATTCGATACCTATAAGTATTCGATACCAAAGTATTCGATACCTAAAATTATCGATTTTGCCCATCACTAATTGTGACGTCACTGTGCATGCAATTAAGCGTTTTCAGGCGCTTCGAAAAAGATGATTTTTGATAATTTTTTTTGCAATCGAAAATCGGCCTCAAATTTTGTGTTGTGGCTTATTTTTGGTGAAGAATAGATTAAAAAAAAATTAAAAAAATCATGCAAGTTCCTTATTATCAGGTGTGTTTTTTTTTGGTAATCGAACCTTTTGCCTTTAATAAGCTAATTTTTTTAAGCTTGTGATTACTTATTGATAATACGAAGTGTCAGTATTCAGGAATTCTTTAAAACTCGCTTAAGTAAACATTCGATTATTTACTTTTGTTAATTCTCTAAAATTAGAGTATTTCTTATAATGTTAAATGTGTGATGCATATGCTTGTCAAAACAACCCACGCAAGGGTTATACTTTTAATTTCGATTTCCAACCGCGATTCTCAAGTATCAGATCGTCGGAAATAAAAACAAGTTTTCAAAGTGATGAATTGTTTCGACAAAACTTACTTCTAATATTCAAATCTTTATTTTTTTTAAAGAGCTCTTAACCTTTGCAAATATTATTTGCTACAGAAAAATAGAGAAGAAGATATCTATCCAATCTATATTTCCCTTTTTAATCGATCCCCCCCCAATAAAACCTGATTGGCTAGCAGAAGCTCACTGTAAAAAATAATCCTGCAAAAAAACAGAAAATTTCTGGCAGCAAAAGTTGCCAGAAAAAATCTGTAGGTTGAAAAATACTGTAAACAGAAAAAAGCTGTAACCTACAGGTAAATGCTGTAAAAAGGAACTTTCTGTCATTTCTGTTTCAGATTTTCTGTTGCCTCTAAGTAATTTTCTGCTTGTGCGCATGCACTTATTTTAGTAGAGTTTTTTTAATTTTAATTAATTGATACCCGGGAATAGAACCCGCGACCTACCGCATGCTAAGCACGCACGCTATCCACTGAACCAAAGAAGATTCAGTATAACGTTGCCAATAGCTGTATTGGTTTTCAATGCAGTAAGTTTCTGTTCAAGTACAGATAAGCTAAAAAACTAGGTAAAAGCTGTTATTTTACATAAAATAAATAGAAGTGCGGTGGGAATGTTACATGACAGAATATCTCTGTAAACATAAAGTCACTGTTATTGAAATTTCTGTTTTTCTACAGGTTTTTTTTACAGTGCTCATGTACGTCATCGAGACAACCTCTTCCGTTCCAAGTGACGTCACCAGTGTCTAATGCCCCCCCTTGATATTCTAAAAACCTTGGTTCTTTCTACTTTTCGATACTTCTTTTTTCGATACTGCCTCTCTCTAAGGATCGAATCCAAGAATCGAAAGAATCGAACCTGAGGAATCGATTCCGGAATCGAATCGAAAGATTTTTTAGATCCCTAGCCTCTAAGGATCGAATCCAAGAATCGAAAGAATCGAACCTGAGGAATCGATTCCGGAATCGAATCGAAAGATTTTTTAGATCCCTAGCCTCTAAGGATCGAATCCAAGAATCGAAAGAATCGAACCTGAGGGATCGATTCCGGAATCGAATCGAAAGATTTTTTAGATCCCTAGCCTCTAAGGATCGAATCCAAGAATCGAAAGAATCGAACCTGAGGAATCGATTCCGGAATCGAATCGAAAGATTTTTTAGATCCCTAGCCTCTAAGGATCGAATCCAAGAATCGAAAGAATCGAACCTGAGGAATCGATTCCGGAATCGAATCGAAAGATTTTTTAGATCCCTAGCCTCTAAGGATCGAATCCAAGAATCGAAAGAATCGAACCTGAGGAATCGATTCCGGAATCGAATCGAAAGATTTTTTAGATCCCTAGCCTCTAAGGATCGAATCCAAGAATCGAAAGAATCGAACCTGAGGAATCGATTCCGGAATCGAATCGAAAGATTTTTTAGATCCCTAGCCTCTAAGGATCGAATCCAAGAATCGAAAGAATCGAACCTGAGGAATCGATTCCGGAATCGAATCGAAAGATTTTTTAGATCCCTAGCCTCTAAGGATCGAATCCAAGAATCGAAAGAATCGAACCTGAGGGATCGATTCCGGAATCGAATCGAAAGATTTTTTAGATCCCTAGCCTCTAAGGATCGAATCCAAGAATCGAAAGAATCGAACCTGAGGAATCGATTCCGGAATCGAATCGAAAGATTTTTTAGATCCCTAGCCTCTAAGGATCGAATCCAAGAATCGAAAGAATCGAACCTGAGAAATCGATTCCTGAATCGAATCGAAAGATTTTTTAGATCCCTAGCCTCTAAGGATCGAATCCAAGAATCGAAAGAATCGAACCTGAGGAATCGATTCCGGAATCGAATCGAAAGATTTTTTAGATCCCTAGCCTCTAAGGATCGAATCCAAGAATCGAAAGAATCGAACCTGAGGAATCGATTCCGGAATCGAATCGAAAGATTTTTTAGATCCCTAGCCTCTAAGCATCGAATCCAAGAATCGAAAGAATCGAACCTGAGGAATCGATTCCGGAATCGAATCGAAAGATTTTTTAGATCCCTAGCCTCTAAGGATCGAATCCAAGAATCGAAAGAATCGAACTTGAGGAATCGATTCCGGAATCGATTCGAAAGATTTTTTAGATCCCTAGCCTCTAAGGATCGAATCCAAGAATCGAAAGAATCGAACCTGAGGAATCGATTCCGGAATCGAATCGAAAGATTTTTTAGATCCCTAGCCTCTAAGGATCGAATCCAAGAATCGAAAGAATCGAACCTGAGGAATCGATTCCGGAATCGAATCGAAAGATTTTTTAGATCCCTAGCCTCTAAGGATCGAATCCAAGAATCGAAAGAATCGAACCTGAGGAATCGATTCCGGAATCGAATCGAAAGATTTTTTAGATCCCTAGCCTCTAAGGATCGAATCCAAGAATCGAAAGAATCGAACTTGAGGAATCGATTCCGGAATCGAATCGAAAGATTTTTTAGATCCCTAGCCTCTAAGGATCGAATCTAAGAATCGAAAGAATCGAACCTGAGGAATCGATTCCGGAATCGAATCGAAAGATTTTTTAGATCCCTAGCCTCTAAGGATCGAATCCAAGAATCGAAAGAATCGAACCTGAGGAATCGATTCCGGAATCGAATCGAAAGATTTTTTAGATCCCTAGCCTCTAAGGATCGAATCCAAGAATCGAAAGAATCGAACCTGAGGAATCGATTCCGGAATCGAATCGAAAGATTTTTTAGATCCCTAGCATCTAAGGATCGAATCCAAGAATCGAAAGAATCGAACTTGAGGAATCGATTCCGGAATCGAATCGAAAGATTTTTTAGATCCCTATCCTCTAAGGATCGAATCCAAGAATCGAAAGAATCGAACCTGAGGAATCGATTCCTGAATCGAATCGAAAGATTTTTTAGATCCCTAGCCTCTAAGGATCGAATCCAAGAATCGAAAGAATCGAACCTGAGGAATCGATTCCGGAATCGAATCGAAAGATTTTTTAGATCCCTAGCCTCTAAGGATCGAATCCAAGAATCGAAAGAATCGAACCTGAGGAATCGATTCCGGAATCGAATCGAAAGATTTTTTAGATCCCTAGCCTCTAAGGATCGAATCCAAGAATCGAAAGAATCGAACCTGAGAAATCGATTCCTGAATCGAATCGAAAGATTTTTTAGATCCCTAGCCTCTAAGGATCGAATCCAAGAATCGAAAGAATCGAACCTGAGGAATCGATTCCGGAATCGAATCGAAAGATTTTTTAGATCCCTAGCCTCTAAGGATCGAATCCAAGAATCGAAAGAATCGAACCTGAGGAATCGATTCCGGAATCGAATCGAAAGATTTTTTAGATCCCTAGCCTCTAAGCATCGAATCCAAGAATCGAAAGAATCGAACCTGAGGAATCGATTCCGGAATCGAATCGAAAGATTTTTTAGATCCCTAGCCTCTAAGGATCGAATCCAAGAATCGAAAGAATCGAACTTGAGGAATCGATTCCGGAATCGATTCGAAAGATTTTTTAGATCCCTAGCCTCTAAGGATCGAATCCAAGAATCGAAAGAATCGAACCTGAGGAATCGATTCCGGAATCGAATCGAAAGATTTTTTAGATCCCTAGCCTCTAAGGATCGAATCCAAGAATCGAAAGAATCGAACCTGAGGAATCGATTCCGGAATCGAATCGAAAGATTTTTTAGATCCCTAGCCTCTAAGGATCGAATCCAAGAATCGAAAGAATCGAACCTGAGGAATCGATTCCGGAATCGAATCGAAAGATTTTTTAGATCCCTAGCCTCTAAGGATCGAATCCAAGAATCGAAAGAATCGAACTTGAGGAATCGATTCCGGAATCGAATCGAAAGATTTTTTAGATCCCTAGCCTCTAAGGATCGAATCTAAGAATCGAAAGAATCGAACCTGAGGAATCGATTCCGGAATCGAATCGAAAGATTTTTTAGATCCCTAGCCTCTAAGGATCGAATCCAAGAATCGAAAGAATCGAACCTGAGGAATCGATTCCGGAATCGAATCGAAAGATTTTTTAGATCCCTAGCCTCTAAGGATCGAATCCAAGAATCGAAAGAATCGAACCTGAGGAATCGATTCCGGAATCGAATCGAAAGATTTTTTAGATCCCTAGCCTCTAAGGATCGAATCCAAGAATCGAAAGAATCGAACTTGAGGAATCGATTCCGGAATCGAATCGAAAGATTTTTTAGATCCCTATCCTCTAAGGATCGAATCCAAGAATCGAAAGAATCGAACCTGAGGAATCGATTCCTGAATCGAATCGAAAGATTTTTTAGATCCCTAGCCTCTAAGGATCGAATCCAAGAATCGAAAGAATCGAACCTGAGGAATCGATTCCGGAATCGAATCGAAAGGTTTTTTAGATCCCTAGCCTCTAAGGATCGAATCCAAGAATCGAAAGAATCGAACCTGAGGAATCGATTCCGGAATCGAATCGAAAGATTTTTTAGATCCCTAGCCTCTAAGGATCGAATCCAAGAATCGAAAGAATCGAACCTGAGGAATCGATTCCGGAACCGAATCGAAAGATTTTTTAGATCCCTAGCCTCTAAGGATCGAATCCAAGAATCGAAAGAATCGAACCTGAGGGATCGATTCCGGAATCGAATCGAAAGATTTTTTAGATCCCTAGCCTCTAAGGATCGAATCCAAGAATCGAAAGAATCGAACCTGAGGAATCGATTCCGGAATCGAATCGAAAGATTTTTTAGATCCCTAGCCTCTAAGGATCGAATCCAAGAATCGGAAGAATCGAACCTGAGAAATCGATTCCTGAATCGAATCGAAAGATTTTTTAGATCCCTAGCATCTAAGGATCGAATCCAAGAATCGAAAGAATCGAACCTGAGGAATCGATTCCGGAATCGAATCGAAAGATTTTTTAGATCCCTAGCCTCTAAGGATCGAATCCAAGAATCGAAAGAATCGAACCTGAGGAATCGATTCCGGAATCGAATCGAAAGATTTTTTAGATCCCTAGCCTCTAAGGATCGAATCCAAGAATCGAAAGAATCGAACCTGAGGAATCGATTCCGGAATCGAATCGAAAGATTTTTTAGATCCCTAGCCTCTAAGGATCGAATCCAAGAATCGAAAGAATCGAACTTGAGGAATCGATTCCGGAATCGAATCGAAAGATTTTTTAGATCCCTAGCCTCTAAGGATCGAATCTAAGAATCGAAAGAATCGAACCTGAGGAATCGATTCCGGAATCGAATCGAAAGATTTTTTAGATCCCTAGCCTCTAAGGATCGAATCCAAGAATCGAAAGAATCGAACCTGAGGAATCGATTCCGGAATCGAATCGAAAGATTTTTTAGATCCCTAGCCTCTAAGGATCGAATCCAAGAATCGAAAGAATCGAACCTGAGGAATCGATTCCGGAATCGAATCGAAAGATTTTTTAGATCCCTAGCCTCTAAGGATCGAATCCAAGAATCGAAAGAATCGAACCTGAGGAATCGATTCCGGAATCGAATCGAAAGATTTTTTAGATCCCTAGCATCTAAGGATCGAATCCAAGAATCGAAAGAATCGAACTTGAGGAATCGATTCCGGAATCGAATCGAAAGATTTTTTAGATCCCTATCCTCTAAGGATCGAATCCAAGAATCGAAAGAATCGAACCTGAGGAATCGATTCCTGAATCGAATCGAAAGATTTTTTAGATCCCTAGCCTCTAAGGATCGAATCCAAGAATCGAAAGAATCGAACCTGAGGAATCGATTCCGGAATCGAATCGAAAGATTTTTTAGATCCCTAGCATCTAAGGATCGAATCCAAGAATCGAAAGAATCGAACTTGAGGAATCGATTCCGGAATCGAATCGAAAGATTTTTTAGATCCCTATCCTCTAAGGATCGAATCCAAGAATCGAAAGAATCGAACCTGAGGAATCGATTCCTGAATCGAATCGAAAGATTTTTTAGATCCCTAGCCTCTAAGGATCGAATCCAAGAATCGAAAGAATCGAACCTGAGGAATCGATTCCGGAATCGAATCGAAAGGTTTTTTAGATCCCTAGCCTCTAAGGATCGAATCCAAGAATCGAAAGAATCGAACCTGAGGAATCGATTCCGGAATCGAATCGAAAGATTTTTTAGATCCCTAGCCTCTAAGGATCGAATCCAAGAATCGAAAGAATCGAACCTGAGGAATCGATTCCGGAATCGAATCGAAAGATTTTTTAGATCCCTAGCCTCTAAGGATCGAATCCAAGAATCGAAAGAATCGAACCTGAGGAATCGATTCCGGAATCGAATCGAAAGATTTTTTAGATCCCTAGCCTCTAAGGATCGAATCCAAGAATCGAAAGAATCGAACCTGAGGAATCGATTCCGAAATCGAATCGAAAGATTTTTTAGATCCCTAGCCTCTAAGGATCGAATCCAAGAATCGAAAGAATCGAACCTGAGGAATCGATTCCGAAATCGAATCGAAAGATTTTTTAGATCCCTAGCCTCTAAGGATCGAATCCAAGAATCGAAAGAATCGAACCTGAGGAATCGATTCCGAAATCGAATCGAAGGATTTTTTAGATCCCTAGCCTCTAAGGGTCGAATCCAAGAATCGAAAGAATTGAACCTCCGGAATCGAATCGAACGATTTTTTTAGATCCCTAGGGATGTCAGAGAAAGTCATCATCAGAAGGAAACGAACCTTCTTAACACCAAATGGGCTCTTAACTGCTCGATCAAGGCTAAACTGGATTAAGCGTTTTAACTGTGTTGTATCAGACATGCGCATTACGCGAAAAGCGATGTCACGGACAAGGGAAACGCTACCAGCGCCATCTGTCATTCGTGGCATTTTTATTTCTGACGGGGAAATCACAGACAATAAGAGACAGACCGGTCATTGGGCGGCCTACGACACGAACGCCCTCAACCCACGGTACCTGCACTAAAACTGTGGTTACAGTTAAGCTTTTAGGTCTGGCAACCATGGAGACATTTTGCGAAGACGTAATCCATCGACCATTATGATCACCAGGATCGCGATCCTTGGCGATCACATAAGCCCATTAAATGGTTTTTAAAATTAAAAAATATCATTTTTTTCAACAATTTTTTAAAATTTGCTATTATAATAGAAAATTTAAATTAAATCATTAAGGTTTGTTCATCAACAAAATTTCGTGATCGCATATGATGAAAAACTTGATTGTAAAAATACAAGCTTAAATATAAAGTAATCAAGAATCACACAAGTAAATAATGAATCTAAATGATTTTATTAAATCTCATATTTCAATAACTACAAATATTTTTTATAATCCCTTGGCTTTTTAAGACAATCATGATGTGTAAATGAAGTTGCAATCGTCGTGAATCTAAACGAACACATCTTTTGCAAATATGAATCCCAGATCCCACGCACATACTAGTACAATACTAGTATACATTTTCATCTGAATTTAATACATACGCCTATAATTAACGACAACATATAATAGAAAATTGAGCTCATCCAGAAAAACTCCATCGTAAATGGCATGGAAAAAAAGGACGAAGCGGCTGTTTCATCAGCAGGCAAATGTCCAAAAAAACAACTTCATCTCTCTCTCTCTCTCATAATTAACGCGAATTATACTGAATTCTATCAGGCTTAGAAATCAAGTTCAAGAATGCAACACAGATTTTCCAATACATTGCTAAATAGAGAAGAAACAAGATAAAATGTGCCTTAATGCAATAAGACACTGTTAAAATGATTTATAATTCTTGAAAACAATTGAAAAGAGTCCGATTAAACGATTTACACAAACTTCATGTTTACTTTCGAAATCAAATATTGCAAGTTTCGTCAACAAAAAAAAATTGTACTGTTTCCGTCGTCAGTTCGATTCTGTCCTCGCCCCTGGGTGTATTTTCCTTCTTTGTGTCAGTAAAAATTCTGTTGTGTCTGTCTCACTTGACGAAGGTGTATAAGCGGATCCTTGAGATCAAGCACACATACCGGAAAATATATGTTACCCCAACCCAACAAAAAAATGTATAAGGATTTCGATTAAAAAATATTAAATTAATCGATTAATGCCGGTACCGCTTGTCGCAGGCGCCACTTGAGCTCTCTGGATAAGCCCCGCCTATTGACCGATCTGTCTCTTATTATCTGTGGGGGAAATAATCATTAGTTGGTTCATTTCATACAATTCAAAAATAATCGTTAGAAATATGCTTTACTATTTATTTATTTTTACTATCAACAAGGAAAAATATAACGGTTTAACCCAATTTAAGACTTTTAAATCATTATAAAATGAAAAAGGACTGCGAATACCTCTGTGCTGCGAATTTTGAAGAGCCGAAGCAAACCAACCAACCAATTTTGCGTAACGTAAAAGCGCTCTCAAGCGGTAAGAACGGGAAACTTCCAGTAACATCGGCTCTTTTGATTTTTAGGGTAATGAATAAGCCTTAAAACCTGCGGTTATGATCAAGTTTAGCCTTGGCTAGATCGAAGACAAGTTTTTTAAAGCGTTTGTAAACAAATTGGTTTTGAAATGAACGATTGGTGTTTCCCGCTTCCTTTTCCAGCATCTTAAGGTGAGTTTCAATATTTATTTGCGTTTAAATTAAACGAATTTTAGTAGGATTCCTTTAGAACCTTTATTATTTCGAAACGTGTTATTCTAAATTTGGGATTTCGCCCAAATATTCCAGAAACCATCATGGAATGACAGTGATTCCAATTAATTAGACTTACTGTTCACCCACACCTTCACCCCACCTTAGACTGTTCACCCACAGCTCATATGATGACTGACAACCACAGAGATTTAATTATTAATATATCTAGATCTTAAAATAATAATAATTAGTATGGATTGTTATTGGAGATATAATTCTACCATTAGATCTCTTTACTGACAACACTTAAAATCACGTTACTGTGATAGCTGTGGTTTATCATGGCGACTGGAGGACTCATTCTAAAGCTGTTCCTGATCTAATTAATGTTATTACTATTAGATCCTAAAATAATAATAATAATCAGTATTTTGTTGTTATAGATCTTGTAGCACTATTTAGATCTGTATGCTGACAACACGTATCATCAGTGTTTTTTATTCTTTTAACATTCTTTTAAGTGGGTACTAGATTGGAATGCATTTCCACAAAAAGTCTTAATGACTGCAAATCCATTATTACCATTTATTTATTTTTATAAACCTCTATGGCAAATTGTAGCTAAAAATATAAGCCTTGCAGTAACTGATTATTATGTCTGGTTCTTACTTATTATCACGTCGACCATACCGCTGAATCCGAAAATTGTAAACAACCCATTGACTTTTCTATGGCTGTGCCGTTGAATTTGACAGTCACGGAACGGTCGACGGGATAATACGTAAGTACCGTACTTTCACATTCTAAGTTTTATTTCGGAACAGCTTTAGAAAGAGTCCACCAGCTGCCATGTTTTCCCACAGCAACATGAATGTTGTCAGCATTAATATTACTATTAGATCTTATAGTTGTCTTACAGCTTACTATTAGATCTTATAGTTGTCTTACAGCTTACTATAAGATCTCTAATAGCAATCTACTAATTTTTATTATTTTAGTATCAAATACTAATAATATTAATTATTAGATCTCTATGATTGTCAGGCAAAATTTGAGTTGTTGGTAAACATGGCGGCTGGTGGACTCTTTCTAAAGCTGTACCTTTATTTCATCCAAACTATAACTTCTCAATGATTTCTTTCAATTGGATCTTGACATTACAATCCTAGAGAAAAGATGGATTAGAGGGGATTTGATTCAACTTTTTAAAATGATAAAGCAAGGGGATACAGAGGGACTAGATTTCATTACGGGTAATAAAACAAGGGGGCACAATTTCAAATTGAGTAAAGTAAAATTTAAGACGGATTGTAGAAAGCATTATTTCTTTAATAGGGTAGTGGATAGATGGTTGCCTGAAACAATTGTAAATTCAAGTGGGGTAAACGAGTTCAAGAGGAAAATGGACAGATACTGGGATTCCGGTAGTTTGGGTTAAAAAGACTGGACCAACCTTGCTGGGCTTACGCCTGTAGTTGGTCGACTTAATTTGTACTATTTGTATTCAGAACATTTTCATCTAATTTTATCAAGAATTTTTTTAGTTATAAATTGGTTAAGGGGAAACTTCATGACTAACAGCTTTATTTAAAAAACCCTAATGCTTATAGTTTCTCACTTATGTATCGTTTCCAACTATTAGGAGACGGTGGATGGACCAACTGGTCAGCATGGTCTCCCTGTCCCCAAAGCCTGGCAGTGAAGTCTCGGCGGCGTACCTGTGGAAACCGTGCTCCCGCTGTCGGTGGCAAAGTCTGCATTGGGAAAGAGGATATATTTTGCACCACGAATCCTCCCTGGTGAGTAGTCATAAGTGGATTTACTTTTATCTGGAGTGAAACATATGGAAGGAGTTGGCATAGTTTTCAAAAGTTGAGTTTCACTAGAAACTATTATAGTTCTTCATTCACTTAGCTGTGAGATTTTCGCGAGATTTTGCGAGTTTGAAACTCACTTCAAATCAAATCAAATCAAATCAAATTTATTGGACAAAAGACAAAAACATATATAAGACATGGAACACACAGACAAGGACTGTACAAAAACACAAAGGGAGAAATATACAAAAATTGACATTTTGTTTAAACATAGAAAAAACAAAAAAAAATTGATTATGTGGATCCCAAAGAGCCAAAGGCTCGCCCAGGGAACCTAAGTTAAAAAAAAAGATTTTATCATGTGGCAAGAGCTGCGCTTATTATTTAGGAATTTTGAACAAAGCTTCAATATCTGAGTGTCCTGAGATAAAAAGATGAATACCAGATTTAAATTTGTGAATATTGTTGGTTAGTTTAAGAGTTTCTTCAAGTTTATTAAATATGTATGGTCCCAAAAAGGGATGAGAAAAAACTCACTTATAAAACAACTGTATTAAGGGGACGGAAATTTTTGTTTAGGACTCGTAAAGATATTCCCTAGGTCGAAGAGATGTCCTATCTGTATGCCACATTTTACAGAGCGCAATTTTTTTTCAACTTAGTTTTTTATTCTTACCCAGATCATTCTAAACTCTGGAAAAGGCAATGGGGTACTTAGTGCGATAACGGGATAACAAAAACACGTGAAAATTGCTTTAAAGTCTTTATAACATGCATTTTTACAGCATAAAAATCTGAATAACTAAATCACATTTTTTTTCTCCAAAAATCGACATTTTCTGCTTATTCAGAAAAACTGAACAAACAAACTTTTCTTTGATTTTTTTTTACATTTCCTGCCACTCTAAGAAGCATAGAAAGACAGGGTACATGACAATTTAATTATTTATTTACAATATCGCGATGCTTTTTTAGGGTACATTTTGGAGTAGGTTTTTTAAATGACAACACACACTATAAAGGGGAGAAAAATCAAAATTTATTTTAACATTTATTTTACATAAAAGCTGGTCCAGCGGGGTGAAAATCTGGATGTCAACCTGGTTACGAACTTAACTAGCAAACCAAACATTATTGGAAACAAAAGTTAACGGGCTTGCCTTGCATATATTTATTTTCTAGATCCAACCCCAGATTTCTACTATATATTCGGCGAGCGAAACATTTTATTTACCGTTCTCTTTCCCTAATTCTAGTATCGAGACTGAATTCTCCAATTCTGACTGGATTACAGTATCGTTACTTTTAGGACAGGCCTTCAATTAAAATACTGGTCCACTGGATAATACTATCCAGCAGAGCTACAAGAGTGTTTGGCGAAACTACGTCGTTATGTTAGCAATAAATTTTAACAATATAAAAATAACATAATTACAAAAAAGTGGTGACCTTTGCAATATATGTTTATTGACAATGAGGAAGTTGCACGATTTTTTATTGTTTTTTTAATCGACTCTTCTTGCAAAAATAAGCAACTGTCCAATATTTGAGGCCGATCAAGAAATTTTTTTATTGCCAAAAATATTAACAAAAATCCCCTTTTTTAAAAGCGCGCGAAAACGCCAAGAGTTTGGGATGTTACGTCTTCATACGATATACATTGTTGTAAAGCAATGGAGTTGATGGTATGATTGTTAACAACTTTAAACTTTAAACCATAAACGTTTTCAGTCACGTGTTTTTTTCTCGACTTTTAAATTAAAATATTTAATTACCTGTACATTGAAAATCTGACACATTTAACTTCCTTATTCAAAGATCCATACACCTTTGCATTAGATTATATTTGCATCCGATTGTCGGCAGTAAATAGGAACACATCCGGACTCTACGAAATCTGTCCCTAAATATCCTGATTATTTCTCTAACTCAGCGGTTCTCAAACTGTGCTCCGCGGAGCCCTTAGGGCTCCGCCAAGCATTTCCAGGGGATCCGCGAAGAAATTTTAAATAAATACGTTGATAACTTCTAATTTACGTTGCTCTGAAATGTTATAAATAACTTTCTGCTATATGTTTCTTGTTAAGAACTTACTTTTGCTCCTTTCTACCCAAGTTTTTAGAGCTCTAAAATCACCCTTAAATTTAAGTGGATTTGATGTGGAGCCTCCAATGAAGTGAGCTCTGTTGATTACAGTTTTTTTCTGGTTTTTGTCTTTTCAGGTATTTTTTGGTTTACCAAAACAAGTTAAAACCCTGTTTTTAGGGTCAAATTTCCGAAATTCTTCTGGGGGAGGACCCCCAAAACCCCCTATTGTACTTGAAACTATTATTGTCAATTTTTATAATAAGTTCGACTTCGTTATAATTAAAATCCTACCTAAAAATGAATGTCCGAAATTTGGACAATGATGTACTTAAAACGAGTTAAAAAAACTGTTTTTAAGGATCACATTTCAAAAAATCTTCTGGGGAGGAAGGACCTCCAGACCCTTCTATTGTACTTGGATCTTAATTCGTCACAATTTTTCTTACAAATAATTTATCTTATGCAAATTATACCTAAAAATGTTGTTAAAAGCTACGTTAAACTGTTAAATTTGCATGGGAGGGGCTGAGGAATAATTTTGGACCCCTCCCGAAATAGATTTCTATATACACTACTGCATTTATGCTTTTATTTCTAGAATTAATGGGTTTTATGTAATTTGCTTTTTATACCTTGAAAAATTTATTTCGGAAAAGGGCTCCGCGAAGAATTTGTCTCTTAAAAAGGGCTCCGCGACATAAAAAGTTTGAGAACCTCTGCTCTCTAATTCTTCATCCGCACATATCCATCGGAGATATAACTCGCTGACAACTCCCTAGATGGCGCTGTCCTTATTGAGAGAGGTTTTTTTGCTGATAAGAGTTGGTCTAAGAACAAAGCTCACTTAACATTTAAACAAATACAAATCAGTGGCGTATATAAGGGGGGGCGAAGGGGCCCTGCCCCCCCGAAATCCGGACTTAGTGTACCAAAACAAGCTAAAACTCTGTGATTTAGGCACAAATTTCCAAAAAATTTCTGGGGGAGGACCCCCAAGCCCCCCTTTCTGATTGGCATTTTATTATTACAAATCTTTTTACAATAAGTTCATCAAAATCCCAATTCTACTTAAAAATATATGTCCAAATTTAGGACTAGGTGTACCAAAACCGAGTAGAAATACTGTTTTTAGGGTCAAATTTCCAAAAACTTTCTGTGGGAGGACCCCCAGATCCCCTTTCCTACTTGGCACTCTGTTGTTTTAAACTTGTTTTTATATTAAGTTCACCCAAATGAAATTCTATCTATAAATATAAATAAAAAATTCGGACTAGGTATACCAAAACTGTTTAAAAAACACTTTTTAAAAGTCAATTTTCAAAACTTTTTTGGTGTTAAACCCCCAGACCCCCTTTGGTACTTGGAACAAAATTATTCACATTTTTTTTTCATAATAAGTTCTTTTAGATTTAAATTTCAACAAAAAATATATAGAAAGTTACATTGAACGTAATAAATTTGCTTGGGAGGGGGGTGAAAAATAATGAGGAAGTTGCATGATTTTTTTTTATTTTTTTAATCAATTCCTCTTGCAAAAATAAGCAACTACCCAAAATTTGAGGCCGATCGAGAAATTTTTTGATTGCCAAAAAAATTAACCAAAATCCCCTTTTTAAAAGCGCGCGAAAACGCCAAGAGTTTGGATGTGACGTCATCTTTTACTAAACATTGTTGTAAAACAATGGAGTTGATGGTATGATTGTTGACGTCATCTTATAGTTTAAACAATAAACGTTTTCAGTCACGTGTTTTTTTCTCGACTTTTAAATTAAAATATTTAATTACCTGTACATTGAAAAACTGACTAGATATTTGATTTAACCATACAAAAAACCATACGGAACACTTGTTTGTTTTTGAAAATCTGACACATGCAACTTCCTTATTTTGGGCCCCTCCCGAAATAAATTTCTATATACGCCACTGACAAATACAAATACAAATTGAACACCTCTAATGGTCTAAGAGCTGGATACAAATTTTGGGAATGATAAGGTGCACGAGATATTTCTCCTGGAACAGATTCGATTGATGATGGGAAAACTTATGTCTCCACCGCCAGAAGGCTAAGTGGAAGCTTTTAGCGTGGAAGGGGGGGGGGGGTCGAACATGCAAACAGCGCGCGGTCCCTAGCGACAGAGATTTTGAGGGAATCGGTTGAAAATTTGCGCCGTTTAAGGAGAGTGAATAAAAGATAATGTAGTAACAGTAGAACCCCGATTATCCGCGAGTGCCAAGAAAAAAATTTTTTTAATGATGAGAGCAAATTTTAGATGAAATTAGAGATGTAGAGCAAAGATTTCTGCTGTACTGTACATGTTTTTAAAGTTTTACATATCTTGTTTTCTGTACGATAAAACAGTTTTTATGCTGAAATATTTTTTTCTTGTTTTCACCTCATTTTTAGTCTTTTTTCGGGTTATCCGCGATTTTCGCTATCCGCGGTACCCTTGCCACCCAATTCCGCCGATAATCGGGGCTCTACTGGATTCTCAAAAGTATAAGTTGTGTTGTAGAAAACTAAACGAATTTTCGAATGTTTATATGAAAGTTATGTACGGCCGACGAGGTGCAAGGCTGGACATAGGCTTAATGCATTGAAGAATGTGAGTAAAAGTTAGGGTAACACTCCCAGAAGACTAGGTGGAAGACAAAGGGTGGTCAGAAGTCAACAAAGGTGCAGAAAAATCTTAAAACCTGACTCATTCGGAAACTTCTGGCTGCTATCCTTTAAAATTACTTTTTAGCTGTGTATTTCCCCCAAACCAAGAAATATCTTTTCAAACTCAGGTTGAAAACCTTCCTTTTTACTTATACGGAATATCTTCTACCTACAGGGCGTTTCAAAAAGTCCGTTTCGCGGCTTTTATTTGGAACCAACGTGTCCTAAGGTCACGGAAGTCAGGTTTACCCCTAGGTAAGTGGCCCTGGAAAATCAATTGCGATGACTTACAGCGCCCCTAGCGGCGAAATAAAAAGGTTTAACAAATTAATTTAAAAACTATAGGAGGTAGAGCAAAAACCTCAATAAGAGTTTTGTTGCCAACATTATGAAGAACTCACAGAGAAAAAGTTTCGTGAAAATAACTTGAATATTCGCGGAGATATTAGCATGTGAAAATAATACTTTTTCAGACCCCAAAAAATTCAGTGTTATTGTGTAGTTTTTGTGTGTATTTTTTTAATTGAACAAAGGCAAAATTTTATTAAAAAAAATATAAAAAAGCTCGCAAATTTGCGAATTTCTCTCTCTATAGGTCTAGGTAGGGTAGAGGGAATATAGAAGAAAATTTTTGGAAACTTCACTCTAAAAAACAGGTTTCAACTAGTTTTGGTTCACCTAGTACGAACTTTCGATTTAGATTTTTAGGTAAGATTTGCATTTGAAGAACTTAACAGGGGCGGATTCAGTATTTGTTTTTTTTGGGGGCGGCTAAGAATTTGCATAAT
Source organism: Tetragnatha versicolor (assembly GCA_024610705.1). Classification (NCBI taxonomy): domain Eukaryota; kingdom Metazoa; phylum Arthropoda; class Arachnida; order Araneae; family Tetragnathidae; genus Tetragnatha; species Tetragnatha versicolor. The sequence goes on along the minus strand of JANDEH010000037.1, from coordinate 562,661 downwards.
CCAATTTAATCTTCTTGATGATCTTAATATGTAAAAGGTAGTGCATGGTTAGGTAGAGCCCCCCTCTACCTAACCATCTATGCATGGTTATGTAGAGCCCCCCTCTACCTGACCTCCAATGCATGGTTAGGTAGAGGGGCCCTCTACCTAACCATCTATGCATGGTTAGGTAGAGCCCCCCTCTACCTAACCATCTATGCATGGTTAGGTAGAGCCCCCCTCTACCTAACCATCTATGCATGGTTAGGTAGAGCCCCCCTCTACCTAACCATCTATGCATGGTTAGGTAGAGCCCCCCTCTACCTAACCATCTATGCATGGTTAGGTAGAGCCCCCCTCTACCTAACCATCTATGCATGGTTAGGTAGAGCCCCCCTCTACCTAACCATCTATGCATGGTTAGGTAGAGCCCCCCTCTACCTAACCATCTATGCATGGTTAGGTAGAGCCCCCCTCTACCTGACCTCCAATGCATGGTTAGGTAGAGGGGCCCTCTACCTAACCATCTATGCGTGGTTAGGTAGAGCCCCCCTCTACCTAACCACCTGACCCCCAATGCATGGTTAGGTACCATCTATGCATGGTTAGGTAGAGCCCCCCTCTACCTAACCATCTATGCATGGTTAGGTAGAGGGCCCCTCTACCTGACCCCCAATGCATGGTTAGGTAGAGCCCCCCTCTACCTAACCATCTATGCATGGTTAGGTAGAGCCCCCCTCTACCTAACCATCTATGCATGGTTAGGTAGAGCCCCCTCAACCTAACCATCTATGCATGGTTAGGTAGAGCCCCCCTCTACCTAACCATCTATGCATGGTTAGGTAGAGCCCCCCTCTACCAAACCATCTATGCATGGTTGGGCAGAGGGCCCCTCTACCTGACCTACAATGCATGGTTAGGTAGAGGGGCCCTCTACCTAACCATCTATGCATGGTTAGGTAGAGCCCCCCTCTACCTAACCATTTATGCATGGTTAGGTAGAGCCCCCCTCTACCTAACCATCTATGCATCTCTACCTAACCATCCATGCATGGTTAGGTAGAGGGCCCCTCTACCTGACCTCCAATGCATGGTCAGGCAGAGGGCCCCTCTACCTGACCGTAATGCATGGTCAGGCAGAGGGCCCCTCTACCTAACCATCTATGCATGGTTAGGTAGAGCCCCCCTCTACCTAACCATCTATGCATGGTTAGGTAGAGCCCCCCTCTACCTAACCATCTATGCATCTCTACCTAACCATACATGCATGGTTAGGTAGAGGGCCCCTCTACCTGACCTCCAATGCATGGTCAGGCAGAGGGCCCCTCTACCTGACCGTAATGCATGGTCAGGCAGAGGGCCCCTCTACCTAACCATCTATGCATGGTTAGGTAGAGCCCCCCTCTACCTAACCATCTATGCATGGTTAGGTAGAGCCCCCCTCTACCTAACCATCTATGCATCTCTACCTAACCAACTATGCATGGTTAGGCAGAGGGCCCCTCTACCTGACCACCAATGCATGGTTAGGTAGAGGGGCCCTCTACCTAACCATCTATGCATGGTTAGGTAGAGCCCCCCTCTACCTAACCATCTATGCATGGTTAGGTAGAGCCCCCCTCTACCTAACCATCTATGCATGGTTAGGTAGAGTTCCCTCTACCTAACCATCTATGCATGGTTAGGTAGAGCCCCCCTCTACCTAACCATCTATGCATGGTTAGGTAGAGTTCCCTCTACCTAACCATCTATGCATGGTTAGGTAGAGCCCCCCTCTACCTAACCATCTATGCATGGTTAGGTAGAGCCCCCCTCTACCTAACCATCTATGCATGGTTAGGCAGAGGGCCCCTCTACCTGATCTCCAATGCATGGTTAGGTAGAGGGGCCCTCTACCTAACCATCTATGCATGGTTAGGTAGAGCCCCCTTCTACCTAACCATCTATGCATGGTTACGCAGAGGGCCCCTCTACCTGACCTCCAATGCATGGTTAGGTAGAGGGGCCCTCTACCTAACCATCTATGCATGGTTAGGTAGAGCCCCCCTCTACCTAACCATCTATGCATGGTTATGTATAGCCCCCCTCTACCTGACCTCCAATGCATGGTTAGGTAGAGGGGCCCTCTACCTAACCATCTATGCATGGTTAGGTAGAGCCCCCCTCTACCTAACCATCTATGCATGGTTAGGTAGAGCCCCCCTCTACCTAACCATCTATGCATGGTTAGGGAGAGCCCCCTTCTACCTGACCTCCAATGCATGGTTAGGTAGAGCCCCCCTCTACCTGACCTCCAATGCATGGTTAGGTAGAGGGGCCCTCTACCTAACCATCTATGCATGGTTAGGTAGAGCCCCCCTCTACCTAACCACCTGACCCCCAATGCATGGTTAGGTACCATCTATGCATGGTTAGGTAGAGCCCCCCTCTACCTAACCATCTATGCATGGTTAGGTAGAGGGCCCCTCTACCTGACACCCAATGCATGGTTAGGTAGAGCCCCCCTCTACCTAACCATCTATGCATGGTTAGGTAGAGCCCCCCTCTACCTAACCATCTATGCATGGTTAGGTAGAGCCCCCCTCAACCTAACCATCTATGCATGGTTAGGTAGAGCCCCCCTCAACCTAACCATCTATGCATGGTTAGGTAGAGCCCCCCTCTACCAAACCATCTATGCATGGTTAGGCAGAGGGCCCCTCTACCTGACCTACAATGCATGGTTAGGTAGAGGGGCCCTCTACCTAACCATCTATGCATGGTTAGGTAGAGCCCCCCTCTACCTAACCATCTATGCATCTCTACCTAACCATCCATGCATGGTTAGGTAGAGGGCCCCTCTACCTGACCTCCAATGCATGGTCAGGCAGAGGGCCCCTCTACCTGACCGTAATGCATGGTCAGGCAGAGGGCCCCTCTACCTAACCATCTATGCATGGTTAGGTAGAGCCCCCCTCTACCTAACCATCTATGCATGGTTAGGTAGAGCCCCCCTCTACCTAACCATCTATGCATCTCTACCTAACCATCCATGCATGGTTAGGTAGAGGGCCCCTCTACCTGACCTCCAATGCATGGTCAGGCAGAGGGCCCCTCTACCTGACCGTAATGCATGGTCAGGCAGAGGGCCCCTCTACCTAACCATCTATGCATGGTTAGGTAGAGCCCCCCTCTACCTAACCATCTATGCATGGTTAGGTAGAGCCCCCCTCTACCTAACCATCTATGCATCTCTACCTAACCATCCATGCATGGTTAGGTAGAGAGCCCCTCTACCTGACCTCCAATGCATGGTTAGGCAGAGGGCCCCTCTACCTGACCTACAATGCATGGTTAGGTAGAGGGGCCCTCTACCTAACCATCTATGCATGGTTAGGTAGAGCCCCCCTCTACCTAACCATCTATGCATCTCTACCTAACCATCCATGCATGGTTAGGTAGAGGGCCCCTCTACCTGACCTCCAATGCATGGTCAGGCAGAGGGCCCCTCTACCTGACCGTAATGCATGGTCAGGCAGAGGGCCCCTCTACCTAACCATCTATGCATGGTTAGGTAGAGCCCCCCTCTACCTAACCATCTATGCATGGTTAGGTAGAGCCCCCCTCTACCTAACCATCTATGCATCTCTACCTAACCATCCATGCATGGTTAGGTAGAGGGCCCCTCTACCTGACCTCCAATGCATGGTTAGGTAGAGCCCCCCTCTACCTAACCATCTATGCATCTCTACCTAACCATCCATGCATGGTTAGGTAGAGGGCCCCTCTACCTGACCTCCAATGCATGGTCAGGCAGAGGGCCCCTCTATCTGACCGTAATGCATGGTCAGGCAGAGGGCCCCTCTACCTAACCATCTATGCATGGTCAGGCAGAGGGCCCCTCTACCTAACCATCTATGCATGGTTAGGTAGAGCCCCCCTCTACCTAACCATCTATGCATGGTTAGGTAGAGCCCCCCTCTACCTAACCATCTATGCATTGTTAGGTAGAGCCCCCCTCTACCTAACCATCTATGCATCTCTACCTAACCATCCATGCATGGTTAGGTAGAGGGCCCCTCTACCTGACCTCCAATGCATGGTCAGGCAGAGGGCCCCTCTACCTGACCGTAATGCATGGTCAGGCAGAGGGCCCCTCTACCTAACCATCTATGCATGGTTAGGTAGAGCCCCCCTCTACCTAACCATCTATGCATGGTTAGGTAGAGCCCCCCTCTACCTAACCATCTATGCATGGTTAGGTAGAGCCCCCCTCTACCTAACCATCTATGCATGGTTAGGTAGAGCCCCCCGCTACCTAACCATCTATGCATGGTTAGGTAGAGCCCCCCGCTACCTAACCATCTATGCATGGTTAAGTAGAGGGCCCCTCTACCTAACCATCTATGCATGGTTAAGTAGAGGGCCCCTCTACCTAACCATCTATGCATGGTTAGGTAGAGCCCCCCTCTACCTAACCATCTATGCATGGTTAGGTAGAGCCCCCCTCTACCTAACCATCTATGCATGGTTAGGTAGAGCCCCCCTCTACCTAACCATCTATGCATGGTTAGGCAGAGGGCCCCTCTACCTGACCTCCAATGCATGGTCAGGCAGAGGGCCCCTCTACCTAACCATCTATGCATGGTCAGGCAGAGGGCCCCTCTACCTGACCGTAATGCAGGGTCAGGCAGAGGGCCCCTCTACCTAACCATCTATGCATGGTTAGGTAGAGCCCCCCTCTACCTAACCATCTATGCATGGTTAGGTAGAGCCCCCCTCTACCTAACCATCTATGCATGGTTAGGTAGAGCCCCCCGCTACCTAACCATCTATGCATGGTTAAGGAGAGCCCCCCGCTACCTAACCATCTATGCATGGTTAAGTAGAGGGCCCCTCTACCTAACCATCTATGCATGGTTAAGTAGAGGGCCCCTCTACCTAACCATCTATGCATGGTTAGGTAGAGCCCCCCTCTACCTAACCATCTATGCATGGTTAGGTAGAGCCCCCCTCTACCTAACCATCTATGCATGGTTAGGCAGAGGGCCCCTCTACCTGACCTCCAATGCATGGTCAGGCAGAGGGCCCCTCTACCTAACCATCTATGCATGGTCAGGCAGAGGGCCCCTCTACCTGACCGTAATGCACTACCGTCTGCGGGCAACGTTTTCCTCCGATGGAAGGGATTACTGCGCATGCTTGAGCACTTGGCCATTGGGAGATCTTTTTCTTAGGGAATTGGGGGATGTGTATTAATTGCGAAGTGAGCTTTGGCCAACAGAGGTCGCTTAAGGAATCGATTATCCTGAATGATTAATCATGGATTCTAAAGGTCCATATTTAAGTAATTTTGGGAGATTTATCTCTGAATTTTTTTATGGGGATCATGAGGTAAAAAACAAATTTTTCAAATATTAAAATGCTTGACAACTATGGATGGATTTTAATACCTTTCACCTAGTAAAATAAGGTATAAAATATATTGTCAATTTTAAAAAAGAAATCCTAAAGCTATAGCTCCTCCCGTGCAAGGCCGGGCATATCAGCTAGTTATTTTCATATAATTGTTGAAAGCAAAGGTAATACCCATAAATAATAATTGGCATACTGAAAGAAAGACCTTTTTTTACCTGACATTTAGCTAATTTTGATATAACTTTGTAAAATTAGAAGAATATTCTTAAAAGAAAGGGGATATCACATTAGAATTATCTTTTGGAAAAAATGTTTGAAATAATTTTTACATTTATTTTACAAAGAATAATTGATCGTGAGAATATTCTCAAAGAACTCTGAAGTACTAAGTATTATAGGATGCAGCTTAATTTACTTTCTACTTAAAAATGATTCCTGAAAAAATAAGTTCTCTAAATATTTTGTTTGCATAAATTTAAATTCTGATTTATTAATATGAACATTCATATTCATGATAAAATTCTCAATAAAAATTCCACAAAAATAGCTACCAGTATATATTTTTAACTTTCTTCAAAACTTAAAAATTTCAGTAAATAAAATGCTAATATACAGGGTGTTTCAAAATTGCGATGCACGACTTTTATTCGGAACCAGCGCCTCCTAGGGTCATGGAAGTAAGGTCTACCCCTAGGTAAGTGACCCTGGAGAATCCATTGAGATGACTGATAGCGCCCCTAGCGGCTAAATTAAAAAGTTAAAAAAATTAATTTAAAAACTAAAGAAGATAGAGCAAAAACCCCAAGAGAGTATTGTTGCCAACGACAAGAAGAACTCACTGAAAAAAATTTGATCAAAATATCTTGAATATTTGCGGAGATATTAGCATATGAAAATAGCACTTTTTCAGGGGTCAAAAAAGAAAAAGTTCGCATATTTGCAAATTTTTCAGTGTTATTTTGTAGTTTTGTGTTTTTTTTAGTTGAAAGAACAAAAAATTTAATCAAAAAATCAAAAAAATTTGCAAATATGCGAACTGTTTACTTTTTGACCCCTAAAAAAGTGCCATTTTCACATGCTAATATCACCGCGAATATTCAAGATATTTTGATCAAATTTTTTTCAGTGAGTTTTTCATGACGTTGGCAACAATGCTCTCACTGGGGTTTTTGCTTTATCTCCTTTAGTTTTTAAATTAATTTTTTTAACTTTTTAATTTAGCCGCTAGGGGCGCTGTCAGTCATCTCAATGGATTCTCCAGGGTCACTTACCTAGGGGTAGACCTTACTTCCATGACCCTAGGAGGCGCTGGTTCCGAATAAAAGCCGTGCAACGCAATTTTGAAACACCCTGTATAATTTATTACCGATTTAGATTACTACCGAAAATTTTACATCACTAAATATACATAATTTAAATGTCAAACCACTTGTGTTTAGTGTTTCTGTTAACAATAATTAGCATCTGAAAGAAATAAAAATTAAATCTTATGCAGAAAATTGTGTTCGTTAATAAATACTTACGTGAACGCTACTGTACTACATCGTAGTTCTCATTAGAGTTCTCTCCGACAGTTAAGCTTTCGAGCTGCGATAATAAATAAATATTGTGACGGTCCCTAAACAATTCAGAAAAGAAGCTATACTCAAACGCAATGTTTCTTGTCCATGGATAAATATGCTGGGAGCAAAGAGAGGAAGTAGTTCCCAGCGCGGTGCCGGAATTTCGAGTTTAAAATGGATTTTTATTAAAGAAATACTTCAGGTTACTTTGATCCATTCATATTTATAACGATTATTTGTCGTATTTTTCGAATAACGTTGTTCATTTTAAATTTTACGAACGCATAGCGCGGAGTATTCTTCCGCGCCTCGTGACGTAGTATGGACAAGAAAGACTGCTGTTAAGTATAGAGGAGGCGAAGTGCTCGAGCATGCGCAGTAATCCCTTCCATTGGAGGAAAAAGTGGCCCCCAGATGGGACTCTTACTAGTTGCATCGTATTTCAAACTCAACGCCAACATAATCCTGTTCGTCATTTTTTATATAGATTTCTCATTAAAAGAATATATTGCTATTAATGTTAGTAGTACAAATTGAGAATAAGTAAATACTTGCTACTAATAATAAAGTGGTGAATAATTCCGTAAAATCTATACCTTTCCCGCACCATTGGAATTATTCCGGCCATTCCGGGGTTTCATACATTTAAGATTTGTGTAAATTTTCCTTTCGTCTGCATTCATTCATTTACAACACATTGCCTTTGTGGCGGACAGGACAACAGAAGAATCTACGTCACTTGATATGAATCACTCCTCAGGAGAACTTTCAAACTCCCTCCCTAGATGGCGCTCAAACAAAATAGTTGAACGGGTGTTGAATCCACTCTCCCTTAAATATTACGGTCTGAAGCCACTAAGGGGCCATTCATTAATTACGTAAGGGTCCCGAGGGGGAGTTGGGAAAATCTCTACATACCCTTACTTGGGGGGTGGGGGGTCAAACCCATTCTTACGTAAGATTTTCCAAGATAATGTAAATGTATTCCAATTATATTCTAATTAAATTTCTATTGAATAACCCGAGAAAAACTTAAAAATGCTGACGATCTCGGTATATTATCGAAGCTTTATTTAAGAAAAAAATGAAGGTATATCAAGTTTTTTTTTGGAGTAGCAATAAGCTAACATAAAAATTGAAACTGTTAAATCCATCTTCCAGTTGTCAAAAGTCGAAACAAAAAAAAAGGCAAAAAGAGAGAGAGTTTGGTTTCAATTTTTTTATTATTTTGAAAAACGAAATGGAATCTTACGTAAGAATAGGGGGGGAGGGGTTTGAAAAATCTTACGTACGCTTACATGGGGGTAGGGGGGGTCAAAAATTGCCAAAATCATCCTTACGTAATTAATGAATGGCCCCTAAGCACACAAAAAACACCATGTTGGGATGATAACAGAACATTTTGCAGTGTATAACAGTGTATACAGCCAGTTTGTATAACAGTGGCGGATCCAGGATTTGGTTTTGGGGGGGGGGGCTAAGAATTTTCCTAATCCAATTGAATCTTCTTGTTAATGTTAATACGGGAAAGGTAGAGAAATATCCTGATCCAACTTTCAAAAGGGGGGTCTGGGGGTCCTCCCCCAGAAAATGTTTGGAAATTTAAGTCAAAAACCCCACTTTTTCAACTCTTTTTGGTACGCTTCATCCGAATTCCGAAAATACATTTGTTGCGTTTTGTCACAAACTTAGTAAAATGTAGTTGTAATAACAGAGTTAGAAGTGCCAAGGGGGTCTGGGGGTCTTCCCCCAGAAAATTTTTTAAAATTTGACCTTAAAATAACAGGGTTTTAACTCATTTTGGTGCATAAAATGTCATTATATAGAGTAAAACTTTTCATTTTTGGGGGGGGGGGCTTGAGCCCCCTAGCCCCTCCCCCTGGATCCGCTAGTGGTAGTAGCTGACTATCTGAAGTCATTTTGAATAATTTCCTGATGAGTAGACCCATAATACTACCCATACTACGGTGATGCTCTAGAGATGTAGAGAAAAGGGAGATAATCAGATTATTTCTGAATAAAACCTCTCTTTCTATTTTCTGCCAAGGCAATCTGTGAAATATAATCGACATTGAAATTCATTGAAATTCATCGACATTGAAATTATAATACAGGGTGTCCCAAAAAAGACTGACCCATTTTAAAAAATTTTTATGACACAAATTTTCGTAAATCATTGTTCCCAAATCCCCCGACAGGGCATAAAAGTATCAATCTCCCCATAGGAGATAATGGAAAATAGTGCTCCCACCTGTCGGGTGATTTTTGAACTACGTTTTATGAAAATATGTGTCATAAAATTATTTGGTCTTTAGAGTAGAATTCAAAAACCGCTTATTTTTATCTTTTTTAGTTTTTGAGTTATTGATTTTTAAAATGTAATGTGTCAGTCTTTTTTGGGACACCCTGTATCTTAAAATTGCGAGAAGCTTTCATCAATAGTCACCTCTTTTTATAAAGTGGAATGTATTACGTATATTAATATTCGAACTTTTGCTTGGCTCCAAATAATGGCAAGACATTAAACATCATGTTACTCTCATGTCTCTTTGGAGTGTGAGATGGGTAAATGGAAACAAAAGTAGGGTTAGATCAGTGTTTCCCAACCTTTTTCGGTCCATGCCCCACCCTAGCCTTTCTAAATTTTCCATGCCCCCCGTTTCAGTGGCATATATAGAAATATATTTTGAGGGAGTCAATATTATTTCTTAGCCCCTCCCTCCTATGTATATTTAATAAGTCTAATGAAGCTTTTCAGAACATTTTTAGGTAGAATTTGTATGCTTAAGAACTAAATCAAGTTATTAGTAATTACTAAGTTCTAAGTACCAAGGGGGGTCCTCCCCCAGCAAATTTTCGGAAATTTGACTCTAGGAAACAGGTTTTTCACTAGTTTAATACCCCTAGTTGGGGAATTTTGGATATAAATTTTTAGGTGAGATTTGCATTTTGATGAACCTAATGTAAAAAAGTTTCAAATATAAGCGTTCTAAAAACAAAGAGATCTTGGGTCATCCCCCAGAAGAGGTTTGGAAATTAGACTCTAAAAACAGGGTTTCAACTTGGTTTTGATACATACTGGTCCAGATTTCAGACATACATTCTCAGATAGAATAGAATCAGATTTTGATAAACTTCTTTTTAAAAAGTTTTTTTTTTAAATTTCCCCCCTGGATTGGCCCCACCTGGGGGGCAATTTGGTTGAAAATTTTCAAATTGCCCCCCTAGAAAATGATATTGCCCCACGTTGGGAAACACTGGGTTAGATACAGATGTTATATTTTGGGGCCCATTTCATTAGTTTTTTTGGACTACCGTCTCATCATAGCTTTTCAGTCGGGCGAAGGGGGTTTCTGCGCATGCTCGTCGAACTTAATTTCTGAATACTCGAGGGACCGTCTCCATACTTATCTACGATTCCAGCTCGAAAGCACTTTGTGTCGGCGCATGCGTGAATGCTGTTATTTGAAGTAAACAAAACGCGGAATTGTTTTCGGCTTTGCTTTGGCGTCTCGTCTATAATTACTTTAAAATTTAATTCGTTCCACCGATTTATTGATTAGATTCATGGTTATTGTAAATATTTCAGCTATTCCAAATACGGATTAAGAGTTTTTTTTATGCTTATGGTATTGGGAAACCAAATAAGTTAGGAAAAGTCACGAAAGTAGAAGTGCGTAACTCAAATATTTTGGAAGAGAACTCGTTTTAAAAATACAAAACGGTCAAAATGACCGCCCCGGAGCTTCTAGTGTTAACCAGATTTTACTTCATCGTCCACTAGTTTCAATGGACGCTTTATGATTGAAGCGCCATCTAGGGAGCAGCTCGCAATTTAATTCCCTGATGTGTAATATACGGGGATGTTCTAGCTAGAGATATTGAGAAAATAATCAGGTTATTTCTGAATAAAACCTCCCTTTCTATTTTCTCTTTCTATTTCTTTTTCCTTCCAACGCAATCTGTGAAATATAATCGACATTGAAATATCTTAAAATTACGGGAAACATTCATCAATAGCCACCTCTTTTTATAAAGTAAAATGTAGTACGTATATTTTTTTGTGCGATCACGAGCACAAACATGACGTTGAATATCCTGTACTCTTACGTCTCTTTGGAGGGGTGAGATCAGTAAATGGAAACGAAAGTAGGGTTAGATCCAGGTGTTATATTTTGGGGCCCATTTCATTGTTTTTTGTATAAAATGAAACGTTTTTCTCTGAAAAAGAATTAATTGTGAGAAAAAAATTGAAGCAGTGATAGCAGATCAGTTCGTAAAAGTAAAATCGACTCACAAACCAAGAAAATCATGAAAACTTCAAATATTTTGTTAATGTATTTAATTAATATTTTTTTTTATTTGGTGGAGGCACCCTCTTCGGTACAAAACTGAAAGATAACAAAATTTAAACGATAGAGTAGAAATAAGATCGTATAATACTCAGCGGTCAAAATGTCTGTGTTTGAGGGTTCTAGGGAGTTCTTTTTATATCTCCGGAACCCGTTTTGCAAACTGGACAGCAATAAATAATAGCCTCAGCATAAGTTAGGAAAAGTCACAAAAGTGGAAGTGCGGAACTCAAATATTTTGGAAGAGAACTCGAAAACGGTCAAAATGCCGCCCCGGAGCTTCTACTGTTAACCAGATTCTACTTCATCGTCCACTAGGGGCCGTTCAAATATTACGTAAGCACAAAAGGGGGGAGGGGGTTTGCTTTTTGCTTATTTTTGCTGACAAGGGGGAGGGGGGTATGAGTGATGCTTACGTAAGATACTACATTTTCGAAAATCTCTTGTTTCTTGCATAAATAATTTCAAAACTCAACCACAAATAAATTTAACAAAAAGTTGAATAAGGAAATCTGACACTTGAGCACTTTTTTCTGGGGATGGACCCCTAAAACATTTTGAAATTTTAACCCTGAAAAGAAGTGTTTCGACTCATTTTTGAACCCTTTAGGGTTACACCCAAAAATGACAGCTCCTTGTATATAAGTCACCTAATAGTCCAGTCAAAATCAACTTCGCTCCGGAAATAATTTATATAGTTTTGAAATTTGGCACACTTGTTCGGATGGGTCTGGGGGTGTTTCACACAAAAGTCCACTAAATTTGGCCTGGAGGGTTTTCCGCTACGGCCATTTAAGTGGTCAGTTTTTAAAAACACGCGTCGCCAAATCGGCCATAGTGCGCCAATAGTGGAACAACCGGTTAGTACTGAAAACAGTGGGCGCCTTCGGGGGTTTGGCAACGCGTCTGGCGTAGTTTTCGTTTGGCGATCATGGGCAACTCGCGGAAGGAGTTGATAGAAAGCTCTAATTATGAGATGCTTTTTACTAGGATAAAATACATTTCTTGAACTCAGATGGTAGAAATAATTTAAGAAAATCAATTGAGTTTTGAAATGAAGTTTTAAAAGTGCTTTTAAATAGTTTTAACATATTTTTTAAGGTCACATCTAGATACATCGGCTTACGCAAAGTAAAACCTGAGATCAAATTTATAGTTGTCCGACGCTAAATTATATTTTACATGTAGCTCAACAGTCGTGAATAAATATTTATTTCATATTCTTGCAATTCTCTTTGAACAAGAAAGTATTATTTGGTAATGAAAGTATCCTGAAAAATCCTTTCAAGAAAACAAGAAACAAATTCTGTAATAATAAGAATTCCGATCATTTTGAGTTTTTTTAGTTCCATATTGTTTAAATTATTTAAGTTTTTTTCCTTTTTCAATATTCCCAGTTCCGATAGAGTTTTTATGAATGAGTATACAATGCAACACACAGTATGAATATTAAATACACAAATAAATATTTACTCATTAAGGCCCGTGATATTTTATAAGCTACTGGGTACTGCATAGAGCAATTAAATTAAAGGTTATTGAGAAAAGTACTGAAAAACATCCCTAAAAATTTAAAATGTTTACCGAAAGACTGTGTTGTGCAAAATACTAATCCGTTTCAAAACTCAACTTAATTTTAATTTTTGCAGTTGAGAATGAGTATTTTCTTATGTATAAAAATATGAGAGTTACAAATTATCTTAAAACATTTTCAAAATAATGGCTAATATTTTAGGTTATTAAGATCCTGGGTTCCCGAAAATTTTTCCATATATCTGTAATTAAAATAAAATCTCAGCTTTTTGGGTAAGAGAAACACTCCACAAAAAATTGCCCAGGAACAACCCCTAATTACTCCTTTAGTCGTCATAACTCATTGAATGGATATCATGAATTAACCGATGAATCAAGTAAACCATAAAAAAAACGAAACTAATGTTTGTGAAAAAAGAATAATCTACTTTAACTCTAAGCTTGAAGTTCAATTAATTGAAAATCATTGTTCACTTAAACAAAAGATTTAATTTATTTATTTTTCTATTACTAATACTTTATTATTAATGAAATCAATTGTGGTTTTTATTTCAAATTTTTAAGGTCAAAAATGTCACTTTAAAAAATCTAAATAGAAAAAGCAACGTAAATTTGAAAGCCAAATGTTCCTTCTTATATGCAGAAGCAAATAACAAAGTTTACTATAAAATATTTTATTACTTTATTATGTGTTATATTTTATTATCTTTCTTTCTCTTTCTTTCATTACAATTGTAGCTTTATCTTTTCAAAACATGCAGCTTAATTTTCAAAGATATTTTATACTGCTTCACTTGTCCATAAACCGTTTGTTTTTAATTATTCTAAGAGTAAATTATAGTTTAGATAATCTTGTTGTTTTAAATAATCTAGGGTTTGATGTTATAATACAATTCATGAAATTCTTCATAAACTGTGTATTTTAAGAAATTATCGAGACTGAAACATGATTTTTTATTTTTAAATAAGAATATTAATTTTGTGTTAGCTTAAAAACAATTATAAATAAATAAAAACATCTAACAGCCAGCAAGTTAATAACAAGAAGAAAATGTAGGTGTCTGTAAAAAAGGAGTAGGATACAATGATAATAACATCAAATACATCAAAATTATGGGTCATGACTGAGATGAAAAGGATTTACTGCTGCATATTTAATTTTCGTTTATTCCAGAATATACTCCTTCAATAATCAGGTAAGTATCTTAGGAAAATTTTGATAAGAAAACTACACGCATTCATATCTATCGGGTTATCAACTTAAAATTTTACCGTTTAAAAGCCATTATTTTTAGGTCCCTTGAAATATTTTTTCGAAGGTGTGATTTTAATACTTTCTTGTTTAAAGAAAAGTGGACGAATATAAAATAAATATTCATTTACAGCTATTGAGCTACAGGTAGCTCTACAATAAAACTTAATGCATCGCACATAATGTAATGCAATATAGTTTAGCATCGGGATGGGAAACTAAATTTGATTTCAGATTTTACCTTTCCTATATGCGATGATTTATAAAGATGCAACCTTATGAGTAAATTTTTTTCTATTTAATATTCATGTGTGTTGCACTGTATATTCATAAAAACTCTACCGGAACTGGGAATATTGAACAATTAAAAAGGAAAAAACTTATTTTGCTCAATTTTAATTATTAAAATCATTTAAACAATATGAACTAAAAAAACTCAAAATAAGCGGAATACTTATTATTACAGAATTTGTTTTTTGTTTTCTTGAAATGATTTTTCAGGATACTTTCATTACCAAATAATACTTTCTTGTTCAAAGAGAATTGCAAGAATATGAAATAAATATTTATTCACGACTGTTGAGCTACATGTAAAATATAATTTAGCGTCGGACAACTATAAATTTGATCTCAGGTTTTACTTTGCGTAAGCCGATGTATCTAGATGTGACCTTAAAAAATATGTTAAAACTATTTAAAAGCACTTTTAAAACTTCATTTCAAAACTCAATTGATTTTCTTAAATTATTTCTACCATCTGAGTTCAAGAAATGTATTTTATCCTAGTAAAAAGCATCTCATAATTAGAGCTTTCTATCAACTCCTTCCGCGAGTTGCCCATGATCGCCAAACGAAAACTACGCCAGACGCGTTGCCAAACCCCCGAAGGCGCCCACTGTTTTCAGTACTAACCGGTTGTTCCACTATTGGCGCACTATGGCCGATTTGGCGACGCGTGTTTTTAAAAACTGACCACTTAAATGGCCGTAGCGGAAAACCCTCCAGGCCAAATTTAGTGGACTTTTGTGTGAAACACCCCCAGACCCATCCGAACAAGTGTGCCAAATTTCAAAACTATATAAATTATTTCCGGAGCCGGCCTTTTTTTGCTCTACGTTGACTGGACTATAAGTTTCAAGGGAAAAAACAGTATTTACTAAAAGGGATGTCAAAATTCCGGGGTGGGGGTCCGGAAGTTTCTTACGCAATTATGGTGGGGGGGGTTTGAGGTTTGCATATCTTTGCTGACAAGGGGGGAGGGGGTTAAAAATGACCAAAAAAGTTCTTACGTAATATTTGAACAGCCCCCTAGCAGTGTTATTCTTGGGATTTTTTTTGGAGGGGTAAAAATACTCCTCGACTTTTTTAGGAGGCGTGAAATTCACATTTATGGGGAGTGAAATACAAAAATAACATAACCTGTGCATATAGAGTAATTTTTTACAAAATCGCCTTTTTTAACGGACAAAAAAATGAAATAGAAAATTTTAAACATATATATAAAACAATTTATTCAACTCTAAGCATTCTACATGAAATATTTATTTAATATTACGAAAATGAGTAGAAAAAATAATATTTTTCAAATTCGGTGGCTAGTTTTTTAAAGCGTATTTCCGAATTTCAATGCGTGAAATACGCTCTGCGTTAAAAATATCTCTGTCCACTAGTTTCAATGGACGATTGTGATTGGAGCGCCATCTAGGGAGCAGCTTGCAATTAAATTCCCTGATGTGTAAATATTCGGTGATGCTCTTCTAGAGATGTTGAGAAAAGGGAGATAATCAGATTAGGGTCCGTTCAAATATGACGTAAGCACTTTTTGGGTCATTTTTAACCCCCCTCCCCCCTTGTCAGCAAAGAAAAGCAAACCTCAACCCCCCCCCACCATAATTACGTAAGAAACTGCCGGACCCCCCCCCCCCGAAATTTTGACATCCCTTTCAGTAAGTACTGTTTTTTTCCTCCTTAAAAATTAGGTGACTTATACAAGGAGCTGTGTCAAAACACTACTTTTCGGGGTTAAAATTTCAAATTGTTTGGGGGTCCGACCCCAGAAAAAGTGCTTACGTCAGATTTCCTAATTCAATTTATTGTTAAATTTATTTTTGGTTGAGTTTTGAAATTATTTATGCAAGAAACAAGAGATTTTCGAAAATTCAGTATCTTACGTAAGCATCACTCATATCCCCCCTTGTCAGGAAAAATAAGCAAAGAGTAAACCCCTCCCCCCGTTAGGTGCTTACGTAATATTTGAACGGCCCCTTATTTCTGAATAAAACCTCCCTTTCTATTTTTTGTGTTTATTATCTGTTAATGTTTCTATTTTCTGCGAAGGCAATCTGTGAAATATATAATCGACTTTGAAAGATCTTAAAATTGAGAGAAAAAATTCATCAATAGTCACCGCTTTTTACGAAGTAAAATGTATTACGTATATATTTTTGTACATATCAAGTTAACCTCAAATATGGCGTTTGAATATCACGTACTCTCACGTCTCCTAAAGGGGTGAGATTGAGATGAGGAAACGAAAGTACGTTTAGCGGATGTCCATACAAAAACGTGAGGTGTTATTTCCAAAATCCGGACCCGCTACCCCCACGAGAGATTTACCTACAACTTTTAAAAATAATTTTATATCCTAATCGTATGTATATTGAGTTCACAGCATCATTTATTAATGATGTGGGGGAAAAGGACATTATTCCGTCTAAAAATCACCACAGTATCTTATCTGTGGGTATCATTCCTTCCTCATACTTGAAAAAATCGTTTAATTTCTAACATAAATTTGACGAGAGATTTTAATCGACCCCCCCCATTTTTTTGACCTCACGTAATTTATGGATGTCCCCTTAGATCCGGGTGTTATCTTTTAGGCCAAATTTCATTGTTTTTTGTGAAAAATTAAACGTTTTTCTGCGAAAAGGAATTTATTGTAAGAGAAACTGAAGAACAGTGATTGTTAGCAGATCAGTTCGTAACAGGCGCGGATTCAGCAAGGCTCCAAGGGGGGGCTCTTTTCCTGACAAGATCCCCTTGTGTTACCATTGGGGGGTCCTTCCCCAAGAAAAATATTGAAATTTGTCGTGTGAAAGTAGGGTTTAAACTCATTTTTAGAAACCTTTTGAGTCTAAGGGGGGCACTTTTCAACACTATTACCTTTACTTTTTCGCCCAAAATGTCAAAAATTTTGGGGTTTTCCTAAAAGTAAACACTGAATACCCCATGTTGATATTAATGGGGGTATGGGGGTCCTCCCCCAGAAAAAAAAATTTGGAAATTATAAAAAAAAATGTGAATGGTTTTTTACTCATTTTGAGAACCTTCTTGGGTCTCCAATGGAGGGGCACCCTCTGGATCCGCAACTGGTTCGTAACAATCAAATTGACTCACAAACCAAGAAACTCATAAAAAACTCAAATATTTTCTTGAAAATTATAACGAAAGCTGATTTGAATTTCATGAAAGGGGCATTTTTATTAACTTATTTTTGTAAAGGGGCAGATTTAAAATCGGGGAATTTTTGTGAAGGGGCAGCAAAATGGCCCGATTAATTTCATAGATTTTCACGGATCATAATGTCATTAAAAGAGAAACGTGTTAGGGTAGGCGCACACGAGCAACTTTTGTCTCTGTGACTGTTTTGTCAGTACCGTTCTAGCTATGAGCGAAAGGTAGGGACCGCACACGGTACGACGCGACACATTCATGACAATTCTGTCCGTGGCTAACAAGATAGGGCGAAAGGATTTATCTGCCGATTCTATGGCCATGCGCACAATGCTGTAATTTTGGAAAATGTCACGTTCTCGTTTGCCCACTCACTTTTTCTCGGTGACAGCGACGTGACAATGATGCCTACTGTCATGGTGACAAAAGTTGTTTGCCTACCCTTATACTCAACAGCAACGTTTCTTGAACACAGAGACAGTGGGTGAGCACAAAGCCTGTTGGGTTGCTAGGATGAGTTTCGGTACGCAAATCATGATAAAAAGACACTACATATAATTACATACACTACATATAAAAGACAAGTTTTCGAACATCGAAACGCTTTAAGTCTCAAAAGTTGGGTCTTGCCATGCTAATAACTGGAAAAATAATCAAAAACAGGATTATTTGCTCATACTCTTTGGTATGGGGCCGTTCAAATATTACGTAAGCACTTTTTTGGTCATTTTTAACCCCCCCTTGTCAGCAAAGATAAGCAAACCTCAACCCCCCACCATAATTACGTTAGAAACTGCCAGACCCTCCTCAAAATTTCGACATTCTTTTTAGTAGGTACCGGTTTTTTTTTCTCCTTGAAAACTACATGACTTATACAAGGAGCTGCCCTTTTTGGGTGTAGCTCTAAAGGTTCAAAAAGGAGTCGATACACTACTTTTCGAGGTTAAAATTTCAAAATGTTTGGGGGGTCAATCCCCAGAAAAAAGTGCTATCGTCACATTTCCTAATTCAATTTTTTGTTAAATTTATTTTTGGTTGAGTTTTGAAATTATTTATGCAAGAAACAAGAGGTTTTTCGAAAATGCAGTATCTTACGTAAGCATCACTCATATCCTCCCTCCCCCCTTGTCAGGAAAAATAAGCCAAGGGCAAACCCCCTCCCCCCCTTAGGTGCTTACGTAATATTTGAACAGCCCCTATGACGTTTTGCAGCTCGTCGCCATTTTTTTTTAATTTCGAGCGCGCGAATTAGTTTTGAAGTATTTAAATATTAAAGTTTCGAAATTTTTGACGTTTTTTAAGTTTTTCGTTATAAAAGAAAAACTAATGACAGTAGAAATATGATTTTACAACATAATTATTATGATTAAGATAAACACAACAAATTATTTAAAAAGATTTGCGTTTTTTTTAAGTTGAGTTAGTTTTTGATTTATTAAGGTTCAAAGTTTCAATTTTTTCTTCTCTTTCTGGTCATTCACTAGGGAAACAGACGAGTTTTTTGTGTTTAATTTATTTTATTTCCGACGATTCACTAGACACACACAAATACAAATACAAATTAAGTCGACCAACTACAGGCGTAAGCCCAGCAAGGTAGGTCCAGTCTTTTTAACTCAAACTACCGGAATCCCAGTATCTGTCAATTTTCCTCTTGAACTCGTTTACCCCACTTGAATTTACAATTGTTTCAGGCATCGCATTCCATCTATCTATTACCCTATTTAAAAAAATAATGCCTTCCTACAATCTGTCTTAAATTTTCCTTTATTCAATTTGAATTTGTGACCCCTTGTTCTATAACCCGTATTGAAATCTAGTCCCTCTGTGTCCCCTTGCTTTACCATTTTAAAAAGTTGAATCAAATCCCCTCTAATCCTTCTTTTCTCTCTAGAGTGAACATATTTAGCTTCTTTAATCTTCCCTCATAACTTAAACACGTGCATATTAATATTATAAATTATATTGGTAGTTGATATTTTTTAAAAACATTTCGTTAACAGTTGAAGAAGAATTGAAGTTTAGATAAGAAAATTTCAAAAACAGTTTTATTTTGATATCTTCTGGGGAAATGATTCGAATCAAATTATTGATAAGCCAGGGAGATAAGTTTCGGTTTCAAAGGAGCATTAACTAAGCCAACGAGTCTGGGTTGTGCTAGGTTGTTGAGATGAAACAAGCGAGCTCTGTTCTCTAAGATCGCGAAGCGATCTAAAAAGAACTGCCAAGCAGTTCCGGGGGTTGGTGAGCAATAGCGAGCACAGGAGGCAGAGCCCCCTAGTTTAGATAAAAAATTATAATCATTATTATTATGTTATACATTCTAATTATTGGAAGTATTGAATTCCGGAGTAGTACTACATCTATTTCTTCATCTCTGTCATTTCTCCCAACAGTTCTCGACGGTTATGAAGATATGTGGATAGATGTTGATCAAGATTCGGTTAAATCACTACTTAAGATCTCGCAAGACTCCGTACAATTTTTTTAACAACCAAAATTTTTTATATAAATTGACAATTTAGCTGGTTTAAAGATCAGTCTATACTCCACAGCAACGTTCACTACGCGGAAGGAGAAAGTGAGTAAACACAAAGCCTGTTGGGTTGATAGGAGGAATTTCGATACGCGAATCGTGATGATAAAAACACTATTTATACATGGGTTTAATGAAATAATCGTATTTTAAAAATGACGTTTCACTCTAAATTCAGACACCACGATGGGAACTACTTTGTTAGTGACGTCAACTATAACGTTGCTGTCTAATATAGTTGTCACAAAGTATCGGTCGAGTTTTGAGCTGTTTTTTCTTCCACCAAACTGCTCCTTGGTCAGACTCTTGTACCTTGTGCCATAAAACTAAAAACAACCAACCAGACTCTAGTACTAAAATGTTTTCGTCGTGACATTTTCTCTTGCAGCCTATCTACCTATAACGCATGCCTGTCGCATTTATTGGTCTGCTTTTTAATGAAATTAACATTTTCATAATACGTACTTTTATACAAAGTATTGGAATTGGTTGAATGTAATAAATGCCGGAATCGAACAATTGTATCTGTTTCTGCACAAATATGCAAGGTTTTTTTTGCTGATTTTCACTCCTTCTTAAAACTCATTTGCGACCCCCCTTTCTATACCAATTCTTGTTCGTCTTGATGTATTGTATACTATTAGGTCATCCCGAAAGTTTTGTCGCTCTTGGGAGCATCTGTATACAATGTACTTTTTGGTACTTTTCCATTACGGTAAACCAGTTAAGTACTTCTACTTCTATCTAAAGCCAATTTGGCGAATTTTGGATCTTTTTTTGTTGGCTCACTTTTCCAGCTTTCCTAGTTTCTACGATTAATAACATTTTGTTTACTTCAAGTTGTCATTAATTGAAAACTTTAAAATTAAAATTCAAAGTAATTTAACTTTAATTTTAAGTCATATTAAGATTGTAATAAATTGAAACTCATTTTATACTACTTTTGTAGAGCGGCGGTAGAATTTCCAGCGATCTAGATTCCTGTAAATGATCATCCGGATCTTTCCTAATAGAGGGTTAGGAGTAGCAATCCAGCAATTTAATATGGAGGATTGTGATCAAACTCTCCGGATGCCTCAGAAAAAATTCAAATCTAAGTTAAATTTTCCACACTTGCTAAAAATACTTAAAACTTAAATTGTTTTAGGGAAGTAGCCAGTTAATTTTAATTTAAAAATCTCAACTTTAGGAAAAATGCAAAATTTTAAGCAGAAAAGAAATGAAGTAACATGTTATCATAGATTTAAGGAAAGCCCAGTTGTCGATCAGTCCCCAAAATCAAGCCAAGATGCCAAGTTGACGGTAGATAAGGTTACAGTTTATATTGGTATCACATAATGGAAAAGTGTCAAAAATATCTTATATACAGATGTTCCCAAGAGCGACAAAACTTTCGGGATGACCTAATATCATCCCTGAAAGTTTGTTGCACCATTTCAGATGCACCCCGTATGTAAATTTAGAGTTGCTGGGACTTGAAAGAAGATAAAGAATGGTCAATGCTTGAACAAAATCCCCCAGAGCTACTCTAAATGGCCATTCCAAGGGGAACTTCAAAACCACTGGAATAATGAGTTTCGAAAGAAAGGATGTCTCTGTTCCCAGACAGGTGGTTCCGCTCTCAGCCTACAGATAGCACAAATAGGCAGCGACTGAAGCCCGCGTTGCTTATTGTCGGATAAACCACAGGTAAGTGCTCTACGATATCCAAATTTATAGATGGTTTTAAATATATTCAAATCAAAATATATTTTACATAAAAATCAATGTTTGTCTGTGACCTTTATAGTTTTAAACTGTCCTTTATAGTTACATTCTATTTAGCATTCAGATAATCAACTTCCTTAAAAGTGGAAATTCTTTAAGTTCTTAAGTTAAATTCTTAAGTAAACCAACTTTTTTTAGATGATTTTTTAATAATACTACTTAGAGATTAGAGATATAATACAGTAAAATCCCGTTAAAACGAACTTCACGAAAAATTTCTTCGTTGTAACCGTACTATCGTTAATTGGTTGGGGACTTTCGTAATAACGGGATTTTTCGTTGTAACGAGATTTCATTGCAATAACTTTAATGGCTGAAATACTTTTTTTACCACATATATTATCTTTCATATTTTGTTAACTAATTTTATGATATTTCCTTTAATTATATTCCATTACGTGTATAAAACAGCTTATTTATTATGGGTATTTCAAAGTACCAGTTGCTTTGATGCCAATACCCTAATCTAGTTTTCATTTAGGCATTTGTGTATTGTAATTTCTAATACAAACCCTACGGAGTCTAGTGATTTGTTCCAATTGAGATATATTGCGAATACCAGTAAAAATTATTCAAGAAGTGATTAAGATTAATAATTATTTTCGTTTACTTTTTGAATAGTGGAGTGGCAATGTTGTAAATATTGTTTAGAACTCAAAACTGTACAAATATAAAATGGAGGAGAATTCAAGATTGTATAAAAGAAAATAGGCTGTTATATTTTAACTCTAGACTTCTTTTTGTTTAAATTTGAAATTCTTAATAGCGATAGATTAGGAAAAAATTTATTAAAAGGAGGATTTAGGGATGGATATAGTATCCCGAAAGTTTTCCTCACCACAGAAATTCACCAACTTATTCTCCTTCTCCACTGCTAATAAAATTTCAAAAACTATACTTTGAGTTATACCTTTACCTGTGTTATAAACTAAAAGCTATTAATTTCCCCCTCAAAATAAAAAATAATTTCCATAATGCTTACAATTACACAGTTTCTGTTTTTTTATTTCTAACGATGTAGAAAACCTGAAACCGATCATAAATCTAACCAGTTTTAATTCTCTTATGAAATTTTGCTCATTCCAAGCAGTAAAATCAAATAAAAAATTTTAATCGTATATTAAATTACCCTCAGTACGAAAACTTACACATACAGTAGACCCTTAAAATAAATAAAGAACACCATTTTGAATAGAGAAAAACGCATTTTAGAGTCAAAAATTTTAGATATAAAAGCTAATAACTTTTCCAAAAATAAAAAGTCCGATTTTTTTTAAATCCCCAAAAAGTCTGCTATTCTTTAAATGGAACCTATTTCTTTTATTGTGAATCCTATTTCTTTAAATGTATGATGTATTTATTTTTTTAATCGCACGACTGATGTGGCAATCACAACTTTATCAGGAGCAAAAACCAACAGGTGCTCCCTTATCAGTTTTGGAAGCGGATCTCAGGATTATTCATTCGATTCGTCGGCTTAGAGGCCGTTTAAATATCACGAAAGCACCGGGAGGAGGGGTTCGCTCTTTTCTTATATTTTCTGGCACAGGGGATATGAGTTGTTGTTGTCTTATGCCACTTGGAATAATCCAAGTTCCACCGCGAAGTGATTTAAGGCAAAGGGGGTGTGGCTCCTGAGAAAGTGAGGCCCATGAAAGGCAGGAGTCCGACTTAAGCCTCGGATGATAGATGCCGCCACCATCTATCGCCACCTCCACAATTTTGACATGCATCTGAAGGGGAGGGAAATAGTCTCCAGACACCTGGACCCAAGGTAAACTCCGCCATGACCGACCTTAGGACTTTCGGACCCACAGATTTAACGAGCTCCGCATATACTCGATGGGTCTTCAGCGGTGTCGGGAATCGAACCCGGGACCCTCCGATCCCGATGCCTTAACCACTAGGCTCCCCACGGCCTGGGATATGAGTGATGCTTACGTAAGATACTGTATTTTCGAAAATCTCTTGTTTCTTGCATAAATAATTTCAAAACTCAACCAAAAAAGTGAATTTCGACTCATTTTTGAACCCTTAGGGTTACACCAAAAAGGACATCTCCTTGTATAAGTCACCTAATTTTCAAGGAGAAAAAAACAGTACATACTAAAAGGATGTCAAAATTTCGGTGGGGGGGGGGTCCGGCAGTTTCTTTTGTAATTATAGTGGACAGGGGTTGAGGTTAACTTATCTTTGCTGACAAGGGGTTTAAAAATGACCAAAAAAGTGCTTACGTAATATTTGAAAGCCCCCTCACGAGGATAAAAATTTAATTTCACTGAAAAATACTTGATTGCATTTTATTTGTTTTTAACCCTTTACCTACTGCACTATTATTTTCTTCAATTTTTTTGTGCAAATACTTTTTTCGAGTTACTAAATTGAAAGTTAAGTGATACACACAAATAAAATAATCATCTTTAGGAAATTTAATCCGCTAACTATTTAAATTGATACTTTTGAGCAGTGACGAATCCAGTAGGGGGGCTGTGGGGCTGCAGCCCCCCCCCCAGGAATAAGACATTAAAGTTTTGGTAATAGCAATAAACAATAAAGCCAAAAAAGAAATTTCTACTCGTTGCGGACATTCGGTGGTGTTACCCAAAGGGTCTCAAAATGAATCGGAACCCTACTTTTAAAGGTAAAAATTTCAAAAATTTTCTGGGGGAAGACCCCCAAACCCCCTCAAAATTTTGGAATCTAATAAGTACGGTTTTTCCTTGAAACTTTAGGGATTTACAAGGAGTGATCCTCTTTAATGTAACCTAAAGTGTCTCAGCATGAGTTAAATGCCACTTTTAGGGGCAAAATTCAAAAAATTTTCTGGAATAGGAACCCCTAAATCCCCTAGAAATTTTCGAATTCATAATATACTATAAACTTTTTCCTTGAAAATTCTGCCGCTTACAATGAGTGGTGCTCTTTGGGTGGAATCTAAAAGGCTTCAAAATGAGCTAAAACACTATTTTGAGGGGCAAATTTTCAAAAATTTTCTGGAGGAGGACCCCCAGACCCCCCTTTTACTTGGAGTTGACATTTTTACACAATTTTGAAACTTCGTGCACCAAAATTAAAACCTTACGAAGTCATCTCTCCTAAAACTTAGTATTCCTAAGATTATACCTCAGAAAAGATGTTGAGTAACCCCCCTAAACAAAAGTATGGCTAGGGCACTGGCAACCCACCCTCCCCCTTTCAGTTTCTTACATTAATATTTAAACAGCCCATAATAGCAATTAAGTTATTTGTGAAACTCAGCCCCCCCCAGACAAAAATCCTGGATTCGCCACTGCTTTTGAGCATACTGCCAGTTCACTGAAAATTAGTTTTTGTTTCAACTTTTTTTTGTTAATCATTTACGTCAAAATGAGTGTTTTAGTGTAACCTATCCTTTTCTAACATTTTATTATTTTGAAAAACGAAATGGAATCTTACGTAAGAATAGGGGGAAGGGGTTTGAAAAATCTTACGTACCCTTACATGGGGGTAGGGGGTCAAAAATTGCCAAAATCATCCTTACGTAATTAATGAATGGCCCCTTATAACGCATTGAAAAACAGATAATTTTACCACAAAATAATTTAAACAGAGAATTTTTTTTCTCTGTTTTTCAGTGTGTTATAACGGCAAAACTATTCTTCGTGAAACAAAAATTGAGCAGTGCATTTTGTAGGAAGTTTTGTTTACTCCAACTCTGTTTTTTAAATAATTTTCGAGAAACTAATATGTTTTGAAATATAAGCGAAAATCCGAAGAAAGATTAAAAATTTTATTTTCAAACAATCGGACAGTCGCAAAAAATAACTTTTCTACAATTTTTTTTTTGACGGAACTGGCGATTGACTGTATTACTATTTAGAGCTTTTATTGAATTTTAGTTAATTTTTAAAGCAAATTGCACATTTTTTTTCATCAGAATCATATTTTTTTACCCTTTAAACATAATATTTGACCCCAAAAATGTCTTTCTATCATTAAAAGAACCGAAAAGGGCCCGCGGTCGCCATCTTGTTATGACGTCCCAACGGTCAAACCACGCCCTAAAATTTTGGGCTCCCATCGATTTTTTAGTTCTTATATGATTTTATCTAACATCCCTGGAAGTTTCATGAAAGTATCACATTTTGAAGTTTTCGGGCATTTTTATGTAATAAGCCACCCAACCTACTGGTTCCAATTTAGCTACAACCTAGGTTTGGTATCTTTATTGTATAGTAGAGCCCCGACTATCCGCGCAATTGGGTGGCAAGGGTACCGCGGATAACGAAAATCGTGGATAACCCGAAAAAAGACTAAAAATGATGTGAAAACACGAAAAAATATTTCAGCTTAAAAACTATGTTTTATTGTACTTAAACATGATATGTAAAACTTTTAAAATAGGTGCAGTACAGCAGAAACCTTTGCTCTACATCTAAAATATCTCTAATCTCATCTAAAATTTGCTCTCATCATTAAAAACCTTTTTTCCCTTGCACTCGCGGATAATCCGCACCGCGGATCATCCGCTCGCGGATAATCGGGGTTCTACTGTATATTTAACAAACATAAGGAAATTGGCGTAGATTTTCAAAATACTGATATGAACACTGCAAGTCACCACTTTTTTTATCAGCAAATTAAAATATACTAGCTGAAGCCGCAACCCGATGCGTTGCGCCGAGTAAAGATTTAATTATAGTTTTCACGATGCATACTTTAATATTATATTTTTAAAGAAAAAAAAGATATGAAAAAGAAAAATTCAATAATTTTCTTACATAACAATCTGTCTTTCCAACATAAATAATAACTCAGTTTTAACTCAATTTTATCTGCTGTCGCCACTTGTCCTACCTTTTTCACAGCCTTGACGGGTGGAGCGCATAATTTTTTTTAAAGATTTTCTAATTTTAAAATTTCTGATTTTGTTTATTAGCAATGACCACAATCATCCTGGTATCCCATGCGCCATCTTCACATTCCGGTGTTCCCGGTGATATTTCCTCTCTTGGTGTTTTTCCCCCATCTTAATAAGTAATTAATTTGAAACCATAATGAAAGACATAGTAATAGGGCAATTCCACGGGTAACTGACTGACATTTGTGAAACATTTATGTCAGTCAGTTACCTTGTTGTTTAAAATTTTTAAAAAATCAATAAAAACATATTTTGAAAATTTAATTGTGCCATTAGATTAAGCTAACAAGAAAGCAATAAACTGGGTGGAAAGTATTTTTTTATCATTTATTTTTGGGAAGAAAATAACGAAATACTAAACGTTTTTCTTAAAAAATGTCAGTCAGTTACCCGTGGAATTGCCCAATAAGATATAGTAGAAAGATAAATTAGGGGGCTACCGCCCCCTGCTCGCTATCGCTCACCAACCCACGGGAACTGCTGACGCAGTTTCCCTAAGATTACTTCGCAATCTTGCTCGCTTCGCTCGCTATAGCTGATTGGAAGGGGCTATTCATCTCCATTAATGCAAATTACATACACGGGACTGGAGAAGCTCTAATTGAATCGTCTTTTCTCCCCATCAGGACCCATTTTGAGGAACCTTTAATATTTCGTTGGTGTCACAGATTGGTATCATCCACTTATTGTAGCGTAAATATCATTTATTGCGTTAGAGGGTGAATTTTTATTCCGTAATTTTTTTAAAGTTCAATACGAACTAATTTTAATTATTTAACTTATTTTTATATATTTATACCTGAAAATAGTTTGTATAAACATTCATATGATTTTTTCCATAAACTTTTTATATCCCGGTGTTCCAAGTACTTTTTCCAATCCCGGTGTTCCTGATGATGTTTAATATCTTGTGTCTTTATAAAGTACCAAATTATAAACTGTAATATAAAGTCTAGTAAATTAATGAGCCTAGTGAACAAAGTAAAAAAATTTAAAACTGTGATAAAATCTCTAGTAAACTGAAAAGTCTAGTGAATCGTCACATTTGAAACAATGTTTTATTTTTAAAACTCTCATTCCATGAAAAAAATTATATTTTTTCATAAATATTTTTATTTTGAAGGAAAATATATTAAAATATACGTAAATAACGCTTGAAAATAAATGAATTTATTTTGTTTTTTATATAGCTGATGGAGTTTTTAAATGGACAATTATCGAGTTTTCCTATTAAAAATATTTAATTTGGTTGTTTTCAACTAATTTACAATAGTGAGTCAAGCAGGTGTAATCTAGTGGAGAAATGGAGCAAAAGCGTAAATGAGCAGAAAAACGCGAATAATTCGAAAAGTATTTCGAATTTCGGAACGAACATGGGCTACTCCTGGTCCCTGGGTCATTCTGCGTCTTTTGGTACCTCTGGCGCCCTTCTGCGTTCAGTGGTTTCGGAGGAGATAGATGGACATACACACACAGCCAGCCAGCCAGCCACATACATACATACGTTTGTTTACTCTCGGATTTTAATAGTGTAGATACTTTTAGACGCTTCATTATACTAGGCCGTCTATCTCAAGCCATCTACCAACCTAGAGGACCGTTCCATTTTATTCGCGGGTGGGGAAGGATAGAATGAGGAACTTAGCGTTTTTTCGGGAGCACATGTTTGTGCGTTCATTGAAAAATGCATTCAGAGTTGCTTGATTTAAATCACTTGTGATTTTAATAATGAATAAAATCATTAATTTAAATCAAAATTATTAAACAAATAAAATTCATGAAAATTCATTAGTTAGTGGTATGCTGTATACAAAATTGGTTGTATGTAAAATATGCTGTACGTAAAATTTCTAATTAAAAAACTTGTTCTTTTATCTATTGTTCTTATATTATATAACTTAAGAAAAAATAATATTAACTTGTATTAAATTTATTTCCAAAAGTATAGAACAGTAAATACATTATAAGATCAGAGTTGCCCCTAAAAGATTATTTATCAAAGAGTTATTATATTGTTATACAAAATCTAAATAATTTTAATTTTTAAGTTTTATTACAATTTTTTATTTGATATTTTATTTCATATTACTTCCATTTACAATTTTTTAAATTCAAATACTTAATTCAAATATACCAAGAAAATCTACCATAAAAAATAGTGCATCTGCCAGGGCACGCGCACTGTGAAAGAGACTCATTTGATCAACCTAAAATACTACGTATCTACCTTCCCCACCCGCGAATAAAATGGAACGGTCCTCTAGGTTGGAAGATGGCTTGAGATAGACGGCCTAGTCTTCATTATTAGGGTGGCCCTTATTTTTCAAAGTTGGATTTTTGTTTCGCGCCGGGCTGATTTTTTTTCCTTTTACTATAGAATGAAAGTGTGCAAAAGGATTTTCCAATGTTTTAATATTAACACGTGCCTCATCGGGGGTGAAGTTTTCCCATAGCGCGCCATAGCAATAGTATTGCTTACGACGGGAATAGCGTCTCCGCTAAGAATTAAGAAACATAAGACTTCGTAAGACATAAGAATATTATGAGTATGCATTAAATTAGTTAAAAAGTCAAGAATTAAACAAAAGTATTTATTGAAAAAAATTAAAAAGCATACATATTGCATATAATTCAGAACTGCTTAACGTAAAACAACAATTACACTAATCGACAAAAAAATAGGGTCAAAATGCTTCTGACACAATTCAAGCAGATTCTTATGTAAAATGACCCGAATCCGAATCCGATCCCCGTTTTTCTCCACCACGTACAGATTTTCGGGGAACAGCCCCTCCCCCCTTTGCGTTTTTCGATCACTTAATGACTTTGAATTCGATTTTCAGGGGCAAAAACTATAACTTTAGCCTTTAAATTACACCCGAGGGAACAAGAAAGGTTAAAGCTTCTAAAATATACAAATTTGTAGCAAATGGGTAAGTTTAAGGGGTTATTACCCCCCTAAAAATGCAAAAAAATCGTTAAAAATTATAGAGATTGTTTTTCCCTCTAATTTATACGCAATTTATCATTAAAGGGTCCTAACCCTTCCCCAAGGACCCAAATTTAATGAATATATGCAGCAATGATGTTTACAAAAAGCGGTTGAGCGGCGCCCCCAAAGCACCCTCGGAAGGGTTCTATGCCATACTTAAGGGTTAAACTGCTATACAAAAAAAAATCCAACTGTTACTGACTGAATTTCAGTCGATTCTTGTGTAAAATGACCTCTTGAACGCAAATATGACACCCATTTTCCCCCATCACCCTCAATTTTTAATGGGACAACCCCCAATTGTTATCCACAGCCCACGCATGTATTAACAGCTTGAAACATGGAACCCCCATCCCCAAAAAATGGCCAGTTTTTAACGAACTGAACAATTTCCCTCAGGATAGACCTGAAATATAAGAACAATGTAATTTTTGAGCTTTTCAAAATATCTACACTATTAAAATCCGAGAGTAAACAAACGTGGCTGGCTGGCTGTGTATGTATGTATGTCCATCTATCTCCTCCGAAACCACTGAACGCAGAAGGGCGCCAGAGGTACCAAAAGACGCAGAATGACCCAGGGACCAGGAGTAGCCCATGTTCATTCCGAAATTCGAAATACTTTTCGAATTATTTGCGTTTTTCTGCTCTTTTACGCTTATTTCTCCATTTCTCCACTAGATTACACCTGCTTGACTCACCATTGTAAATTAGTTGAAAACAACCAAATTGAATATTTTTAACAGGAAAAACTCGATAATTGTCCATATAAAAACTACATTAGCTATGAAAACACCAACATAAATTCTAATAATTTATTTTCAAGCGTTATTTAAGTATATTTTAAGATAATTCCTTTAAAATAAAAATATTTATGGAAAAATATAATTTTTTTTCATGGAATGAGAGTTTTAAAAATAAAACATTGTTTCAAATGAGACGATTCACTAGACTTTTCAGTTTACTAGAGATTTTATCACAGTTTCAAATTTTTTTACTTTGTTCACTAGGCTCATTAATTTACTAGACTTTTTATTACAGTTTATAATTTGGTACTTTATAAAGGCAAAAAGATATTAAACATCATCAGGAACACCGAGATTGTAAAAAGTACCGGAAACACCGGGATTTGAAAATTAGCAGAAACACTTTGATTTGAAAATTTTTGGGAACACCGGGATATAAAAAGTTTATGGAAAAAATCATATGAATGTTTATACAAACTATTTTCAGGTATAAATATATCAAAATAAGTTAAATGATTAAAATTAGTTCGTATTGAACTTTAAAAAAATTACGGAATAAAAATTCACCCTCTAACGCAATAAATGATATTTACGCTACAATAAGTGGATGATACCAATCTGTGACACCAACGAAATATTAAAGGTACCACAAAATGGGTCCTGATGGGGAGAAAAGACGATTCCATTACATTAGAGATTCTCCACTACCGTGTATGTAATTTTCATTAATGGAGATGAATAGCCCCTTCCAATCAGCTATAGCGAGCGAAGCGAGCAAGATTGCGAAGTAATCTTAGGGAAACTGCGTCAGCAGTTCCCGGGGGTCGGTGAGCGATAGCGAGCAGGGGGCGGTAGCCCCCTAACTTATCTTTCTACTATATCTTATTACTATATCTTTCATTATGGTTTCAAATTAATTACTTATTAAGATGGGGGGAAAACACCGAGAGAGGAAAAATCACCGGGAACACCTGAATGTGAAGATGGCGCCTGGGATACCAAGATGATTGTGGTCATTTCTAATAAACAAAATTAGAAATTTTAAAATTAGAAAATCTTTAAAAAAATTATGCGCTCCACACGTCAAGGCTGTGGAAAAGGTAGGACAAGTGGCTAAAGCAGATAAAATTGAGTTAAAACTGAGTTAGTATTTATGTTGGAAAGATAGAATGCTATATAAGGAAATTATTGAATTTTTCTTTTTCATAACGTTTTACTCTTTAAAAATATAATATTAAAGTATGCATCGTGAAACCTAGAATTAGAACTTTACTCGGCGCAACACATCGGGTTGCGGCTTCAGCTAGTGAATATTAATTCCTGAGTTCACTAGCGGCGGCGTGATTCAGAGAGTCTCTTCCACGAGTGCTTCGGGGGCGCTAACACCTCAACCGCTACTAGCAAAAATCCCTGCTGCATATATTCATTAAATTCGGGTTCTTGGGGAAGGGTTAGGACCCTTTAATGATAAATTGCGTGAAAAAGTAGAGGAAAAAATAGCCAAAAACAATCTCTTTAATTTTTAACGATTTTTTGCATTTTTTGGGGAGTAATAACCTCTTAAACTTACCCATTTGCTACAAATTTGTATATTTTAGAAGCTTTAACCTTTCTTGTTCCCTCGGGTGTAATTTAAAGGCTAAAGTAATAGTTTTTGCCCCTGGAAATTGAATTCAAAGTCATTAAGTCATCGAAAAACGCAAAAAGGGGGAGGGGCTGTTCCCCGAAAATCTGTACGTGATGGAGAAAAACGGGGGTCGGATTCGGATTCAGGGGGTCATTTTACATAAGAATCTGCTTGAATTGTGTCAGAAGCATTTCGACCCTATTTTTTTTGTCGAGTAGTGTAATTGTTGTTTTACGTTAAGCAGTTCTGAATTATATGCAATATGTATGCTTTTTAATTTTTTTCCAATAAATACTTTTGTTTAATTCTTGACTTTTTAACTAATTTAATGCATACTAATAATATTCTTATGTCTTACGAAGTCTTATGTTTCTTAATTCTTAGCGGAGACGCTATTCCCGTCGTAAGCCATAATATTGCTATGGCGCGCTATGGGAAAACTTCACCCCCGATGAGGCACGTGTTAATATTAAAATATTGGAAAATCCTTTTGCACACTTTCATTCTATAGTAAAAGGAAAAAAAATCAGCCCGGCGCGAAACAAAATATTGAAAAAAAATTTTCTCCATTATAATAAGGGCCACCCTATTCATTATATATCGCTCGATAATGCATCGTCTGTAAATCAAGTATCCTTCCATTCGGGGAGGGTTAAATTCATATCAAGTGATCCAGAAAAAACTGAAATGTGGTCGCCCAAAACACTATCTTTAATTTTTTTTATCTTTATTTGGTTTTTTATGGCACCCATCGAAAAAGCTGATTTTTGCGTTTGTAAGGGTTTCTGTTAACTTTCGTTACTCCCGACTGGTTTAACTTAAATTCATGCAACAAAAAAGCCATTGTACTCAGAAAAATACACCCTTCAAAATTTTCGGTACAATTGTTTGGAGAAGCTTGTCGCAAATGTAGAAAAACAGCCCAAAAGGAGAACTTTAAAAATGATGATTTTTCGAAGGCGTAGTATTCCCAAAAGATCTATATTTTTCCAATGTTTTTTTGTAGACAATGTGTAGCCTACTTACTGCACTATATTCTGAAAAAAAATTCAATACTGGTATTTTATTCTTTTTTGTAGTTATAGGCCTCCAAAGTTGGAACATTTAAAAAAAATCCTAACTTTGAACCTCTATATCTCTGTTGGAACAAAGTTTAAAAATCTGAAACTTTTACAGGTAAAGCCTCACTAAGGTATCATCCAATTGTAAAAATTTCACTTTTGGTATTTTCTTTCAAGTGGAGTTATGAACCTTCAAAATCTGATGATTTCAAAAAAAATCCTTACTTTGACCCTCTATATCTCTGGTGGAACATAGTTTAAATTTTTGAAAATTTCCCAGGTTACGCCTCACTTAGGTATTAAACTCAAAACTCATTGGCGCAACAGCCCTAGTGGGCCAAGGCCTACGATGCCCATCTTCGTTTTCGTGACCGTGGGGCCCTGGGGTGCAAGTTGTTAGGCATGTGTCCCTGTTAGGTGGTCATTCTAACGCGAGATCCCCAGTGATTAGTTCCCAAGCACGCTATGTCCTCATTTTATCGACCCACTGAAGGGATGAAAGGCTGAGTGGACCTTGCCCAGCCCGGGAATTGAACCCCGGGCCTGTGGTGTGGAAGCGCAAAGCGCTATACCACTGAGCCACTGGGGCTTCCACTTAGGTATTATCCTCCTATTCACCTTTGGTATTTACTTCTAAGTCAAGTGACAGGATCGTAAAAACGCTTTGGGAACATGATAAAATCCATAAATGTTAATGTTCTTCAAACATAGCGTTTTTATGGTCCTGTAACTTGACATAGAAGTAAATACCAAAGATGAAATTTTTATAGGAGGATAATACCTAAGTGAGGCGTAACCTGGGAAATTTTCAAAAATTTAAACTATGTTCCACCAGAGATATAGAGGGTCAAAGTAAGGATTTTTTTGAAATCATCAGATTTTGAAGGTTCATAACTCCACTTGAAAGAAAATACCCAAAGTGAAATTTTTACAATTGGATGATACCTTAGTGAGGCTTTACCTGTAAAAGTTTCAGATTTTTAAACTTTGTTCCAACAGAGATATAGAGGATCAAAGTTAGGATTTTTTTGAAATGTTCCAACTTTGGAGGCCTATAACTACAAAAAAGAATAAAATACCAGTATTGATTTTTTTTTCTGAATATAGTCCAGTAAGTAGGCTACACATTGTCTACAAAAAAAATTGGGAAAATATAGATCTTTTGGGAATACCACGGCTTCGAAAATTGAAAAATCATCATTTTTAAAGTTCTAATTTTGGGATGTTTTTCTATATTTGGGACAAGATTCTCCAAACAATTGTACCAAAAATTTTGAAGGATGTATCTTTCTGAGTACAATGGCTTTTGTTGCATGAATTTAAGTTAAACCAGTCAGGAGTAACGAAAGTTAAAAGAAACCCTTGCAAACGCAAAATTCAGCTATTTCGATGGCTGCCATAAAAAATCAAATAAAGATAAAAAATTAAAGATAGTGTTTTTGGTCACTCCAATGATATAAGGGGGCATCCATAAATTACGTGAGGTCAAAAAGGGGGGGAGGGGTTTAGAAAAATCTCACCAAGGGGGGAGGGGGGGTCGATGAAAATCTCACGTCAACTTCTTAAGTTAGAAATTAAACGATTTTTTTAAGTTTGAGAAAGGAATAACACCCACAGATAAGATACTGTGGTGATTTTTAGGCGGAATAATGTCCTTTTCCTCAAAATGCAAACGAATTGGATAGAAAATTACTTTTAAAGGTTGTAGGTAAATCTCACTTGTGGGAGGGGGGTCCAGCAAAATCTCACCTAGGGAGAGGGGGGGGGGTCCAGATTTTGGAAAAAACACCTCACGTAATTTATGGACGACCCCTAAGAGTCAACCCTCAAAAAATTATTTGAATCTAAAATGGTCCGAGCGACCATTTCAGTTTTTCCTGGATTACTTGATATGGATTGAACCCTCCCCTGCTAGGGAGGATACTCTTGATTTTCCCAATTATCAACAATGAACCAATATTTTATTAAGCGTCCAAAAATATATATTTTAATTTTTTCATAAAAAAGTGGTGACTTGCAGTGTTCAAATCAGTATTTTGAAAATCTACACCAATATCAATATGTTTGTTAAATACAGGGTGTATCTGAAATGGTGCAACAAACTTTCAGCAAGACGAACAAGAATCGGTATAGGAATGGGGGTCCCAGACCAAATCCCAGGGAGTTACAAATGGAGCGACACCCCAAAAAAATCATTGAAAAATTCAATTTGTAGAAGAAGTACTATAGGTAAAATCTTAATCATGGTCTCAAAAAATGTGGTTTAATATGATGTTTAAAATTATCTCAAAAGTCTTCACTTTAAAATTTGTTTTATTATGAAAAAAGTTAAAAAACCACAAAAAATGTGAAAATTCTACCAAAACCTCATTTTTTGTTTCGAAATCCTTTCTTTTGATTTTATAATCTGAAAGATCGTAGTTGAAAACCCTTATGTCCAAAGTTTGACGTAAAAACAATCAATATTAAACTCTTGAGATCCTGTTAAATTTCGTTTTTGGTGTGCGCAAACGTGTTTCCTATAGCCGTTTTCAAAACGGCAGTTAGTGGACGCAAAAAACGGACTTAAACCATGCTTTAACAGGATCTCAAGCATTTAATATTTATGGTTTTTACGACACACGCATGCGCCTTGTTGACAAAGTATATAAAAACCTAGCGGGCTTAGTGAATACGCTTCTTCCGTAAGACCTGACGGTAGCTAGTTTTCCCGCACGTGACCTGTAGAACAGTTTTTCTTGCCGAAAGAGAGAGGAAAGTCAACGCTCAGGGAAAGAGGATTTCGTTGAGGAAATTCCAAGAAAAAAAATCTCGTGATTGTTTTTTTAGTGACTTGGGACACTTTCAATAATCGACATATTTTACATCCAAAAATTTTCTCACTCATATTGGAGTATATCAAATCACTCATATATCAAAAATTTTCACAAACATTTTTGTCAAGCCTTAAATCACTCATATTATACTCCATACATACTCCAAGGATTTCTCCTCTATTCTTGTGAGAGAAATCATTTGAGTAAATCTCTTTAATTGCAGATAATAAGCGAAACTCTTTCTGCGCTAAAAAATAAGGGGCCGTTCAAATATTACGTAAGCACTTTTTTGGTCATTTTTCACCCCCCTCCCCCCTTGTCAGCAAAGATAAGCAAACCTCAACCCCCCCCCCACCATAATTACGTAAGAAACTGCCGGACCCCCCCCCCCGAAATTTTGATATCCCTATTAGTCAGAACTGTTTTTTTTCCTTGAAAATTAGGTGACTCGTCCAAGGAGCTGTCCTTTTTGGGTGTAACCCAAAAGTCCGCGACCAGACATTAACATAGGGCAGGTGATCGCGGACGGAGCGAGGGGAGAAAAAAAGCCGAAATTCTCTATGGGATGGCGGGAAAATAGTTCGAGGAGCGCGCTTGTAAAATCGATAAAAAATAGAAAAAATGTCCGATTTTATTCAGTAAAGTGGCAAATTGAACCTGAAAGATGTATCTAACTACCTGTACCAAAATTATTTTGAAATTCCTAATACTTTCTTTTCAGCAGAAAAACGGAAGTTAATTAAAAAACAACCCTCGTATATTATAATAATATATCAGCCTATAAATTGTTCTATTCCGTCATTTGTTACATAAAACTAATAAAACTGGTTCATGAAAAAAGTAGTTTTAACTGCAAATAATTTTGTAATAACTGTAAATAACTTGTAGTAAATGCCAAAATGGTTACTAGTTAGAAAACTTGCTTAATAGAAGAAGAAGTTACATTTTTGGTTTTACATAATAAATACCGGAATCGAACCATTTTCTGTCGAATATGCAAGTTTCATTGCTAAAAAAACTTTAAGATTCGCGAATATGCGGGGGTGAACATTGTTTGCTTAACCGCGAATATGTACCTCAGTGGCGAATCCAGGATTTTTGTCTGGGAGGGGCTGAGTTTCACAAATAACTTAATTGCTATTATGGACTGTTCAAATATTAATGTAAGCAACTGAAAGGGGGAGGGGGGTTGCCAGCGCCGTAGCCAGATATTTGTTTAGGGAGTTAACTCAAAATCTTTTCTGAGGTCTAATTTTCGAAATACTAAGTTTTAGGTGAGATGACTTCGTAAGGTTTTAATTTTGGTGCACTAAATTTCAAAATTGTGTAAAAATGTCAACTCCAAGTAAAAGGGGGGTCTGGGGGTCCTCCCCCAAAAAAAATTTTAAAATTTGCCCCTCAAAATAGTGTTTTAGCTCATTTTGAAGCCTTTTAGATTCCACCCAAAGAGCACCACTCATTGTAAGCGGCGGAATTTTCAAGTTGTTCAAAACGCTCATGTTGAGACAGGTTACATCAAAGAGGATCACTCCTTGTAAATCCCTAAAGTTTCAAGGAAAAACCGTAGTTATTAGATTCGAAAATTTCGAGGGGGTCTGGGGGTCTTCCCCCAGAAAATTTTTGGAATTTTTACCCTTAAAAGTAGGGTTCCGATTCATTTTGAGACCCTTTGGTTAGTACCATCGAATGTTTCTTTTTTGGCTTTATTGTTATCACCAAAACTTGAGAATGTCTTATTCCTGGGGGGGCTGCAGCCTCACAGCCCCCCTACTGGATTCGCCACTGATGTACCTAGAAGTACGAGTTTATAACTATGAAATGGTGCGTCTGAAAAGTAAAGTGTCTCAAAGTGCTCGACTTTAAAAAAAAACGCTTTGTCTTCCTAGATTAAAGACAGTAGAGGCAGATTGCTAAAGTATTTTTATTTCGAGTATCTGTAAATAAAAGGAGTATTTCACCACTGGACAATAAGCGACCAGTCATGGACCGGTTTCGCCCTTGTTAGAACTAGTGATGGGCAGGTATCGATACCAAATACTTAAGTACTCGATACCTATAGGTATCGAGTGTATTCGATACCCACAAAAGTATCGATACTTTATTCACATATTTCGTTTTAAATTTTTCAATCAAGTAATCTTTATAATACCTACTGTAGATCAAACGCAGCCTGTTTTCATTTTGCAACGCTCAAACCCAAGTCGTTAATCATCCGCGAGAGAAATTTGACGCGGCTAGGTTTTTCCCCCGCCAAATCCTTCGCCTCTATCCACCTCCGTAGCTACGGGGCTTTTTGATGGATCGCTTTCAGTTTTTTGAATATTAGTCTGATTATGGATAGGCCCTAAAAAAATTGTCCCTTCAGGTTCATTTCCCGACATTGAAAAAAAGTACTCGACACCTAAAAGTACTCGATACCTATAAGTATTCGATACCAAAGTATTCGATACCTAAAATTATCGATTTTGCCCATCACTAGTTAGAACTCATCAGCACTGCACAGGAAGGCAACGCAATCAGGCATAGGAATTAAATCTGTTCTGGGGGAATGCCAAGTCATTCCAGCAGATGAGTGGAGGACTATAATCAATGGTCACCACTTTTTCAGTTATTATAGTCGGCTACACTAGTACTTGCCCTCCTCTCTCTTGCGTAACCTTCCTATGCCCCCGTGCTGATGAGTTCTAAACACGGACGAAACCAGTCCATGGCTGGACGCGATGCTTGAGAGTTTACACTAAGAATACTCAGAAGGAAAATCCTTTATTATCTTTTGCAGATAAAATCGAGCATGAAACTCCTGCTGTTTGTCTGCTTACTGGGGCTGGCTTCGGCCGATCTCATGGAAGGTGAGTACTTAGGCCTTGAGTTCTACAATATGCTTCGGATATAAGTGTTTCTTAACTTCTACACTTATAACTTCCGTCTTTGATTGGTGGAAAATTATTTTTCCGCCAATCAAAGGCTGTAACCATGGTTTCCTGACCAAACCGCCAGTCAGGTTACCGGTGAATACGGCCGCTAGACAATCACCTAGGAAAGGCACTCCTAAGGGGCCATCCATAAATTACGTGAGGCGTTTTTTCCAAAATCTGGACCCCCCCTCCCCCCTTGGTGAGATTTAGTGAGATTTTGCTGGACCCCCCCTCCCCCCCCAAGTGAGATTTACCTACAACTTTTTTAAAAAAATTGCAGTATCTTATCTGTTTGTATTCGTTTCTCATACTTAAAAAAAAGAAAATAGTATAATTTCTAATTTAAAAAGTTGACGTGAGATTTTAATCGACCCCCCCTCCCCCCTTGGTGAGTTTTGGTGAGATTTTTCCAAACCCCTCCCCCCCTTTTTTGACCTCACGTAATTTATGGATGACCCCTAATGAAAGGTTGTATAATACCCCGTTCGCAACTGGCCTTTATTTTTTCCTCTATTTTCGTTAGCAATTTGTTGTCATGGAAACACACTTATCAATTCACTAGTCAATTAATAATCTTTTATGTATTTTTGGTGATTTTATTCATTAGTCTTAAGTTATTGATAATTAAAAATTTAATTTCTGAATAAAACTTAAAACTAATGAATAAAATCACCAAAAATACAAGTAAAAATCAATAAAAGATTATTAATTGACTAGTGAATTGATTAGTGTGTTTCCATGACAACAAAGTGCAAACGAAAATAAAGGGTCTTTTCTGCCAGTGCGAACGGGGTAGGTTAAATGTTACTTAAACACCTATTAAGGGGGAGGGGGTTTGCTCTTTGCTTATTGTTTCTGACAAGGGGGGATATGAGGGATGCTTACGTATAAGACACAGCATTTTCGAAAATCTCTTGTTTCTTGCATATAAATAATTTGAAAACTCAACCAAAAATAAATTTAACAAAAAATTAAATTAGGAAATCTGACGTATAAGCATTTTTTCTGGGGATCCCCACACACATTTTGAAATTTTAACCCCCGAAAAGTAGTGTTTAGTTCGTGGTTAGTTCACAGGTTTCGAATGATAAATCTTGAATTTCATGATCACGATCATGAAAAATCATAAATTTGTATTTTTATGGCTTATAGGTAAATGACTAAAGGTGTTCTTAGATCATTAAAAAAAATTAAAAAAAAACACCTCATGATCGATCGCTTCTGTGAACTAGCCACGACCGGATTGGTCGAGAACTACTCGAGCGACATCCTTTGGGGCCGTTCAAATATTACGTAAGCACTTTTTTGGTCATTTTTAATCCCCCCCTTGTCAGCAAAAATAAGCAAACCTCAACCCCTCCACTATAATTACGTAAGAAGCTACCGGACCCCCCCCCCGAAATTTTGACATCCCACTTCGTAAGTACTGTTTTTTTCTCCTTGAAAATTAGGTGACTTATACCAGAGCTGTCCATTTTAGGTGTAACCCTAAGGGTTCAAAAATGAGTCGTAACACTACTTTTTGGGGTTAAATTTTCAAAATGTTTGGGGGGTCCATGCCCAGAAAAAAGTGCTTACGTCAGATTTCCCAATTCAGTTTTTGTTAATTTTATTTTTGGTTGAGTTTTGAAATTATTTATGCAAGAAACAAGAGATTTTCGAAAATGCTGTATCTTACGTAAGCATCACTCATATCCCCCCTCCCCCCTTGTCAGGAAAAATAAGCAAAGAGCAAACCCCCTCCCCCCCCGTTAGGTGCTTACGTAATATTTGAACGCCTCCTTTTCCCCGTTTTATAGTCTGTGTAATTAAAATAGGCGGTTGAACGTCATCAGTTGAAGTTCGTCGCCTAGGCAACGAAGGAGAAAACGTAAACGATTCTGCTTTATTTTTGCACATCAGTTAAGGCAGAGCGTAAAATTAAATTGAAACTTTGAATCTTAATAGTTATAAAACTGATTCGAATTTTTTAAAAAACGAAACGACAATCTTTTTGAAAAAAAAATTGTATATTTGTATAAAATTTTGTACTTCTACCATGATTAGTTTTTCTTTTATAACGAAAAAAAGTGTTCCGATTATTTCATTTCATTGGCTGCTGCGACACGAGTTAGATTCAATGACAATCTCGGGCGGTTGTGGGCTTGGCGTGATGTGGGAAAAAAATAAGACTGGTTGAAACCATGGCAACGCACAGGGGAAGGGTGGGGAGACTGGGGAAATCACGTGACTTTTCAACCGCCGATTCTAATTACACAGACTATAGATTTGGATTGAGTTTTCAGAAGCGTCTCTATAGCCGATGCATGAAATACCAGTGTTACATGATTGGCTTAAGAAAATACCTCGTGATACCTTTGATATCACGTGGTACCTTTGAGCCAATCAAGTAGGTTTGGTATCTTCGGACTGTCGGGTATAAAGAAACTTGTGCAGTTTCCCCCAGGGTTGGCAAAAACCCGGGTTTTTTGAAAAAAAACCAAGTGGGTTGGGTTTTTTTGGGTTTTTTCAATAAAACCCTGAAAAAACCCATATAAAACTGGGTTTTTTCGGAAAAAGTGTGTTTTTTTTCAAAATTAAGTGGTTTTCTCTTATAAACTAAGTGGGTTTTTTCAAATTTTAGTGAGTTCTTTCTATGTTAAATGTGTTCTGTCAAAATAATGTTAGTTTTTCCACAGTTAGGTGGGATTTTTCAAAGTTTTTATACTTTGAAAAAACCCACTAAAATTTAAAAAATATCATAAACTTTGAAAAACCCCATTCAATAATGGAAAAACCCACTGAATAATGAAAGAACCTATTTAACTTTAAAAAAACTTCCTGAAATTGAAAAACACCATTTAATTTTTAAAACCAAGTTTAAATTTAAAAAAAAAAACCATTAAAATTTTAAAATATCCTAAACTTTGAAAAAAAACATTAAATTTTAGAGGAACTACCAAAAACTAGATTTTTCTTGAAAAAACCCATTGGGTCCAACCCAATTGGGTCCAATCCAGCCAACCCTGGTTTCCCCCCAAAATGGCGGACGATATTGAACTCTACTTGAGTGCTTTAGTTGCACCTGACAGCAACACAGGTGGTGTGTCTTTTCAGATGCTGAGCCCGCACTGGACGAGTGTGCTCTTGCCTTTTTCCAAGGGGCGGCCAAGGCTGGATCCCTGGCTGAAGCCCTGGGCATCCAAGACAGAGACATCGCACAGTGAGTATTTATTTTTGTTTTTGTATAGATTCCCAATTGATAGATTATTATATACAATTATAGATTCCCCAATTATAGATTGTTTTTGTATAGTTCCCCAGAGTTTCTCAAACTGTGGGTCGTGAGAAGATTTTTAATTTTTCACAAACGGTGTTATTGACTTTTGAATTATCAAACTATTAGTTGAACTTTTGAAATTATCAAATTACCATACTATAGTAAAAACAGTAAAAATTTGGGGAAAAACTACACTACTTGGAGTGGAACGGAAAAGGCAATTAATGTATAAATACGTACTATGTGTGTCACTTTAATGTGCCGATAATGCAAATCTAGTCGGTTATTCAAATAAGATTTGAAAAAAATATTTAGTGTTTCTCCCCATCCACACCGGGGGGATCAATGCAAATTTTTAGAATTTTCTTGGGAAATGATGCAACTGATGGTAATTTATCCCATATTGCTAAAAAACCAAGTTAAAACCATGTTGTTAAGGGTCAAATTTTAAAATTTTCTTTGGGGGAGTACCCCCAGACCCCCCTTTCTACTGTAGGGATCATTGTTAGACCACAATTAAACTATTTCATACCCTTGTAACTAACTAAATAGTTGGTAAACACCCCCCAGTCAGAGAAGTTAAAATTCTGTGGGGAGGGGGCGTGAGATAATTATCTCAGTTCAGTTAATTATAAATAACTGAAGTCGGTGGGTCGCGTTAGATTTTGTTTCTCAAAAGTGGGTAGCGATGTTAAAAAGTTTGAGAACCAGTGGATTACCCTGTATACAGGGGGTGTTTCAAAAGTCCGTTTCGCAGCTATTATTGGAACCAACGTGTCCTATAAGGTCACAGAAGTAAGGTCTACCCCTAGGTTAGTGACCCTGGAGAATCCATTGAGATGACATACAGCGCCTCTGAACATACAGCGCGATATGAAAAAGTTAAAAAA
This sequence comes from Tetragnatha versicolor, assembly GCA_024610705.1. Taxonomy (NCBI): domain Eukaryota; kingdom Metazoa; phylum Arthropoda; class Arachnida; order Araneae; family Tetragnathidae; genus Tetragnatha; species Tetragnatha versicolor. The sequence continues at coordinate 519,621 of JANDEH010000037.1, read as the reverse complement.
ATTACTTTAAAAACTATAGAAGATAGAGCAAAAACCTCAATAAGAGTATTGTTACCAACGTTATGAAGAACTCACAGAAAAAAGTTTCATGAAAATAACTTGAATATTCGCGGAGATATTAGCGTGTGAAAATAGCACTTTTCAGACCTGAAACTTAGCGCATCAGCAGTTCTAAACTTGCACCGTAAGGGGACATCCATAAATTACGTGAGATCAAAAAGGGGGGGAGGGGTTTGGAAAAATCTCACCAAGGGGGGAGGGGGGTCGATTAAAATCTCACGTCAACTTTTTTTAACTTAATTATTACATACTTAATTAGGTGCTATGAAGCACAAAATGCAAATAATTTTTAGAAAATAATTTTTAAAAGTTGTAGGTAAATATCACGTGGGGGGGGAGGGGGGGTCAAGAAAAATCTCACTAAATCTCACCAAGGGGGGAGGGGGGTCCAGATTTTGGAAAAAACACCTCACGTAATTTATGGATGTCCCCTAAATTAATAAATAAAGGGTTAAAAACGCGGTAATAAATGGTAAGAAGTATTTCAAATTGAAATTGTCACTAAATACGACGATGTCACAGGATGGCTGACGATTTGGAGAGCGAGCTGGGAAGACGCGTGAGGGAAGCGCTGAAGGACATGCTCGAGAAAATCAAGGACCACGTGGACAACGGGAAGGCGGTGGGACAAGAACTCCTGCAGAAGGTATGGATTCTTTTTCCCAACGGTTCTTTTTCCTTGTCACTCTTCTTCTTGTTTTCTTGTTCATACTGTACCCTTGTCACAGTGTTCAAGTTTTACGGAACCCCTAATGTTTTCATCTAACCTAATCTTATTACCTAATGTGTTTTTTTTTAAGATTTTAATAAAAACGGGAAATATAACTATCATAAGTCGTTAGTTTTAAAACAAATGCAATCGGTCAATCACACTGTCATCCAGATGCCGGACTGTAGGTCACACTCTAGCCCAGTGGTTCTTAGGCTTAGGGATCTAAAAAAAATATTTCGATTCGATTCCTGAGGTTCGATTCCGACCTGGAATCGATTCCTTAGGCCCATCAGTATCGAAAAAGTAGAATCGAGCTTATCTATTTCAATCACAAATAAAAGTTAAATAGGTATATTATTTCTAATTTAATCAATAATCAGCAAAATATTAATTAATTATCAAAATGCAAATTAATTAGTGAGCAATATTGTTAATTAACTAGGGTGCATCTAGACCACGGGCGTCATTTAGAGGGAGCAACCGCCCCCCCCCCAAGGTTTCCACTGTAATATGAAAAATAGCTGCAAGTCCCTTGAAAATTCTGTAACTTCCACAAGAAGCTTTGGATGCAACTCAAAATGTCTCAAAAGGAGTTAAAACATTACTTTTGAGGGTTCAATTTCAAAAAATTTCTGAGAGAGGACCCCCAGCCCCCCTCTAAAATTTCCACGTCTCTTATTTAGTGTTTTCCACCTTGAAAACTATTCCTCTTACAAGAAGCTTTTCTCTTTAGAAGCTCCCCAAAGAGTTTGAAAAAGGGATAAAACACTAGTTTAAAGGTGAATTAAAATTCCTGGGGGAGGACCCATAGCCCCCTAACTTTGACGTTTATTTCCAACTCTTTTCCCTAGAAACTGTGTTTCCTAGAAATGTGGTTTACAAGAAACTGTTCTCTTTGGATGCAGCCCAAAGGGTCTCAAAACGAGCTAAAACACTACTTTAAGAGACAAATTTTCTAAATTTTCCAGGGGGTGAACCCCCTAACCCCCCATTTTTCCTTGGAGTTCACGTTGTCAAATTTTGACATGATATTACCTTAAAAATGAAGTTGAGGCAACCCCTGCCAAAAAAACCTAGTTACAGCAAGGTCCAGACCAGACCCATTTAAAAAAACCTCCGGCCCGCCATGCCATTTGTCCTGGCCCGCGGAACATTTTAGATTTTAGTAGCAGAACAAGTTAAAACCCTCTTTTTTAAGGTATAATTTCCAAAAATTTTCTGGGGGGATCTCCCAGCCCCCCTTACGACTTGAAATTTAGAATTTAAAACTATTTTACAATAATTTAATCTCAGGGGTGTAAATAAAAATTCAATTTCGCAAGGGGCCCCAGATTATTCCTCAGCCCCTCCCATCTTTATTTAATTGGTCTAATGTAGCACTGCAGTACATTTGGGGTAGAATTTGCTTCTTAAAAAACGTAGTATTAAAGTTCCAACTACCAAAGGGGGGTCTGAGGATCCTTCCCAAAAAAATTTGGAGATTTGATCAAAAAAACAGGTTTTTAACTAGATTTGGAACACCTAGTTCGAATGTTTTAGATTTGCATTTTTGGGTAGGATTTGTATTAATTTAACTTATGCATTATACTTAAAATAATGCTTAATCAAGATCATATAATTCTAGTGCAGATTAATGTTTAAATTTAATACTATAACTGTTTTTTGATAAAAAAAACGCCTTTTTTTCCCAAAATTATACCCATTATCTACTCTATGGCCCTCTCCACGTCATTTTAATCTTTGAGTCCGGCCCGCAGGATCTAAAAGGTTGCCCATACCTGATCTAGAGTTTTACGATGGGCTGTTTTATGGCCCAGCTTACTTCGTGGGGTCAATTGAATCACTTATTTCAGAAACATGTGAAACGCAATGTTAATCCTATGGGCATGTTTCTGAAATAAGCGATTCAAATTAGCAGAATGACGTTCTATCATTTAAGGGTAGTAGTAAGGAAGCGGAAGGTCCATGTTGGTCCAAGCCCTTTTTTTAATTTACTAGACATCAGTCGTATAGTATATACACTAGCGGAAATAAAAATCCCAACACCAAGAAGGAAAGGAGATATCAAAGTCAAATTTGTTTATATAATTGCACATAGTATTAATGTGAATTGATTAAAAAATCAGCCTTCCTGGATGTAATAGGGCCGAGAAAATCGGTGAGGAGTGTTGTCTCCATAGGTGTCCATTACCGCCGTCACACGTCATCGTAATGAGTGACAAGGGATCTGAATGTCTTTTGAGGGATTGGAGGACCATGTTGCCTCCTCAGGTAGTCCGAATTCATATAGTGCACTAGCGGACATTGCATACCGGGCTAGGTGATTTCTCCTCATTGACCGGACTTGTTTTGTGGGTATTGGTCCTAGAGAACGGGAAAGACGGGGTAAAAGTGCAACCTAGGGGGTTAAGAAGAAAGCTTGGACATTGCATACAACATGTGGTCGTGCATGTTTCTCTTGAAATTTGTCCCCAGGACAGGTCTGAAGGTAAAGACGGTCTACCGGCTGCAAAATCTCAATGATGCAGCTCTGGTTGGAAAAAGTACTGGTGAATCATACTCAGGAGTTGCAGAAATTGAATCCAATGCATCCCCACTCCGTTACCCTGCATCACCACCCCGTGGAACGATTAGAAAATCATCAGCTGAGTGCGCTCTCTCCATTATGTCTTCAAACTCATACCCAACCGTCGTGGTGCTCCAAACCGAATCAGGATTCTCTCATAAACACAATGTCATGAAATTGGAATTTTCATTTCCTAATTTCGTGCAGTATTGTTAACAGAAATGCCCATTTTCAGCCCCTTGTTTAAAGACAAAGATGAAAGAAGCTATGCGGACCGAACAGACAATACGAAGTACTGCAAACGACATCCATCCCACTGTCGCTTGTCCACAGTATGATCTACCGGTACTTTGGCCAACCAGAGCTGCTTCATTGAGGTTTTTTAGCCGGTTGTCCGTCCTTACCTTCAGACCTGTCCTGGGGATAAATTTCAAGAGAAAAATGCACAAACACATGTTTTATGCAATGTCCAAGCTTTCTTCTTAACCCCCTATGTTGCATTTTTACCCTGGCCTATCCGTTCGTAAGAACCAACGCTCACAAAACATGTCCGGAGAAAGAGGAGAAACCACCTAGCCCGGTATGCAACGTCCGCTGGTGCACCATATGAATTTGGACTACCTGAGGAGGCAACATGGTCCTCCAATCCCTCAAAAGTCATTTAGATCCCCTGTCACTCAAAACCATGACGTGTGACGGAGGTAATGGACACCTATGGAGACAACACTCCTCCCTGTTTTTCTCGGCCTCCTAATATCCAGGAAGGCTGATTTTTTAAGCAATTCACATTGGTACTATATGCAATCATAGAAATAAATTTGACTTTGATATCTATTTTCCTTCTTGGTGTTGGGATTTTTATTTCCGCTAGTGTAGTTCTATGGTCGTCTATCCATATTGCATTTGGAGTTTATAAATTATCCGGTATTATAATCAATCTTTTTCACCGGTCCTGTAGGAAAAACCAAAATTAAGATGATATCGGTTAAGGTATGGTTGAGGAAGGTGTAAACAATTTAAAAGTTCCATATAGAGGTTCACTAGGACACTGTTCAATTGCATTTGAACTTTCAAGTTTCGATGCTCTTCTTTCATTAAAATTTTTTTAATTGGGAAGAAATATTAAAAAATTCGCAAGACTAATATTTTTTATACATATGTTTTAAGAATAAACTGGAAGATTATTTTAAAATCCTAATTTGGTCTTGTAATTGTATCTAACTTGGATTTTTTATTAAGGATATTTTTATTTATTCAAGGGTAAATGTTATTACAAATCATATGTACTTTTTTGTTATTAAAAACAACCTATATTCAAGAAAAATTAATAACACAAAACGATAATGATGTGCATAACATAAATATAAGAAATAAAGAAAAACTTTCGTAACTCTTTACACTCGAATTAATTATTTTAAGTTCTACAGTAGAAACAAGCAGATGAACATTTTAATGGATACATGTAAATAAAAACTACATCATGAACTCTGGGAAATAGACAAACCCTATAATGAATGTGAAACATTACTCTTAAACTTAAGAGTACATTCCAAATTATTCTAAAGACAAATAAAAACATAGGAAGTGAACGCCTAATGGTAAAGATTTAATTTTCCGTAAAGCATCAAGTTTTTTTCTTTTAAAGCGTCTTTTTCTTTTTTTCATCATTCCATCGTTTTAAGTGATCGCTCAAGTGTGATGGATTGCGCTTTAGCACTCAAATCGATTTGAGAGAAATTCCAAACGCATGTCATACATTGTCATTCTAAACCAAGTGTTCTACGACTATGCTCTTTTTATTACTTAAATAATCATTTTCAAATGACGTTTTTTATGACATTTTTTTAAATCATCACAATGTAATATGCTATTGGCTTCTTACAAAGACATTGATCTCTGAAATACTTTTATTGTAGTGTTTAAAAACATATGAAAGGAGAAAACTGAAATGAAATAACTCACCCACCCAAGTATTATTGAAAATTTTCTTAAAGCTGTATTAGAATTTTCTTTATATATGATCTTTAAGCTTAAATTCATTGCGTTTAATGTACTGTGAAATAATAAGTTTTTACCTGTACCACTTATAAATGAAAAATTCCAACTCTACGCGTGGCTATTTCTGCTTGTAAAGATAGATCTTGAAATAAAAAGATTCATATGAGGTTAAATAATTTCAGGCAACAGGGAACAGTTTGATAGCCTGAAAACATTTCAAAAAGGATTGTAAGGAAATTTTGAAATTGTAAAGAAATTATAATAAATAAAAATAAAGGTTACTTTCTAAGTTATTAATCTAAATTTATAGTTTTAAGTACTATAGGTTTCAAAGAAATATTGATTGATTAATGCATATTTAATTACCCGTAGTGAAGTTTTAATCGTAAATCGAATTGTTATGACATGTTCCATAAGAAGTAATTAAGGAAGTTTTTTTGTACCAATAGATGTAAATTGTTGTCTTAAGAATGAAAAAGGGAAAAATTGTTTTCTTAATATGATTTGACAGCTTGCGTGAGTACATCAAGAACCAATTAAGAGTTGTGTTTAATATTTTCTTTACAAACTAGGGAGCTACCGCCCCCTGCTCGCTATCGCTCGCCAACCCCTGTAAACTGCTGACGCAGGACCTTTTGGAATTGATTCGCAATTACCACAAATTCCAATTCGCTGAACTTAATACACTTTATAAAGCATTTAAACAATTTACAGAAAAAACGTCAAACAACTTTCCAAAAATACTTCACCAAATCCCCTCCATGAATAAATCTCCCTTAAAAGTTTGAATAAACTCGAACTTATCAAAAATTTAAACGAAATGTTTTCAAAAATATTCATCTTAATTAATTTTAATCTATGATTATAAAAATAACTAATTCTAACTGTTTATCAATATTCGGACCAAACAAAAACCCTTATTTTAAAGTATATCGTTAGTATAATATGCCTAGTGTGTATCGTTCATATTTTTTTTAAACCCAGACTTGTTAAACAATACCGTTTAAGCAATTGAAAATAATAAGAGACAAAACATCACTATGTTTACAATTAATTTCGATAAAATCAGACTAAAAATTATAAATATTGGACAAAAAGTGTGAAATTTTAGTATAAAATGGCCTTCATGTAAGTTTTTAGAATATGTTTTTATCAGTCTTTGAGTAATATTTCAACAAGAAAGTACTTTTTTAAAAGGTGAAAAAACATGTTTCATCTTAAAATATAGCGTCAATCGGTCGTTGTGATTGGATGCATAATAATTTGAATGACAGTACTTGCTTTGTAACTGCGACCTTATCCGTTATCTAAAAAAATGGCAATATTTTAAAATTGAGAATTTTTTTGAAAAATCGAAGGGCTTACTCGGAAATCCGGAAAGAATCCGGACATTTTGATACCATTTATGTGTCATTTGGTTCAGTAATTAAAAAGCCTTTCTCTGGAAACCGTTCACTAAAAACTTTTTTTTAGAATAGAGAGATTTCTTTTTATTTCACTCCAAACAATGAAATTATTTTTTTATGATTTAGTCTTTTTTATTTTAATGTGGTAATTATTTGTTTTTCCTATAATGATCATTAATTGTTCTCTTTGAAACGGTCCTTTATCCCTTTAAGACCTAAACAATCAAAAGCTTTGTTTTCGCCTGCACAATTAAGGTTGGGCCTTAAAGGGTTATATGATTTTTCTCAGAAAATGACCTTTTTTAAATTGTTTTATATACATCTGATTTCAACCAATTGTTGAATGCCTGCTATTTGTATCTGCTATTTGTACTGCCTGCCTGAACTGTATCTGCTAACCTGTTATTTTCCATTTGTTTGGAAAACTTTAAAGACAGTTTGACCTGTTTCAAACATCGTTGAATGAGTTTTAGAACAGCAAGAAAGACAGTCCATCATTTGAATACATGGTTTAGGATCGGCCATTCTGTTTTTTTGAGAACTGTTATTTTCTTCGTTCTGACCTGGATTTTAAAATACGAATAAAACTGTCGTGTTTCTCAGTTTTCAAACGTAATTCCATTTGTTTTAGTCCTAATCAATTGTTGAAACATGAATGAATGCTTTCAGTTTGTTTGATTCAGAGTTGTTGTTCCTTGAACGAAAGTTAATCGATCTTCTGTTTTCTACCTTTGACAACAGATGGCGCTTTGTAAAAAAGTGCTTCTTGCCGTTTTCTCTCTCTTCAAAGAGCGCGCAATTTGAATTCTGATTTTTTCCTTGTTTTAATTGCGTTTTAATCATTACTCTTGACACAGATTACATATGTTATATCCCCTTTGAATATACTATAGGGAAATATCGGGTGCTATTAACCCTTTATTTACCGCATTATGATTCGCTGCAATTTTTTTCGTGCAAATACTTTTTTTGAGTCCCTAAATTGAAAATTAAGGGATATACCTAAATAAAATAATCATCTTTGGAAAATTGAATCCGCTAGAGCCAATTACTTAAATGGATACTTTTGGGTACTGTCAGTACACGGAGTGCTAAAATATTCTCACAATACATGAAAAACATAGCTTTTTTTTATAGCAGTAATAAGTCTTAAAAAATAATACACTTAACTTTTGACTTTAACTACTTTTTAGCGGGAACAAAAATGACAATCATGTGAATCCGATCGAAATGACAGCTAAACTTACAACTTCAGTTAAATCTATTCGCATTTCCCGCTAAAATACTCATCATAGAACCTTCGCTGCTTTTTATCCTGGAAGAGGATAACTGAAAGAGTGTTCCTGCAAATTATCGTCAATATATTCGCAAGGATGGTTATTCTATGTAATTTTAAAGTTGGCGGTACTTGTAAGTACCGTCGGTAAATAAAGGGTTAACCAGTGCTGAGATTGGAGAAAAATATTTGGGGGGCCTTTAAACAGAGTAGATGATTGATCAAGGGCAAAATATGACTAACTTCGGGTACCTACTGAAATTGATAATATGCAAATTATAGATTAGGGGGCTCCAAGGGGGGGCACATTTCCAGACCATCACTTTTACCTTTTGATAAAAAAAAAGTCACAATGTAGGGGTTTTTCAAAAAAGTATCATGCAAGACCCCCTTGTAGTACCGCTGGGAGGGTATGGGGGTTCTCCCCCATAAAAATTTTTGAAATTTGATTCTCTAAAGTAGGGTTTTAACTCATTTTGAGAACCTTTTTGGGTCCAAGGGGGCACTTTTCCAGATCATCACTTTTACCTTTTTATAAAAAATTGTGAAATTTGACTTATAAAAGTAGGGTTTTAATTCATTTTTTGAGTTAACTCAAATTTATAAAAATTTTTCGTTGAAGCAAATATTTCGGGGGACGGCGTCCCCCCTCAATCTCAGCACGGGCGTCGTCACCGGGGGGGATGGGGGGGACGTGTTCCCCACCAATAATTTGGAACGATGTTAAAAAAAACTATGTTTTTAACTCTGTTTTACTATATTCTTGTTTAAACTTAAATGAGTTAAAATTTCAGATAGAATCTGACATGATTGCAGTAAGAAAATGGTTTTCTTTTAATGACCTATCTTTAAACCTCACAAAAACAAAACTCATTTACTTTGGAATACAGACTAATAAAGATTTGAATATAAAATTTCATTCCACGTCCTGCAACGGTTTAGATATAAATTGTAACTGCCTTTTACTTCAACAAGTAAAAAGTATCAAATATTTAGGTTTATTCATAGACTCAAATCTTAAATGGAAAACACATATAAAAGAATTAAGCAAAAAACTTCGTTTTGTTTTAATAAAATTTCATCATCTTATAAATCAAAATCATTTTTATTCACTTTATATTATTCACGGTTTTATTCATTAATAAATTATGGTATAATAATATGGGGTGGCGAGTATAAAACGAATTTATTTTCTTTAATATCAATTCAAAATAAAATCTTTAAGTTATTAAATTATCCTCTTACTCCTAATTTTAAAAATTTAAATCTTTTACCTATCCACCACATTGCATTTTCGTATTATTCTATTTTTATTTCGTAAAAAAATTTATGCAATTTAAAAAATAATATATCAGATAGAAGACCAACAGTTATATATGAAATTCCTCATTTCCGTAAGGAAATTTTTCGAAAGCACTTTTTCTATCTTGCACCTAAACTATACAATAAATTACCTTTAGATTTAAAAGTAATTCCTAATTTATGCACTTTTAAGCGCTTTTTATTTAAATTCCTAATAGAAATTGAAAATTTAGATGTTTTTTTCTCGATTTCCTAGAGAGAAGCAAAGTCTTTCTTATTGTACTTGCTGTGCCATTTATTTTATTCTGTTTTTCAAATATGTACAACTCTATCCTTGTTTGATATTATTGAGTATTATGTTTTGTTCTTTATATTTAAATCTCTCTATTCTAAAAAAAAGTTTTTGTAAATGGTTTCCAGAGAAAGGCTTTTTAATTACTGATCCGTATAACATGTTTTTGGTATCAAACTGTTCGGATTCTTTTGAGGATGTGCAAAGTGCCTTTAGAATTTCTAAAAAAATTCTCAATTCTAAGATATTTCCATTTTTCTGGATTACGGATAAGGTTGCAGTTAACAGCAAGAAACTGTCGTACAATTTATTATACCTCCAATCACAATGACCAACCGACGCTACTCATTAACGATGAAAATAATTCCTTTCACGCTTTGAAAATGCGCTTCAAATTATGTACTTTCTAAATAAAATATTTTTAAAAGACTGATAAGAGTTTTCCAGAAACTCACAGATCTACTATTCAAGTATAGAATTTCACACACCAAAATTAATTGTTTGTAAACATTGAGTGCAATGTATATTTTGTCTCTTAATATTTTTAATAGCTTAAATCGTATCTCTCTATATTAAAAAAAAGTAACAGTCGCCGCCGCCGCCGCTGCCGCCGCCGCCGCTGCCGCCGCCGCTGTTTCAGAAAATGTTATTTTTGAATACTTTGAACTATCACTACGCAGAAACTATTTGAAGGAATATTATGAAATTTTGACCATTGGTAGACAAATGTATGAGGGTCATTTTGGTTCCAAAACCTAATTAATTAGATAATTAGTTCTGGAGTTACTTATTGTCAAAGTCGAAATTTATTTTTTTCTGCTGCGAGTTCGCCCCCAGCCAAATCTATTTACAGCAGAAGCATGATTTTTTGCAGACACATACTCTTAGGTATGAAGTTGTGCACCTCGTCGCCCTTTTTTCGAATTTCGAATTATTTTTGGAGTAATTAAATTCTAAAGTTTCGAAATTTTTCACCCTTTTTCAGTTTTTTCGTTATAAAAGAAAAACTAATTACAGTAGAACTATGATATTTTAAACACTCATGCAATTATTTTTTATAAAAAGATTGGCGTTTCGTTTTTTAAAAAATTCGAATTAGTTTTAGAATTATTAAGATACAAAGTTTCAATTTTTTCTTCTCTTTCTGGTCGTTCACTAGAGAAACAGCCGCTGATTTTTATGAGTCTGATTTCTTATTCCCGATGATTCACTAGATACACACGTGCATTTTATAAATTTAAACGTTTTTTAATGGCATTTTTTCTCTAAGATGGTTGATGATAATTAGTAGACTTGCTGTATATTTTTTAAAAACATTTCGATTAAATTATTGGTAAGCTAAAAAGGAATATTTTATTAAGAGTTTTATTTTGATATTTTCGTAGTGATGGTCCGCATTAAGTTATTGATAAGTTAGAGAGATAAAACATTTCGATTTTAAATGATCATTAACTAAGCAGACAAGTTCCAGGTTTTACTGATGGATACTTGAGATGAAACAAGCGAGCTCTGCTCGCTAAGATCGCGAAGCGATCTTCAACGAACTGCGAAGCAGTTCCGGGGGTTGGTGAGCGATAGCGAGCAGGGGGCAGAGCCCCCTAGTTGTTTAAAAAGTCTGTTTCAAAACTAAAACTTGAATGTCAAAACACTAGATATTTTGACGAGTTACTAGGTACTATATTAAATTTAACAGATTCATTGCTGAACGTTTTTGTAAATATTGAATAACAATAGCACGAGCAGACTTGATGGATATTTTGAAGGAAAACGTGTTGATTAAATTATTGATAATTTAACCAATAAATATTCTAACTTTTAAGAGAGTGTGCTTCTGGAAAGTTGGTTGACATTTTTTCTTTTTCGGCGCAAGTTTAGAACTGCTGATGCGCCAAGTTTTTAGCGATAAAAATCAATATATAGTAACCCCAACTAATGTTAAATGAATTAAGTGGCTTCTAAATATGGCGCCAAATAGCCAAAACTCGCCAACCATCAGCAGTTCTAAACTTGCGCCGTTTTTTCTACTAATTGTTATAACGAATGTTTTATAAATAAATAATTTTAGTGAGCAGGGTTTTGTGGGGATTGCGAAGCGATCCGAAAGGCCCTGCGTCAGCAGTTAACGGGGGTTGGCAAGCGATAGCGAGCAGGGGGCGGTAGCTCCCTAGTTATTATAAAAAACAATTTTATTTAGTAATCTATCTATCGTCTATACGGGTTCTTTCCCTTGGCGATTAATATATTGTTCTTTTTTTTTAGTTGTTTGTATGTTTTATTGGTAACTGAATAAATATTATTACTATTATTAATTGAGTAATTGCATCAGGTGAAGGAGCTGGAGCAGAAGCTGAAGGAGTTGGGAGAAGAGAAAGGAGAGAAGGCCAAAGAGATACTAAAAGAGATCAGAGAGAAGGCCAAGGAAGCGCTCAAGAAGATCCTAGAGAGGCTGGGACTGGGTAAGCACTATATTAACGCATCTCAGCTAGTATACTAGACACAGGGTTGGCTGGATTGGACCCATAATTTTTTTCAAAAAAACCCATGTGAAAAAACCCACATTTTGGACCCATTTTTGGGTTTTTTCAAGAAAAATCAAGATTTTGGCAGTTCCTTCAAAATTTAATGTGTTTTTTTTCAAAGTTTAGGATATTTTTAAAATTTTAATGGGTTTTTTCAAAATTTAAACTTGGTTTTAAACATTAAATGGTGTTTTTTTCAATTTCAGGGAGCTTTTTTAAAGTTTAATAGGTTCTTTCATTATTCAGTGGGTTTTTTCATTATTGAATGGTTTTTTTCAAAGTTGAATAGATTTCTTTCAATATTGAATGGTTTTTTTTTCAAAGTTTAGAATATTTTTTCAAATTTTAGTGGGTTTTCAAAATTTAAACCAGGTTTCAGTAAATAAGGGGTGTTTTTACAATTTCAGTGGGTTTTTTCAAAGTATAAAAACTTTGAAAAAACCCATTTAACTGTGGAAAAACTGACATTATTTTGACAGAACACATTTAACAAAGAAAGAACTCACTAAAATTTGAAAAAACCCACTTACTTTCTAGGAAAAAACCACTTAATTTTGAAAAAACCCACACTTTTTCCGAAAAAACCCAGTTTTATATGGGTTTTATTGAAAAAACCCGAAAAAAAACCAACCCACTTGGGTTTTTTCAAAAAAACCCGGGTTTTTGCCAACCCTGACTAGACAGCAACTTAAGATGACCCTACTACGTCACCACTGAGCTATAAAACAAACTGGAGTAACAACCTCCGATACTATAACAAGCGATTGATCATGCCAGCACGGAAGGTTAAATTGCCACGATTGCTTTAGCAATCGGGGCAAGCTTGAAGCAAAGTTGGAAGAGCATTTCCCCCTTTAATACGCCCATGCCTGTTTTTCAAAATATTATGAGCAAAATTTATAATGATCGTTTCATTCTGTGCAAACAACTGTGCAAACAGATGGGGAAAATTAAAAGCAGATGGAAATCCTTTCCATGGTTTCAGCACGCTAACTAGTCACTCCAGTTTGTTTTATAGCTCAGTGTACGTCACTAACAAAGTACTAGTTCCCATCGCGGTGTCTGAATTTCGACTGAAACGTCAATTTTAAAATACGATTATTTCGTTAAAACCATGTACTATAAATAGTGTCTTTTTATCACGCGTATCGAAATTCCTCCTTTCAACCCAACAGGCTTTGTATTTACTCACTTTCTCCTTCCGTGTAGTGACGGTTCAGGAAACGTTGCAGTAAAGTACTCATGGGCGTAGCCAGGGGGGCAGGGAGGGGAAGCTGTCCCCCCTTAAGTCCCAAGTAATTTACATTTAGCTAAGTTAAAATCCAGTTTTTTAGTGTCAAATTTTCAAACTTCTTCTGGGGGAGGGCCCCAGGCCCCCCATTAGTATTTAAACCTTTATGATTCACAGCTTTTTATTATTAAGTTCATGAAAATATATATCCTATACCTAAAAATACATGATGTCCATATTTGTTTTTACATATACCAAAAAACAGTTTGAAACCCTATTCTTAGGGTCAAATTTCCAAAAATTTTCTGGGGGAAGACCCCCAGACCCCCCTCTGAAACTTCACCTTTATTTAAGACTTTGCTTATGTAAAGTTCTCTTGGACGCCTACCTAATGATATGGATGAAAGAGGCTGAAAAATATGTTTGGGCCCCTCCTGAAATAAATTTCCATACTTGCCAGCAATGATTTAAAATTAAATTTAAGGGCTCCCACCCATGCCCGTATCTAAGGAGGTTAGGAAGTTGACCCCCATTCCAAAATTATGTCTATTATGTTGCTTTTTGCCTCGAAAATTCTGAAGAATATGTACAAGGAATGGTCCATCTTGAACTCTCTACCTAAATGCCCCATTGTCCAGAAAGGAATCACAAAAATACTTTTTTGGGTCAAATTACAAAAACTTTTACATTAATTTTATTAAAGGTCAAAAACCCCTTTCGAAACAATTCTGAAAGTCGACCCTGCTTGCCCCCCCCAAGTGGAACCCTGGCTACCCCCATGGAAGTAATAGTATTGAATATCTCATGTTTCGTTTCAGAAGGCATATTTTTGAATTCAGCCTTGACTTTTAAATATTGCATGTAGGGCTCGACAGATGACTCTTTTTTGACCGATTGCATTAAACCTATTTAGTCAAGAAAATCTAACGAAAAAAAAGGGGGGAAAGGGGTAGCACCAGTAAACATTGCAACGGTTTTCACTTCAGAATGACTTGAATAATAACATAATAAAAGCATTTGCCCAAATGCCCGTATGGCTCTACCGAGCCTACCCATCATGAAGAGGAATTTGAACTCTTAAAACTAAATTTGGAGTTGACGGAGGAAAATCTAGCTTATTTTCATCTTTGCGTTATCGTTTTTTTTATGTGTTGCGGTTTGTCTGCAAAAAACATCGGCCAAACATCGGCATCTAGATGTTTTTTTAGACCGATGGGCCGATTTTTTCAAATTTTAACATCGGCCGCCGATGCCGATGGCTATTTTTTCAAACAATCGGCGCCGATGATCGGCCAAACCGATGCATCGGTCGAACCCTAATGAGGTATTCTCACGTTTTGAGATTAAATTTTATTAAAATAGTAGATAAAAAACCATGAAGAATGACGTTTACATAATGAGACCATTTGAGGCCCCTAGTTTCAAAACCGGACATTTGCATTTTGACACAGCTTCGGTAAGAGTCGACGCGGTCGCCAAATGGAATATTACGGTATCATGCTATATTATCACGGCTGGTCGCCCGTTCCGGCCGCCATGTTTTACACCGACTCAAATGATAACACTTAAGTGCGTTACGAAATATAATTTTGTTCTTATTTTTAAATTAAACAGTTACCGGGGATTGAAATATGTATCTCCCGCATGCAGAGCGTGCACCATACCGCAGATCCAGCGGGATATACTGAAATCGTAAAAACTTGTTATAACATCCTTTTACTTGGGTTAATCTTTATTTGAGTCGTGGTAAAACATGGCGGTCATAAAGGAGACCGGCCGTGATATAGCGGCAACTAGTCTTCCATTTGGCGACCGATTCGCGGTCATCAAATGGTCGATTCTTTTATCAAAGCTGTGTCAAAATGCAAAGGTCCGGTTTTGAAACTAGGGGCCTCATTTATTTTCTGACTCAAAACGGGACATTGGTTTATTTAGGTTAATTAACAGGTAGTCAATAAAAAAACACTTTTTAAAAGTTATTTATTCAGAAAAAGTCAGTTGGGCTTAAAAGTTACGAATTAAAAAATATATATACCCGAAACGTTTAGTTATATATTTATATTTATCAGAGGGACAAATTTGCTTTAATATAGCTGGTGATTATTTTAAGTAAGAATGAAACTCTTGGCACGTTTTTTTTGCTTAAATTTCACCTAAAAAGTCAGGGAATAGTCAGGGAAATATGGTAATTTTGGCCTAAAACCTAGAAAATCATGAAAAATACCTGGAAAAAGAAAATGTTTTATGTTTGCGTGTCAATTTTGGCTCTGGTAATTGAAAAAATAGTCAATTTTTTTAAAATAATGTGTTCAAAAATACAAGAAGTATCCGAAAAATGCCGTGAATTGCTAGTTTTTTTACCCGAATAATCTAAAAAAATTGATCAGGGAAAAGTCAGGGAATTTTTTTTCAAAATTGAGTGGGAACCCTGATATTTGCCTTAATTATCAACATCGCCTTTAGAACTGAAATTTGTAACTGGGTCTTCTCAGATTACACTGTTCAACAAATTTGACCTTCAAAATTTTTTCCTTGATGAAAATATTCAGTTCTTATAGATTTTGGGTCGCTGAATACAAAAATCACCATTAAAACTCTCAATTGACTCAGGATTTTCGGGGAACAGCCCCTCCCCCTTTTTACGTTTTTCAACGACCTTATAACTTTAAACTCGATTTTCAGTGTCAAAAAGCAATTTTGTAGTCTTCAAATTGCTCCCCAGGTAACAAGAAATGTTCAAATTAATAAAGTATGATAAATTTATAACAAATGGATAGGTTTAAAGGTAATTACCCCCCTAAAAATACACAAAAAATAGCTAAAAATTATAGAGGTTTCTAGACGCTATTTTTTCCCTCTTATTTTTACGTAATTCCCGTTTGAAGGGTACTAACCCTTCCCCAAGGACCCAAATTTGATGACAATATGCAGCAATAATTTTTACTAAAAGCGGTTGAGGTGTTAGCCTCCCAGAAGCCCCCGCGGAAGAGTTCGGAAGACTTCCAGAATCGCGAAGGCGCTCGCGAGCTCAGGAATTAATATTCATGATTTTGAAAAGATTACAAGTGACGTTTTTCTTATATTTTGGGTGTATCCTAAGTAGAAACTCTTCAGTTCTTTAAAAACTGACCGGTTTTAGGGAGTGAGGATTCCATGTTTCAAGATGTTAATAGATGCACTGCTGTGGATAACAATTAGGGGGCATCCTCTTAAAAACTGAGGGTGATGGAGGAAAATGGGTGTCATATTTGAATTCGGCAGATCATTTTACACAAGAATCAGCTGAAATTCAGTTAGTGGCTTCAAATATTTTTTTGTACAGCACAGTTTAACTCTAAGTGCGGCATTGAACCCTTCCGTAGGTGCTCTGGGGGCACTCTCACCTAAACCGCTTTTAGTAAAAATCATTGCTGCATATTGCCATCAAATTCGGGTCCTTGGGAAAGGGTTAGGACCCTTCAAACGTGAATTGCGTATAAAAAAAGAGGAAAAAATAGCGTATAAAAACCTCAATAATTTTTAGCTAATTTTTTGCATTTTTAGGGGGTTAACTACCCCTTAAACCTTTCCATTTGTTATAAATTTTTCATATTTCATTAATTTGTATCTTTCTTGTCCCCTGGGAGACAATTTGAAGATAAAGCAATGCTTTTTGCCCCTGAAAATCGAGTTTAAAGTTATAAAGTCGTTAAAAAATGTAAAGGGGGAGGGGCTGTTCCCCGAAAATCCTGAGTCAATTGAGAATTTTAATGGTGATTTTCGTATTCAGTGACCCAAAATCTGTAAGAAATGACTATTATCATCAAGGAAATTTTTTCAGTGTTGAACAGTGTTATTCTATTCGGGTTACTTTCTGCGATGTAATGCAGTTACAAATTAACGAAAATTCGTCAAAAACTTCTGTATCTTTATTAAGTTAATATATTCCTTTACAATTAAACGGGAATTTTCAGAAAACGGGACAATTTTGCGTCCCAGAGTTCATTTCGGGGACACCGGGACCCGTAACTCTAAAAAGGGACAGTCCCGTTCAAAACGGGACGTCTGGTCACGTTACGTTTACATCAAGTATTTTCGTAGCCTAGTTTCTGAGATATAAATTTTTGAAATTTCGCTTTTTGTTTTGGCGCGAAAACACTTTCGAATCACAAATCATGCGCTGTGAGGTCACATCCAATAGAAGCCCGTTTTTTGATCACGCGAAAGCAGCAAACACAATGGTTTTCATGCGCTGTGATGTCACATCCAATAGAAGCCCGTTTTCTGAGAACGTGACTTTTCTGACGTTTTGGCCAAAATAAAATAGAATTTTAAATGATTTAAAACACATTTTTGAACTTAAAAATCCGAAATTTTGGAGTTTTAAACCATAATGTATCAGAAAAGTATAAAATCAAGCAAATCCCTCACTCATGCAAATACCTCATTACTTGTAGTCATCCAAAACTTACGGCATAAAATTACTCTTAAGGAGGTAGTACCTAAGAAATAATCTTAACCCGTTCATAAGCATTTTTCTGAAATGAGATCGGTTTCCGTTCAGAATTGTTTACTTAGCGTTGCGCTTTTGCACCACATTTACGGGATCCGTGTAGCTAAAAAGAAAAGTGGAAACCATTTTAACTCCACTTAGTGGACTAAGGAGTGATTTGCAATGGAATCTTTGCTATACTTGAAACGAATGAAGATACTAGTGATGGGCAGGTATCGATACCAAATACTTAAGTACTCGATACCTATAGGTATCGAGTGTATTCGATACCCACAAAAGTATCGATACTTTATTGACATATATTTCGTTTTAAATTTTTCAATGAAGTAATCTTTATAATACCTACTGTAGATCAAACGCAGCCTGTTTCCGTTTTCATTTTGCAAGGCTCAAACCCAAGTCGTTATCATCCGCGAGAGAAATTTGACGCGGCTAGGTTCTTCCCCCGCCAAATCCTTCGCCTCTATCCACCTCCAGGCCCGTAGCTACGGGGCTTTTTGACGGATCGCTTTCAGTTTTTTGAATATTAGTCTGATTATGGATAGGCCCTAAAATTATTGTCCCTTCAGGTTCATTTCCCGACATTGAAAAAAAGTACTCGATACCCAAAAGTACTCGATACCTATAAGTATTCGATACCAAAGTATTCGATACCTAAAATTATCGATTTTGCCCATCACTAGAAGATACAGCTGATTATTACATTGAGGCTGAAAGGAGAAAAAACAACAACGAGGAGGAGAAAAAGGCAGCTGTTCCCAAAAACTGTGCGCCCATTATGAGAGCGAAATGTTTTCGCTCTAAATCGCAGCTGCTGCATATATTCACATCCTTTTCTATTCTTCCCTCTCTTTCTCTATGATTCTCCTGTTGGTTATCTTTTTTATAGTTCTAAAAAATTAGCTTTTTACTCTCTAAAAAGAGAGATGGAATTTTTTTTGCTTATTCCCTCTCAAAAAAAACTTCTCATTCGACTACGTAAAAAATATATTTAGTAATTTGTGAAAATTGAGAGGGAAATTTTCAAATTTTAGGCTCAATTGAATCCAGGCGCGGATCTAAGGGGTGGCACTTTTCCAGACAAGATTCCCTTGCGGTAGTACCATTGAGGGTATGGGGGTCCTCTCCAAGATAAAAATTGAAATTTGATGTGTAAAAGTAGGGTTTTAACTCATTTTTAGAAACGTTTTGAGTCTAAGGGGGGCACTTTTCAACACTATTACCTTAACTTTTTGACTCAAAATGCAAAAATTTTAGGGATTTCCTAAACATAAACACTGAATACCTCATATTGATACTAATGGGGGGGGTCCTACCCCAGAAAAAAAATTTTTAAATTAGGACCTGTAAAAGTTGGGTTTTTACTCATTTTAAGAACCTTTTTGGGTCTCCAAGGGGGGGCACTTTCCAGAGTGCCACCCCCTGGATCCGCCACTGATTGAATCGTCAGTTGGAAGAAGGGAATAAGTCCAAAAAATGACAAATTGGCTTTTCGTGCTCAAAACAACCTCCAAGCTTTGCTCTACACATGGGTGAAAAGAGGGGGGAAATAATTAACCCCCCTATAGGGGGGAAGGATATTGCCCCTTGAAGTTGTGAAATCGATCTCCATTCATTGTATTTTTTAAGTTAATTTGGAATTAAAGTTAATTTGTCTTTCTTTACATATTCTTTGTGCTGTTAACTATGTTAAAATAAAATTTTATCTTAATTTCAATTTTTTTTCAAACTTTTTTAATGCAGGGAATGTTTGACTCCATTCATATTCACTCACTCCGTTGATACTGCTTTAATAACTCAGTTTCACCATAATTTTGAATTTTATTTGTCTTATTCTTTTTATTTCATCCTTTTGTGGTGTAAACTAAGGAGAAATATAATTTAAATGTGAATTTAAAGGTTTTTAAAGATTTTTCATCAGAAGAATTTCATAGGGTGGAAGAAGGGATTAAGTCCACCAACTTATTTTGACTGTAAAATATTTTTGAATATATTTATATTTGTTTTGATGATGGCTCTGTTTTCTAAGTAGGGTTCTGAACTTCCGGTTAAATTATAGTGATTATACAATGAAAATTCAATAACTTATAAAGTCTTTTTCGATTTTTTCAAAACTTGTTTTTTGGACTTATTCCCTTCTTATTCCAACTGACAATTGAAATATCAATTAACCTTTAATTATTAATTGATATTACTAACTGCATAAGTAATTCTGTTAAACAGTAAATGTCGGTAGCCTACCAACTGCTGATGGTTGAAATACAAAAATAAGTTGATAGAGCAGGGGTTTCCAACTTCTAAGTACTCGCGGGCCGCAATCAAAATCACAAGTCAAGTGGTGGGCCGCAAAGTAATCTGGCTCCTTTTTAACGATGATAATTTTTTGGGGAGTGAGAGTCTTCAATATGAAACTTTTCCAGCAAATGAGGGACTAAGGTTGTTTACATATTTTGAATGTATGCACTACTGTATTTTCCGAAATCCCAGAGGTTATATGAAATTTTTTACTCCTATATACAACTCGTAGGAATACTGAATATATTTAATAGTCTGAATATTACTTAAATGAAAAGGTCTTCCTCAAGAAAATGTTTGTAAATTTTCCTTAGAGGATTGTTTTATCTAATTTTTTGATATTTCATTTTGTCCCTCCTCATGATAAAGGTTCTAAAAGCTTTCATACCCCCTTGCTACGCTCAGGGAGAATTTCAGGTTTTACAAACGACCTCTCGAAACTTCAAACTTTTAATTAGTGCACCATAGAAAACGATCAAGCTAGTCCATAATTTAAGAGGTATAAGGGGGTTTGGGGGTTAAAAAATTTTGAATTTTAGTGTGCTAAAAAGTGTTTTGAAGCTACTTTTTGAAGGTTTTTCAAATTGCTTCGCGGGCCGCACAAAATAACCCGGCGTGCTGCCAGTTGGAAACCCCTGTGATAGAGGAAAACAGGCATTTCGGAGATTCTCAATGGAATAAAACAAGGGAGAGGAAAAACTCAACAGTTATTTTGATTGGTGTTTCTTTTGTCAGAGTTTTATTAACAGGTGTTGTCATACGGTGTCGTGTTGTGGTGAGCGGACATTGATAAAAAATCGAGATCGAAAATCGAGATAGAAGCGATAAGTTATGCTATGATGTTTGATTTATTGGCAATTTTAATGATCTTTTCATGTGACTTCCGTGTTTTGTGTGACATTCATTAAAGAGTACCGATCCCCCTTTTTTCTGAATCATCACTGTCATTACACCCAAAACTATACTCTATTCATTTAGAATTGGCGCTTGAGAAATAGTGCTTTCCCCCACGCTAGAAGCGTAACCATAGTTACTATCTTCGAGCAGCCAAGCCTTTTTCGTCACTTTGACAAGGATAGTTGCTATGGTTACCGATCGGTGGTGGGGGAAGGAAATATTTTCAAGCGCCAGTTCAAAATGAACAGACTATACAGGGTGATTCAGAAATAATCATCAATAATTTGGGGGGAGGTAGCGGGGCCCTAGACAAGCATATTTCGAATAGGGATGGTGGGGCGCAGCCTTACAGTTAAAGAGCTAGGACCTAATGTAGTGCGAGCGCGTTTCAAAAGGCCGCTTTTAGAAGGTCCGTGTGACTAAACAAAACATAATGAAATGAAAAATCTATTGCACAAGGTAAGGAAGTATCCTTACTACTTACACCATGTATTCGATAGAATTTGAACCCTTTTCTAAACCGTGGAGTGAGTTTCAAAAGTGCAATATTAATCTTTTAGTCAAAGAATGGAGTTCCCTTAATGGTATTTAGAAAAATGATGATCGGGGAAGGAATTTTCAATGATCGTAACATTGATCATTGAAACTGTTTGATCATTGAAAATTCCTTCCCCGATCATCACTTTTCTAAATACCATTAAGGGAACTCCATTGTTTGACTAAGAGATTAATATTGCAAGTTTTAAAACTCACCCCACTGTTTAGCAAGTGGTCCAATTTGTATCACATTGAGGATTTAAGTAGTACGGACACTCCTGTACCTCATGCAATAATGTTTTTCATTTTATTATGTTTTGTTTCGTCACACGGGCCTTCTAAAAACGGTCTTTTGAAACGCGCTCGCACTACATTAGGTCCTAGCTCTGGTAACACTGCGCCCCACAATCCCTATTCGAAACATGCTTGTCTATGTCCCCTCTACCTCTCCCCTAATTATTGATGATTATTTCTGAATCACCCTGTAGTTTGGATATAGTTAGGGCAGAGGGAGGGGTGGGGTAGGTGGCAGCCCCCCCCAATTACCCTAAACTTTTTACAGTTCTTTTGATGTTGGAAATAAAATCGCTAACCGATTCGATCTCGATTTTCTATCAATGTCCGCTCACAACACGACACCGTTGTCACCATTCTTCACTTATTCTGAGGTGTAATAGAAGTCATATAAAATATAGTGCTCTTATTCCATATAATAGGCAAGAGGAACCTGGACGACTCTATGGACCAAGTGGCCAGACTCAGATTCAGTGACGTCGTGGAGAAAATCAGGGAAAAGGTAACAATTAATCCACTAAAATATTGTTTTTCTAATCCAGGGGTTCCCAATAGGTGGTCCGCGAGCTGTGTCCAAGGGGTCCGCGAAATGTCACCGAGAGTATTTTTATTTTTCTTAATTTGAAGTAACCATTATCCTACTCAGCAGTTCATTCGTTAGTTTTGTTAGTTAATTGTCACTGTAGTACATATAGATTAATGTAGGTGGCGCAGCCTCTGTTTTCCACCAAAGATAATACATGTTTTGTTTTTTGGAAATTTTTTATTGACTAAAATACGATAGTTTCGGTTTTGAATATATTTTTAAAATCTACATTTAATCTACATTTAAAAAAAATTAAGCTATTAAGTTCAAGGGGTCCTCGTCAGTAAATTAATTCTAAAGGGGGTCCTTGGCAAAATTTTATTGGGAACCCCTGTTCTAATCGATTGCTAATTTGTGATATTTTGATACGGCTTTGAAAGCTTTATTTATGTAACATTTTATTACAAGTTCAAGGTTCAAATATTAAGTTAGTAGAGATATTATTTTTCTTGACAAGGGAACAATGAAAAAAAATGTCTTTTACTTTACAAGGAAAAGGGGGATTATGTATATGAATTGCTTATCTTTGGTGACAAGGGGGAGATAACCAAAAACATGCTTAAGTAATATTTGAACGGTTATCCTGCCTTAACTCAGGGGGGTGGCACTCTGAAAAGTGCCCCCCTTGGACCCAAAATCTCAAAATGAGTTAAATAAAACTAGGGATCTACTAAAGAATCGTTCGATTCGATTCTGGAATCGATTCTTGAGGTTCGATTCTTGGATTCGATCCCAGAGGTTCGATTCCAACACGGAATCGATTCCTTTGGGCCAGTGTCGAAAAAGTAGAATCGAATTTATCTATTTCAATCACAAATAAAGTATAATTATTACTTTAACTAGTGACCAGTAAAATATTAATTAATTATCAAAATATTAATTAATTGGTGAACAAAATTGCTAATTATCTGTATTAATTAGAAAATTAAGTACGATTCCTATGATCCAATTCCTGCTTGAATCGATTCCTTCAAGGGTTCGATTCCTTTGTATCGATTCTAAGGTATTCGATTCCGATTCGATTCTGGAATCGATTCCTTAGGAAATATTTAGAATCCTAGTTTAAAACCCTACTTTTACACGTCAAATTTTAAAAAAAATTCTGGAGTATGACCTCAATACCCCTCATTAGTAACACAAGGGGGATTGATTGATTGATACTTGGTAGGAAAATCCCCAATATATTTTGACATTTGGGTCAAAAAGTAAAAGGTGATACTCTGGAAAAGTGCTCTCCTTAGACCCAAAAAGGTTCTTAAAATGAGTAAAATTCCTTATATTACACGTCAAATTGCATTTCTTTTCTGGTAGAGGACCCCCAAACCCCAATGATACTGCAAGGGTATCTTGTCTTTAAAGGTGCCCCCCCTTGGAGCCGTGCTGGATCCGTGCCTTAGTACTACGTACAGCAATATTGGAGAGTCTCCATTTATATTCCTATATATTCCATCTATTATTTATTAGTGGACTCAAAAAATATCATTGAGATACGCCTCTGCTCACGGCTATTTGTAGCCACTTGTCTCTCACTTGTCTAGGCGCGGATCCAAGGGGGGGGCACTTTTCCAGGCAAGATCCCCTTGTGGTACCATTGGGGGTCCTCCCACAGAAAAAATTTGAAATATGACGTGTAAAAGTATGGTTTTAACTCATTTTTAGAAACGTTTTGAGTCTAAGGGGGGCACTTTTCAACACTACCTTTACTTTTTAACCCAAAATCTCAAAATATTGAAGATTTCCTTTAAATTCTCACTGCAGATCCCCTTGTGGTACTAATAGGGGGTATGGGGGTCCATCCCCCAGAAAAAATTTTTAAATTAGACCTGCAAAAGTAGGGTTTTTACTCAATTTGAGAACCTTTTTGGGCTCCCACTGTCCAGAGTGCAACCTCCCTGGATCCACGCCTGCTCTCACGACACCAACCAACCAACTACTTGCAGCAACATTTACATCAAGGAATTTTTTTAACTATTCGCAAACATTAAAATCTTTTCTAACAAATTTTCTTTTGTAATGTTTCAGCTGGTGTCTGACGATAGCATCCAGAGTCTGAGGGACTACATCAACAACTTCGAAGGAAACAACCCGGTAAGGAGACCAAAAGTTACTCTTCACTTCAAATATCTTCTTCACGTGTTTTTTCTTTAACCCCCCCCCAGTCAGGGTTGGCAAAAACCCGGGGTTTTTTTTGAAAAAACCCAAGTGCGTTGGGTGTTTTCAATAAAACCCTGAAAAAACACACATAAAACTGGGTTTTTTTTCGGAAAAATGTGGGTTTTTTCAAAATTAAGTGGTTTTCTCCTAGAAAGTAAGTGGGTTTTTTCAAATTTTAGTGAGTTCTTTCTATGTTAAATGTGTTCTGTCAAAATAATGTCAGTTTTTCCACTGTTAAGTGGGTTTTATACTTTGAAAAAACCCACTAAAATTTAAAAATATCCTAAACTTTGAAAAAACCCATTCAATATTGAAAGAAATCTATTCAACTTTGAAAAAACCCACAGAAATTTAAAAAATCTTCTTTATTTTTTATATATAGTTTGAACTTTAAACATCCTAAATTTTGAAAAAAACACATTCAATAATGAAAAAACCCACTGAATAATGAAAGAACCTATTTAGTTTTAAAAAAACTCCCTGAAATTGAAAAAACCCCATTTAATTTTTAAAACCTAGTTTAAATTTTGAAAAAACCCATTAAAATTTTAAAAATATCCTAAACTTTGAAAAAAACACATTTGAAAATTGATTTTTCTTGAAAAAAAACCCAAAAATGGGTCCAAAATGTGGGTTTTTTCACATGGTTTTTTTTTGAAAAAACCCATTGGTTCCAACTCAATTGGGTCCAATCTGGCCAACCCTGCCCCCAGTAACCCTATGACTGTGATCATCCCGCGATTTCCGCGTGCATCTGTTTTTCTTCCTTTATTGAGAAGAGTGTCCCATTTTTCCTTCAAAACTATTAATTTCTGAGAAATACTTTCGATCATATTGCTGAGAAAAAGCCTGTATGGAATCATAATCTTGCCTCTGTTCAGAGGTTTGGTGAGGCCTCATCTTGAGTATGCAGTACAAATGAATTGTCAGTTGGAAGAAGGGAATAAGTCCAAAAACTAAGTTTTGAGAAAATCGAAAAAAACTGTATAAGTAATGAAATTTTCCTTGTATAACCACCAAATTTTTACTGGAAGTTCAGAACCCTATTTAGAAAACATAGCAATCATCAAAACAAATATAAGTATATTCAAAAATATTTTACAGTCAAAATAAGTTAATGGACTTATTCCCTTCTTCCACCTTATGAAATTTTTCTGATGAAAAAAATATTTAAAAAAACCCTTAAATTCACATTTAAATTATATTTTTCCTTTGTTTACACCACAAAAGGGTGAAATAAAAAGAATAAGACAAATAAAATTCAAAATTATAGTGAAACTGAGTTATTAAACCAGTATCAATGGAGTGAGTGAATATGAATGGAGTCAAACATTCCCTGCATAAAATAAGTTAGAAAAAATTAAAAATAAAGAGAAAATTTTATTTTAACTTAGTTTACAGTAGACCAATTAACTTTAATTCCAAATTAACTTAAAAAAATACAATGAATGGACATTGATTTCACAACTTCAAGGGGCGATATCTCCCTACAGGGGTTAGTTATTTCCCCCTCTTTTCACCCATGTGTAGAACAAAGCTTGAAGATCGTTTTGAGCACAAACAGTCAATTTGTCATTTTTTGGACTTAGTATTCCCTTCTTCAAACTGTGATTCAATTGTAGTTTCTTATATTCAGCTTGTGGAGCAGCTTCGCAAGATGATAGCAGGGCTGAGTGACGCCCAGCTCAAACAGTTGGTGGAGGAGCTGCTGACGGCTTGGGGCAGAGGAGAAGCTATGAAGGGAGAGGCGTTCGATCGGCTCAAGAACTTCTTCAAGGACCTCAACATCAAGATCCAGGATCACACCCGCAAGTTCGGAGAGTGGGTCAAGGACATGTGGGGCAAGGGCCTCGACAAGCTAAAGGACAAGTACGGAACCATCAAGGCCATCGCCATGGAGGTATGACCCCCCCAAGTACCGTAATGAACCCCTTTATCCGAAAATCTAAAATCCGGAATGTCCTCGAAAAGTCAGTGTTTCAGAAAGTGTTTCATAACTTCTAGGGGGGGTAGGAGTTAGGCGGGTACATCAAGGCGAACACGAATTGGTACAACAGCCTTCACGTGGAGGTATGAACCCCCACCCACTTTTGCCACTCCCTTAAAGTTTGTCTGTGCTCGCTTGACGGTAATGTCCTCTTAAAACGATTGTATCAAAATTGAGTAAAAAGTATTCAAAAAGGCTCCGATCCAATAAGTACTCAAATTTGAATACATGAATATGCACATTTCTGAAAATGTGCATACTCAAAAATGAAACATCGTGAGCTCATTTTTGAGTTAAAGCTCAAGATGTTTCATTTTTGAGTCTGCACATTTTCAGAAATGAGTATATTCATGTATTCAAATTTGAGTATACTTATTGGATCGGAGCCTTTTTGAGTACTTTTTACTCAATTTTGATACAATCGTTTTAAGATTGTGGTAAACCCAAACGGGGAAGGCCATTCTCTCCCTGGGGTTGGATAGTTAGGGAGAGAGCGCGCCAAACTGGTTACTTATCGCCAAGAACTAGTCCACCTCCCTCTCCTTAGGGTGCTTAAGTAGCCAAGCAAGCTACCCTGATTTCCCGCACACCTACTCGAACTTGGATTTCTCCGCTTCCCACCGCCAAGCGTGCACACACAAACTTTACCAGTAAAATGTGCAGAGACCTCCAGGGGATATTTTACGTAGTACCGTAATGAACCCCCTTTATCCGGAAATCTAAAATCCGGAATGTCCTCCGAAAGTACTCTATCAGTTTTCTAAACAGTAAAAGTACCATCAAGGCCATCATCGCCATGGAGATATACGGCCATGTCTTCTCACGACCCCTAGTTCCATTTAATACCCTCATCTATATCCCCCTTTTGCATTATGGAGGGCTCAAAATAAAAGTAGACCAAGTCCACTTTTTGTCATTTTTGAGTTAGCAAAGCTATAACATGCACCAACTATGTAAAATTTCAGTGCAATAATGAACGTGCAATAATGAAAGTCCTAGTTCTCATAATATCCGCTAGGCAGCAGCAAGTTCTGTTGCGTTAACAGGTAATTTTGTTATGAAGCTTTAACTTTAAACGTGTGTAGCTCAAAAGTAGCTAAAGTGGACTTGGTTCACTTCTATTCTAAGCCCTCCATATTTCATACTCTCCCTACCAGAAAAATATGTAGAGGGGCCCTCCATAAATGATTTTTAATGTTGCAAATTAATGTTTTTTAATGTATTTAATTTTCAAACTTACTTCCGTGACCCTAGGACACGTTGGTTCCAAATAAAAGCCGCGAAACGGACTTTTGAAACACCCCCTGTATTACTACCTACATTTAATGCATGTATACCGGGCGCGGATCCAGGGGGTGGTACTTTGGACAGTGCCCCCCCCCTTTAAAAAGTATCCTCAAATAGTGTTAGTATAGTTAAGTGTTTATAGTATCCCTTGGGAAACTCAAAAGGTTCTCAAGATGAGTAAAACCCCTACATTTACAAGTCTGATTTCAAAAATTTTTACTGGGGGAGGACCCCATTAGTACCACAAGGGGATCTTTAATGATAATTTTTAGGAAATCCCCAATATTTTGACAGTTTGGTTCAAAAAGTAAAGGTAATAGTGTTAAAAAGTGCCCCTCCTTAGACTCAAAACGTTTCTAAAAATGAGTTAAAACCCTACTTTTACACGTCAAATTTAAAATTTTTTCTTGGAGGGAGGACCCCCATACCTCCAATGGTACCACAAGGGGATCTTGTCTGGAAAAGTGCCCTCCCTTTGGAGCCATTGCTGGATCCGCGCCTGATGTATACTAACTATTACGTGTCCCTATTAGTAACACAGCTCATACCAAATATGTCAGTATCTGCAACTAGAAATAAACGAAATTTGGCCATACACATGATGAATCTTGACCGTTCGTGCTGCTTGGGGTCAATCCGAAACTCCCACCACCTTTCTTTAGTGGAACCATTTTTCCACATTTCTTAATTCTTTAGCGTGCATCTAAAGTTTTGACTGTCAACAGCGAAAAATTTATGAGGAGGGGAACCTCTTTTGTTTGCTAATTCACCTCAGCTAACCACACAAAAGGAAGGGTGAGATTATCAATTCGGGGAAGATTAAGAGCATTGATAATATCACTATCTTTTTTTGTGGTAAGCTGAGGTCAATTAGCGAACAAAAGAGGTTCCCATCCTCTGAGGTATCATAAATTTTTCTCTGTTGACAATCGTCGGGGTAATAAAACCTTAGGCCCAAGTCAGACCTAGCGACCATAAGACGCTACTGCAATTAATTAAAGAGGGGGGGAAAAGCATGGAGTTCAGCCTGAGACTCCCTCTATCTTGACAGGAATCTTCATTCCTGTCAAGATAGGGGCTTTCCCCATGCTTTTTTTTATGGAGATTGATTGCAGTAGCGTCTATAAGACGTGTAGTGTGTTTTGCACCTTAGATGCACCCTTAGGCAAGCGTCATCCTTTGCGCAGGAGCAGGCGTAATTGCTCAGGCGATGACTTCTCCGCTCATCATACAATAGGGCAGGGGTTCTCAACCGGTCGATCGCCAAATGGAAGACTAGTTGCCAAAATAGATCTACCTGGTTTTGAAACTAGAAGATTCATTTCTGGATATTCTTTTTTAACACCTATCCAGAATTTGTCAACACAAGCATTTTTAAAGTTCAACTTCATACTATGATCACAAGATAATTCTATTAAATCATCATGCAGATGAATACTTAATTCAGCCTTTTGAACGGCTTGCTCATTAAACGGATTGACTTATACCCATAAATATCCATCCATATTCTTTGCTAGAATATAATCTTTGAATTATTCAGTGAATCAAGATGAGATGATATGAGTAGGGAGAGAGACGAAGTGCCTTAACATTTTATGTCTGAGGGGGTCGGTAAATTATTTTCCCTGAAAAGGGGGTAACAGAGTCAAAAAGGTTGAGAACCCTTGCAATAGGGCAACCGCAAACCAAGGGGTTTCTCGGAATCTCCCTTTTGTGTGATGGGCGGAGAAGTTGAGAGAGTTTAGATCGCGCTTGGGATACGCCTGGTCTTGCGCTCAGGGTGATCTTTCCCTTAGCGTTGGACTGTAACACTTTTATCAATCTGCTCTGATTGCTTTTCTTCTTCTTCTGCAGTTCATCGCCAACTCGAAGGACATGAGCTCCGAGATGGCGCGCGAGGCACTAGAATTCTTCCGACCCTACAAGGACGACCTGGGCTCCCTCTGGGGGCAGATAGTAGACGCCACCAAGGAGGTCATCGGAAAGTTCTAGAAACCTCCTTCCCATCATGATATAATAAAGGACTTGTTTCGTAATTTCAGCACACGTGTGTGTCAATTCCTTCATCGCCAAGCTCTTTTAAAAGCCATTCATTCAAATATCGACAATTATTTTCTGATTTTTATTGATAAACAGTTATTGATCGAACAGCAACGTTTCCTGAACGTAAAGAGAAGGTGAGTAAACACAAAGCCTGTTGGGTTGATAGGAGGAATTTCGATACGTGAATCGTGATAAAAAGACACTATATTATTCACAAGGGTTTAACAAAATAATTGTATTTTAAAATGGACGTTCTTTGTTTCACTCGAAATTCAGACACCGCGATGGGAACTACTCTGTTTGATAGTGACGTAGTAGATTCAACTTAAGTTGCTGTCTTAGTATGAACATTTTAATACGCAAGTTTGAAATTATTTAGCATTACGGTTTGGTGTCCAGAAGAGATCCAGAGAGATATTTAGCGTTAACAGATTTGAACCGAATATTTTCATGTATAATCCTAGGAATTGAGAAGAAAAAAATTTCTCTCATATAAAAAGGACACCCTATTGTAATGCAGGCTCGTGAGTAGTTCAATTGGGGTAAGTAAAAACATCACAATGGACCATATCCGACTGACGTCACATTTTCTCCATCATGTGACCTACTAAGCTTGCAATTGGTTACCACAGATACTACACTATTAGAGTTTGTAGTGAGATATGATGATAGAGAGATATGATTTGATAGTGAGTTTGTTTTCCCCGATCACGTGATTAATATGGGCGTGGCTGAATATGGTCCATTAGAAGAACAGTAGATGATAGGTTGAAATAGATATTTGTTTTTAATTGAATCGTCAGTTTGAAGAAGGGAATAAGTCCAAAAATAAAGTTTTGAGAAAATCGAAAAAAAAATGGAATTTTCATTGTATGGACATCGATTTCACAACTTCAAGGGGCGATATCTCCCTATAGGGGTTAGTTATTTTCCCCCTCTTTTCACCCATGTGTAGGGCAAAGCTTGGAGATTGTTTTGAGCACAAAAAGTCAATTTGTCATTTTTTGGATTTATTCCCTTCTTCAAACTGACGATTCAATTAATCACTTATTTCATTCACTGTAATTGGCATTCAAACTCTATTTTCCGGAGGGTTATTTGAGGTTCCTTTTCTCCGCCTCTAGTGAAGAGTGCTATTAGGACCCCTATCACAAGGCATCCTAGTAGCACAGCACATTCAAAATATGTCAAGTTTACGTAACTGCTACAAGAAGTAAACGAAAATTGGACGAATCTTTGAACATTTGCGCTGCGTCGGATATCCCATGGTTTTTCGATTTTCCTTATCATAGAGTCATAGTATTTAGTTATAGGAGATGTAAATCGAAAAAGCAATCTGGGATCGCATCCTATTCACGCTTTTCTTGTTAGGTCGCGAGAGGCGGGGAATGGAATCCCAATCGTCGACCCTTTCGAGAACTGAATAAACACGTCAGCTGTGATTGTACTCTGTCTACCAATCATAGGTATTTGCTGCCCTCTATCATACGAAAATAGTGACCCCCTTCTTCTGTTTGACATTCCAATCAAGCAATCAACCGAAACAATCGAAGCTTGGTTTCTGTATTGAGCAAATCGGGTGGCAACCAGCCCAGTGCTCCCACATGTTGCATTCCCGTTGTTGACCTCATCCCCCAACGCTCATCAGGCAAGATCCATGTTTTTCTTTAAGTGTAAGTGTTTTCTCAAGACCCATGTTTTTCTTCCACTCAGTGTAACCACAGCAACATTATTTGGCACAGCTTCGATCAGAGTCTATACCAGCCGCCATGTTTACCCACAGCTCAAATGATAACTGACAACCAAAGATATTTAACTATTAATATCATCATTATTAGATCCCAAAATAATAATCTGCTAAATATTATTATTACCATAGGATACAATAATAATGATATTAATAAATTACATTTAGATATGGTTGCGTGTCATCATTTGAGATATGGGTAAACATGGTGGCTGATAGACTCTTATCGAAGCTGTGCCCATTATTTTAAGTGTTGTCAGCACAATAGAGTATACTATTAAACCTCCAACAATATTCTAATTATTATTATTGTAGAATTTAAGGTATAGCTTTAGAAAGAATCCTCCAGTCGCCATGTTCACCCACAGCTCAAATGATAACTGACTACCATACAGATATAATAACTTCTGTGTCATCACTTGAACTGTGGGTAAACTTGGTGGCTGGTCGACTCTTATCAAAGCTGATCCAATAATAATAATAATTAGATTAATATTTTAGGATCTGTTAATAAATAGATATCTATGGCTGGCATTTGAACTGTGGGCAAACTAAAAAGATGATCTAATAAGTACTATTCATTCTTTCTAAAGCTCCGCGAAGAACACTGCCCGGGATTCTAAAGGCTAATTTTTCAAACTTTTTGTGTTCATTTTTGAGGAATCATCCGAATTGTAAATGGGCGTTTCACTCCTTCACTTTCCTATATGTAAACTTAGCGATTCACAGGAGGGTTAATCACTAGGAATGATCAGTGATACCGTGTGAACGATCTAACAAATAATTTCAGGGTTCCGTTAGAGGTCCCGCTAAATATCACCAAGTTTTTATGAGCTCTCCATATTCAAATATCGACAGATTTTTCTGATTTTTATTGTTGTTGTTTTGTCCAGCAAGCAGTGCAATTTGATCAAATTGATATAAAAGTGTCCAAGAGAGCTCTCTTATTTTTATTGATAAACTAAGCAGTTATTGATCTAACTAAACATCTTTCTAACTGAACATCTATGAGTTTGAAATCATTTAGCAATATTTTTACTTTGGGGTGACCAAAAGAGCATGGCGGTATTTAGCGGGACCTTTAACAGAATTGAACCAATTTCGGTATGAGTTATTAGCGGTTCGTAAGCTGTTTTTTCCAGGACAATAGTTTGTAGTTTGCTGCTTAAATTCACCACGTTTCATATTGGACTTAAAAAAAGGAAAAAGTATATTTTGCATTTGAAATTGCAGACTAAAAGTACTTAATAATCATTTTCTAAAATCGCGATATCCCCACCGAAACTGTTTTCTCTAGCTACCTATTAGACCACTAAAAATGATAGTATCTGCTCTTCAATTAATATTGAACACGCATGTAGTAACTGACCATTAAGTAATATTATTACGGATAATTTTACAACATTACGCTACTGTTATTCACAATGAGGAAGTTGCATGATTTTTTTTAATTTTTTAATCGATTCTTCCCTTGCAAAAATAAGCAACTACCCAAAATTTGAGGCCGACCGAGAAATTTTTTGATTGCCAAAAAAATTAACAAAAATCCCCTTTAAAAGCGCGCGAAAACGCCAATAAGAGTTTGGATGTGACGTCATCTTATACTAAACATTGTTGTAAAGCAATGGAGTTGATGGTATTATTGTTGACGTCATCTTATAGTTTAAACAATAAACGTTTTCAGTCACGTGTTTTTTTCTCGACTTTTAAATCAAAATATTTAATTACCTGTACATTGAAAAACTGACTAGATATATTTCATTTTAGCATACAAAAAACCATACGGAACACTTGTTTGTTTTTGAAAATCTGACACATGCAACTTCCTTATTGTTTTAGGATATTAAAACTCATCCAGGTGCGAATCCCCCACCTAAATTTTTTTGTGGTACTACTTGCGTATTATACCGTCGACCGTTCTGTAGCCGTTAAATTCAGCGGTACAGCTATAGAACATCAATGGGATTTTAAACGTTTTCTGATTCAGCGGCACGGTTGACGGTACAATGCGTAAGAACCTTTTTTTAAAGATACATTGAACTTATTGCATATGCATGGGGATGGAGAAAAATTGTGAGTTCCCGGTGAAAAAATCTAGCTTGAATTTTTAGAGAAAATTTGGGTCCCTCCCGAAATGAATTTCTATATACGCCATGGACCTCACTCAGTTTTCTGTAATTGTTTATTAACGGTTGGATTCTATAAGAGAAGGTATCTTGGGGTTTCTTCCTAAAATTAAATTTAAATGAATATTTTATTTAGGAAACTGTCAAACAAAGCAAAAAAAATGATCTAAAAGGCTCCCTGATCTATACCTATACTCTGTTCATTTAGAATAGGGGCTCGAAACAGGATCAGAAACGCCTTATTAACGCAACTTCAGTGACTGATTCTTTTACAGTATTTTAACTATACTTCTGTTTAGGCTTCCTTATCATTGCACAAGAAATTTTTTTTTCATGATAAAATTACAATAGTAACTAAGTAACTGCTTCTATAATTCAATACGCCTTAGGCGCCTATTCTAAATGAACAAAGTATAGTTTATTTAACTTCAGTGTCATTATAGGAGCAGCTAATATTCTAAAACTTCTTATGCAGCCCTCAAGATCATTTGGGTTGGGTTGGCTACCCCTGGTCTAGGAGTTCTCCCCCGGAATATATCGCACCCTTGCTACTAAAGTGCCACAACTCAAAAAACTATGTTTTCCAGGAATTGCAAAAAACTGACTAGGCACATTTTAGTATTTTTGAATTTGTCAATAAGAAAAACGATACATCTCAAACTATGATCGTTAGCCATTGTTCTAGTAGTTCATACTCAACGACGGCTGGACGACAACTCAAGATGTGGCATTTCAGTAGAAGGAATCGTAGCCATCTTGATTACAACAAAACGCCATAACTGCCATCTGGCGGCTGATTTTTCAATGCAACTTCTGGCTCTTTTGAAGATTGGTAGAGACGTGAAAACTACGCCTAATGGTGGTCATAACTCAAAAATTACAATTTTTGAGTTGTGGCACTTTTGTAGCAAGGGTGCGATATTTTGAAATATGACACAAAAAAGTTGCATTTTGACTTACTTTTTTTAGGGGGGATTTTTAGGAAAGTTGGTGCTGAATTGTTGGTGTTTGCACCTTTTTCATACCTGGGTACTCTAAAGAGTAATACTTTTATCCTACTATGTTAAATTTCAGATCACTTACTCGACTCATAAATATTTTAAATTTATTAATATCTCCTTCTGATTTTTAATGATCTCCTGATATAATGACTTGATAACTTATTGATCTCCTGGACCTGATCTAGTTGTACTAGATCAGGTGGAATAAGTAACAACAACAACAAATTTATTAATCTAATTTAATTTATTAAAATCAAAATATAACTGCCAATACACACCAATAGATAGCTTCAATATCATAATCAAAACTTCCAAGAAATTACTTTGATTTTTGAATATCGTGCGTATGCGCAAAAGGGTGACTATCCTGGTGCATTAAAATGAAAAATAAAATTTTTTGGTACTTACGTATTATACCGTCGACCGTTCTGTAGCCGTTAAATTCAGCGGCACAGTTATAGAATAGTCAATAGGATTTGATAACGTTTTCAGCGGCACGGTCAACGGCATAATAAGCAAGAACCAAATTTTTTGTTAATTTAATGCATCAAGAGAAACGTGCTAATTAATTTCATTCAAAAAACAGTTTAAATAGTCCATATTTAAATTTTTTCTTCTTGTGGATTATTGGTTATTAACTTCTGTTAAAAAAACTAACAAAATGTTATAAACACAAACTATTTAATACTATGAAAGGAGAATTTCACCATTTATAGCGGCCAATACGTGTAATCTCACAGCTCTCAAGCGTCACCTCCAACCGTGGACCGGTTTCGTCCTTGTTAGGACTCGTCAGCACGGTATAGGATGGTAACGCAAGAAAAGTTAAAAAAGAAAAAGTTCTTAAGTTACCATCCTATACCGTGCTGACGAGTCCTAACAAGGACGAAACCGGTCCACGGTTGGAGGTGACGCTTGAGAGTTGTGAGATTACACCTATTTAATACTATATAAGTCAGGGGTCTCCGAACTTTTCAGTCCGAAGGCCGCATTAACTATTACTCAGCAGTTTGAGGGCCAACTACTGACATACCGTCAGGAGAAGAGCTATGAACACACTGAACAGGGTTGCCGTGAGTAGACGAGTCCAAAAGAAGAGGGAAGCGTTTGGCATTTTAAGCGTACATTTGGCGAATGAGAAAACTTTTATTAAACTACATTAAATTATTGATTATCTTTGAAATTTCTGGTAAAAAAAAATCGGAAATACTTTTTCGCATGAAAACTTTTTACCGTTTGGTATGCCTTTGTATTGCTATTTTTAGGGAATTAGTATAATATTCAGTTTTAAATAGCTGATATAACTTTAGTTGTAAATTTTATAACTTAATCATCATACTTGTGAAATTTAAATAAGGCGTTAGAAACTTGTGAGGTGACAAAATATAAAAAATATGTATTCATTACCTTTTTGATATCTTTTTATAAGATTGGGAGCTACCTCCCCTATTCGCTATCGCTCACCAACCCCTGTAAGCTGCTTACTCAGGACATTTCGGATCGCTTCGAAATCCTCACAAAAAATTACTCATTGAACTTATTTTCTGCAAACTGAACTTAAATGCAAAATTTAACAAAATATCAAAGATCGGATCATATCAGATATGGAATAGATCAGACCAGTTGATATAGATCAGATATGCCTATGAATCCAAAAAAATACAAAATATCCTAAATCAAATCGGGTAAGTTGATGAAAATCATATAATATAAAATTAAACTAAGTAGATCAGATCAGTTGAAATAGATCAGATCAGTTGAAATAGATCAGATCAGTTGAAATAGATCAGATCAGTTGAAATAGATCTTATCAGGTGTAATAAATCAGATTAGATCTAGTAATGTAATCCGTGACTCTAGAATCGAAAGAAGTAGAAAGGTAAAAAAGAAAGCCCCACTGAGATTTGACGCAAAACATTTATTTCAGCTCCAAAAGAATTATCATCACCCCTTAAATTCAGTGGAATAATCCGTTTCTATAACAACCGCAGCATCATCGTATGACGTCAATAGCTCTTCTCCTGGCGGTATGTCAGTACGTACTCAAGGTTGATACTCGTGGGGTGGTTCACAATTATGTTTTGAAAGAAAGATTTAGTGACAATTTGACCAATTTATTCACAATTATTATTATTTACAAAAGAGAAAATAAAAACGTAAGTTTATGAAACTTTTCAAATTTAAAAGCTATATTCCCGAATCATAAAAAAGTTTTAAATACTTTTCACTATACTACTTTAGCAGTTTTTCTTCTTATTTTCAAATATTACGTAGCCACTTTTTAGTCATATTTAACCCCCCCTTGTCAGCAAAGATGAGCAAACCTCAAACCCCCCCACCATAATTTCATATAAAAACTGCCGGAGCCCCCCGAAATTTTGAAATCCCTTTAAATAGGTACTGGTTTCTTTCTCCTTGAAAATTAGATGACTCATACAAGGAGCTGTCCTTTTGGGGTGTAACCCTAAGGGTTCAATAATGGGTCGAAACAACTAATTTCAAAATGTTTTTGGGGTCCATCCCCAGAAAAAAGTGCTTACGTCAGATTTCCTAATTCAATTTTTGGTGGAGTTTTGAAATTATTTGTGCAAGAAACAAGATTTACGATAATACAGTACCTTTCGTAAGCATCACTCATATCCCCCTTGTTAGGAAAAATAAGCAAAGAGCAAACCCCTTCTCCCCCTTAGGTGCTTACGTAATATTTGAACGGCCCCCCTCACAATCTTTTAAATCCGAAAAAAAAAACCATAACCTTATTCCTCGCGTTATCACCTGTTCTCTCCTCTAGTCGAAAACTGCGATTTCATTCAAATGAACATTTTTGAAGAGCATCTGCTTTTCTTGCTGCTCCAAAAACAACAATTTGAGGAGAGGCGAAACGTTCTCGTCTCTCATGGGCTCCACACCTGCTGCTGGGGATGTGCTGAAAAAGCGCAGACTTAGAACAGCGGTTCTTAAGGGGACGCGGTACCTTTCTGGAAAAAATCTTTAAATTCATTTTTATTTTATAATTTTTGTTGGTAAAATATGTAATTGCCTTAAATTAAACATAATATGAATTTGAAATTTCTAAAAATTCAAATTTTATGAGTTTCTTAAAAGAAAATTTAAAATTTATGAGGTGTTTTTAAAATGCTACTCCTCCTACAATTACTGACTTACACTCACAAAATTTGGTGTTCAAATACATTGAACTATGTACAATAAAAATTTGTATCGGTTTAGGGTTTGCAGTACTTTAAGTACTGAAAATATTTTCTTTCTTGAATCCCTTCTTAAAAAGCCCTAAAAATGCTAAAATTTACAACTCAGTAACTTTTTAAAAAACATCTAAGGTAAATGTGGGTATAGTGGACACTGTACCAATAGTGGCCACATAGCTGATTAATTTTAAATAAAACGAGTTAGAGGCATCAAACAAAGTCAAAATTCATAGGCATAGTAGATTGTACAATCAGGTAAGCTGGTAAATTACCACCGATACCACAGGTCAGCATGGGAAGGATATTTAAATATTTGAAAATAACAACATCGGTCGAGTGACAGAAATTTGATTTCGCTTATTGAATCGCGTAAGGAAACGGGTATTTCGGAACTGATTTTTTCGTATTTATTACCGCTTGATTGACTTTTAAATTTATATCAAGATAAAGAAGAGTGTATAAAATAATACTGAATAAAATTTATTTGAAAATGTTGACTTTACGAGGATTTATGGGGGTGTCCACTTTACCAACACATAATCTTAGATTTTCCAATAGTGGCCACCGCAATGGCTTCTAATAGAAACATAAATAATACTTAATTTGAATCAGTTTTTCTTCATAAACTGTTGACTGTGCTTTAAAATGAGTGTTAAATAAATTTGGTTTCATTCTGGCTTCGGGAACTAATGTTTTTAAAACATTGTATTACATGCTAAATTCCTCTCAAATCAGCTACAGCGTAGACTTAGGGCCGAAAACTATCAATTTTTTAAAAAATAAAGCTAATTTGATTGAATCTAAAATACATTTCGTTGGGAAGGAAGATTTAACTAGAACTAGACGACTATACCACGAATAACCCCTCAATTTCATGCATAAACCCCTCATATAGGCAGAAAAAGACAGGTGTCCACTATTGATGCAAGAGGTGTCCACCATAGAAGCAACAGCTACATCAAGGTGGCCACTATAGATGCAATTTGGAGTACTTTTTAAAAATTAATTAAAAATACTTTACCCAATCTAATTAAAATTTTTAATGGTAAAATTGAAAGAAGAAGATCCAATTAACCTAAAAATAGGATGATAACCGTTTCCAAGCAAATATGTTGGTATTTATTAAGAATTTAAGCAAAAATTTTCCTTAAAGTGTCCACTATACCCACATTTACCTTACCATGGATATCCAAAAACAAATACAAACATACATACAAACTTTCGTTATACACACTTCAAACAATAGTCAGTTCATACATAAAATTAACTACAACTTGAATATTTTTCAACGAAAAGTTTTGAAAATTTGTAGGATGATAGACAAATGCAAATAGATTAGTTTGGATTAAAAAAATATTTTTCGGAATTTTGCCGAAACAGAGGTACCGCGTCCCCTTAACAGTGGTACTCTGGTTTGTTAGATTTGGAATTCTGAAGCACCCTTGATCAACGGTGACGAACAAATATTTGTAAACAGACCAGTGATTTGAGTTGAACTATAGTTTCATTTTCATTAAAAATAATCTTAAAGTACAGTCAAAAAGTGCTTTCATATCGTACTTTTTCGCAAATTTCTTTTCTACATCTTTAGAAAGTCCTCCAGTTGCCATGTTTACCATGTTGCCATGACAACCAGATATCTAATTATTAATGTTATTTTTATTAGATCCTAAAGTTATAAATTTTCTCATGCGCCATACGGCGTGAAGAGCTTGAGGGAGTGAGATGGTTGTCAACCATCATTTTAGGATCTAATAATGATATAAAAAGTTAAAATTCTATGGTTGTCGGTTATCATTTGAGCTGTGGGTAAACTGGAGGACTCTTTGTATAAAGCTGTACCATTTCTTTCCTGTCATCAATCTGAACGATCTCAACCAATCGATTCAGGCAAAGGCTTTTTCAGCTACCAATAAGTGGTTTTTTTTTCATATTTTTAAATTGAATTTAATATAATAGGTGATGGTTAATTTGTGCGAATATTATGCCCATCTTCTCTAAATGTTTCAATTAACATTAAATTGGACAGTAAAAGTATTTCTTAGGTACTTCCCCAGCGTATTCAGAAAAATGAAGCGCATGGGCGTAGCCAAGGGAGAGGGGGCTACGCCCTCCCTCCCCCGTAAAGTTTGTGACGTAACAAAGCTAAAATGATCCAACACAATAAAAACCTACAACACTAAAAGAACAGTTATTTATTAAAACCTAAAACGAACATGTTAAGACCAGATAAAAACCCAACGTGGCCAACACACAGACAGAGGGGGAAAAAGGATCGGCGCCCAACAACAACTCCCGGGCCTTATATTCCTTCCAGGAAGGATGACGTAGTCAACGTGATCTTCTTCTTCTCTGAGGCGCAGCCATCCTCTTCTTCTCGCAGGATCGTCACAAGTTGAGTGTTGACTTTAAGTCAAAGATGATTCAAAATTAAAAATGGGAGCCCCACCCAGGGCCATATCCCAGGTATTTGGATACTTTTAAATTTAATTCAATAAAAATAATAATCATGGGCGAAAAAAATTTCGGATTTTTAGAATTTAATTACTCCGAAAATAATTCGAAATTCGAATAAAGGGGCGACGAGGTGCAAAACTTCGTACCTAAGGGTATGTTTCTGCTAAATATCATGTTTCTGTTGTAAATAGATTTTGCTGGGGTCGAACTCGCAGCAGAAAAAAATAATTATTTAATTAATTAGGTTTGGGAACTAAAATAACCATCATGCATTTGTCTACCAATGGTCAGAATTTCATAGTATTCCTTCGAATAGTTTTTGCGTAGTGATAGTTCAAAGTGTTCAAAAATAACATTTTCTGAAACGGCGGCGTCGACAGTTACTTTTTTTAATCATGATAGAATCATGGTTTTAAATTTATTCTCCAAAAAACAAAAGTCATCCCTGCTTGCGCCTCCTTGAGCGGAACCCTAGCTACTCCCATGACAATCAATTGTCACGAATGAGGTAAATTGGCGCCATCCTTTATGATTAAAGGTTGGAAAACACATTTAGAATCATTTTCGGTCTTTTCTCAAAAGTTGCCCTTGATCAACGGCGATGAATGTTACTTAACTTAGCTATATGTTACTTATAGTTACTTAGTTATATGTTACTTAGCTAACCGGTGAACAGACCAGTGATTTGAGTTGAACTCAACACTAGTTTCATTTTCATTTTATAATTTTAATTAAAAATAATCTTAAAGTACAGTCAAAAAGTGCTTTGATGTGGTACTTTTTCGCAAATTTCTTTTCTACATCATTGGAAAGATTCCAGTTGCCATGTTTACCCACGACTCAAATGATGACCAACCACCATCTAATTATTATTATTTTTATTAGATCCTAAAGTAATAATAATTAGTATGTTATTATTTTAGTATCTATTATTAATAATAGTTATGATTTTTAAATGCTTTTATTCTACTTGCTTTTGGCGGCGTTTTACGGGAGGAATTTTAAAACTCGATTTTCGGGCACTTCCCGATATGTTAGGGCTCCGAAACTTTGCACATAGGTGTAACCCTCATGACACTCCAATATCCAACCATTCTCTAGTCAAACATCCAAAGGATTAAGTTAATTAACGAGTATTTTTAATTAACAGAAAAACCAGATTTTGAGACCTTTCCCAAGGGGCTATTCTCCCTAAACCGTGCACAATGTTGTATAAGGTATAACTTCATCATATTCAAAAGTCAAAACGAGAATTGCCCAGTAATTACAATATTTATGGACGATTAATCACTTTTTTCTTTCCGTATTCTTGTACATAAAATTTCAGGCACTTCCAAACTATATAAAGTTCTGAAACTTTGCACCATGGTGTTAACTCGATGACAATGCAATATTCAATAATCAACTAGTCAAAACCTCCGTAATTAAGGTAATTAACGAGTGTTTTTAGTTTTCCGTTTAATTCAAATTTGAGACACTTCCGTGAAGCCCATGGCTCCCAAAACCTGTAAGATAATATATTAGGTATATCACTACAATATTTAATCTTCAAAACGTGATTTCTTACCTTCCAATTAACAATTAAGATAATTAGCGATTTAAGATAATAACCGCGAGAAAGAACACGCCATAAGAGCGAGAAATCGCCGAAAATTGGTGCCCATCCCGAGGAATCGTGAGAGAAGAAAATATGCTACTTTTATAATTTATGGACTACTGAAAAGCTTGAATGGGATGCTTTAACTTTTTTTTCTTGTGAATCTTTTTGATATGGACGGATTTTATCGGCGAGTGTTATATTTCACCATCATATTGTAGAAAACTAAAATTCCATTCTAACATCAGATTAAATATGGTTGAAATAAATACATTTTTTCTTGTGAGTTTTTGTTGAAAAAAATACCATGACTAAAAAGTAGAAAATAAAAAAAGTAAAAAAAAGATTTTTTAAAAAACGCTTTTATTGAAGTGTTCTAAAAGGTCAAAAATAATTAATTCGGTTTGACAAATAATTTATTGGGAAGTAAATAATAAC
The DNA here is from genome assembly GCA_024610705.1 of Tetragnatha versicolor. Classification (NCBI taxonomy): domain Eukaryota; kingdom Metazoa; phylum Arthropoda; class Arachnida; order Araneae; family Tetragnathidae; genus Tetragnatha; species Tetragnatha versicolor. The sequence continues at coordinate 477,115 of JANDEH010000037.1, read as the reverse complement.
TGATTTTCTAATCACTAAAAATAAAAGCGTGGGAGCTAGTAATTCTTTATTCACTATTTATTCTAACTTGTTTATTCTATGTTCTATGTAAAATTATACATAAATACCGACGTAATGGCCTAGTGGTTAGAGCATCTGACTGCAAAGCCGTATGTCTGGGGTTCGAACCCTCGTTCGGCATAGATGTTAGTGTTACTAAACTTGAATTACATATACGGGTCCTTACCTTCAGGTGAATCTGTACAAATTTTAAAAAAATTAAATTATAAAAAATATATAAATTACTAGCGCCCACGCTTTTATTTTTAGTGATTAGAAAATCAGTTATTATTTACTTACCAAAAAGTTATTTTCTACTTCCCAATAAATTATTTGTCAAACCGAATCAATTATTTTTGACCTTTTAGAACACTTCAATAAAAGCGTTTTTTAAAAAATCTTTTTTTTACTTTTTTTAGATCTCTATATGGTTGTCGGTCATCATTTGAGCTGTGGGTAAACATCGCCACTGAAGGACTCTTTGTAAAGTTGGTACCATTTCTTTACTGTCATCAATCTGAACGATCTCAACCAATCTATTCAGGCAAAGGGTAATACTAAGACAGTTACCTATATGTGTTTTTTTTCATAATTTTAAATTGAATTTAATATACAGGGTGTCCCATAAATAATGGGTCACACTTCTAGGGTGGATAGTAGACACCTAGACGAGTCAGAATCACATAGGGTTTGGGGGTCCCAGACCAAATCCCAAGGAGTTAAAAATGGAGCGACACCCTAAAACAATTATTGAAAAATTCAATTTGTAGAAGAACTACTATTGGTAAAAATTTAATCATGGTCTCAAATTTTGTGGTTTAATATGATTTTTAAAATTATGCTGAAAGTTTTCACTTTAAAATTTTTTTCTACGAAAAAAAGTCAAAAAACCACAAAAAAATGTGAAAAATATGCCAAAACTTTATTTTGTATTTGGAAATCCTTTCTTTTGATTTGATTATCTGAAAGATCATATTTTAAAACCCTTAAGTCCAAAGTTTCACGTAAATACCATCAATATTAAACGCTTGAGATCCTGTTAAAGTTTGTATTTTGAGTGCGAAAACAGCTCCATCAGAAAACGAACGTTCAGGGAGAATCTGGATAGATAATCGCTAACTTTCTTTTCTCTCCCAGTTTGGCGAAACATACCAAGCTCCTACAGATCGCCAAGACAGCTTGGGCGATTTGTTGTTGGCGAAAGTTGGCGAGGAATCTCGTATCGCAAATAATGGCGAGAAATTTAGCGAGCATCAATCCGTAATTCGTAGATTTTCCCTCAACGTTTCTTTTCTGTATCTGTTTTCGCAAGCAAAAATCAAACTTTAATTAGATCTCAAGCGTTTAATATTGATGGTATTTACGTGAAACTTTGGACTTAAGGGTTTTCAACTATGATCTTTCAGATTATCAAATCAAAAGAAAGGATTTCTAAATACGAAATAAAGTTTTGGAAGATTTTTCACATATTTTTGTGGTTTTTGACTTTATATCGTAGTAAAAAAATTTTTAAAATGAAAACTTTTACAATGATTTTAAAGATCATGTTAAACCACAAAATTTGAGACCATGATTAAGTTTTTACCAATAGTAGTTCTTCTATAGATTGAATTTTTCAATAATTTTTTTGGGGTGTCGCTCCATTTTTAACTCCCTGGGATTTGGTCTGGGACCCCCGATTCCTATGTGATTCTGACTCGTCTAGGTGTCTACTATCCCCTCTAGAAGTGTGGCCCACTATTTATGGGACACCCTGTAGAGATAGGTGATGGTTAATTTGTGCCCATGTGTAAATGTATACCCTCCCCCCTCTTCTCTAAATGTTTCAATTAACATTAGAGAAGATCACGATTGAGCTTTTTTAATCGCCAGAGGTTTCGCTTATTCTGAGACAAACTCTGGTTAGTTGCCGACGTGCTGGCCTAGTGGTTAAGCGTATCTGACTGCGAAGCCGTACGTCTGGGGTTCGAATCCCCGTTTGGCATGGATGCATAGAGTTAGTACTAATATAGAGACAGCTTAAACATCTGCTCCGCTATTCTAAGCGTGACCGGTCTCCCGGTTTCGCTCTGCCACTCACACATGACTTTTTGAACCAACTTGGCCACTAAATCTCTCTTTTGGCTTTTTCGAATTTTCGCGTGGCTTCACTCGTAAAGAAACTACGGCAAAAACGCCCGCCAAGAGCCAAGCTTTGCCAACTTCCAGTTCCTACCTCGACCACTAAATTAGCCATTTTCTCCCTTAAATACTTGTTTAAACGAATTGGAAATGACTCGTATCGAATCAGGAGGGTTCATATTATACAGGGTGATTCTGAAATGAACCGCCAAACTTTGAGGGGTGATAGTACTCATCAAGACGAACAAGAATTGATGCGGAAAGGGGGGTCGCAGTTACACCGTTAAAGAGCTAGGTCCTAATGTAGTGCGAGAGCGTTACAAAAGGACGTTTTGCCAAGGCCCGTTTAACGAAAAAAAAACATAATGAAATGCAAATATTTATTGCATGAGGTACAGCAGTATCCGTACTACTTACATCATAAATTTGATAGAAATTGAACCACTTTCTAAACCGCAGAGTTAGTTTCAAAAGTGCAATATTAATCTTTTAGTCAAAGAATCACATTCCATAATGGTATTTAGAAAAATGATGATCGGGGAAGGAATTTTCAATGATCGTAACATGGATCATTGAAACTGTTTGATCATTGAAAATTCCTTCCCCGATCATCATTTTTCTAAATACTATTAATGGAACTCCATTGTTTGGCTAAGAGCACGTTTTAAAACTCACCCCACGGTTTAGAAAGTGGTCCAATTTCTATCAAATTTATGATGTAAGTAATACGGATACTGCTGTACCTCATGCAATAAATTTTTTCATTTCAATATGTTTTTTTTCTTTAAACGGGCCTTGGCAAAACGTCCTTTTGTAACGCTCTCGCACTACATTAGGACCTAGCTCTTTAACGGTGTAACTGCGACCCCCCTTTCTATACCAATTCTTGTTCGTCTTGATGAGTACTATCACCCCTCAAAGTTTGGCGGTCCATTTCAGAATCACCCTGTATAGTGTGAAGCTTTTTTTAAAGAAATTCCCCCCGCAACATTATAAAAATACAGTTTAAAACTGTTTTTTCCGAATCCGCGGAATTTAAAAAAATTACAGGTAAAAAACTAATTGAGATAGAGAAATTTTTTCTTCACTGAACGATTCGTCATTGCTTTTTCTCAAGATTCAAATTGTCGGTATCTTTTTTTCATCATTTTTCTGGGAAGAAGAGCAGTTTTTATACCTCAAATTCCACCCGCCTACGGGAGCTCCCATGTTAAAAATTTACTTCCGCCACTCACACAGGTCCAACTCTTTTCGGCATGCAGGGTTGCCTTACCGAGAAGAGTAAGCTGTCTCTATATTTGTACTAACTAGTGATGGGCAGGTATCGATACCAAATACTTAAGTATTCGATACCTATAGGTATCGAGTGTATTCGATACCCACAAAAGTATCGATACTTTATTGACATATTTCGTTTTAAATTTTACAATGAAGTAATCTTTATAATACCTACTGTAGATCAAACGCAGCCTGTTTCCGTTTTCATTTTGCAACGCTCAAACCCAAGTCGTTATCATCCGCGATAGAAATTTGACGCGGCTAGGTTTTTCCCCCGCCAAATCCTTCGCCTCTATCCACCTCCAGGCCCGTAGCTACGGGGCTTTTTGATGGATCGCTTTCAGTTTTTTGAATATTAGTCTGATTATGGATAGGCCCTAAAAAAATTGTCCCTTCAGGTTCATTTCCCGACATTGAAAAAAAGTACTCGATACCTAAAATTACTCGATACCAAAGTATTCGATACCTATAAGTATTCGATACCAAAGTATTCGATACCTAAAATTATCGATTTTGCCCATCACTAGTACTAACTCTATGCATGGATGTTAGTTTCTGTCCTTGTGTGATGAGTGAATGTAGCCCCCATGTAAAAAGGGGATATGCGAGCGAATGTGTGTGTGTGGCGCGGGTAACAGTCCTCCGTGGCTCCGGTCCACAGGTGTTCGCTGGGTAACGCTAAGTAGGTACATCTTAGGGCAGAACAGTGGTCAAGGATAATAATGTCCAAAGGACCCGCCCATTGGAAATAAAAACTTTGGTTAGTTGAATTTTAAGATGGTTTTCAATCAACTAATTAACATTGTCCCATTTCTTTAAAAACCGTTTGAAACTTTTCACTGAAAGGGGGGTCTGAGGGTCCTCCCCCATAAAAATTTTAGAAATTCGACCTTTTAAATACAGGTTTCAACTCTTTTAAAGTGTTATAAGATTACAGTTTCAAAATAAACAGTGCTGTAACTGGATTTTTTTGAGGGGGTCTCATTAAATTATTATTTTTTTTTGCTTTTACAAACAGAATTTTATGTTGGGATAATGTTTTCCCATTCTCACTTGCTTCAACCTACTCTAAATGAAATCGTGTTCTAAAAATGGGGTGTCCCTCTTGTATACGCCTCTTAAATTAGGTGCCATTGGTATATTGACACCATCTTTTATGATTAAAAGTCGGAGAAACACACATTTAGTGAATTTTCTGTCGCCCTCAAATGTTAAAAATAATATTTTAAACTATTGAACTACAATTGAAAGGAGAATTTCGCCATTTATTCGCTGGTTAAGCGGACAATAAGTGTAATCTCACAACTCTCAAGCGTCACCTCCAACCGTGGACCGGTTTCGTCCTTGTTAGAACTCATTAGCACGGTATAGCGTTACCATCCTATACCGTGCTGATGAGTCCTAACAAGGACGAAACCGGTCCACGGTTGGAGGTGACGCTTGAGAGTTGTGGATTACACTTAATGTTTCCAATTATTTGGGGGGGGCAGTTAATAACTTTTTGTTTCCCGATAGATTCCAGATATGTAGTAGATTCTGATAGGTTCCAGATGCTGACTTTATTATATTCTCCTTCAATATTTATTGATCTTTATATACTGTTTTAGTTCTTCATTTTCACAGGGGATGCTTCTATGGACAAAGCCGCCATTTATATTCTCTTTTGTGATCCTAAAGAGTGATGGTCAGCTATTTTTGCTGAGGGAGCTATCTGTGTGAATTAAGCCAAGATTTATCCAGCAGCAGCTGAACGGAAGGTTCAAGCAAGACCCTCTAATATATTATAACATATACAGTAGGCTTATGTTTTTTTTCAGATTTAAAAGCCTGTGGTGGCAAATGATGAGTATTTGGTTCATAACTCTCGAAAATGATATTTATTTTTGAAAACTGTGAAAAAAGTTTGCGCATCTAATAAGATATTCCATAAGGCTGAAGCACTGAAAGGCGGTTAGTAAAACTTTATTTGAAGCGGAATATAACATTAAGTGAATAATAAAAATGGTTTAAATTTTGAAAATCAGAAGTTATAAACTTGCTGTTTAGAAATTTATCGCTTTTTCAAATGTTTCCAAGTTCTTCTATCAGCATAACAGAGGCCCCCATACTGGATCGAGGCACATCAGTGGCCTGATGGTTCCCAGTATTTGAAAAGGCATTTTAAGGCCTGAGGGAACTTAAGTTAAGGGATGTATGATTGAGTAGGTATTGCTATATGGAGGGTTCAGAATAGAAATGAACCAAGTCCACTTTAGCTACTTTTGAGCTACAGACGTTTAAAGTTAAATCTTCATAGCAAAATTACATGTTAACGCAACAGAACTTGCTGCTGCCAAGCGGATATTATCAGAACTAGAACTTGGTTCACTATTGCACTGGAATTTTACATAGTTGGGTGCATGTTATAGCGTGGCTAACTCATAAAAATGACAAAATGTGGACTTGGCCCATTTTAATTCTGAGCCCTCCATATGAGAAAGTGAAATGATGTTAGGTGCGCAAGGCTTTTTATCCACACGATGAAAATAACAAAATTAACAAATAGACAAATGGGTTCACCGAATGCAACATCAGGCTTAAATATTCGAGAAAAAGTGTCAGAATCATAACCGTGAGATACAGGGTGTCCCAAAATAAAAATGCTCCTAACAAGGCGAAAATTATAAATTTTCATTTTTATGACTTGGAGTAAATGACTAAAAGTAATAATCTTAGTTCATGGAAATGAAAATTTCTTACATTTTCGCCTTGTGAGGAGCGTTTTTTGAAAACTACGTAAATCCTACCTTTTTGAGCGTGCGTTTTAGGGGTTTAATTCAAGATATTTTTTTGCTTAAGGTGTAAGGTGTCTTTTCCTACTGAATCAATGCTGCTCTATAACTGAATTGTTTAGCATATCTATAACAGTTATTAAAATAAAGTTTGCAACTCCTAAATTTTTCGCTAGAGGGCGTTGAAAGTTGTTGCATCAGATAGGGCATGGTCATTTTACTGATCCCACTTTCATGAATATATCTGAAAGGGGTTAAAGGCCCTGGGACACCCTGTCTAGATGGCTATTTTCAAATGCCATCGTATGTTAGAGGGCAGCACTGAGGTACAATTTGGAGGTCACAGCTGTGACGTGTTGTTCACATTCAGCCCTTTTCCAAGAGGTATTAGTATTAGAGCAGGGTTCTCCAAACTCTTCAGCCCGCATTAACTATTAAACAGCAGTTCGGGGGCAAACTACTAACTCGAGGTTAAATTAAGGGGACTCTCAGTACCTCCAAATCGGTCAAAATAACAAATTAAGGATTTTGCTTTCAAATCGATGTTTATACTCATAAATTGATTCTGCAAATTTCATAGTGATGCGCGAATTCTAAGCTAACAAATTTACCATTTTGATTGAGCAGTTACCACATATTTTTTTAAATAAATATTTTTCAAAACTACTTTTTTAGCACTTAAAACCGTAAGGCTTTTTTTCTACTCGACTATTTAACTTGAAACTCTGTATATATATATTAACCATAGTGTTTTCTATAAAGTAATCCATTCCAATTAGGGATTCAGAGTATAATATAAGGTCTTAAAGTGAAAAATGTGTTTATTTTCATGATATTTTCGAGGTGTTTGGAGAAAATTTGTTTTTATTAAAAACTAATACAAGTATCACAAATATGAATGCATAGTTCCATGGACAATAACATAGATTACGTTGGGGTAAAAAATCATACCAAAATTATCATAATTGAAAAAGAAGTAACGTTTTAAAACTTGGTTAAAATTCTTGAAAATTTCGAAATTTCTCAAAAACTGCTTTTTAAAAATGGATTTTTTGCTTGGATTTCAATTAAATGGTCATTACAAGTGTTTTGACGTTAAAGAACATCAAAAAATTTGTAAATTAAAGAAAATAAAAATTTGGGTACTAAGTCCCCTTAAAAAGAATCAACACCCAGTGGTGGCTCGTTAGGGGCCATTCATTAATTACGTAAGGGTCCCGAGGGGGAGGGGGGGTTGGAAAAATCTCTACATACCCTTACTTGGGGGGTGGGGGGGTCAAACCAATTCTTACGTAAGATTTTCCTAGTTAATATAAACAAATTACAATTATTCTAATCAAGAGATAATAATATAATAGTAATATGGTAGTTGACAGCAAGCAGCAAGAATATTACTTATCTGTTGAAAAATAAAAATCTTTGATTTACGTTAAACGGACATTTTATTGTTTTGAAAAACATAATGGAATCTTACGTAAGAATAGGGGGGGAGGGGTTTGAAAAATCTTACGCACCCTTACATGGGGGGAGGGGGGGGGGTCAAAAATTGCCAAAATCATCCTTACGTAATTAATGAATGGCCCCTTAGTAGTTCAAATGGGGGTTCAGAATTTTGTTTTGATAGAACAATTAAGCGACAATCTTATTATTAAATCACAATTATTATTACTTTCAAAAGACAAAATACACGCATTTAAGAAACTTTTAAATTTAAATATGCACGCAACACATGTATCTACACTGTAAAAAAACTGTAGAAAAACAGAAATTTTCAATAACAGTGACTTTATGTTTACAGAGATATTCTGTCATGTAACATTCCCACCGCACTTCTATTTATTTTATGTAAAAAAACAGCTTTTATCTAGTTTTTTAGCTTATCTGTACTTAAACAGAAACTTACTGCATCGAAAACCAATACAGCTATTGGCAACACTACACTGAATCTTCTTTGGTTCAGTGGTAGCGTGCGTGCTTAGCATGCGGTAGGTCGTGGGTTCTATCCCCGGATATTAATTAATTATAATTATAAAAAAACTCTACTAAAATTAGTGCATGCGCACAAGCAGAAAATTACTGAGAGGCAACAGAAAAATATGTAGTTCACTTGACGGAAAGTTTCTTTTTACAGCATTTACCTGTAGGTAACAGCTTTTTTCTGTTTACAGGATTTTTCGGCCTACAGAAATTTTTTGGCAACTTTTGCTGCCAGAAATTTTCTGTTTTTTTGCAGGATTATTTTTTACAGTGTAGCGAATCTTTGAAAATAATAGTTTTAAATAGTAATCAGTAAATAGTTTTTTTAACATCTTAGATCTTAGTGCTGTGTATAGGAATTTATTTCGGGAGTCTCCAATATTCTGATACCCCAAGCAAGATTTTTTTATCGGAGAGGAGACCTAAAATTATTCTTAAGCCCTCAAGCATACAATAAGAGGTTTTATCTTCTGAACGCATTTTTCAGTGGGATTTTCATGTTTATGAACTTTATAGGGATCAATTGAATTAATAGTTCCAAAAGGGGGTATGGCGGTCCTTCCCCACAAAAATTTGTGTAAATTTGACCCCAAAAAACATGGTTTTAACTCCTTTTGGTACCCCTAGTCCGAACTTCGGGGAAATTGGCGCTTTTGAGCACACAACATATTCGTAATATGGAGGGGTCAGAATAGAAATGAACCAAGTCCACTTTAGCTACTTTTGAGCTACAGTTACAGACGTTTAAAGCTTCATAGCAAAATTACATGTTAACGCAACAGAACTTGCTGCTGCCAAGCGGATATTATCAGAACTAGGACTTGGTTCATAATTGCACTGAAATTTTACATAGTTGGTGCATGTTATAGTGGACTTGGTCCCTTTTAATTCTGAGCCCTCCATATTTTCGAAGGTAGAAAAGTATCCGCAGGCTGGATGAAGGGGCCGCAGTTATAGGGATTCTCCGCCTCTCGTGACGAGGGAGGTGTGATTTTGATGCGATTCCATCAAGACATACCTCATGTTTTTTTAAAACCTCCCATGGTACCCAACCATAGGTATAGCTTCAATTTGCAGCATTTAAATTATTAAGTTATTGTACCTTCATGTGCTATTCTTTATAAAGTTCATCAGGATCATGTTGTTTTTTTTATTTTGAATTGAAGTTACAAAAAAAATTGGCATTCTTATTTCATTAGAAAATTTACGTTTCTTCTCTTATCTTTTTTGGCAAAATTTTAATTAAAATACCTAGATTAGTCAAAACAGCAAATCGTTATCCAGTTATTCATGATAATTCCATGTTTTGGATTTCAACATGGATTTGTATCAAAACTTGCCAATGTGCATGTTAAGTGTGATTCTGATAAGACGAAACAAATGCGGCTAGAAATAAAAATTTATCCAAACAATATCACGTGAGAATTTGAGAGGGCAAAATCTCCCCAAGGGGGTGGGAGGGGTTTTGAAAAAAACACCTTACGTAATTTATGGACGTTATTGTGTACTAACTTTCGTACAAGGAGTTGTTCTGTTGGTAAACTTTCCCTCCTGTCGTGTTCTACATAAAAACTTTCACTTAGAATCCCAATTTTTGAGTGAGTTTTAAATACTACAAAAAAGTTAAATGAGGTATTCTCACGTTTTGAGATTAAATTTTACTAAAATAGTAGATAAAAAACCATGAAGAATGACGTTTACATCAAGTATATTTTCGTAGCCTAGTTTCTGAGATATAAATTTTTGAAATTTCGCTTTTTGTTTGGGCGCGAAAATACTTTCGAATCACAAATCATGCGCTGTGACGTCACATCCAATAGAAGCCCGTTTTCTGATAACGTGACTTTTCTGGCGTTTTGCCAAAAATTAAATTGCATTTTAAATTATTTAAAACACATTTTTGAACTTAAAAATCAGAAATTTAGGAGCAAATCCCTCACTCATGCAAATACCTCATTGCACGCAATAAAAAAAGATTCTAGAACTTCTAATTTAATCGTAGATGTAGTATCCTAAGCATTTGATGAAGAAATTTATGCAAATAGTGACATTAAAAAATAATTGCCTAACATAAAAAAAACTTTAACTCAACCTTTTTTTTGAACCTCTTTAACTCAATGTCACTTGTGTCCAGAGCCCGATTTAGAAAATTTATAACATTCAGGAACAGGCTATTTTTTAAGTAAGAAGTTTGAGGCCAAATGTCTAGTTCTATAAAATTTTCCTATTTTGCCTAGTCTACTATTTAGTATACTATATATATACTATATAGTATACTATACTAGCCTACTATACTAGCCTACTATTTTGCCTAGTTTGCCTATTTCGCTCCCGCAGTGATGAAAGTTTGCCCCCAAAATGTAAACTGATAGCTGCACCAAAATTTGTTTCTCAATCAATACTTGATCAGACCAATAAAATTTCATTTGGTGTATATTGACATTTCAAATGAAAAACATTTTCCCTAAAATTTTTGCTTTCCCAATTTAGCCTAAAAAACGCCTTTTTGCTTCTAGTTTTCAAAAATTTCCAAGGGGAGATACCCCCAGATCCCCTTTTATATAGTCTGTTCATTTAGAATTGGTGCCTGAGACGAAAAGTATTAGAAGCAGTTACTATTGTAATTATCATCGAAAAAATTTTCTTGTGAAATGAGAAGGCAGCCTAAACAGTGGTAGTTAAAATACTGTAAAAGAATCAATCACTGTTAGTTGAATGATGAGCGTTATTAGGCGTTATTGAGCGTTTTTGATCCTGTTTCAGGCGCCAATGAGGTATTCTCACGTTTTGAGATTAAAGTTTATTAAAATAGTTGATAAAAAAACATGAAGAATGACGTTTACATCAAGTATTTTCGTAGCCTAGTTTCTGAGATATAAATTTTTGAAATTTCGTTTTTCGTTTTGGCTCGAAAACACTTCCGAATCACAAATCATGCGCTGTGAGGTCACATCCAATAGAAGCCCGTTTTCTGATAACGTGACTTTTCTGACGTTTTGGCAAAAATTGAATTGAATTTTAAGTTATTTGAAACATATTTTTGAACTTAAAAATCAGAAAATCGGGAGTTTTATACCATAATGTATCAAAAAAGTATAAAATAAAGCAAATCCCTCACTCATGCAAATACCTCATTCTAAATGAACAGATTATAACTGGTATGCCTTTAGAAGAGGGCCCCCTCAATGTCAGTCTAAAAGAATCCCGAAAAAAAAAGGATTCAATACCAACCCCAAGCCTCGCGCTTTTAACTTTATGATTTTTTCCTAATTCTTTGAGAGGTGACTAAAGCCGCGGGTGAAGTTACAAAAATTTGAACAAGCAAATGAAAGGAGAATTTCACCATTTATTGCTGGTTAAGCGGACAATAGGTGTAAACTCACAACTCTCAAGCGTGACCTCGAACCGTGGACCGGTTTCGTCTTTGTTAGGGCTTATCAGCACGGATAGGATAGGTATAGGATCAGCACGGTATTTCCTATGCCGTGCTGATGAGTCCTCTAACAAAGACGAAACCGGTCCACGGTTGGATGTGACGCTTGAGAGTTGTGAGTTTACAAGCATAAGCAAGTTTGATTTTAAGTTATATAGGAAAAATTTATCAAGGCAAGCCCAGGGGTAGATTTCCTCACTTAACTTAAAATATTTTTCCTGATAGACCTATTAATTATTATTATATTCTTTTAAAACTATGTCGTTCAGTTCTCTTATTTCTGTAATAACCTTGTTTCACTTGAAACAAGGTTATTACAGAAATTATTAGGTTATTACAGAAACTTGGTTAATCACCCTTCACTAAAAGGGTGATTAACCAAGTACAGCTTTGTGACATATATGCTTATTAACATTTTTTAACATAAATTATGCAAATTTATAAATTTAATTCCAGCTTTCATCAAGGAGTGTCTTAACGTTTCTCATTTTAAGTTAACTCTAACCATACAAATAATATATTCTTTAAAAATAATGCTATTTTTTAAGACTTATGTTTATTTTGTATTTCTTCTGTACCACCTAAATTCAGAACTTAGCTCTGGAGTGTTTAGGAAGAAAAATTTATCTTTAAATTTTATTTTAATTGAAATAAACGACCTTTCCATTCCACTGTTTAAATAGTTTTCCAAAGTGGTGACTGAAAGTACCGCATTTCTCAGAATTTTCATATAAGTTCAATTTTAAGCAATTTTAAGTTTTGAGCAATGCGGTACTTCAGTCACCACTTTGGAAAACTATTTAAACAGTGGAATGGAAAGGTCGTTTATTTCAATCAAAGTTCAAAACAACTCTCTAAAGCAGAGGTCGGCAACCTGCGGCTCGCGAGCCGCATGCAGCTCTTTCGATGTAAAGTTGCGGCTCTCCAGTTCCATACGAAAAAATTAATAATTTACTAATCAAAACTTTAAGAGTTCTCAAGATGAGGTCAAAATCAAAACTCTTCTTTTAAAGTTAAGAATTCCGTATCATTTTTCCTTAACACTCCTAAAAATTTTGGAATATGTGCTGATTTTCCTAGAAAATTCTGTGACTTATAAGGAGTGATCCTTATTTGGTCGTTACAGAAGTTCTAAAAACTAATTAAAGCACTATTTTTAGCGGTTTTTTTCTGAAGCGGGATCCACACCCCCTCAAAATTTTGCTGTTACTATACTATTTTTCCTTGGAAATTCTGCCACTTAAATAATGAGAGGTGCTCTTAGGGTGCAACCGAAAAAGGCAAAATTGAGCTAAAACGCGATTTCGAAAGGGGAAATTTCAAAAAAAATTCTGGGGAGTACCCCCAGACCCTCTTATTTTTCCAGAAATTCACATCATTCATACAAAATGTTGAAATTAAGTTCACTAAAATTAATTTACAATGTGTACATAAGTCATCTAAAACTTGATGCATAGTGATTTTAGTTGGGAGCATTTTTACCCAACAGACCCCTTTTGTGGTCCATCGCCCCCTTTCTAGAGGTTGACTAACACCTATCGCCCCCTTTTCATTCTTATTGTATACCTAATTTTATTATTTTTTTTAAGATATTAGCATATGAAAATAGCACTTTTTCAGGGGGTCAAAAAAGAAAAAGTTCGCATATTTGCAAATTTTTCAGTGTACGATCAGTAATCGAAAAATCAAAAAAATTTGGAAATAGGCGAACTTTTTCTTTTTTGACCCCTGACAAAGTGCTATTTTCACAGGTTAATATCTCCGCGAATATTCAAGATATTTTCATTAATTTTTTTTCAGTGAGTTCTTCATGATGTTGGCAACAATACTCTCCCTGAGGTTTTTGCTCTATCTCTTTTAGTTTTTAAATTAATTTTTTTAACTTTTTTATTTCGCCGCTAGGGGCGCTGTAAGTAATTTCAGTGCATTCTCCAGGCTCACTTACCTAGAGGTAGACCTTACTTCCATGACCCTAGGAGGCATTGGTTCCGAATAAAAGCCTTGCAACGCAATTTTGAAACACCCTGTATGTCACAATGCTGTACTTGGTTAGTAACTATCATTTAAAGGACTAGAGAGCTACCGCCCCCTGCTCGCTATCGCTCACCAACCCCCGTAAACTGCTAACGCAGGACCTTTTGGAATTGCTTCGCAATTCCCTCATATTCCAACTCGCTGAACTATATGATGCTATAAAACAATTAAACAATTTACAGAAAAGACGTCAACCAACTTTCCAAAAATACGTCACTAAATCCCCTCCATGAATAAATCTCAATTAAAAGTTTGATACAGTATAAGTAAAAAACTACTCTAAAAAAACTAAAACTGGTGACTATTTTCAGCAAATATTTTTCTTTCAAAATGAAGTTTTTGTACTATCTTCTTTAATTTTTTGATTAAATTATCACTGTAAGCTGTCTCAATATAATCCCCATGGTCACTTTACTATAGGAAAACTTTATTCCCGTGATTTTACGAGGCGTTGTTGTTTAAAACTAAAGTTGCGAGGCGAACTTTTGATTGAAACATTATGTATTAACATAGACTTGACTTTCTTATCAACAAAGGGATCCATGGGAAATGTAAAAATATATTTCAGAGATAGCTTAATAAGTACTGTGTGAAGAATTTTCAAATTCCGAAATTTATACTCTACAATCATTTTAAATTTCCCTACATGGTTATACACTTATTGTAGATTGTTAAAAACTTTTTTTATTTAGCTTCCTCATAGTCACCGTTAAAATTATTAGGAAAAAGCTTTAATTGAGCAACTTTCCCTTGAAAGCCTCTAGCCCACTAAGGGGAAAAGGGGTAACGAACACCAACTGGAAAAAATACTACGGGAAGGTTAGTCACCATATGGCGGAGGTGCAACCATACTTGACGCCAAAATCGCCAGGTGAAATCGACCGGTTAGTTGAGGTGTACACCGAATGCCTCACGAAAGCCTACGATGAAGCCCAGCTGCCTCCTAGACCGATAGAAAGAGTGTTTCTACCTAAAACAACCAGGGACCTGATCAGATGGAAAAACCGACTGAGGAAGGTATGGCAGCAAACGAAAAGTCAAGACGACAAGAAGGCTCTGCGAAGGGCGGAAAGAATAGTCAAGAAGGAGACAAGGGAAATGGCAGCGGCACAATGGGGGTCGTTGGTAGAAAACCTGAACCTGTGCGAAGGGTCGCTATGGAAAATGGCAAAGACGCTCAAGAGGAACAAGGAAACCAAGATGGGAAAACTCAAGGGTGACAACGGATATGTGGTAGTGGACCGTGAAAAAGCTGAACTGATAGCTGAGTCACTCAAAAAGCAATTTGAACCGAACGAGGCGCGCTGTGCAGCAACAGAGTCAATGGTTAGCCTCGCTGTATGGGACTATATAAATAAAAAGCCCCACTCGGTCCCTCCGCAAATAATCCCCTCGGAGATTATACCACTGATAAGCGGCTTTAAGCCAAACAAGGCACCGGGACTCGACCGGATAAACAATAAAGCCCTAAAGAATCTCCCTCCCAGTGCTATCTGCGTGTTGACGATAATAATAAACGCCATGCTGAAATTCGCTCACTTCCCCACCTCGTGGAAAGTCGCAAATGTTACTGCCATACACAAAACGGGGAAGGATCCCACCTTACCGGTGAACTATCGCCCCATTTCTCTATTGCCAACCATGAGCAAGATAGCTGAGGCAGTCATTCTAAAAATAATCAATGAGCACCTGACCAGCAACAACATACTTATCCCTGAACAGTTCGGGTTCAGGCCTGCACACTCCCCCCCGCTCCAGCTGCTAAGAGTCATAGAGTACGTGAGAGGAAAGCAGCGAATGGTGCGAAAACCGACCCCAGGTGCAGCTGTCTTTTTCGATATCGAAAAAGCCTTCGACAGAGTATGGCACCTGGGGCTCATCTATAAGCTAATAAAACTCGAATTTCCTAGCTATGTCATCAGGCTCCTGGTTACTTATCTCACTGACCGGGAATTCCTGGTCAGTGTGGGAGGCGAAAAGTCTGGCAGAAAACCGGTTAAGGCGGGAGTCCCCCAAGGGAGTAAGTTGGGTCCGACACTGTTCCTGATCTATATTAATGATATCCCCAGCCACCCAAAGACTATCATGGCGCTGTTTGCTGATGATACCGCGATAATGTGCAGGAACAGCAAGGAAACGTTGGTTAGAGACTATCTGCAGCAACACATAGAGATGATAGAAAAATGGCTCAACGACTGGCGTGTGAGGCTAAATGTGGGCAAAACGGCGGCAGTGCGATTCTTCCCAAAGAAAAAGTCACTTAAAAGACTCACAGTCTTCGGAACCCAAGTGGAGTGGACGGGAAAGACTAAGTACCTGGGGGTGACCCTGGACAGTAGATTGTGCATGAGGGCTCACCTTGAAACAGTGGTGAAAAAGGGGATGATAGCGTTAAGAATACTCTATCCGCTGATAAATGGGAATTCAAAACTGCCACTGAGTTTGAAGCTCTATATATTCAAGGTATATATCAGACCGGTATTGACCTACGCAGGGCCAGTTTGGGGGGCTATGTGTAAAACTAGCAGGGAGAAGCTCCAGTCAATACAGAACAAAATACTAAGGGTAATAACGGGGGCACCCATACTAACTCGCAATGATGACCTGAGAAGGTCCCTCGGCATTCCGACACTGGACGGGTATATAGCCGAGCTAGCAGAGAAATTCTATGCGCAGGCTGAGAGGCATGAAAACGGGGAGCTCAGGGATATGATAGACTACGACCCAACCCTGCCTCACAACTCACACAAGCCTAAAGCTACATTGCTCTTGGCTTAGCTAGAGACACCTACGCGGTAATAAATGTCGACAGTTGACAGAGTTGGGCTCACCAGAAGCCAAAATACCTAATCATGATGTAATTGATAAGTGATAATTGATAAGTAATATGCCAAATGATAATGAAATGAAATCACTATTAACGACATATGTGTCAATATGATGTAACCTAAACTAATTGTTTGCCAATAAGCATGGCGACAGTTAGGGCCTTTTTTGTGATTGTCCGTGCTCTGGAGAGTTGCTTTAACTAAGGTGGGTCTTCTTGTTGATGTGGGCTAGGCGTAGGTGAACGGGTGCCCTGTTTGGGGGCTCCTGTTTCATGGTGATCTTCTTCTTCTTTTCTCTTGTCTCCCGCGAACGGTCGTTCTAAGATGGCTAAACAGAAATCACTAGGACTAAATAGGCACACTAATGTATATGCGCAGCGAACAACATATCCAGGTGCTGGGAATAAGGCGCCTCCGGCGCCAGGTGTCCCACCAACAAAAGTTTAGTAGAAAGCCTCTAGCCATCATGAGAAAGACGAAATTAGCAGCTTTAAGTTTACAAAAAATATTTCCAACCATAAATTCTATTCATTCGCTACCTCCTCGTATGTTTTCTGTAATTTCCTAACACCGAGCCAAGAGAGCTGATACCCTACAGTCAACGTAGTCTAGTCCAAGTAAAAGCAGTGTCTGTACTCCAAGAACTATTTAGTAAGTACCTCCTCACGGTTTAACTTATCTGGACTGTTTAGTATTATTTGTCGTTGATGAGAGAGATACGTACTTTGCAGATTTATCTGAAAAGTTTTTTTAATCTTTGAAGATTTTTAAATTCACTATTTAAAGTATTTATAATTGTTACTTGACAGAACACTTAAAAGAGGAAGGTCATGGCTTTAAACTTGTCAAAGATATATGCACCAAGATCTGTGCAAAGCCAAATTCGAAAGGAGGCAACAAAATTGACTCTTTTTACCTTCATAAGTTTTTCCTAATTTTTTGAGAGGTGGCTAAAGGCGAAGAAGACATCTTGTATAAGTGTCGTTAGTAGATAAATCTTTGAGATGAAAGTTTTGAGCAAAACGGTACTTCAGTCACTACTTTTGAAAAATAATTCTAATCTAAATCAATGTAGATAAAATCTAAATTTAGGTACAGAAGGAATGTAATAATACACATAAGGGAATTTTAAAGAATAATATTTATATGCTTAGAGTTACCTTAAAATAAGAAACGTTAAGACACTCCTAGATAAAAGCTGGAATTAAATTCATAAATTTAGATAATTTACATTTAAAAATGTGAATGAGCAAATATGACACAGTGTTGTACTTATTTAGTCACCCTTCAAAGGATTCCAAGAGAAACAGGTTATTGCAGATACTCGACTAAAAGATTTAAAAGATTTTCCTGGTCATCAGTTTTAGGTCTGCTCATGGAAAATGTTCCAAGGTAAGCGAGGGAATTTACCCCTGGCCTCGCTTTTACCTTCAAAAAATTTTCCTAATTTTATGAATGGTGGCTAAAGCCGCAGGTATCGTAACTTCAAATGGAACTTGTGCTTGTTCAATTCAATGTAACGACACCTGCGGCTTTAGCCACCTCTCAGAGAATTAGGAAAAAATCATGAAGGTAAAAGCGAAGCCAGGGGTTGGTCGGTCGGGGTTTGGGACGGTAACTAAATTTATTTCTCGTTGTATTTCTTAGATTCTTACTAAGATTTTTAAGTTTAATTAGTGTCCGCCGAAGGCAGAAAGGGTAGAATCTTTGGATTTTTCATAAAATAAAGGAAAAGTCTTCAAAAATAGTAGTAATTTTAAAGAAATTGACTGGTACGGTTACAGTTAAATTTGAAAATGAGAAAAATTATGTCCCCCCGTTAGATACGCAGGAACAAATTTATAAATACCCAACTGTATTTATGTCCGAGAACTATACCCGGTGAGAGGCTCAGACTCGAACCGAGGGAGGTTCGACCTGAGGGCCTTTGAGATGGATGATGGTACGTGCGCAAGCACACCAAGCCATCGGTTCCTGCAGCTACTAAAGTCTTCTAATTAATTTGAAGTTGATACTTCACCATGTAGTAAACTTATAAATGTATACATGTAGTATATACGTATTCTATATATATTAGTATACGTATAGTATACAATGAATACACTATATTAGTATATAATTTAAGAATGAATAAAAATATTCAGCACGTCGGTAGCCAGGGTTCGATCTGAGATCCTTTGGGTCTGTAACTTGACGCTCTAGCACACTCGGCCATCTGGTCGCATACTGCTTTGAATTCAGAGAACTTGACACTTGTAATTGATTATGAAAAAGTCTAACGGTAAAAGTAGTCTATGAATAAGTCCCCGATTCTTCATTGAGGACTTAAATTTCGAAGAAAATCAACCAAGTCTAACCCCCTAAGATCGCATATCCAGCCTTGCCGAGTCTGTTTTAATTGGTTGGTTGAAATTTCTCTTGGAAAATATGTTATTTTTAATAAAATAGAACCGGGGATAGAACCCAGGAACTGTCGAATGCTAAGCAAGCATCCTAACCACTGCTCCAGAGGAGATTCAGTATCATTAAAACTTATCATAACGTCTTCCTTATTGGGTTAGCTTTATGGGAATTGCAGCTTGAGAAAATAGGCTAGTAGTAAATTTTAGAGGTCTTCAGTTTTATAAATTACTTGGGTTTGGTTGGAATTAGTGTAACTTTACATCAACTTGCAATTAAAACGGTTAGAATTTATCAAATACCCCATCAAAGCGTCATTTGTACTGAAGAGGATTTAAAATTAACTTAGTAATTTCTCCTTGTTAAAAGGATTATCCTTATACTTTAGATTTGTGAGTAATACTTTTATTAACAGAATGTATCATTTTCAGGTATCAGTTGTCTTGGAACTCATCGAACAGCTGAAATTATTGCTGTGTTTAGTTTTGAATAAAGAAAATCTTTTACTTGTATAAAAAAAGTATTTTATTTCATCATATCAGAACATGGAGAGTATAACAATGTAAAGGTGATATGGACACAGGAAATGCATGACACACTAGAAGTAAACAAAATTTGGGTGACGAAAATTGAATGAAACTTGAACGTATATGTGCTGCTTGGACAGACCAAACTGTCTTTCAAGCACAAGTATGGGGAGGGGGACCCCGATTTCTGCTAAGCCCCAGCTTGAATAGAGCATTTTCAATCACATGACTCTGACCTAGCAACGGCCTTATCAACATATTGTTTTACCTACAGCAGTTAACAGTTAAAAGAAAATAACTGGTCATGGAATGCTTCTATTGGAGCATTTGTAATCACATGACAGTAACAGATACCACCGCACCTAGCAACGGACTGCTTGACCTACACTACAGCAAGGAAGAAAATAAGTGGTCGTGACGTCACCTGAAAACACTATATAAATAAAGGTGTTGCCCTCTGGTCGTGGTCTCCCTCCAAAACTTATAGTAGTCTAAGTAGGTAGAGTAAGTAACTTCAAAGAAAAGTTAGGCTTACTTGAAGCTACTTAGTCTTATAGTGTTAAGCTGATGACTATTGGAATTTGACTATTCTTATTAGACCAAGTTTCAACAACGTAACATTATGAGACCGTATTCTGTGCTACTTGATCAGCGGTTAACCACCGATCAAAGAAGAAGGAATCTCTGATCGGTTGAAATCCTACTTTG
This sequence comes from Tetragnatha versicolor, assembly GCA_024610705.1. NCBI lineage: Eukaryota > Metazoa > Arthropoda > Arachnida > Araneae > Tetragnathidae > Tetragnatha > Tetragnatha versicolor. The sequence goes on along the minus strand of JANDEH010000037.1, from coordinate 456,999 downwards.
ATTGCTGTTTAAAACCACTGATCAGAAAACATAGTACGTACGAAGCTACTTACGACCGCATTCTAAGTCCAACTTCTAATTAGTGGAAGCTACTTAGTCTTGGACTATTAGACTTTCCTATATAAGCTAGCTATTGGACTTGGTCCAATGGTTAACTTAGTAAGCAGACCACTATAAGACTAAGTTGTTTCAAGCTAACTATCTGAAGCTACTTACTCCTACTACTCAGTTACCTACTTAGGCTAAGAACTGTCTAAGTAAGACTGCACTAAACTCTGTTCATTTTGAACTGGCGCTTGAAAATATTTCCTTCCCCCACCACCGATCGGTAACCATAGCAACTATCCACGTCAAAGTGACGGCTTACTATTGGCTGCGCGAAGAGCGTAACTATGGTTACGCTTCTAGCTCTGGGGAAAGCACTATTTCTCAAGCGCCAAAATAAGGCAAAGCTTCACAATTAAGTAACCTAGTGAGCTCAGCCACTAGGGCTCCACTCAAGCTAGTAGGTGCGGGGACTAATCTAGAAAGAAATGCACACAAGAAAAGGACTTTGTATATACACAACGGATTATTTGGAACCAACGTGTCCTAAGGTCACGGAAGTAAGGTTTACCCCTAGTAAGTGACCCTGGAGAATCCCTTTAAATAACTTTCAGCGCCCCTAGTGGCGAAATAAAATATTTAAAAAAAATAATTTAAAAACTAAAGGAGATAGAGCAAAAACCTCAAATGAGTATTGTTTCCAACGTTATGAAGAACTCGCACAAAAAAAATTCGTGAAAATATCTTGAATATTCGCGGAGATATTAGCATGTGAAAATAGCACTTTTCCAGACCTCGAAAAAGTTCGCAAATTTGCAAGTTTTTTTTAATTTTTTGATTAAATTTTGCCTTTGTTCAACTAAGAAACACATAACTACACAATAACACAGAAAAAATTACCATTTCGGGAACTTTTTCTTTTTTGAGGTCTGAAAAAGTGCTATTTTCACAAGCTAATATCTCCGCGAATATTCAAGATATTTTCATGATTTTTTTTTGTGCGAGTTCTTCATAACGTTGGAAACAATACTCTCATTGAGGTTTTTGCTCTATCTCCTTTAGTTTTTAAATTAATTTTCTTTCTTATTTCACCGCTAGGGGCGCTGTAAGTCATCTCAATGAATTCTCCAGGGTCACTTACCTAGGTGTAGACCTTACTCCCGTAATTAATTCAGTAGAGATTACTAGAGCTCCACCCCAGCTATAGTAGGTGCGGGGACTTGGGGAGGAAACCTGGAAAGAAAGGCACACAAGAAAAGGACTTTGTATACAGGGTGTTTCAAAATTGCGTTGCACGGCTTTTTTTCGGAACCAACGCCTCTTAGGGTCATGGAAGTAAGGTCTACCCCTAGGTAAATGACCCTGGAGAATCCATTGAGATGACTTACAGCGCCCCTAGCGGCGAAATTAAAAAGTGAAAAAAAATAATTTAAAAAAATAATATAGAGCAAAAACCTCAATGAGAGTTGTTACCAACGTCAAGAAGAACTCACTGAAAAAAATTTGATCAAAATATCTTGAATATTCGCGGAGATATTAGCATGTGAAAATAGCACTTTTTCAGGGGTCAAAAAAGAAAAAGTTCGCATATTTCCAAATTTTTCAGTGTTATTGTATGCAAATATGCGACCTTTTTATTTTTTGACCCCTGAAAAAGTGCTATTTTCACATGCTAATATCTCCGCGAATATTCAAGATATTTTGATCAAATTTTTTTCAGTGGGTTCTTTTTGACGTTGGCAATAATACTCTCACTGAGGTTTTGCTCCATCTCCTTTAGTTTTTAAATGAATTTTTTTAGCTTTTTAATTTCGCCGCTAGGGGTGCTGTAAGTCCTCTGAATGGATTCTCCAGGCTCACTTACCTAGGGGTTGAACTTACTTCCATGACCCTAGGAGGCGTTGGTTCCGAATAAAAGCCATGCAACGCAATTTTGAAACACCCTGCGTATACACAACGCATACGGGCTTGAGATCGAACTTTCATCCTCCAATGCGTAGTATAGTATTCTGGGCTCGGTTCTCGAACTGGCATTTTCCCATATTAGAGATGAAGGAGTCGCATACATCAAAAGTCAAGGACTAGAAAAAAGCCGAATACTTCCGTATTCGGCTAATTCAGTACTTAGCCGTACTGAATTAGGAATGAAGAAAGTCGTACTTTGGAATGAAGACGAATTCTAAAAGGGAGGGGTTAACCCTTTATTTACCGCATTATGATTCGATGCAATTTTTTTCTTGCAAATACTTTTTTTGAGTCACTAAATTGAAAATTAAGGGATATAGTACATAAATAAAATAATCATCTTTGGAAAATTGAATCCGCTAGAGCCAATTACTTAAATGGATACTTTTGGGTACTGTCACTACACGGAGTGCTAAAATATTCTCACAATACAAGAAAAACATAGCTTTTTTTTATCGCAGTAATAAGTCTTAAAAAATAATACACTTAACTTTTGACTTTAACTACTTTTTAAAAAATTACAATCATGTGAATCCGATCGAAATGGCAGCTAAACTTACAGTTAAATCTATTCGCATTTCCCGCTAAAATACTCATCACAGAACCTTCGCTGCTTTTTATCCTGGAAGAGGATAACTGAAAGAGTGTTCCTGCAAATTATCGTCAATATATTCACAAGGATGGTTATTCTATGTAATTTTAAAGTTGGCGGGGTACTTACGTATTATCCCGTCAACCGTTCAGTGACTGTCCAATTCAGCGGCACAATAGGGTGTTCCGAAAATTTTTTTTTTCGAATTTCCCAGATGCCCCCCCTCAAGTTGTTACAAATACTAAAACATTATTAACTGCAAATTTTCAGGTTTCTAGGACGATTTTTGACCCCCGCGCCCTTCAAAAGTAGGTTTCCCATGTTAAAGAATAGGGAAAATATTGAAAAAATCGTCATTTTTGGTTCTTTTCAATTTAACGAGCCTGGACGCAGTCAATATCGAATTAAAACCTATACATCATCTTTGGGACATCATTGCCTCAAGATCCTATCGGAAAAACCTTCCATGGGACCTACTGGGGGGTAGTTATGCGGGGGTGAAAAGCGCGCTTTCACCGAAAAAAGAGGATGCTTGCCGCGGGTGCTGATGGATTGGATAATACTCGCCGGCGTTTGCGGGGGGAGCTGGATAAAAGCCACTTAAGTGTTTATTGAACTTTTTTACTATATTATTAGCTATCATGTGTTTTCTTTATAACTCAAATGTAATATAATTAATGTAATAAATTGCATTTACATCAAAAAATTTTTGTTTTACTGAGTTGAGTTTACAAGAAAATGAGATAGCTGCATAAAACATTAAACCCCCTTCACTAAGCTAAGCTCAAATCATAGCATTATACCCCATGGAAATAAGTTAATCGAGGTAGGCGGGGTAAAAACAAATTAGCTAAAATTTAACTAACAATAAATTTTTTTACTAATAGAAACAGAATAGAACGAGGCACTTTAGGAAAAAAGTTCAATAAACACTTAAGTGGCTTTTATCCAGCTCCCCCCGCAAACGCCGGCGAGTATTATCCAATCCATCAGCACCCGCGGCAAGCGCCGGCGAGCATCCTCTTTTTTCGGTGAAAGCGCGCTTTTCACCCCCGCATAACTACCCCCCAGTAGGTGCCATGGAAGGTTTTTCCGATAGGATCTTGAGGCAATGATATCCCAAGGATGATGTATAGGTTTTAATTCATTATTGACTGCGTCCAGGCTCGTTCAATTGAAAAGAACCAAAAATGACGATTTTTTCAATATTTTCCCTATTCTTTAACATGGGAAACCTACTTTTGAAGGGCGAGGGGGTCAAAAATCGTCCTAGAGACCTGAAAATTTGCAGGTAATAATGTTTTAGTATTTGTAACAACTTGAGGGGGGGGGCATCTGGGAAATTCGAAAAAAAAAATTTCCCCATAGACTTTCGGAACACCCTAGCGGCACAACCATAGAAAAGTCATTGGGTTGTTAACCGTTTTCGGATTCAGCGGTACGATCGACGGGATAATACGTAAGAACCGTTGGGGGTACTTGTAAGTACCGTCGGTAAATAAAGGGTTAAGGGGGAAGTTTCCTCCAGATCCCCCCCCCCCAAATTTACTAGGGATTCACATTGCTAAAACAATTTGAAATCTATTAGATCAAAATTCAAAACTAATTCTGTAAATTATTCTTAGGAGGCACTTAAGGAATGACGTTGATAGAGTCCCCCCTGAAAAAAAAACGTCTAGTGACGACCCTATCACTAATATTGACCTAAGGTGGTCAGATTCTGAAGGAGGGGTGTTCCATAAAACGGACAACCCAATTGTTTCGAATGACCCCCCACCAAACCGTCCTCAACACAATAACTTTAAAATTAGGGGATCCCCAGCACTAACCCCATCTAATTATCCAGTGAATTTTAAGTCTCCCCCAGAAAATTTAAGTTTTTGTGAGAATAAGGTCTGAATTGGGGGCCACCTGGGATCAACACCCGAACAATGCATTAGTCGTAAATAAGTTATATCAAAGTAGTATATCACCATGCTAAGGGGGTCTGGTCTACATTCAATTTTTGACCCTTAAAAGTAGTATTTAAACTAATTTTGAGTCTCCTCACTAAAACCCCTGCTTAACACCTTAGTCTAGTTTTAGATGAGATCTAAGTCGTTAGTTAAGATAATCTTGGTAAATAATATCAAAGTATGTAGTATATCCCTATGTTAAGGGGGTCAAGTAGTTAAGTTAGTTAGTTTTGGATAATCTTGGTAAATAATATCAAAGTAGTATACCCTATGTTAAGGGGGTCAAGTAGTACATTTTTAATTAAATTTTGAGTCTCCTCACTAAAACCCCAGCTTAAAACCTTAGTCTAGTTTTAGATAAGAGAAGGTGCCCCGCCTAGACAATTCCAAATTACTATTTCATCCCTCACTGATGATGCCCACTGCTCAAAAATCCCGAGTGAATTTTGAAATTATGAGTGAATTTTGAAGGGAACACACAAAATTTGACCCCCCAAAAACCCTTGTGCTGCTCAAACCTTGTCTATAACTAACTAAACAAATGGAAATTCAAAAAGGTTGGTTCCACTCACCCAAACTTGGTCAATGCCAGCAAATCCAAGGAGCTTTCAGGGAGACGAAAATACATATACTTACGATCTCTTTGTACCGTATTGCTCCAGGCCAACACAACTAGACAATAGAGCTGAAAACATATCTATAGGGATCCGGTACCAATGATCAATTCACTTTAAAATCCTGATGTTCGAATTTTGCATCCCATGTTCGATCAAGTTTAAAGGAACTCTAATTTTCAATAATAAAATTTGTTATTATTAGCACTGTTAAAAAATGCATTACTACTTTTGAATATTTTCACTTTTTATCTTTTAAAACCAAGTTAATACTTATCATGGAAAAATTTAGGCACTTACAGCTAAAGCATTCTTCAAAAAAATAATCTCAATCATAATTTTGACAAAACTTCAAAAATGTTTCGAATCAATTTTAAAAACAATCGAATGGAAAACATTTTGGCCATCTGAGATAATAAAAACTGAAAGTTAACAAGAAAATTTGAATCGGAAGCATTGGTACCGAACCTCTCATTAAACACTTTGTAATAATTAAATTTTATTTATTTCACGAGGAAAATCAATTCTGGGTTTTCTAAAGCATCGCCACATTTACTGCAACTGGAAGCACCTGGGGGAAAAACAACAAAATACATCAGAAGGTTTTCCCCAATATCTTCACCTTTAAGCTTCGCTAAGAAAACTTCAGGAACAGCTTTAGAAAGAGTCTTCAAATCATCAAGTTTTTAGTGTTGTCTGTCAACATCAGATCTAATAGTATAGGGGACCTCGGACCTATTTTTACTTTAGACCCCGTAATTTCTTATTTATTGAAAATAAACTGATGAAACAACTTTTCCTCGATACTTAAACCTTTCATACACAACATATATTTTTTTTGGAATTTCAATTGAAGTATTTCAGTACGTAATTAGTAAAAAACCATACGTCCAAGGTGTGCCTTGATGGTTTCAAAGGTAGTGTACCTTAGACCTGTCAAAAATTTTTAGTTAATTTCTTTATTTAATGAATATAATAATCCTTTTTAAGAAATTTTGAATTACCAGATGAGATCTTATCGTGTGAAGTCTTATTGGAATTTTCTCCGTGCTCTCTGGAGCACTTTTTAAAAGATTGATTTTGATCACAAAAACGTCGATTTCATTTAATACTAGCTTTAATCCTACCCTGCTTTAAAAATAAATATACCAATGTGATAAAAGTCAACAAAGTGATTTTGTCAATCACTCAAGGTATTAAAGTATATTTGTCCAAGTACATCACTTGATCATTTACTAAAAAAATTCTGCGCTTCATAACCAGTTTACATCCAGCCCCATTTCAAACACATAATATTATAGCTGAAACAATACACTAGGATATAAAATTCACTTCAAAATAAAATTTGTGTTTTTAAACTAATAGCTTCGAAGTGAAACTTAGAAAATTTACTTTTAACGAACGAAACCAGTTTTTAACCTATACTATTCCTCAAATTTTAAACTTTTTATAAAAATTAATTGAAATAAGATCTGTTTGTAAGGCCAACTACATGTCTAGTCAACTTTTGATGCCAACTACATGTCTAGTGTTGCATGACTTAGATCCGAGGTACACTAATTTCCCCTATTAGACCTCTAATAATAATCTACTAATTATTGTTATTTTAGGATCTAATATCAATAATGAGATCTCTATGGTTGTCAGTCATCATTTGAGATTTGGGTATAAACATGGCGGCTGGAGGACTCTTTCTAAAGCTGTTTCACTACACCTATTTATTGTGAACGCAGAGATATCCCTTGCACACGAATTTCTAATAATCGGTTACATGAATGACAAGATTATTTTAGATTGGTAGTTAATTTGAATAATATAATCAATCCGATATAAATTTTCATAAAAATGCTTTTGAGAAACATTAATTTACGTGATTTTAACTTGTCTTGCAAGACCAACTGAAAAGGCAGGCTAAAAGAAATGCATTGGCGATTATGACAAATTGGAACTTAAGTACTTCAACGATTGGAATCGCCCAATAACACGGTTTTACTCGTCTATTGAAAACTGTAAACGAAATAATCCTGGTTTACAATACTGAAATAGTATTAAGCTACTTGCTGAACTATCCGCTGAATCCGACATTATATAAACACTACTACAGCTTAAATTAAGTGGAACAACGATTAATATAAACAAAGTTAACCAGCCCAATAATAGCAAACTTGAATTGAGCGAACTCGAAGTTCATTAAGGAACTAACTGAAATACGAGTCTTGCAAGGTCAATCTTGGGGATGACACTTGGAGCAAATGTGTACACGATTAACATGACATTATCAGTCTTCGAACAAAGGTTTCTAGTTTAACTATTCTGAAATTAGCTACTTACTGACACGATGAACTAGCAGTTGAATCCGACATTGGTAAACAAACTTTGTATCAGTTCCTCAACGACATAATTCTTTTACTTAATGAGGAAGGAAATAACCAAATAACAACGTTAAAGCTCCTAGTAATATAACCCGAAGTAAAGAATATCGAGTAAAACTGAAATAGAAACACTTTAAACTGAGTAAAATAGAAAGATCAATACTTACATCAACAGCAAAACTGACAGCGTACGACGCCAGCGAGCTCCGACTTCCAAATGAGCCGGCACGTGCCAGCACTAACACCCCCTGGCGTCATCTCTCCAGCGCGCATGTCACTGCGCATATGCGCAGAAACATGCAAATGAGGGGTTGCGCAAAACGGTGAAATTGCCTTTGCCCTGTGAACCTGATCCGCCCTTAAATGGACCGGATGCTCGACGTTAAGGGGGGAGAAAGAAGTCCCCCGGCCTTTCAACCGGGGGCCCCTTCACCACACATGCGATCCAAGGGAGTCAGGTTCACAACACCACACACACTGCCATCTATCGACTAACGGCCCTACTGTGAATTTGGAATTATATTTTTGGCCAGAATTAATTTAGGGAATTTTTGAAGCTAGGTTCGAACCGGGGACCTTCCTGTTCACAGAGCCAAGGCTTTAACCACTGAGCCACGACGGGCTCGACACTCTGGAATCCGTTCAGGTAGCTATGAGTGGTCAAAATAATGGCGAAAAATAAAACTGAGGCGCTTGCAACAACAACAATCTAACTTCAACATTGGAATTGGTTAAGGTGGGTTTATATGCAGCCGGCAAGTGCGGCGAGTGCGAATGCGACGAAGATTTTTTCCTGCCGTTTGTGAACGTTTATGCCGCGTCTACAAATGGCGCTGCGTTTCATGCGAAATTGCGGCGAGTGCGATTGTCTGCCGCATCTCGTTTGTTTTGGTTTCGGCGACGACGCGTTTATTTTTACATTCCGCTTTTGATACTCGCATACTTGATTATTGTATTTCAAACAAATTATTGTATTTCCATCGGAGCAATCTTGATCGCGTGACCCTACCGCAATTTGCTTTTTGCGATAGTGCGTCTATTCGCGCAGATCTCCCTTTTCCTGCGCGGGAAAGATTCGAGGCTTCCTATTGTCATTATGAAGTAATGATGTTAATCGTGATGCATATTCTGTCTCAAATTGTTAAAATTTATTTTTTAAAGAGTCTAATAGAAGTTTCATGCAGTAGAAAAACAAGAATTCGAATTAAGGTATATATACAAAAGAATCCAGTTGTACTTCACTGGTACGATTACAGATGGCAGCACGACTAAAATTATCCGCTAATCTTTGGTTAAAATACTGAAATTTATTATTTATTAATTATATTAAAAATGATATTTGAAATTTTCAGAGACCTACGGTTAAATACGTGTATTTCAAACAAATTATTGTATTTCGATTGGGACAATCTTGATCACGTCACCCTGCCGCTATTTGCTTTTTGCGATAGTGCGTTTATTCCGGCAGATCTCCCTTCGGCTGCGCGGGAAAGATTCGAGGCTTCCTATTGGTCCTTTCCAACGGTGTGAAAAATAGGAAAGAAATTCGCATTCGCATGCGATTTTGCCGCACTTGCCGCATGCATATAAACCCTCCTTTAGATCGCTGTGTTGCCGCAAGCGCCTCAGTTTAGTTTCTGAAAGAACTTACTGCAGGGGGACCAACTTATCAACAAGCGCGGATCCAAGGGAAGGGCACTTTTTCTACCTTTAGACGCAAATAGACAAAATATTTCTTTTTATTTCTATATTTTAGATCTCTCAAAATCCCACCAGGAATTTTATTGAATGCACCCCCCCACGTTTCTCATCCGGAAAATTGTAGGGATTTCGACCCTAACAAACTCATTTTTGATCAGTACTTCATAAACAAAAAAAATCATCAATTTTTTATAGTCTTTTCCCTTGAAAATTATGAGACTTACAATACTCGGCTGTAACCCAATGGATCTAAAAACGATTGAAAATATAACTTCTAAAAGTAAGAACTTCAAAAATCTTCTGGGGAGGAACCCAAACCCCCCTCAAAATTGTACTGTTGTTGTTGTTATCGTGTGCCACTTGGAATACCCAAGCTCTACAAGGATTCGAGGCAAAGGGGGTGCGGCTCCTGAGAAAGTGAGGCCCATAAATGGCAGGAGTCCGACTTCTGCCTCATGATATGATAGATGCTGCCACTATCTATCGCCACCTCCACAATTTTGCCATGTATCTGAAGGGAAGGGAAATAGTCTCCAAACACCTTGACCCATGGTAAACTGCGCCATGACGGACCACAGGACTTTCGGACCCACAGATTTAACGAGCACGTACTCCGCATATACTCGGTGGGTCTTTAGCGGTGTCGGGAATCGAACCCGGGACCCTCCGATCGGATCCCGAAGCCGATGCCTTAACCACTAGGCTCCCCACAGCAATTGTACTATTAAAAGTAGATATTAGGTCATCTAAAATTTATCGGATAAAATTACTCTTAAAAAGGTACCCCAGAAATTAAAATGTTCCAGGAAATAACATCTAGATTCCTTTTTTTTACTTGGAACTCTATAATTATAACAAAGTTACATTAAGTTCATCCAGATGCTTCCAGCAATTTTCTTCGGGGAGAGCCCAAATATCCACTGTCAGGCAGAGGTGCAGAATATGTCCGAACGATGTTCGGGGGAAATTCAAACAGCTCTGGGGAAATTTTTCAACAAAGATAGAAAGAAAAACAAAAAAAAATCCAACATCATTAGCTAAAAACAGATACTTTGTGCAGTGACTGCATCATAACCTCCAATTTCAAAGTGAAAACAGCGGTGTTACGGATGTAGAGTGAGAAAAACTTACGGATCTGCGCTAAAAAACCTAATTTTCTAGGTGAATACCTGGATGTTGGCTTTTCCTTGCTTTTTGATTGGTATGCAGAAAAAAACAATCTATCCGTGGTAAAATGAAGATCCCCTTCTGGTACTAATGGAGGGTATGAGGGTCCTCCCCCAGAAAAAATGTTGAAATTAGACCAGTAAAAGTAGGATTTTTACTCATTTTGAGAACATTTTTGGGTTACCAAGGGGGGCCACTGTCCAGAGTGCCACCTCTTGGATCCGCGCATCACCTTGGAAAGGGGGGTCCTAACAAGCTAGGGGTTGTTATAAGTCGTCATGGGAGATTGTATACTCCAGTGGAAATTGACACTAACCTTTTATGATTAGATTATAACCAGCAAAATCATTCGATTTCGGTATTTGGGGACATCCATAAATTACGTGAGGTCAAAAAGGGGGGGAGGGGTTTGGAAAAATCTCACCAAGAGGGGAAGGGGGTCGATTAAAATCTCACGTCAACTTTTTAAGTTAGTAATTAAATGCTTTTTAAGTATGAGAAAAGGAATAATACCCACAGATAAGATACTGTGGTGATTTTTAGGCGGAATAATGTCCTTTTCCCCCACATCATTAATAAGGGAAACGTTTTAGGTGCTGTGAAGCACAAAATGCAAACGAATAGGATAGAAAATTATTTTTAAAGGTTGTAGGTAAATCTCACTTGGGGGGGAGGGGGGGTCCAGCAAAATCTCACCAAGGGGGAGGGGGGGGGGTCCAGATTTTGGAAAAAACACCTCACGTAATTTATGGATGTCCTCTTTTGCATAAAAACCAATTTAGGAGCTGAAATTTAATTGGTTTTATGTTACCTAAGTCAATGATTTTAATTCGATCCTAAAAGGTTGCGTGTCAATTTCCACAGGGAACTTCCCAGCCCTGCTTTTAAAAACCCTTAGACCCCCCATTCCTATGCGAGTCCTCTACCCCTCCTAGAAGTTGCGAAACACAAGTTGCTTTGTTCATTGGTCAATAAAAATTATGATGAACCACACAACAAAAACACTAGAGAGCCTGTATACGAGAGAGAGGCGACAACCCGGTATAGCGCGCTGATTGGTCAACAGCGTTTTCTGTTCACCGCAGGTTTCCCTCCATAGGATTAGCATGGGAGCGAGACAAGCGGCATGATACAGTTTGGACAGAATTGGACAGTTTTAACTGCGCGCAAGGATGCGCAGAGACGCTTTTAAGCGAGTTGTCGTCTCTCTCTCGTATACAGGCTCTCTAAAAAACACTGCATAAGAATTTCAGAGACACACAAAAAATATTGAGCTACTTAGATAAAAAAAATTTATTTCCCATGAAGTAGAAAAAATGTCTCGTCCCCTTGATGATAACAACGATTCTCAAATCCTTCCCCATAGGAAAATATTTACAAACATACACAGATCTTTATACACATACTGTACGTGCGGGCTAATAACCCCCATGGAACTAATCCATCTTTTGATTTGAGGGAAACATTCTTTATAAAAACTTGGCTACAATGAGGTCGAACTGTTAAGAAAAATCAAAGGTATACACATACTGATTGCACACATTTATTGCATGGCGCTCTTTCCTATCATGGTCAAGAGTTTCCATACAAAAAGAGCTTTTGAGTGAAAATATCACTCATGGCAAATTCAACCCAAAAGACATTTTTATAGTAGTAGGGGGAAAATAGCTCAAAAAAGGGCCGAACCCGGAACAAATTCCAACAAAAGGTTTTTCAACGGTTTTGGACTCTACTGGGTGTCCTTATTGACAGAAAAAAAGTCTACCACAATCTGATGACCGGAAGTGTGTTTTTTTTTAAGTTTTTAAAAAAAACTTTAAAATCCTCTAAAAATGATAATAAAGGCGAAAAAAAAATTTTTTTTCGACGTTAAATTATGTATTAGATGGTAGTTGACTTATATTCACGAAGTAAGTTATAAAAATTTCATTTATAAGGATCTGGCAACAAGAAAAGTGCTTTTTTCAAGATGGCGGCCTAAATTTTCAGTAAGTGACAGTAAACTTGTTTTTCTCGAGTAAATTCCATTAATTAAGATGAAAAGTGACGTAAATTAAGTCAATAACTTCATATAATGCTGTAAATTTGATCTATCCTATTAAAATTAGAAAAAAAACTGAGCGGAAATACGCGCGTATCCGCGCCGTTTTTGAGTCCCGATTTCACTGGGTATAGTCACTTTAAAAGTTCATTAAAACTAGGAAAAAATTCCAACAAGCATTTTCTCAACGGTTTTAGACAGTACTAAGTGTATTTATTGCCATTAAAAAAGTCTACCAGAATCTGACAACCGGAAGTGGGTTTTTTTCAATATGGCCGCCGATGATGAAAAAAAAGACATTCGTAAAAAAAGTCCTAATTTAAGTGTTATAAAAATTTTTATGGGTTCTAAAATTAAATGTTAGGTTAAAATTAACTTTTCTTATCACAGAAATGAATATAAATTGGGTTTACAAAATCTAGTAACCAGAACAGGGCTTATTTCCAAGATGGCGGCCTAGGTTTCTTCCGGAATTGCTGGATAATTTTAAAGGTTTATTAAATTAAAGAAAAAATTCCAACAAGCATTTTCTCAACGGTTTTAGACAGTACTAAGTGTATTTATTGTCATTACAAAAGTCTACCCGAATCTGACAACCGGAAGTGGGTTTTTTTCAAGATGGCCGCCTATGATTAAAAAAAGAGATATTCTGTTTCATTTTGGAAATAAGCCCTGTTCTTGTTACTAGATTTTGTAAACGGAATTTATATTCATTACTATGATAAGAAAAGTTAACTATAACCTAATATTTAATTTTAGAACCCATAAAAAAATTTTATACCACTTAAATTAGGGCTTTTTACGAATATCTCTTTTCTTTAAGCATCGGCGGCCATCTTGAAAAAAACCCACTTCCGGTTGTCAGATTTGGGTAGACTTTTGTAACGACAATAAATACACTTAGTACTGTCTAAAATCATTGAGAAAATGCTTGTTGGAATTTTTTCTTTAATTTAATGAACCTTTAAACTTATCCAGTATTCGCCGGCAATTCCGAAAGAAACCTAAGGCCGCCCTCTTGGAAATAAGCCCTGTTCTGTTTACTAGGTTTTGTAAATGGAATTTATATTCATTACTATGATAAGAAAAGTTAATTATAACATAATAAATAATTTTAGAACCCATAAAAATTTTTATAACGTGAATTAGAACTTTTTTTTACGAATATCTCTTTTTTTAAGCATCGGTGGCCATCTTGAAAAAACCCACTTCCGGTTGTCAGATTCGGGTAGACTTTTGTAATGACAATAAATACACTTAGTACTGTCTAAAACCGTTGAGAAAATGCTTGTTGGAATTTTTTTCTTTAATTTAATAAACCTTTAAAATTATCCAGTACGCTCTGGAAATTCCGAAAGAAACCTAGGCCGCCATGTTGGAAATAAGCCATGTTCTGTTTACTAGGTTTTGTAAATGGAATTTATATTCATTGCTATGATAAGAAAAGTTAATTATAACCTAATAAATAATTTTAGAACCCATAAAAAATTTTATAACACGTAAATTAGAACTTTTTTACGAATATATCTTTTTTTTTAAGCAACGGCGGCCATCTTGAAAAAAAAACCCCTTCCGGTTGTCAGATTCGGGTAGACTTTTGTAATGACAATAAATACACTTAGTCCTGTCTAAAACCGTTGAGAAAATGCTTGTTGGAATTTTTTCTTTAATTTAATAAACCTTTAAAATTATCCAGCAATTCCGAAAGAAACCTAGGCCGCCATCTTGGAAATAAGCCCTGTTCTGGTTACTAGATTTTGTAAACCCAATTTATATTCATTTCTGTGATAAGAAAAGTTAATTTTAACCTAACATTTAATTTTAGAACCCATAAAAATTTTTATAACACTTAAATTAGGACTTTTTTACGAACATCTCTTTTTTTTCATTATCGGCGGCCATCTTGAAAAAAACCCACTTCCGGTTGTCAGATTCTGGTAGACTTTTTTAATGGCAATAAATACACTTAGTACTGTCTAAAACCGTTGAGAAAATGCTTGTTGGAATTTTTTCCTAGTTTTAATGAACTTTTAAAGTGACTATACCCAGTGAAATCGGGACTCAAAAACGGCGCGGATACGCGCGTATTTCCGCTCAGTTTTTTTTAAATTTTAATAGGATAGATCAAATTTACAGCATTATATGAAGTTATTGACTTAATTTACGTCACTTTTCATCTTAATTAATGGAATTTACTCGAGAAAAACAAGTTTACTGTCACTTACTGAAAATTTAGGCCGCCATCTTGAAAAAAGCACTTTTCTTGTTGCCAGATCCTTATAAATGAAATTTTTATAAATTACTTCGTGAATATAAGTCAACTACCATCTAATACATAATTTAACGTCGAAAAAAAAATTTTTTTTCGCCTTTATTATCATTTTTAGAGGATTTTAAAGTTTTTTAAAAAATTTAAAAAAAAACACACTTCCGGTCATCAGATTGTGGTAGACTTTTTTTCTGTCAATAAGGACATCCAGTAGAGTCCAAAACCGTTGAAAAACCTTTTGTTGGAATTTGTTCCGGGTCAAACCGTATTTTCCCCCTACTATAGGCTGTTCATTCAGAATAGGCGGTTGAGACGCAATGTACTAGAAGCAGTTACTCATGTAATTATCATGGAAGAAAAAACTTTCTTGTACAATGACAAGGCAGCCTAATTAGAAGTTAAGTAGAACCCCGATTATCCGCGGTGCGGATTATCCGCGAGTGCCAACACAAAAAATTTTTAATGATGAGAGCAAATTTTAGATGACATTAGACAGATTTTAGCGAAGGTTTCTAGCACTGTACATATTTTAAAAATTTTACATATCATGTTTTTTGTACAATAAAACATAGTTTTTATGCTGAAATATTTTTTTCGTGTTTTCACCTCATTTTTAGTCTTTTTTCGGGTTATCCGCGATTTTCACTATCCGCGGTACCCTTGCCACCCAATTCCGCGGATAATCGGGGTTCTACTGTAGTTTAAAATACTGTAATAGAATCTGTCACTGAGGACCTGTTTCACCCGCCTATTCTAAATGAACACACTATAGCACAGTGGCACTATGGGAATAACATTGGCAGAAGATCAAATATACTTCAGGCATATGATTGCTCAAGAAAGAAATTATCTGAAAATTTTTTGAAGCGTCTACATTAGTAACAGTGGTATACATAAACATTTATTTTGAGAGGGGCCCAAATTATTCCTAAGCCCCCTCCTTTTAATACCCCCTCCTCCCTAGCTTTTTATTTAATAACTTTTAGATAGAATTATGATCCTACTAAACTCAATCTAAAAAGAATTGTGAATACTAGAGTTATTCCGATTTTTTCCAGCTTCGAAAAAAATTAATTCCGCAAACAATAAGGAAGTTGCATGTGTCAGATTTTCAAAAACAAACAAGTGTTCCGTATGGTTTTTTGTATGCTAAAATCAAATATCTAGTCAGTTTTTCAATGTACAGGTAATTAAATATTTTAATTTAAAAGTCGAGAAAAAAACACGTGACTGAAAACGTTTATTGATTAATAAACTATAAGATGACGTCAACAATAGTACCATCAACTCCATTGCTTTTCAACAATGCCTATTGTAAGATGACGTCACATCCAAACTCTTGGCGTTTTCGCGGGCTTTTAAATAGGGGATTTTTGTTTATTTTTTTGGCAATCAAAAAACGTCTCGATCGGCCTCAAATTTTGGGTAGTTGCTTATTTTGGCAAGAAGAATCGATTAAAAATATAAAAAAAAATCATGCAACTTCCTCATTGAGGGAATATGAAATTTAAAAAAAATCGGAATTCTGATAATAATCAATACCTCTAAAACTAGCGGATTTCCGCTCACATACCTGATACTTGGAAATGCTATTCCTAAGGTGCCACTTTTTTAACGATAGGACCTAAAATTTTTGGGTCCCTTAAACCTCGTAACCACCTAACCAAAGAGTCGTTTTCATCACTGCAACAGGTTCGTCCGTTCGTGGATGGTGAGGTGTCCCCAGATCGTGAATCGCTTGTCGCACTTTCCGCACGCGAACGGTCGCTCTATTATGGCAAATTCAACCCAAAAGACATTTTTATAGACTGTTCATTTAGAATAGGCGGCTGAGACGTAGTTTATTAGAAGCAGTTACTATACTGTAATTATCATCGAAGAAAAAAGTTTCTTGTGCTATGACGACAAGGGAGGCAGCCTAAATGGAACAGGTGGGGATCCAGCACGGCTCCAAGGGGGGGGACTTTTCCAAACAAGATCCTCTTGTGGTATTATAGTGGGTATGGGGGTCCTCCCCCAGAAATTTTTTAAATTGGATGTGTAAAAGTAGGGTTTTAATTCATTTTTAGAAACGTTTTGAGTCTCCAAAGGGGGCACTTTTCAACACTATTACCTTTACTTTTTGACCCAAAATGTCAAAATATTGGGGATTTTCAAAAAATTATCACTGAAGATCCCCTCGTGGTACTAACGGGGGGTGTGGAGGTCCCCCCCCCCCACAAAAAATTTTGAAATTATACCTGTAAAAATAGGGTTTTTAATCATTTTGAGAACCTTTTTGGGTTCCCAACCCTATTTAAAAAATTTTTTCTGGTATTCCATAAACCAGTATGAATTATACTGGATCCAGTATAAATGATACTGGAACCAGTATAAGTGATACTGGAACCAGTATAAATGATACTGGATCCAGTATAATTCATACTGGTTTCTGGGAGGGCACTGTCCAGAGTGCTACCCCCTGGATCCGCACCTGAAATAGAAGTAGTTAAAATACTGTAAAAGAATCTGTCACTGAGGACCTGTTTCACCCGCCTATTCTAAATGAACACACTATATAGCACAGTGGCACTATGGGAATAACACACATTGGAAGAACATACTTGGAAATGCCTATGGTGCCACTTTTTTAACGATAGATAGGACCTCAATTCCCAAAACACTGGGGTGACCAAAGAGTCGTTTTCAGCAGCATCACAAATCATGCGCTGTGAGGTCACATCCAATAGAAGCCCGTTTTCTGATTACGTGAAAACAGAAAACACAATGGTTTTCTGTGACGTCACATCCAATAGAAGACCGTTTTCTGATAACGTGACATTTCTGGCGTTTTGGCTATAATGTAGTAGTTTTAGACTATAATGTATCGAAAAAGTATAAAATCAAGCAAATCCCTCACCCATGCAAATACCTCATTGAGCGGAATTCCGATAATAATCAATACCTCTAAAACTAGCGGATTTCCGCTAATTAGCTAAAAAATCACATACTTGGAAATGCTATTCCTATGGTGCCACTTTTTTAACGATAGGACCTCAATTAAACCAAAGAGTCGTTTTCACAGCATGTGCGTCCGTTCGTGGATGGTGAGGTGTCCCCTGATCGTGAATCGCTTGTCGCACTTTCCGCACGCGAACGGCCGCTCTCCCGTGTGGAATCGCTCGTGTCGCTTGAGTTCGTCCAACTGGAAGAAGCCTTTCTTGCACTGGGGACACTGGTGGGGTCGCTTCCCTAAGTGGATGCGGTCCACGTGCGTCGTCAGCTTCCGTTCGGAGGTGGTGGCGAAGTCGCATTCGGAACAGCGGTGGGAGAACTCGGACTGAAGCTCAGGGTGCTGCTTCTTGTGGCAGGTGAAGGCGCTCTGGGTCGTGAACAGGTCCTTGCACACAGAGCACTTGAACACCTTTTGCTCTGGGGAAGATTATGTGTTTGTTATACCGTAATTTCGCACGTATAGTCCGCACCATCAAAACCTTACGAAGTCATCTCACCTAAAACTTAGTATTCCTAAGATTAGACTACAGAAAAGATGTTGAGTAACCCCCCTAAACAAAAATCTGGCTACAGCACTGGCAACCCCCCCCTCCCCCTTTCACATTAATATTTGAACAGCCCATAATAGCAATTAAGTTATTTGTGAAACTCAGCCCCCCCTGAAAAAAAAGTCTAGTTACGGTCCTGAACCCAGTAGTAAGTATAACAAAGTAGTAAGTAGTAGTAGTCCCAGTAGTAAGTATAGTCCGCACCATCGCGTAGTCCGGGTGGCGCCCAATAGACCGAAATCTATCAGACCGAAGCGCCTCTTTCCCGACCGCCACCTCACCGAAAGACAACTTGCTCGAACGGGACTTTTGACCGAACGGGGCGTTTGACCGACAGGACTTTAGACCGAACGGGGCGTTTGACCGAACGGGACACTTGTTCCCGACAACTCATTTTGGTCTCTAATTTTTAATACGGGACCCGTTCGATCAAAAGTCATGACGGTCAAACGAACCGTTCGGTCAAAAGTCCCGTTCGGTCAAAAGTCCCGTTCGATCAAAAGTCATGTCGGTCAAACGTCCCGTTCGATCAAAAGTCCTGTCGGTCAAACGCCCTGTTCGGTCAAACGTCCCGTTCGGGCAAGTTTTCTTTCGGTGAGGTGGCGGTCGGGAAAGAGGCGCTTCGGTCTGATGGATTTCGGTCTATTGGGCGAGACCCGGACTACACGATGGTGCGGACTATACTTACTACTGGGACTACTACTGCTTACAACTTTGTTATACTTACTACTGGGTTCAGGGCCGTAACTAGACTTTTTTTTCAGGGGGGGGCTGAGTTTGACAAATAACTTAATTGCTATTATGGGCTGTTCAAATATTATTGTGAAAGGGGGAGGGGAGGTTGGCAGTGCTGTAGCCAGAGTTTTTGTTTAGGGGGGTTACTCAACATCTTTTCTGTAGTCTAATCTTAGGAATACTAAGTTTTAGGTGAGATGACTTCGTAAGGTTTTGATTTTGGTGCACTAAGTTTCAAAATTGTGTAAAAATGTCAACTCCAAGTAAAAGGGGGATCTGGGGGTCCTCTCCCATAAAAATTTTGAAAATTTGCCTCTCTATATAGTGTTTTAATTTTGAAGCCTTTTAGATTCCACCCAAAGAGCACCACTCATTGTAAGCAGCAGAATTTTCAAGAGAAAAAGTTTATAATATTATGAATTGGAAAATTTCTACGGGGTTTAGGGGTTCCTATTCCATAAAAATTTTTGAATTTTTACCCTTAAAAGTAGGGTTCCGATTCATTATGAAACCCTTTGAGAAACACCACCGAATGTCCGCTAAGTGTTGAAATTTCTTTTTTGGCTTTATTGCTATTACCAAAACTTAAATGTCTTATTCCTGGGGGGGGGCTGCAGCCCCACAGCCCCCCTTCTGGATTCGCCACTGCTACTGGGTTTCCTCCGATGGCAGAGTTCATCCTAGGGAAATTCCCTTTCAATACAGCATGCAAATCAGTTACGTGCAATATTAGCACTTGTTACATCACTTGGGGGACAACTACCTAAATTTCACACAATGGGAGAATTGCAGCATCTCTCTCCAGGGCTGTACTGTTTTTTCCTTGAAAATTAGGTGACTCGTACAAGGAGCTGTACTTATTGGGTGTAACCCTAATACTACATTCACACATGAAAAGTTAATCTAGTTTAAGTGCTAATCTAGCTTAAATATAGCATTGTGACAATGCTATAATTAAACTAGATTAGCACTTAAACTAGATTAACTTTTCATGTGTGAATGTAGTATTAGGGTTCAAAAATGAGTCGAAATACTACTTTTCGGGGTTACAATTTCAAAATGTTAGGGTGGTCAATCTCCAGAAAAAAGTGCTTACGTCAGATTTCCTAATTCAATTTTTTGTTATATTTATTTTTGGTTGAATTATGCAAGAAACAAGAGATTTTCGAAAATGCACCATCTTACGTAAGCATCACTCATATCCCCCCTTGTCAGCAAAAATAAGCAAAGAGCAAACCCCCTCCCCCCTTAGGTGCTTACGTAATATTTGAACAGCCCCAAACACCCTTTTTTTACACCAAGTTAAGTGACTAATTACTATAATCGTATCAGAAGAAGAGTTGACTCACTGATGTGCCTCTTTTGATGCACCTTCAAGTTGGTCCTGTGGAGAGTGGAGTAGTCGCATTGCGTGCACTGCAGACGCCGGGGGGGCTTCGTTGCCACCACCCTCTTCTTGGGTGGGGGGCGCTTCTTCGGGGGCTCTCTCTGGGGGGCAGGGGGTGGCTCTTTGGGCTGCTGGAAATGCGTCCTGCGGTGCTCGTTCAGGGCTCGAAGGAGCTTGTCGCATGTCGCGCACTTGCAGTCGTCCTTCAACACTGGAAAAGAAATTCAAATACATGCATCTTCAAATTGAATCTCGGGTAAAACTTTGAAGTTCATGTTATAGATGAAGATCCTAGAGCCCCCAGACATTTCTTATTTTCTCACAAATAAAATATATGGGATAATGTAGTGTTAGTATAAACTTTGAGTGTGTGCATACCCGCTAACTTGGCAATTGACAGGTACCAGGTGATTAAGGTACACTGTAAAAAATAATCCTGCAAAAAAACAGAAAATTTCTGGCAGCAAAAGTTGCCAGAAAAAATCTGTAGGTTGAAAAATCCTGTAAACAGAAAAAAGCTGTAACCTACAGGTAAATGCTGTAAAAAGGAACTTTCTGTCAAGTGGGCTACAGATTTTTCTGTTGCCTCTCAGTAATTTTCTGCTTGTGCGCATGCACTTATTTTAGTAGAGTTTTTTTAATTTTAATTAATTGATATCCGGGGATAGAACCCGCGACCTACCGCATGCTAAGCACGCACGCTACCACTGAACCAAAGAAGATTCAGTATAATGTTGCCAATAGCTGTATTGGTTTTCGATGCAGTAAGTTTCTGTTTAAGTACAGATAAGCTAAAAAACTAGGTAAAAGCTGTTATTTTACATAAAATAAATAGAAGTGCGGTGGGAATGTTACATGACAGAATATCTCTGTAAACATAAAGTCACTGTTATTGAAATTTCTGTTTTTCTACAGTTTTTTTTACAGTGTAGATAAAAACAGTGCTCACTTTTCTCATTTTCTCAAGGATGTGATTTTTACATATGATACTCGGTGAACTATTTCAATATTTTTTGTAAGCAGCCAGATTAATCGGATGGGCCAAACATCCCCCCAGACGCACTAATAGTGTTGAATAGCGAGGAATGCAGCCAATATCACCAACACTTACGATCGCATAAAGCTGCAAACAAAATTGTCGGTTCACTACTAGTCATTTCTCACT
The DNA here is from genome assembly GCA_024610705.1 of Tetragnatha versicolor. Classification (NCBI taxonomy): domain Eukaryota; kingdom Metazoa; phylum Arthropoda; class Arachnida; order Araneae; family Tetragnathidae; genus Tetragnatha; species Tetragnatha versicolor. Next base: position 435,449 of record JANDEH010000037.1, on the reverse strand, counting down.
TGTTACAATCATAGAGGAGATATAACAGTGGAGTGAGCAATGGCAAACCTTAACAGTGGCAAACATCGTTTAACATTAAGGCAATGGGAAAACGTCACTTCCGCCGCCAATACGTCACACCGCCGCCGCCCAACCGCTCGCCAATCCACTTGAGCTCGAAATTTGCCGCCGTCGCCATTTTTTCCCTCAAATCGACGGCGAGCTTTTGTTTTTATTTTTAGTTGAAATCAGTTTCAGATCAAGAATTCTGAATAGACTTGCAAAGTCAATTCAAGATCGGGCACAGCTGGGATATAGGTCTATATGCCAAATGGGAGCTGAGGTCGCCAAATGGAAGACTAGTTGGCTCTGTATCACGGCCGAGATGCCGATCGCCCGTTCCGGCCACCATGTTTCACCACGACTCACTCAAATGAAGATCAACCCAAAAAAAGGATGTTATAACAAGTTATTACGATTTCAGTATTTTGATGCACGCTCTGTATCTGGGAGATACTTATTCGATCTCCGGCAATTATGTAATTTAAAAATAAGAACAAAATTATATTTTGGACGTGAAGATTTGACGCATGCGTATTTCCGAAGGTTTTCAGGATCCGAAATAAAGGAAGAGAAAGATTATAAATATAATATCATAAAATTTAGTTGATTTAATAATTAAAAACAATAAATCAAACCAGTTTTTATTTATTTTTAATTAATCATCCGGGAATAGTGACGATGACAACGTTCTGAGCAGTCACGTTGTTAAAAGATCTTGTTTGTTGTGATAATGCGGAAGTAAGCAGCGTAGAAATCGGTGAGAGTAACGTTATTTCTTTGAATTCTCTAAATTTTACTAATCGCTTCTTATTTCTTGTTATGATTATTAAGATAATAAAATAAGAACATAATTATATTTTGGATATGAAGATATAACGCATGCGCATTCCGAGCCCGAGGGTTTTCTAGATCTGATATTCGAAGTAAAGGAAGATCAATATCATAAATATAATTATTAATCACATAATTTAATTGATTTAATGATTAAAAAAATTAATTAATCAATCCAGGTTTTGTCTTTTTATTTTAATCATCCCGGAATAGTGACGACGTTCTGCGCAGTCTCGTTAATAGATCTTGTTTATTGTGGTAATGCTAGTATGAATAAGTATGCAGCGTAGAAATCGGTAAGCGAAACGTTATTTCTCTGAATTTTATTAATAACTACTTATATCTAGCCATAATTTGATTTAGAATAACATTTAATGTACTTTTGTTATTGCATGCATATTGTGCCTTTGTTATCGCATGATATTTTACATAAGAGTCATTTTAATAACGATATATGACAATGCGTGATACAATGTTAAGTTGCACGTTTATTTTTTTAGAACCATGCTTTATACAATTTGCGAAAGTCTTATTTACAAGCCTAGTGTATTTCTTTAAATCGGAGCCATCGTAATGCATTGAAGTGTTATCGTTTAAGTCGTGGTAAAACATGGCGACCGGCCGCCATGCCCGTTCTAACCCGATCGCCCGTTCTAGCCGGAACGGGAGATCGGCCGCGATAAGCGCCAACTAGTTGGCGACCGCGTGAAGTGGTCGCCAAGTTATAGACTCATATCCCAGCTGTGCCCAAGATCGGAATTAAGAAGGTAAATATTCAATATTTTTTTAAATTCAGTGAAAGTTATATTACTAAACTTTTTATATGTTTGTTAGCTTTGTTTACTTTGCTTCTCAGTTCTCAATTAAGCTTTTTCATAATTATTTCAGTTGTAAGAAATACGATATTGTTCGTGCTTTAAATTCCTATAACATTATATTTTGCCCAGATTATAAATTACGAATAACGTGTAATTTTTGATTTAATATGTCTTTTTTTTAAGTATTTTGCTTGTTCTTATTCAGCTTAATTACGCATTTTCTCTTGCATTAGGAAATCTCATATTTTAAGAATTCTTATTCTCTCGCTTTCCATTTAACTACATAATAATTTTTTTGAGCAAGAAGGTTTTTTTGTTTTAAATTGAATTGGAATTTAATTAAATTAAGAAATTTATAATGAAATAAAAAAATAATCGGAATACGAATTATAAACACTTCAATGTGTCATTAAACAGTTATAAAATAACTGTAATTTTTTCTCGTAATTATTTACATTTTATGTGATTACATACTAATAATTATTTTTGTATTTCATATAAATGCTGTTCTTTGTGAATACATGAAAGAAATATTGAAGAGAGCAAACTGTGTTTGTAAAATTATGTACTAACTTCATTGATGGCGTGTATTTGAAGAATTACTGTCAAGTAGTGAAGAAGTCATCTTAAAATTTTTCTATTAATTCTGAGTTATCTTTTGAGGAAAATAACCATTCTATAAGATGGAAATTAATAAATTCATCATCTGCTAAATTGTTTTGAAGTAAAGTTATACTGTATTTTGTAATCTATATAAAAATATTCTTCCGAGGACAGTGATCATCAAATAGTGACAATCCATACTATGTTTAAATCAAAAGGTACCAACTAAATGTAAATAACTACTAGATTTTGAGATACTGTTTATAAATGACAAATTCTTGTGCTTTTTTATTGCTAAATCTTTGTAATTTGAGAGTTGGTTTTTTAAAAATTTAGTTCCTAGAATATACTTTTTAATTTTTACAAGCTTCACTTTTGGTAAGTCTAAATTGTAGTATTAAAAAAGATGTAAAATCTGCCCTACTCTCTAATACATATTGTAAATAATTTTAGGGATTTTTTTATGAATATTCTTTGTAAGGATTTAGGTTTTGATTATATAATTTAGTAATTTAAATTAGAAGTTGGAGTTATAACATTTTGTTATTGAAGTCTAACATAATATTGCATATGCCCAACTTTGACAATCTTGCATATTTTTACAACCATAACATTTCTTTTAGGAAATTACAGAATGTAAAATTACCATGCATTTTAATTACTTCTGCATCCATTCAGATTTGTACTACCTTAGATTTTTACTAATTTAGTCTTGCATGATTTTGGATTATAACAAAAGTTCTTAGCTTTACTTGAAAAAACGAACTGTATTCAAGTGTTCAGAATTTGGATACTCAAATAATTTTTATGGTTTAAATTTTTAATCAAGGTTCTTGTGAATTTTTTTTCTTTGTCAACTAATTTAGTTACAGTAAAAATTTTAATTTTACTTTCAAATGTCTCAGAGGGGTAGAATTTGTTCGAACTCCCAAACGAGATAGAAAATTAGACATATTTTGTCTAGTGACGAGGGAAGTTCACTTTTCTAAGATTTTCGATTGATATTGTACTTCAAGAACCTTAACCTTTTTGAAAAATTGAAATGTTTATTTTAAATTGTAAAAGTGTTAACTTCTTATTTGATTGACTTTTTACTAAAATTTCCTGTTACATTTTAATAAAAATTGTGTTTCAATTATATTTTATTATTTCAGCATCAAAATAATGTAGCACATAAGAAAATACAGTAGGGGAGATTGGGGGAAGAATGGGACCTTTAAATTTTTTATGTATTAACTTCACTTTAAATGTTTTATATTCCAAGCAGAATATAGTGATTTCTACACCATTTAATAAATTGTATTAACACCAGCTTCCATTATTGTGTTAACAGGACAACTAAATGTTTTTTCTTACACCAAAAATAAATATTTAGTCTTCTTTCTTTAAATTTAATTTAAAAAATGAACTAAAGCTGAAATTTTTACTCTATATTAAATTTTACTTGTAAGTATATTTTATAATTTATATGGTAAACATTTATGGTTATTTTATAAGCTTATTTTAAGTTTTCTAGAAATAAGTAGGTATGAGAATGAATAAGACAAGAGCTGTAAGGATGAATGGAACAGTTCAATCATCTCTTCATTTTCTGGCTTTAAAACTTTCCTTTAAAAAAGCTTGCTATACAACTCATTTATTAATTTTTAATTTAAGTTAACTAAAATTGGATGTATTTGATGTAATATTTATAAAAAAATTCCTTTATTTAATGTTTCAAACTTAAGAAATTATTAAATGTGAAAATACATGCAACTTTCATCTTACATTTGGTATTTAGTAGCCATTTTTTAGACTAAGCTGGCATTTATTCTCAAATTAAAAGAAAAATTCCTTTAGGGTGGCAAGAAAGTGCATGAAATCATAATTGCATGAAAGGAATCACTTTCGAGATTTTTGTCTGGACATCAAGAAATACTAATTCGCTCTCTTTGCTCTTTGGGTTTCATCTAAAATAAACTGCAGCACTATATCGAGGAGCAAATAAAAAAACACAGAATGAAAAGAGCAAAGAGAAAATGGTCTTCATTCCAACTCCTCCCCTAAAATATCTTTAATAAAATTATCCTTGTGGGCTGTGCACATTCAGTTTGCTTAATTTTTAACCCCTATCACTGATATTGAAAAATTTTGTTAATGTTTTTGAAAATGCAAAAATGATTTTAGAGAGGTAAAATACTTTTCTCAAAAATTATAATCATTTGAATTCTAAGTAAAACACTAAAATGGAATATAATGATTCTTAATTACACACAATAAAATAAAACATCCAATGTAAGGTCAAGACCTATTTTATTCAATATATCTCTACTTTTAAAAGTTAGTAAATTAGAAAAAAAACTACAATAAAAATATTTAGAGTTTCTGCATAATCACTACAAAATTATCACGAAATTTTTAAAATCATTTTATTACCTCTTATTAGTTTTGAAACTGCCAATAAAGCGATAACGCGCCAATCGTCGCCAGGAGCCCATACCGATGATGGTTACTCTTTTTTGAAGGCGATTCAATGGGAAAGCTCACTCCATTGTTATATCTCCTCTATGGTTACAATGCACTTATACAGCTTTATGCGATCGTAAGGGTTGGTGGGATTGGCTGCATTTCTCGCTATTCAACACTATTAGTGCGTCTGGGGGATGTTTGGCCCATCCGATTGGTCTGGCTGCTTACAAAAAATATTATTAATTTGTAATATTATTAAAAAATATTACAAAAAATATTGACCACTTTTCGTCTCTCTCCCTATCATATTGAAAGCCTTGACTGAACAATTCAAAGATTCCAGCAAAGAATATGGATGGATATTTATGGGTGGCCGTTTAATGAGCAAGCCGTTCAAAAGGCTGAACTGAGTATTCATCTGCATGATGATTTTATAGAATTATCTTGTAATTAGAGTATGAAGTTAAACTTTAACAATGCTTGGGTTGACAAATTCTGGATAGGTGTTAAAAAAGAATATCCAGAACTATTCAATGCAGCGATAAGGGTATTAATACCATTTACAACATCCTACAAGTGTGAACAAGGGATCTCTAAAACTGTGCGCTTAAAATCAAAGGCAAGAAATCGTTTGACACTTGAAAACGACATCCTCCTATGTGTTACTGACATTAATCCGGACATATAAAGACTTATTAATTACAAACATGCTCAAATTTCTCATTAATTTAATTGTTAAGATCTATAAGTTTTGAAAATTTTTGTGTCTGTATAAAAAATAACTCTGTAGTAAATATGACTGTTTTTAATTTTTGTCTGGAGACCCCCTAGGCATGCTCTGTGACCCCCCAGGGCGACAATATTAGAAAAGAAAATATACTTATTTTTCGTTGACCCAAAACAGAATTCAAATTCTTATACTATGGAAAATACATGTTATGATGACTCTTGGGTAATTAGCCCCTGAAAATAATTGTCAGTGTTAACTGGATAAACTGAAGAATTTTTTCTTTTACCTATATCCTCTATTTCCTTTACTTCTTTCACAACTTCATCGGACTCTTTACTTGGTTCAGAGGATTTTTCAACAGGACTGCATTCATGGTTTCTAAGAGAACCTAGGGAAAAAACAATTTTAAAAAAAGAAACATTAATTAAAATTTGAATTCCGAGGAAGAAATGTTCAAAGAGTGCTCACTTGACATGTGAAATTAAGAGTAGGGGTTTTATGCGTTTTAAGACGAATTTTTAAGGAAAAACATTAAGTAAAAAATTTCGACGGATACGGCCCTGTCAAAAAGGTAGAGTGCCAGGGTTGGCAAAAACCAGGGTTGTTTTGAAAAAACCCATGTAAAACTGTTTTTTCGGAAAAAGTGTGGTTTTTTTCAAAATTAAGTGGTTTTCTCCTATAAAGTAAATGGGTTTTTTCAAATTTCAGTGAGTCCTTTCTATGTGTTAAATGTATTCTGTCAAAATACGGTCAGTTTTTCCACAGTTAAGTGGGATTTTTCAAAGTTTCTATACTTTGAAAAAACCCATTCAATATTGAAAGAAATCTATTCAACTTTGAAAAAACCCACTGAAATTTTAAAAAATCTTCTTTCTTTTGAACTTTAAATGTCCTAAATTTTGAAAAAACCCCATACAATAATGAAAAAACCCACTGAATAATGAAATAACCTATTTAACTTTAAAAAAAAACTCCCTGAAATTGAAAAAAAAACACCATTTAATTTTAAAAACCTAGTTTAAATTTTGAAAAAAATCCATAAACATTTAAAAAATATCCTTAACTTTGAAAAAACACATTAAATTTTGAAGGAACTGCCAAAATCTTGATTTTTCTTGAAAAAACTCAAAAATGGGTCCAAAATGTGGTTTTTTTCACATGCTTTTTTTTTGAAAAAACCCATTGAGTCCAACCCAATTGGGTCCAATCCAGCCAACCCTGAGGATAGGGCCCTGTCAAAGAGGTAGAGTGCTACTGTTCGCTTACAGCGCTCGGCTCTAATTTGTGTCCACCTTAAGGTAGAGAGCCTGTATACGAGAGAGAAGCGACAACCCGGTATAGCGCGCTGATTGGTCAACAGCGTTTTCTGTTCGCAGGTTTCCCTCCATATAGGATTAGCATTGGAGCGAGACAAGCGGCATGATACAGTTTGGACAGAACTGGAGATTTGGACAGTTTTAACTGCGCGCAAGAATGCGCAGAGAGGCTTTTACGCGAGTTGTTGCCTCTCTCTCGTATACAGGCTCTCTAATGGCGGATTTACACCACTGCTGCAGAAACGACATCAGCGACTTTTTCGTAGTACTACCGACTGGCAAAAGATGGCGCAGCAATAGCCAGCGACATTTTTGGTTTTCTGGGATCTCGCGGATGTTCGTTGCTCGCTTATCCTTCAGTCCCTTTCTAAGTGACTTCATGCCAGACAGAATGTTAAAATTTTAATTTGAAAACAAAATACCAAGCCTATATATTCACAAGTAGCCGAAATAATTAACTGAGGCTGATAAACACATTTTTTCCGCTGTTGAAGTACTGATGAATTTTGTCATTTTAACTAGATGGCAGCACATGTTACGCTAAGTCAAAAGGCAGGCATCTTGTGACTAGGATTTAATTTCTTAGTTTACTCAATTAATCGGAACACTCTGGTTATGCAACAGCCCTGGAATTTCAAGGAAACACGAAACTTATATTAGAAGATAATTTTTACAGTTCTACTTGAGAAATTCAGACATCCCGAAACTTAGTACCGCCTCTAGAAAATGGCCGCCAGTGATCGCAATTATGTCGCAGCGATTTTTTCCCAGCGATCGTTTTCGAGGCTTCCTATTGGTCCTTTTGAAAAAATTTTCGTCGCTGTTGCAGCAAACCGAAAATGTCGCTTTTGCAGTAGTGCTGTAAATCCCCCATAAGGTAGAGTGCTTCTCACTTGCGTGCTTGAACCTCTTTCCACGAATTTTCCACCATGAAGTTCCGTGGAAGACGAATTTTTAAGGAAAAACAATGAGTAAAAAATTGCCCTGTCAAAGAGGTAGAGTAGAGAGCCTGTATACGAGAGAGAGGCGACAACCCAGTATAGCGCGCTGATTGGTCAACAGCGTTTTCTGTTCACCGCAGGTTTCCCTCCATATAGGATTTTACTCTGTTCAATTTGAACTGGCGCTTGAAAATATTTCCTTCCCCACCACCGATCGGTAACCATAGCAACTATCCTCGTCAAAGTGACGAAGGAGGCTTACTATTGGCTGCGCAAAGAGCGTAACTATGGTTACGCTTCTAGCTTGGGGGAACGCACTATTTCTCAAGCGCCAATTCTAAATGAATAGAGTATAGCATTGGAGCGAGACAAGCGGCATGATACAGTTTGGACAGAAATGGAGATTTGGACAGTTTTAACTGCGCGCAAGAATGCGCAGAGACGCTTTTAAGCGAGTTGTCGCCTCTCTCTCGTATACAGGCTCTCTAAGGTAGAATGCTGCTCACTTGCGTGCTTGAACCTCTTCCCGCAGGCGTCGCATGCGAACTGCTTCTCTGCGGAGTGCGTGCGTTGGTGCGACCGCAGGGCAGGAGAGTCCTTGAAGCGCTTTGGGCAGGAGGGACAGGGAAAAGGACGCTCCGTCTGGTGTTTCCGCAGGTGGACTCGTAGGTTGGACGCGTAGGCGGTGGCGTAGCTGCACTGGTCGCACGAGTGACGTTTCTTCTTTGGTTGCTGCTCTGATGATCTTTCTGATGAGATCATTCTTTATAGTAATGTAGGGTACTAAATACAGTAAACTACAGTGGCTAGAAGGGTATAGTGTGTCGTTCGAAGATGAAAACTGAAAAAAAAAATTACTCCTCCGCTTGGTGTCGCTGCTGTTAAACGTGCATATAGGCGCCTGCGCATTGCGAATCTCATTCTCAGCGGCTATGTTATTGTTTACGCCGTGTGAACGGTAATGTTTACGTTTGGCCGGCTTGGTGCTGAAAGTCGCAATGCGCAGGCGCCTATATGCACGTCTAACAGCAGCGACACCAAGCGGAGGAGTGAAACGAGGAGAAAAATTTTAGCATTGCTGGTATTGGCGAACGACACACTTTCCCCTTCTAGCCACTGTAATAGTAATGTAGGGTACTAAATACAGTAAACTCTCCTTAGTGCGTCCCCGCTTAGTGCGACTTCCCGCATATTACGACGTTTTTCTCCAGTCCCCCGAAGAAAAATCCCGGTTATTGCGCCGTCGAGTTCCTTTCAAGTAATGTATGAGCTAACAGAACCGTTGAAAACGCGAGTAGAACAATATGGTAGAACTGGTTTTTCCCAACCGCTCCCCTTTTTCCCCGAATGGTCCCCCGTTGCGCCCTCAAAAACAAGGAGGGCCAGTGTCTTGCAGGGCACGTGGGTTGTCCTGTGACAAATCAGAACACTCCCTGAATTAGAGTAAAAGTTTTCTTCCGGGCAATTAGGCCGTGGTCGAAAAGTGGATGTTAAAAGTCCAAACGTTTCGTCTGCAACTTCGGCAGACATTTTCACACCACTTTTCGACCACGGCCTAATTGCCCGGAAGAAAACTTTTACTCTAACCCATCCGGCCGTGAAAGCCTTTGTTCTTATACTCCCTGAATTTCTTGGAAATTCTCCTCCAATTCGACTTCCGCATTCCCTAGCTCAGTGTTCAGTCCACTGACTGGTCTCTGTTGTGTAAGTTCAGATACTGTATTCAGTATCCATTCTTTCTCCGGCATTTATTGTAGATTATACCAATAAAAGATGTAAAGGTAAGAATGTTTGTTCTGTTTTTAGAGGTTGTTCTTTCGTTTCTATTAATTTAGTGATAAAATCCCGCTTAAAAAGGTTTCTAGGTAAGATTAGGTATTACGGGTTTTAGGTATATATCGCCGAAACGGTGTTTTGAGGAATTCCGCATATAGCGTCGTACCGCTTATTACGACATTTTCACAAATCCCCTTGAACGGCGTACTAACGGGAGTTTACTGTATTTCCAAAACAATCGATTCCGGAATCGATATCAAGGAATCGAACCTTTGAAGGAATCGATTCCAGCAGGAATCGAATCTCATGAATCGTACTTAATTTTCTAATTAATATTGCTCACTAATTAATTAGTATTTTGATAATTAATTAATATTTTGCTGATTATTGATTGAATTAGTAATAATTCCTAATTATCCTTGATTTGTGATTGAAATAGATAAGCTCGATTCTACTTTTTCGATACTGGCCATAAGGAATCGATTCCAGGTTGGAATCGAACCTCAGGAATCGATTCCGGAATCGAATCGAACGATTCTTTAGATCCCTAATTATACGCAAAATTAAATTATTGAAAAAATCTGAAAATATCAGAAAAAGTCTGAAAATCTGACGAAAATCTGCCTGTCTTTATCTGCCTGTCTTTAAAGATAAAAATTTTCTTGATCTGCTTTCTTTTGCTATGGGGAGTGGGGAGAGATCATTCAAAATATTGGATCATTTGGATTTTGATGACGCGTTAGCGCAGAAAAGTTGTCTAAGGTGGCAGAGAGTACCTGGGATTTGTTTTTTCAGAACTTTCGGATAATATCTTGAAGTGCCACATTGGCCCCGAAGGTTCTCCATGTTATCCTATGGAGCACGCAAGTCAAAAGAGGCCATGGGGAGCCTAGTGGTTAAGGCATCGGCTTCGGGATCGGAGGGTCCCGGGTTCGATTCCCGACACCGATGAAGACCCGTCGAGTATATGCGGAGTACGTGCTCGTTAAATCTGTGGGTCCGAAAGTCCTGTGGTCCGTCATGGCGCAGTTTACCACGGGTCCAGGTCTCTGGAGACTACTTCCCTCCCCTTCAGATGCATGTCAAAATTGTGGAGGGGGCGATAGATGGTGGTGGCATCATCATCCGAGGCTTGAGGCGTAATCCTGCCATTCATTGGTCAGCAGTTTCTCAGGATCCGCACCCCCTTTGCCTTAAATCCTGTACGCTCTGCGGATGGCGCTTGGGTATTCCAAGTAGCATAAGAAACTACAACAGAGCCCACAATCAACATAATATAGATATTTAGGATGTTTTTCCAAGTTTTGTCGGGTAGCATACATCCAATAGGGTCCATGACTCGAGTAAAGACATTCATCGTGTGAACAGAGTAGGAATGAAAGGCGAAAAACCAATTTTTGCCGTTTTTGGCTTGCGCGCTCCACATAGGATAACATGGTGAACCTTCAGGGCCAATGTGGCACTTCAAGATATTACCCGAAAATTCTGAAAAAAAATCACAGGTACTCTCTGTCACCTTAGACAACTTTTCCGCACTAACGCATCACCAAAATAAAATAAAAAATTTTTTTTTCGATACACCCTACTGGGCATATCAACTATATACTAGACAGCAACTTAAGTTGAACCTACTACGTCACTAATAAACAGAGTAGTTCCCATCGCGGTGTCTGAATTTCGAGTGAACGTCCATTTTAAAATATGATTATTTCGTTAAACCTATGTATAAATGGTGTATTTTTATCGCGTATCGAAATTCCTCCTATCAACCCAACAGGCTTTGTGTTTACTCACTTTCTCCTTCCGCGTAGTGACGTACTGGGTTCAGGAAACGTTTCTGTGAAGTATAGTAAGTAGTGATGGGTAAATGAGGTGTGAGGTACCTCACTTGAGTGACTCACCTCTTGTCATGACACCTCACCACGAATAAGTGAGCCCCCTCAATTACCTCAACTCACTCACTTACATCATATGAAAAAGTGAGTTCTGCGAGGGATTGAGTTGTGTGAGGGGTGAGGTCTGAAACTGTGATAAAGGGAAAACTGACAGTAACAGAAGTTACTCCAGTTCTCTTCTCGCTGTAATGGGGGGGGGAGAAACCAGGGAACCTTTGGGGACAAAGGTCCATTTATGTTTTTGGAAATATAGAAACACCTCACTACTTACAAACACCTCACCGACACCTCAATACCTCACCACTCACCAACACCTCAAAGTGAGGTGGCTCAGCCTCACAACTCACTATTGAAAAATGAGTACCTCCCTCAACCAGGGTTGGCAAAAACACGGGGTTTTTTTTGAAAAAACCCAAGTGGGTTGGGTTTTTTCTATAAAACCCTGAAAAAACCCATATAAAACTGGGTTTTTTCGGAAAAAGTGTGGGTTTTTTCAAAATTAAGTGGTTTTCTCCTTCATAGTAAGTGGGTTTTTTCAAAGTTTTTATACTTTGAAAAAACCCACTGAAAATGTAAAAACACCCCTTTTTTTTTACTGAAACCTGGTTTAAATTTTGAAAAAACCCACTAAATTTAAAAAATGTCCTGAACTTTGAAAAAACCTATTCAATATTGAAAGAAATCTATTCAACTTTGAAAAAACCCACTGAAATTGAAAAAACACCATTTAATTTTTAAAACCTTTTTTAAATTTTGAAAAAAAACCCATTAAAATTTTAAAAATATCCTAAACTTAAAAAAAAACACATTAAATTTCGAAGGAACTGCCAAAATCTTGATTTTTCTTGAAAAAACCCAAAAATGGGTCCAAAATGTGGGTTTTTTCACATGGGTTTTTTTGAAAAAAACTCATTGGGTCCAACCCAATGAGGAAGTTGCATGATTTTTTTTTAATCGATTCCTCTTGCAAACATAAGCAACTACCCAAAATTTGAGGCCGATCGAGAAATTTTTTGATTGTCAAAAAAATTAACAAAAATCCCCTTTTTAAAAGCGCGAGAAAACGCCAAGAGTTTGGATGTGACGTCATCTTATACTAAACATTGTTGTAAAGCAATGGAGTTGATGGTATTGTTGACGTCATCTTATAGTTTAAACAATAAACGTTTTCAGTCGCGTGTTTTTTTCTCGACTTTTAAATTAAAATATTTAATTACCTGTACATTGAAAAACTGACTAGATATTTGATTTTACCATACAAAAAACCATACGGAACACTTGTTTGTTTTTTAAAATCTGACACATGCAACTTCCTTATTGGGTCCAATCCTGCCAACCCTGCCCTCAACTCACCAAAAATTTCTGAGCTACCCATCACTAATAGTAAGGGGAAAAAACCTTTCTTACTGGTTTCTACGGCAGAGGAGGTGGTGGACCTGGTGGCAGGCTTCTCCCCTTTCTCTTCCGTAGTAGGGGGTGGTTTCCCAGGGAAGTGGTTGCGCAGGTGGTACTTGAGCCTGAGGGCGAACGCCGTGGAGTAGTCGGGGCAGAGCGGGCAGTGGTACTTTGCGTCCCCTTCCAGGATCTTCTCTTTAGCGTGAGACTTGAGGTGCTTCTTCAGGCTGAAGAGCGTGCTGAAGATGCGGTCGCAACTGTCACACTTGAACACCCCTGGAAGAATGCATCCAAATGTATATTCTCTGGATGGTATTTAGGGTTTTTACCACCCTGTGCATATCGATTCATTGCCACCCCCTATTTTATTTTCTGTTTCAAGAACATACCCCCTAACATTTGACTCTCTTTCAACTCCCGTTGACCATCACCATTTAACTCACCTTTCTCAGAAATGGTGAAATTTTCCTGAAGCTCAGTTCAGGGTCACCGAGAGCCAAGTCAGGTCCCAGGGACCAATTCGAGAAGAGGGTCCCCAGAGACATATATACCACTCATTTCGAGGGAGTGGGCAAAATTTTTTACAAGATCTGGGCAAGATTTGAATTTTGCTCAACTTAAAAGTTTCGTTTTAAAGGGCCACGAGGGCCACGTCAAAAAGGGCCACGAGGCGTCGCGTAGAGTGCAGCGTGTTTTTGGAGCTCCCGGGAGATAAGTGTTTTTTAGTGATTTTCTTTTTTTATTTAGTTCAATCTTGAGTGTATATCTTGTATTTCTTTCAGCTTTTCTATTTCTAATAGTTTTAAAGCGTAATTTTGGTCCTAGGACTTGGTTTTTGATTTATTACGTTGGGTCGTTTCCACGTGTACAGTGGCCCACGTGGTTGGTTGTCTTACGCTTTCCTATAGTTTGGTTGAGCTGAGTTGAGTTGTTTGTTGACTTACCATAAAGTCATAGCATATTTAAATTCAAGCTTTATCTGTTTGCTTTTTCTGTGCAGGGTTTTTTCTGTATAATGACTTAGAACATTTTCTGGGAGTTTGATTGTTTTAAGGGTTGCTTTTTCAATGATCTCTTTTCTTTAGTGCTTATTCTGTAAGATTGATTTGGTGCTTTCACTGTTTGTTCATTCCTGTTTTTTACTTTTTCTGTATATGAACTGTTACTTTGTGTTAGCATGGGTATAGTAAGGATGCTAAAGGAGATGAGGACAGAGGGAGCTAGTGGGGATTTGTATGTGGAATGTGACTTGTGTGGGAATTTGGTTGGGACAGAAAAGGGTGGAGTGTCTGGGGTTAAGATGTTAGATGAGGTTAATTTTAAATGTAAGGGTTGCTTAGATGTGGCTGATTTGAAGAAGGAGCTGGAGGCTTTGAAGTCGAGGTTAGAGGAGGGAGTGGAAAAGGGTGTTCAGGCTGTAGATTTGGGAAAGGTAGAACAGGAGGAGGAGGTAGATAAGGTAACTAAAGGGATTGTGGTTGGAGATTCCATGGTTAGGGTTTTGGGAGACATTGTAGGGCGTAAAAAGCGCAATTTTGCAAGGTGTTGCTTGCCGGGCGCCAGGGCTAAACATGTAGTGGAGGCAGTTAAGAAGGGTGTAGTGAAGGGGGAGGAAAATGCTGTAGTGTGGGTGGGAACAAACGATGTCGGGAGGACCAATGATGTTGAGTTTGAGAGGGAGGTGGAAACACTTTTGAGAGACATTAAGTCTCATGGGGTAGAGGCTACAGTATTAGGGTTACTACCTAGGTATGGGGTAGATAATGGTAGGTTAAATCAAAGGGCCAAAAAGATGAACGGGTTGTTAAGGGAGTTATGTGAGAGGGAGAAGGTTAGATTCTTAGATGTTTGGAAGGTTTGTAGGAGGGAATGGCTGGGACAGGACAGTGTTCACTTGAGTCGTATAGGTAATAGGGAGGTTGGGAAGCTAGTTTTAAATACTTTAAATTCAAAAAACTAGTTTATGAGAGGGCAAGGCTAAAACCTGGTGGTTTAGGAAAATACTTTTATGGGAATAATTCAAAGGTATGTATTAGGCCATTTACATATGCTAAGAAATCTAATGGGAAAAAATTCAATAAAGTAAGTGATAACTATTTAAAAGTGTTTTATTGCAATGCTCGTAGCGTGAGAAATAAAATGGATGAGTTGAAAGGAATTGTGGAGGCTGAGGCTATTGATATAATAGGAATCACTGAAAGTTGGGCAAACAGTGAGGATTCATCAATTTTAAAGATAAATGGGTTTACAATTTTTAGGGATGATAGAATGGATAAGAAAGGGGGAGGTGTGTTAGTCTATGTGAAGGATTCTGTAACTTGCTCAGAATTGAAGTTGAACTGTAAGCCTGAGGGTATTGAATCAGTCTGGGTAAAACTAATAAACGATAAAGGGAGAGGATTAATAGTAGGAAATACATACAAACCTCCAGTCATCAGTGAACAACAGGATAAGGATTTGTGTAAATTAATTCAAGAAGTTTGTCAAAAGGGGGAGATTGTTTTAATGGGGGACTTCAATTATCCTAATATTGACTGGGCGAGCAACCATGTAGTTTCTGGAAAAGGATCGGAGTTTTTGGAAGTGGTTCAGGATAGTTTCCTCCACCAGATGGTCAATGAAGGGACTAGGGATAGGGCCATTTTAGATCTAGTTTTCACCAGTGATGAAGATAAGATCAGGGATTTAACCATAGGGGAAAATTTAGGAGATAGTGATCATAGAAATATTAGGTTTAGAATAAATTTCCAGCATACAGCAGTTTGTAATACAAGGATTATTCCAAACTTTAAGAGGGCTAATTTTCAAATTATAAGGGATGAATTAAAAGGGGCATTTAGTAAGGGTTTAAAAGAAGTTCAATCCTGCCAACAATGGGAAGAATTTAAAGGTGTTTTAAATAAGGTGATTGACAATAATGTTACATTTAGGCAAAAAGGAATAGGGCGTAAATTGACACCCATGTGGTTTTCATGGGAAACGAGAAAGGCATTGAAGTTGAAACAAAAAACCTTTAAATTGTACAAACGTACTGGGAAGGACAGTGATAGGGGGACTTATTTAAAGGCTAGGAAAGACTTCAAAAATATCAGTAGGAGGCAGAAGAGGGCTTTAGAGGAAAACCTGGCTAGGAATATCATTAAAAACCCAAAAGAATTTTATGCTTATGCAGGGGAGAACAATAAGTTAAGTTCTACCTTGGGGCCATTAAAATTAGGTGAGGACACATTTATTCAGGATGATATAGGTATGGCAAAGGTGTTGAATGATTTTTTCATGGAGGTATTTAATAAGGATTTTAAATTAACGGGTGACTATGCATTAGAGGATAATGGTAGGGTGGAAATTCCGGACTGTAGTTTTAATAGGGAGGAAGTAATACATCTTTTAAGAAGCATAAAGCCAACTAAAGCTCCAGGACCAGATGATGTTTATCCAAAAGTGCTGGTGGAATGCGCAGAGGAATTAGGGGACATGATATTGACAATATTTAAATCAACATACGATTCTGGTTCGGTGCCAATAGATTGGAAATTAGCCAATGTAACTCCAATATATAAGAAGGGGCCAAAATGGGATCCAGGTAATTATAGACCAGTAAGCTTAACATCAGTCATTTGTAAGATTTTCGAAACCATACTTAAAAAGCATATAATAGTATACTTGGAAGAGGGTAACTTACTTTCAGACAATCAGTTTGGATTCAGGAAGGGTAGATCCTGTCAAACTAATCTTTTAAAGTTCTATGACGGAGTAACTAAGGAGTTGGATCAAAAACATAGTGTTGACATAGTTTACATAGATTTTCAAAAAGCATTTGATAAGGTTCCACACGAGGCATTGCTACTCAAGTTAGAAAAATTGGGTATCAGGGGTAAAACATTATTGTGGATTAGGAATTGGTTGATAGGTAGGAAACAGAGGGTGCAAGTCAAGGGTAATTATTCACAGTGGGCAGAGGTCATGAGTGGGGTGCCACAGGGGTCAGTATTGGGGCCAATTCTCTTTATAATTTTCATTAACGATATTAGTCAGGACATTAGGAACAAAATCAGCATCTTTGCTGATGACTTAAAAATATGGGGTAGGGTAGATACTCAGGAGCAGGTACAAAATTTACAAGGGGATCTTGATATAATATCGCAATGGGCTGAAAAATGGGGTATGTCCTTTAACATAAGTAAATGTCAGGTACTTCATATGGGTCGGGGGAATGGTAGGGCAGAATTTTTTCTGCAAGGGGAGAAAGTTAAAGAAGGTAATATGATCAAAGATTTAGGGGTGATTGTAAATGCGGACTTTAAATGGGTTCAACAGTGTTCATCTGCTAGTAAAAAGGCTAATAGGATATTGGGATACATTAAAAAAACTGTTTCGTCCAGGTCCGAGGATATAATTTTGCCACTATACAGAGGCTTGGTGAGACCTCATCTAGAGTATGCTGTTCAGTTTTGGTCTCCATACTTAAAAAAAGATATTGATTCAATTGAAAGGGTTCAGCATAGGGCTACTAAAATGGTCAAGGGTATATCCAGTCTAAGTTATGAGGGAAGATTAAAGAAGCTAAATATGTTCACTCTAGAGAAAAGAAGGATTAGAGGGGATTTGATTCAACTTTTTAAAATGGTAAAGCAAGGGGACACAGAGGGACTAGATTTCAATACGGGTAATAGAACAAGGGGTCACAATTTCAAATTGAATAAAGTAAAATTTAAGACGGAGTGTAGAAAGCATTATTTTTTTAATAGGGTAGTGGATAGATGGAATGCGTTGCCTGAAACAATTGTAAATTCAGGAGGGGTAAACGAGTTCAAGAGGAAAATTGACAGATACTGGGATTCCGGTAGTTAGAGTTAAAAAGACTGGACCAACCTTGCTGGGCTTACGCCTGTAGTTGGTCGACTTGATTTGTATTTGTATTTGTTTTCTTGATAGTAATACCATGAGTAACTAGAACTATAAAGGCATGAAGGGGATCGGGGGAAATCCCCAGAACATTTTTGGAAATTCGACTCTTAAAACCCTCTCGGCAACAGATCAAAAAAGTGGAAAAAAAACTTCTCAATACATCCAAAATGCCCCTATAATTTGTCTGGAAAAATAATTTTTCTTGTGTGCACTCCTTCCTAGTTATTTTTAGGAGCCTCATATGAGGCCATATTTTTTTCATTTTAACAGAAAATACTTGGTTTAGAACTTATTAAAAGACATGGCCATAATATTAGAAGGTTACGAAATAAGAAAATATCTACCAACCTATAAAAAAATGTTCTACAGAAGCTAGTATTTTCTCTTCCCAAGCATCACGGCTTAAAATGTAAACATTGAGGTATAAATCATCTTGCTGCCATTTAGGAACGTATTTCAGAAACCATGTAGAAGTCTGATATGTGATCTACATGAATCAGTGAAGTCACTGATGAAAAGAAAATAAATTTGCGTGTTTACATCATACCAAAATTGAGCTCTTAAGTTGGAGCCTCTCATATGAGGCCCAGGGTGGCGAGAGGGTTAAAAAATGTTTTAAACACGAAAAATGGAAAACAAAGTCTCTTACCTATTTCCTTATCCTTATCAGCTTCTGCAGTCTGCTGTTCCAGAATCCTCTTCAGCTGTTCCGAGGCCGAGGCGAGTCTCTCGTCGGCTTCCTTGCCCTTCTTGTCAGTGGATTCGCTCAGCTCCTGGATCATGTGCTCCTCCAGAATGTGCTTCTGCAGTTCCGCCGACGAAGCGTGCCCTTTGCCGCATCCGGAGCAGCTGAAATCCTCCGTTTCTTTGCCTCCCGTCTTGTTGTCCAACTTTGAATCTTCTTTTCTTCCCATCTTATTGTCCAACTTAGAGTCTTGTTTGCTTCCCAGCTCGTTGTCCGACTTCGAAGCGTCGATTTCCTTGCTTCCGGCGGTCTCTTCCTTCTAAAATCAAATCAAATCTTTATTAACACAACACACAAATCACAGAGAAAAATCCCAACAGAGGGTCCAAAACGATATATTCAAAAGTTGGATGGATATGAGGGCGCCACGAGGAACTAAATGATTGACAGAGAGATCAAACCTGTGATTGGCTGTCACTCAATCTTCTATTTTCGAAGGAAAAAGTTTTTCTCAACCAATCAATTGGCTTTCCCCCACCGCCTCTCGTGACGTCGATGCGATCGCAGCGCCAAAAAAGCCCCACATCCATCCAACTTTTAGTTTTCCATTAGCGCCTATGGTGACGGACTCACTGTTCTAGTACTCTGTGACACAAATACAACAAGAACACATAGAGCAAACATACAAAAAAATAGAAAAATAGCTACGTGGTACCAAAAGAGCAAAGCTCGTCCATGGTACCAAAAATAAAAAATTCTTAATATGGCAACAAATCAGGGCTGACTACTGCATTATTTTAAATGTTGCTTCAGTATCAGTTATTCCATTTATAAAGTCATCCATTCCAAATTCAAATTTATTGTTAGTAGATTTACGATTTTGATTTAATTTATTAAAGAGATAAGGGCCTCCTAAAAAACATGAGATTTGTGAAATATTTCTTTTTTTGACACTTGGGTATAAAATAATTTCCCTGAATATTTCTGAGTGCGAAGTTAGGGGTCATCCATAAATTACGTGAGGTGTTTTTTCCAAAATCTGGACCCCCCCTCCCCCCTTGGTGAGATTTTGCTGAACCCCCCCTCCCCCCAAGTGAGATTTACCTACAACCTTTAAAAATAATTTTCTATCCAATTCGTTTGCATTTTGAGGAAAAGAACATTATTCCGCCTAAAAATCACCACAGTATCTTATCTGTGGGTATTATTCCTTTCTCAAACTTAAAAAAAATTGTTTAATTTCGAACTTAAAAAGTTGACGTGAGTTTTTCACCGACCCCCCCTCCCCCCTTGGTGAGATTTGGTGAGACTTTTCCAAACCCCTCCCCCCCTTTTTGACCTCACGTAATATATGGATGCCCCCTTACTGGATTTAATTTGATAGAAAGATTTGTTGTTGAAGATGAAAAGAAGCAAGGGGCCGTTCAAATATTACGTAAGCACCTAAGGGGGAGGGGGGTTGCTCTTTGCTTATTTTTGCTGACAAGGGGGGAGGGGGGGTTAAAAATGACCAAAAAAGTGCTTACGTAATATTTGAACGGCCCCCAAGCGGAAAATAAAAATTTCTCTAACATTAAATATCTCGACCGTGTTCTTCCGTTTCGGAACGGGGGGCTTCGGCGTTTTGGGTGATGGCGACTTCGATGGAGTTGAGTGGTTTCTTCGTAGGTGGGCGTCCAGGTGTCGCTTCTGGACGAACGCCTTGTCGCAAAGTTTGCACCGATGCGAGTGCGTCCGACGCATGTGGGCAGCGAGGCAGGAGCTGTGTCGCGTCACGTAGAAACAGCGTCTGCATCGGTGCTTCCGTTTCTCGTGCCTTCTCCTCTTGTGTCGCACCAGGGAAGGCAGGGAGGGGAAGAGGGTGTCGCACACATTGCACTCGAAACTGCCCTTTTTTACTGAAAGAAAATATTTATTACTTTATACAGTATACTCTTGTTGTGTCCCTTAGTCTATACTCTATTCATTTAGAATTGGCGCTTGAGAAATAGTGCTTTCTCCCACGCTAGAAGCGTAACCATAGTTACTATCTTCGAGCAGCCAAGCCTTCTTCGTCACTTTGACAAGGATAGTTGCTATGGTTACCAATCGGTGGTGGGGGAAGGAAATATTTTCAAGCGCTAGTTCAAAATGAACAGACTATAACCCAGGCAAGGGTGAGTTTTCCTGCCCCTTTTCTTATTAATAAAGCTGGATAGAGAATACAATTCAAAATTTATTAAAAGAACAATCAATCGTTAAATGACACTACACTAAGTTTAAAAGTTTAAAACCCTTTTAACACAATCCTCGAGGAGAAGAACCAAAAACATACAATACATGAACAGAAGAAAAGGTCGAAAATTTCATATTTAAAAGGAAAGGCCAAGAAAACCTCACAACAAACGAGAATACCCCCTGGGAAAAAAAGGTCCAAGTGCTGCGTCCAGAAGCTTATTTAAGAAGCCAAAATTTGCATACAATTTCTATTCATGGCCAAAAGGAAATTCAACAATAAAGCTACAAACCCTTGAACAAATAAATTCTAAGGTTCGATTCCAACAGAAAAGGTTGTGCTGGACACAACACTCTCGATGTGACTAACTTTGCTATGCTGAAAACCAGAACTTTACCATTTTCCTCCGCGGCATTATATATTTCTCTAAAGTTGAGCTGGTCAGGATGAAAGTGGTCTAAGTCCGTTATAAAGTCAATTTAAAGCACTTTCAGTTGAAATTTGATAAAAGTTGTTTATTTTGGTTATGGATTGTCTTTTTTAATTTGATTACTTTTTTATAAATTAATGAATAGATTTTTTGCCTTTTTTACTTTACTTGGGCTGCTTAGGGAACGTACCCATACTACGTGACCCATTTTTTACTATTTTTGACCCCCTCCCCCCCTTGATGACCATCCATCCGTAGTATAGAGGCCATGACCCCCCCCTCCCCCTTTAATTTTCACGTAGTAAATCATAAATACGGTTTTCAATCATTTTTTGCAAACAGAAAGTTTAAAAAACTTAATTTGGCTTGATTTGTATAATTTTAATTAATAATTTGGCTTAATTTGGCTAATTTCACTAATTAAAGTGGTTTAAATCTGTCGTAATGACTATAGGAAATTGACTACGTGACGAAACCCTAAGCCCCCCCTCCCCCCTGTGACCAAGCGTGGTATTTTGAAGACCCCCTCCCTCCCCTGAACGGGTCACGTAGTATGGGTACGTTCCCTTATTAATAAGCTAACATGACATACTTGCCAACTTCTGAAAACTTACATCCGTAAAACTTTTTGCATAACATTACAAAACTACAACACTCTACAACTTGAAGCTAACAAGCCTGAAAAAAAACATACGCGAATTCCAATCTCGATAAAGTTGTTTTTTCCGCATTGCGAACGGAACACGAGAAGAAACAAACTTCACGGGTGAGCCGTCGAATCCGAAAAAAACTTGCAAAAAAAAAAGCCAAATTTCACTCAATAAAAGGGACAAAATTGAGAACATCGTTTACATCACGAGTGTTTTGCGTTTACAAGGATAGTTAAGTGGCCAAAAACGCAAAATCCGTAATATTTTTCAATCAATCCGTAAAAGTTGGCAAGTAAGGGCCGGATGCAACTCCGTTTCGTTACGTTCTAAGGAACCGTATTTCACCGTCATCCACCGTACAACGGTAACGTCAGATCAGGAGCAGGCGTCGGCCGTTTCATCCGCTGCCGTTTTCCTCTGATTGGTTGAAATGCCCGATGACGTAGCTCCATTTATTTATTCCAACCAATCAGCGACAAGCTGGGCAAATGACTAAAGAAAGCGATAGTTGAGTTGTTTGGAAGTAGGATTCGACCAGCTTCAACCGTCAACCAAATCGTCGTAAAACGGAGTTGCATATGGCCCTAAGACATGAATTAAAAAAAACCTTAAGTTTCCTTCTTTTCTTGTATTGTTGTTTCAGTGTCTTCTTTTTCCAAGTACTTAACTTGGGTTGCCCGTGTTATTATTGTAACACGGGTGCCACTCTTCAAAAATTGCATGACGGAACTTTAAACTATCATTTTACCCTAGTCTAGCAATTTGTTTCAAATTGAAAAAAAAACAACTAAAAATCATCATTAGAACAATTAAATAGTTCCTTAAATTTTAAGCTAATAAAGCTGTATCTGAGTAAAACCGGCTTATTTGTGAACAAAATGAGCTACATAAGTACTGAAATTTAGTACAAATAGCTGCCAATTGATCACTTTGGCTTTCAATATAAGAGGGACGGAATTCCGTTCACAGGACTTTTAAAAAGACAGAATTCCTTTCTTAGAACGGAAGAGTGGCACCCATGTTAATAAGCTAACATGATTTTTTTTTAAAAACTTAGGTTTACCAATTTTCTTTTCTTTCTTGCAGTTTTTCTTTCCCTTCAATTTAGTGGTCGACTTCTCTTCCTTCTTGGAATGTTCCTCCTTTTCCTTCACGGAATCTTCTTTCTCCTGCTCCTCGTTATACCTTTTCCTACCAGCCCTTCCCTTCGTTTTCTTCTTTTCCTCCTTTTCAAAAGAGTATAATTTCAGTTTGATCCGTTAGATTTTAAAACAATGCTGTTTACAAGGTGGCTACAGAAACTGAGAAAACAAACTTTGTCCAAAACTTCCCCCAAAATATGTCTCCATATTTTCTCATCAAAATTTACCCCAAAATGTCCCCATATTTTCATTCCAGTTTATGTTACTACTTAAGTACAGAATATGTTTTATATAATATAGTTATCTTAATTATTAAACTTCTGTGAGGTTAAAACAAGAACACAATTTTTAGTTAGTATTACCAATCCTTTCACGGAAACGTTGTTTTTCCTGAATAACAATAAAAACACAAAGAAAAGCCAACTTTCAGGTCAATCTTGATTTTTTGGCATAGATCCGTAGTTTTCCTCTAACCACCCGTAATTCCGTAGTTTTCACCAAATTTTTCCGTAGAACTTGGAGGGTATGATATTGTTACCGGCCAAAAAATATTTGTTACAAATAACAACTTGGATTTGTAGTTTTTCTATATAAACTTGGGCAAATACTTCCCCAAAACTGCCTTAAATTCCCCTGCCCTGAACCATGTTCGGGCGTTCGGACATATTCTGCACCCCTGCCTTACTTTTCCCTAATTTCTGGGACTAACTTGCAGCTTTTCCCTGATTTACGGGAGAACTAATTTCATTCATTATCTGGCTTTCTCTGTACTTCGAACCATTATTACGTGCATACAACATAATTAAAAAATCACTACCCCTTGTAATTTAAAATGAAAAAATAGTACATAACTAAAATAATAAAACTTGATTTTGACTTTTAGTGTTGCTTGAGGAGCTCAAGAGTTGTATGAGATGCAGAATATTTTCCTCATTGAGCTAAGAGAAGTAAAATATATTCGCAAGGTTTCGTAGGAAGAAAAATTGTATTGGAAAAAAAAGATTTCCAGGTTCTGTAGCCACCCTGTGTTAACATCTTCAAAGCAGTTTTTTACACACCTACTAGTTGTAAATCAATCATTCTAAAAACTGCTTGGTATGGTTTAAGAAGTAATCTATCTCAAACAACGAAAAAGCTCAATTTCATTGACATTTTTTTGCATACCTTTTACCTCATTTTGCTTCCTTATCAAGTTTAGATCCAAATTAAAATTCATAGCTTGAATATTTCTGCACTTATCTCGTAAAGATAGATTAGAAGGATAAGTTTTTTTTGTTTTTAAATTGGTTAACTTCCGAGAAAACTTTTTAGCAATATGTTGTGATGCCCTATTTAAGGATTGATTTATATAAATCCCTCTGTTAACTCTCTGCTATTTTATTTCCCTCATATTAATTATAATAACATTAATTCATGTTAACCCTCTGACTAAGCATCCCGCAATTTCCACAGGCATATGGTTTTCTATTGAGGATTACATCTGATATAGAGTATTATAGCGATGAATCTGATCATGATTCAATAAACTTGCTCAATCAACTAAATACTAGAAATTAACCGTAATTCAATTGAAATTTATAATTTTGGTGATAACATCTGAAATCGGTTTTTCTGGCAACTAGGTTTCACATGATAAAAATCTACATAAAAAATCTTTTCAAGAAAGAAATATGCATTTTTCAATACCCCAAAATACATATAGATTTAAAATATGCAATAAAAAGACACTATTTTTGAATTGAGTTCGGTTTACAAATTGAGCAGTCAGAGGGTTAATTAATATTTTCTGAAATCTGATATATGTAAACTGCCTGTTATGGCTACTAACCTCCTTTTCGGAATCTTCCTCTTCGGTGTCTTCCAGCTCGTAGCTTTTCCTTCCTTTTGCAGCTTTTCCCTTTGCTTTCTCCTTATCCTTATCTTCCTCTTCCTTTTCAATATCCTTCTCGAAAACTTCTTCTTCTGTGTCTTCCAGCTCGTTGTTGTACCTTTTCCTTCCTTTGGCAGCTTTTCGCTTTGCTATCGGTGCTTTCTCCTTATCGATTTCTTCCTTATCCTTATTGATATCTTCCTTATCCTCTTCTCCCTTATCGGAATCTTCCTCTGCGGTGTCTTCCAGGTCATACCTTTTCCTTCCTTTCGCAGCTTTCCCCTTTGCTTTCGGTGCTTTCTCCTTATCTTCCTTATCCTTCTCCGCATCTTCCTTTTCAATATCCTCCTCGGAATCTTCTTCTTCGGTGTCTTCCAGCTCGTACCTTTTCCTTCCTTTCGCAGCTTTTCCCTTTGCTTTCTCCTTATCCTCATTGATGTCTTCCTTATTCGCCTCTTCCTTCTCAGAATCTTCTTCCTCTTCGGTGTCTACAAGCTCGTCGTTGTACTTTTTCCTTCCTTTCGCAGCCCTTCCCTTCGCTTTTGGTGCTTTCTCCTTATCCTTATCTTCCTTCTCTGCATCTTCCTGTTCAATATCCTCTTCTCCCTTATCGAAATCTTCTTCCTCTTCGGTGTCTTCCAGCTGGTCGTTGTACCTTTTCTTTCCTTTGACAGCCCTTCCCTTCGCTTCCCTCGGCGCCTTCTCCTTATCTTCCTTTTCCTTCTCAGCTTCTTCCAGCAGCGGCTCGAGCACCCTGTGCTTGTGCTCGTGGTTCTTGAGCTTGTAGAGCAGCTGGAATCGCTTGGAGCAGAATCCGCAGGCGTAGGGCAGCACCCCTGAGTGCAGCCGCTCGTGGCGACGCAGCTCCGTCCCCCCTACGAAGCCCTTGCCGCACGTGCCGCACACGAACGGACGCTCCCCCGTGTGCAGACGAAGGTGGCGCTTCAGCTTGCACGCCTCGAAGAACGCCCGACCGCACACCTGAGGGAAACAAAACAGATTATTTAAACTTTTCAATACGGCAGGACAAAACCTTAATATTAAACAATACTATTTTCGTTCCGCAAACTTCAGGGATCCCGATCCTTACGACTAGAAGCTAACCCTACTTATAACTATGAGATATTTCACACAATTATCATTAGGCTTACCATACGTCCGGGTTTACCCTGGACAGTCCGGGGTTTTTAAAGCTGTCCGGGGAAATGTCCTGGGTCGAAAAATGTCCGGGGTTTCAAGCATTTAGGATTTCCCAGTCATTTTTAGGTAAAAATCCCAACCAAGCTGTTTAAAATTGCGCTTTTTTACATTTTCTAACGTCTGTTTTACTTCAGAAACTTACTTTCTGTTAATTTGTGATAAAAATTAAGTAAATCAAGCAATTTTTGAAAAAGTAATGTTAAAGGAAAATATAAAATCTGATATTTCTGATTAACGTTTATTAGTTTGAATAGTTTTTTTCTTAGTTTTTAATCTTTGGTAGTTTTATATAGCACTTATAAAGAAATTTCAAAACTATGTCCTGGGTTGGACCCAGAAAATATGGTAAGCCTAATTATCATATTTAAGTTTCATATTATTACCTGAATGGGCGATAACACGTCAAACTGGATAAGGGGCCATTCATTAATTACGTAAGGGTCCCGAGGGGAAGGGGGGTTTGAAAAATCTCTACATACTCTTACTTGGGGGGACAGAGAGATCGACAGTACACCAACTCTGTCTGTCACTCAATCTTCTTTCGAAGGAGAAGGAAAAAGTTTTTCTCGCCCAATCAGGCTTTTTTCCCCCCGCCTCCCGTGACGTAGATGCGATCCCAGCGCCAAAAAATCCCCCCCATCCATCTAACTTTTCGATTTACATTAGCGCCTATGGTGACGGACTCTCTGTTTTAGTACTCTGTGAAGTAATCCTTCATAAGGCTGAAAAATGTAACAACAAGAAAGGAAAAAACAAACAAACCTCGCACAGGTGTGGCCTCTCCCCGTTGTGCATGCGCCGCTCGTGGCTCACCAGACACGCCTTCTTGTCGGTGGAGAAGGCGCAGTGCTGACACTTGAAGGCGGCGTTGGCGGGGGCGTGGCCAAGACGCCGCTGGTGACGCTTCAAATCGGCAGAGGAAGAGAACAGGCTGCTGCACGCGACACACTTGAACTCTGAATAAGGGAAAAAAAACGCTTAATATCAAACACTACTATCTTCTAGAAAACTCCAGTTCTCAAGCGTCGCCTCCAGCCATGGACCGGTTTCGTCCTTGTTAGGACTCATCAGCACGGCATAGGAAGGCAACTCAAGAGAGTGGAGGGAGAGCTTTTAGTCTAGCCGACTATGTCGGAAAAAGTGGTGACCATTGATTAGTCCTCCACTATCTGCCATCTCTTGCGTTGCCTTCCTATATGCCGTGCCGATGAGTCCTAACAAGGACGAAACCGGTCCATGGCTGGAGGCGACGCTTGAGAGCTAGAGTTTTCTCAAACAATCCTTTAACCAGTGATAATGGTGATGAACTCTTCTTTTCACTACTATCTTCGTTCGGCAAACATGGGGAAAATCGATCGTATCGTTGTAGAAGCTCATTTGATTGGTTTTGATCTTTCCAGCTCGATGATGTCAGCGCTTATGAACCAATCAAATGAGCTTCTCCAACGATCCGATCGGGATTCCCGCACGGAGATAGTTTGATATTAAGGTGACAAATGTCGAAACACAAGAAGGTGTTTTCGGTTACTCCTTTTCGACTTTTGTCGAATAGGACTATAAACGATATGATCATGCTCAGGCCCCAGCTTTAGAAAGAGTCTTCCAGTCACCATATGTGTGTAACCACAGCAAAAGGAATATCATCATTGAGATCCAATAGTACTGTCAAGAATGGAGTACTAGCTATATTAAATTATATCGCTTTGTTTTAAAAATTTATCCCTATCTAACTGTAGCATCCATCTCCCATGGTTTGAAAGTAATCTCGAGAGGAATAAGTTTGGAAATAAGTTAACTGAGAGTGAGCATGATAGTATTTCCCCACCTTGTAAATAGTTAAATTGTAAACAAATCAGGGTTGAAAAAAAAAACATGTTTTTTTAAGTAAAAAACAAAAAACGTGTTTTATTTGTTTTAAACGTGTTTTTTTTGTTCAAAACGTTTTATTTGTTTTTTTTACCCTCGACATAGAAATGATAAAAAATCCATGATTTTTAAAAATTTAAATTTGACTTTTCAAATCGAAATATTAGATTAATAAAGCTATACTTTTAAATACACCACAAACAGTTCGTTCTTTTAAATGATTTTTGTAAGTTTTCTTCACAGTATCGTGCTCTTTATCAAGCAATGTACTACTGCCTATGTCATGGTGGTTTTGTGGTTTGTACCCAAGCCTTATACTTGGCACCATCTTTTTAAGCTCTGGGTGATCCATGCATGAAAATAGTTAGTTTGTCGCCTAAATAAAGGGAGCAACTTGCTATAAACTACATGTGTTTTAAACAATGTTTTTTGCTTTGTTTTAAACATAACAACCCTGAAACAAATAGTAAATTCCAACCTCCACGAGTTCTCCTGATCTAATAATCTTCCATCCCAACTCTACTGTGACCTGCAACAGAAGGGTCGAAGAGTTTGCCTTGACTGGAGCCAAGAAAGATAAGTACACACATTCCAGTTCACCATCCTCTACCCTATCGGGGTAAATACTATCAGATCAATCTACTCATTACTATCATTTTAAGATCTAATAATTCTGTTTAGAAGAAATTCAGGTCCATTTTCAGACACTCAGTTGACAATTAGGTTGTTAGTAGCTATGTCTTGTCCATAATAAATATGTCTTCAGTGGACTGACCAACTCAATTTTACTACCGTTTTTCGGTACCTTCACAATTTCACCATTTGATAAAAAGGTACTTTCACAAATTCACTTTTAGCTAAAAAGGTACTTTAACGCCATATATTTTTGAAAGAAAGTTATATAGGAAGCTATGTTATCTTAATAGTTAAATTTTTATCCATTCTAGACTAAATTTTCTTTTGTTTTTAGTGTTTAAAAATGTTTTACTTGTCATTTAGAAGAAAAATTTTCACAAATTAGCACTAAATTTTCACAAAATAGGTAGGGTAGGTGGGGGCAAAGCCCCGCAGTTTTCAGTATTTTTAACATTGTGATCGATAGGGGGTAGATAATCCCGAAATTTCAATTGGAGGTGTTAGATT
The DNA here is from genome assembly GCA_024610705.1 of Tetragnatha versicolor. Taxonomy (NCBI): domain Eukaryota; kingdom Metazoa; phylum Arthropoda; class Arachnida; order Araneae; family Tetragnathidae; genus Tetragnatha; species Tetragnatha versicolor. Next base: position 406,545 of record JANDEH010000037.1, on the reverse strand, counting down.
GAGATGTTACCTACAAAACCAATCCAAATTTATACTTTTATCGATAGTATTTCAAGAGAAATTGACAATTTAGTAGAAAAAAAAATTGCGGGTCTTTGCCTCGCAAAATGGGGCAAAGACACGCACTTTTGAATTTTCGTGTTCAAATGAAATAAACATGGATAAACAAAATGTTTCATCATAAAAACACTAGATATAATCATCTTAATATAGTAGAGCCCCTATTATCCGCGGAATTGGGTGCTAAGGGTACCGCGGATAGCTAAAATCGCGAATAACCCGAAAAAAGGCCAAAAATGAGGTGAAAACACGAAAAAAAATATTTCAGCATAAAAACTATGTTTCATTGTTCAAAAAACATGATTTGTAAAACTTTTAAAATGTGTACAGTACAGCAGAAACCTTTGCTCTACATCTAAAATCTCTCTAATGTCGTCTAAAATTTACCCTCATCATTAAAATTTTTTTTTCGTAGCAATCGTGGATCATCCGCTCGCGGATAATGGATTTCTAATATATTGTTTTAATATTTTTAAGTTAACCAACAATATTAAACATAGATATAATCTGTTTTAATGAAAATTGTCAATCTGTTGTAGCAATTCATTTCAAAGTGCCCAATATCTTTCAAAAGGGAGAAAAAAGGGTTTCCGTTTGAGGATTGACATCTCAGAAACCTTTATTCAACTTTTTAGCAGGGATGAGTTTGGTGAAAAACAAAAAAGCTGAAACCAAAAATCCAAAATTTTACGCGTAACACATATCAGGGATGTTGCACACCTTCAAGAATTTTGTAACAGCTAAACTTAAATTTTGTAGCTTATTTTTTTGTTTTAGGTTTGATATTTTGCATTATAAAATTAGAATTTAGTCAAATATTTTATTTAGAGCCTACATATAATCTGATTCTCAATAGCTCGACAAACAAAGGCATGTTTACAAGATAATATTAATTGAAAATACTTTCTGACTTCATAAAAAAACTTAAAGCAAAGAACTCAGATTGCACATATTTAAGTGAATTGTTTAAAAATCTATTAAACCTTCTCCAGATTAAGGGCAGACCTTCCAACATTGAAAAACAAAATGTATTTTTATATTCCTTTTATTCATACCATATATTAAATTAACTTGATAAAAATCAAATGAAAAAATCTTTTCTACAGATTTGTATGAATCTATAGAGAATAATACATTTAATTTACAAATGTTTTACTTAAATTTATTAAAATATCTAAGTAATTTTTTTATTTATAATTTTTTTCAAATAAGAAAGAATGTAGTTTGCACGAAGCTATTGTGAAAATTAAACCGATTTATCCTCTGGAAAAGCTTTGATCAATTCCTAGACTGAGCAAGAGCTCAATAGGTATTAATGGGAATTAAACATGAGTGTCAAAGACCTTTATTTTGTTAAGTTTTGGTCATATTTTTAGGTGAAATTTGCATTTTCTTAACTCAATATAAAAAAGTTGTGAATTATAGAGTTCCATGTACACAAAAGGGGGTCTGGGGGTCTTCCCCAGAAAAATTTTGGAAATTTGACCCAAAAACACGGGTTTAAACTTGTTTTAGACACATAGTCCAATTTTTTTGGAGGAGGGGTAGGGTCCCCTGGCCCCTTTATAAATGCCCCTGATAATATTATGATCTTTTAAACAGATTATGATCTAAAAGGATTAAAAAAACCACTGCATTATTTTCTTATAAAGTTGCTAGCGATTTTTCAGTAAAAATTTACAACTTATAAAATCCTAAAGTAAAATCTGAAGAAATGCTGACTAAAATCGGGAAAAAATTATCTGAGATGTTTCACTAGACCTAATAGTCTCCTCTGATTCCTATTAGGCTTTTCTGCATCGCAATTGGAACGAAAAAAAAAGCAAACTTCAACTAGGCACCGGAAAAACGGGACTTTCGCGAAAAATCGCAATTTTTCGACATTTTCAGAGAATATGATCCTAAACACCGGACTTTTTGGTTTCTGACCGCAGTAAAGTTGGTTTTTCTACATCGTAATAGAGACGCAAGAAACGGACTTCAATTTGGCGCCCACCACGGCCGTCCAAGAAACATCGCGGGATGATACGGAATACTCCGCGAGCAAAACGAAACCGGAAAAAACGCGATTTTTCCGACTTTTTCCCGCGATAACTCGTAATTTTTCTCGGAAATCTGGAAAATTTAAAAAGTAGGGATTATCTGAAGAAATCCAAATCAGTTCGCGGGCCGCAGGTTATGCATCAAGAATATCTCTCAGTGAAAAGGCTCAAGTTTTTCCACAATACCCAAATGCGAGCCGACTTTACCGAAGGTTACGTCCATCTTTAGGTTGCATGTTAGAAACAGCAAGAATAAAAAGTTTTTCCATAATACAGTAAACAAACGAGAAGAAGGCGTCTTTACACGCTGCGTTGTACGAACCTATCGCCGATGCGCGTGCGAGGTAGGAATGCCGAAGACAAAATACCGGGAGATGGCGGAAGTTTTTTTTTCTCTGAAGTAGAAGGAGACGGGAAAAACGGATTTTTTCAGGATTACAAAAAGCGGATTTTCATTTGAAAAGCGGAATTCTTAATTTTCAAAAAAATAAAAAAAGCGGAATTCCGCCACAGGGCGGAAAAAACTCATCCCTGTTTTTAGGGACCCTGTATATTCTAATTTCCTTTTGGGGTGATTTCCCAAAGTTTTGACGATGCGGGTATTTGCCCCAAAACACCTGCGGGTATTTGCCCCGTTTCACTTTATTTTGAAAAACAAGCCTTATTATTTTTAGAGACATGCTAAGGAAATTATTTTAAGACGAAACTGAAGCTCAAATGCTATCTTATCATTGGCTTATTTGTTTGTATTTCTCCTGAATCCCTATTTTATGTAATGTTTAAGTAAAAGATCAGAAAAATTACATCAAAATGATGAAAAACAAACTTACAGCATTTTTTCAACTCATGAGTGACTTAGGGGTACGAACTTTCGTAGAATGATAGGTCACAATAAGACAAACCAACCACCTGGTTTTCAACTTTTGAATCGATTATTAACAATTAAAAATCGCGGTGCGTGGTTTTGCCCCGTGCGGGTTTTTACCCCCACCTACCCTACCCCTTTAAAAATCCTAGACAGACCCCTGGTCTTGGTATTAAGCTCTGTATAGTCCCTGTTTTTCTGTTGCTAGAGATTTTTTTCTTCCACTGGCTTCAATCCACAAAGGGGCTCTTCAGTGTTTAAAGCACTGGTTCCCGTTTAAGAATTCTATAGGGGGAGTTGAAAGGAAATGGGGGTTGAAACTGATGAATTGAAAGGAGGGTACTTTTAAGCTTTTGCTTTATGGGTTAAAAAAATCAAAGTAAAAGTAGCTCAAAATCCCTTTCTAGCAAATTCAAAACTTCTGGCTTCAAAAAGAGTGGCGTACATAAGAAACATGAGTACATATAGTGAAGAGTTACTATATTATCCCAGCATATTACGCCCATTCAGTGAATGGATATTAAATTTAGAGATGATAATTAAGAGAAGCATCTCACACCATTGAATCTCATACAAATCAACCATCTTAAATGTCCATGGTAGGCTACCAATGGCTTCAGTATAAAGCAGTGTTTTTAGGTTATTGCAAAAACAATTGCTTGAGTGGTATATAATTTATAAAATTTTGGTTCAAATTCAAAACTAAAAAGAAAATTTTTTAATAAAAAAATTGTGGTGTTGGGTTATATTTGACAGCATGTAAATAAGGGGGAAAATAGGGGTTTTTTTACTTCATAAACATCACCTTCATATTACACTTTTGCTGCAAGCACCAAAATTATTAATACATAGAATAAATACTTAAGCTGAAATATTTTGTAAAGGAATTTTGAAGATGAAGCGTTTAGTGGAGAGGATCAGTCAACAGACTAGAATTTCTGATTAAACTGAAAATAAAGTAGTTTTTTTACCAGTTTGCTTTTCTTTATCCTTTGCTTTTTCACCCGTCGCCTTTTTCTTCCCTCCTAAAAATAAAAAAAAATTACAGCAACTGACACCAAAATAAATCTCCAGCAAGAAGGCATCAACTACTCTGTACACCAAATTCGACATTTTTAAGCAATGCCATTTAATTTTTCACAGAAAGAATACTTATTTTGCCAATAACTTTGTAGATATTTAAATCTATTATATAAGGTTCCATCATAAGGTGTATAAGATCAATATTTAATTACAAGCTTTTTACTTAATTGGTCTTTCAAAACATAATTCTAACCCCCCATTCGAACTACCCAAGAGCCACTGCTGGTTTTGATTCTTTTTAATTTAACCTCGAGTTAGTATAGTCGGCCCCTGAACTGCTGTTTTAAAGTTAATGCAGGCTGAAGAGTTTGGAGAACCCTGCTCTAATACTAATACCTCTTGGAAAAGGGTTGAATGTGAACACGTCACAGCTGTGACCTCCAAATTGTACCTCAGTGCTGCCCTCTAACATACGATGGCATTTGAAAATAGCGTCTTAAACCAACTATACAGGGTGTCCCAAGATAACTAGCCTTTAACCCTTACAGATATATAGTCATGAAAGTGGGGTCGCAAAAAAGACCATGCCCGATGCAACAACTTTCAACACTCTCTAGCGGAAAACCTAACCTAACCCAACAAACATTTGAATTGAAAAATAAAATTCCTTACCCGCTTGATCTTCATTAGGTTCATTGGTGACCTTCCCTTCGAGGTGGTCTCTCTCGTGGTCTCTGAGATCGCTTGCCTTGAGGAATACCCTTCCACAGGCAGAGCAGGAGAAGATCTCCCATCCCGCGTGCGACTTCTCGTGCTCCCTCCACGCAGCCCAGTCCGTGAAGTTGAGGCCGCACGTGCCGCACACGAACACGCACTTGCCAGAGTGCGTGCGAAGGTGACGGTTCAGCTTGTTCGCCTCGAAGAACGCCTTGCCGCACACCTGAGGAAAAAAAGATTTACAACATTTTGACTTCAATTAATATTTTTAGTAAATTTTTATCAGTGGCGTATATAAGAGGGGGGCAAGGGGGTCCTGCCAAGACCCTCTATATACATGGCCACCCAACTCCAGACGATGACGTCAAACGTGAGTGAAAATTGCCATGTTAAGTCTATGGAGTGACGTCAAAGATGAGTGAAAGTTATGACGTTGCACGGCCGAGTTGGGAGGCCTTTATATAGAGGGTCTTGGTCCTGCCCCCCCCTGAAATCCGACTTAGGGCCACATGCAGCTGCCATCGAATCGAATCGAATATTCGTAATGGCATCGTAAATCGAAAAAAGCGATTCAGCAGTGTCACAATCGTTTTTCTCTATGACGTCACCGCTCACAGGTCGACCAATGGAGTAACTTCACCTGACTTAATGATCACGTGTTAACTACCAGTATTACTAACGCCACCTGGCGATGAATTGACCCCATTGGACTCGCTTCACCTGACGTAAGGATCACGTGCTAACTACCATCCAATCAGAATTCACTTCGATTCACGTGACCAATATTCGAGACCCTCCGGAGGTCTCGAGCCGCGCCTGGTCGTTTTTTATCACGTGACTCGATACGAGTAGCAGAAGTAACAGGTTGATAACCTGTTATTTCGATATACGATGGCAGCTGCATATGGCCCTTGGTGTACCAAAACAAGCTAAAACCCTGTGTTTTAGGGACAAGTTTCCAAAAAATTTTTGTGAGAGATCCCCCAAACCCCCCTTTTTGATTGGAATTTTACTATTCAAAATCTTTTTATAATAAGTTCATCAAAATCCTAGCAGTTGAGAGCCTAGTGGTTAAGGCATAGGGGATATCATCATTGAGATCTAATAGTACTGTCAAGAATGGAGCACTAGTACTGCTAGCTATATTGCTTTGTTTTAAATTTATCGTTATCTAACTGTGGCTTCCATCTCCCATGGAGGCCGTGGGGAGCCTAGTGGTTAAGGCATCGGGATCGGAGGGTCCCGGGTTCGATTCCCGACACCGCTGAAGACCCATCGAGTATATACTGAGTACGTGCTAGTTAAATCTGTGGGTCCGAAAATCCTTAGGTCGGTCATGGCGCAGTTTACCTTGGGTCCAGGTGTCTGGAGACTATTTCCCTCCCCTTCAGATGCATGGCAAAATTGTGGAGGTGGCGATAGATGGTGGCGGCATCTATCATCCGAGGCAGAAGTCGGACTCCTGCCTTTCATGGGCCTCACTTTCACAGGAGCCGCACCCCCTTTGCCTTAAATCACTTCGCGGTGGAGCTTGGATTATTCCAAGTGGCATAAGACGACAACAACAATCAAAATCCTAATCCTACTTTTAAAAAATGTCCAAATTAGGACTAGGTGTACCAAAACCAAATCCTGTTTTTAGGGTCAAATTTCCAAAAATATTCTGAGGGAGGACCCCCAGATCCCCTTTTCTATTTGGACTACTAAAAACCAGTTTTTAAAACTCAAATTTTCAAACATTTTCTGAGGGAGGAACCACATTAGTACCACAAGGGGATCTTCAGTGATAATTTTTAGGAAAATCCCCAATATTTTGACAGTTTGGTTCAAAAAGGAAAGGTAATAGTGTTAAAAAGTGCCCCCCTCAGACTCAAAACGTTTCTAAAAATGAGTTAAAACCCTACTTTTACACGTCAAATTTCACATTTTTTTTGTGGGAGGACCCCCAATGGTAACACAAGGGGTTGTCAGTAAAAGTGCCCCCCTTGGAGCCGTGCTAGATCCGCGCCTGGGTCAAGGGGGCACTCCCCCAGAAGGAAATTTGATCCTAAAAATCAAGGTTTTAGCTCATTATGGAACACCTAGCGCAAATTTTTTTGGTGCCTCACTTCTTTTATATGCAATCTCAAAATTATCAGAAAAAGTATGAAAATGGAAAGAATCTCATGCTTCAGAAAGAGAAAAGAAAGAAGATACCTTGCACTCGTGTCGCCTCTCCCCTACGTGTGACCTGCGCACGTGGGCGTTGAGGTGTCCCTTCATGTCGGTGGCGAAGGGACAGTGGGGGCACTGGAAGGTGCCCTCCCGTTGCGGCAGGTGCCTGTGCTTCCGTTGGTGCCCTTGGAGTTCGGAGTGGGAGGAGAAGAGCTGGTTGCACACGTCGCACTTCAAGTCATTCCCTGAGAGGATAAAAACGTTGGTTCATGTTAGGAAATGTAAATATATGCGAATAAATATAATAAAGACCAAAGAAAACAAAGAAATACAACACTCCTCTTCTTCAGGGGGACCTGAGCAGAGGGGGTTATGGTGAGAAGACCAAACTCTGGTTAAGAACAACACATCATTTATTAAGTTAAAGTCTAAAAAAAAACACGTTAAAAAAACAAAGTCCTTGAACAAACAAACTACAAAACAACTTAAAAAACAAAAGTATACTCTGCGTGCCCCGCTGATGCTTGGATGGATATGAGGGCGCCACGAGGAACTAAATGATTGACAGAGAGATCAAACCTGTGATTGGGTGTCACTCAATCTTCTATTTTCCAAGGAGAAGGATGGTGGTGGTTTAGGTTTTTATGGCGCTAGGTCCTCATAAGAACATATAGCGCCAAACAAGATACAAGATTAAAGTTTCAGGCTAATAAGCCATTGTCGAACGCAGTCTATGCGTAGTATATAAAAATAATTTTAAAAATTTAAATCAACATGGTTAAAAAGGGATAAGGTTATAAAATATACGCATGTAAAATTAGACGTGGTGAATAAAATTAATGCAATTAATAAATTTGAGCACTAGTTTAAAATTTGAGTGATTAGTTAAAATATCTGCCAAGTTAAAATCTGTTTAAAAACGTGCTGTCTTTGGGTAATAAAACGAGGACATTCACAAATGATATGATGAACGGTAAAGATGACATTACAAGAAGAGCAAAGGGGAGCTGGCTCCCCAAGTAAAAGGTGACGGTGGGTGAAACGGGTGTGACCAATTCGAAGACGACTAATCAACACGTCCTCCCGTCGACTCACTGAACAAGTGCGGGAAGGACCTATTAGTGGCATTATCGAATGGAGCTTGTTCCCTAACTCAGCATCCCAGCTGGATTGCCACATGGAACGAAGCTCCCGTCGGAAAAACGCTTTATAATCTGTGCATGGCACCGGAAACCTATTGGGTGCTCCAGTCGCTGAGCGAGCTAACAGGTCAACTTCTTCGTTATTTGAGATTCCGACGTGGCCAGGGACCCAACAAAAGCGGATGTCAAATACACTTCTAAAGCGAGATACTTCAGCTAAAATATCTATGATAATGGGGTGATTCGAAGGGTGATAGGATGAAAGACTCTGCAAGACAGATAGTGAATCTGAATAAATAAAAGATTTGTAATGTCGTGAGTTATGAATAAGCTCAATTGCAATTCTGATGGCATGTGCTTCAGCTGTAAATGATGATGCTTTTAAACTTATGGCATCACTGATCGAAGTGTCCAGACACTTCACAGCGGCCCCAACATGCGTATCCGATCTCGATCCATCTGTAAAAACAGGGATGAAATCTGAAAATGAATCACGATGGGCTTGAAACAGGCTGCGATATACTTCGTCAGATGTAGATGACTTGCGATAGGATGACAAAGAGAGGTCCACTTCGGGCTGAGTGTACTCCCAGGGTGGTATCTGCACTGTGGGGGATTGTGCGATACGACCAAGCGTGACGTTCATCTCTCTTAAAAGAGTCCTTATTCTAAAATGGAATGGTGGCACATAAAATCTTGATGATTGATGCATGATGAGGCAATTTAAACTGAAGTCAAACATAAAATTGAATGCAACATTGTTTCTGTATGATCTTATTTTAATAAAATAGGATAAAATAAGAAATTTTCGACGTAGCTCCAAAGGGGCCTCGTAGGCCTCTGCGTACAAGGACTGCACTGGTGATGTACGGAATGCTCCCAGGCACAAGCGCAAAGCTTGGTGATGCACAGGGTCCAAATGCCGCAAAAGAGAAGAACAGGCTGAACTATACACGACTGCACCGTAATCCAGTTTAGAGCGAACCAGTGCTCGGTAGAGTCTTAGCATTGAAATACGGTCAGCACCCCATTGGGTGTTGGATAACACCTTCAAAATGTTGAGTGCTTTCGAGCATTTGACTCTGAGCTCCCTGATATGGGTATGAAACCTAAGTTTCTTGTCAAAAACTACGCCAAGAAACCGGGTCTGCTCCACCACTTGAATAGGGTTAGAACCAAGCCTGAGTTCTGGGTCTGGAAACAGACCTCGTCGTCGACTAAAACAAACGCATACTGTTTTCTCAGCGGAAAAGGTAAATCCGTTCCGTTCAGACCACTCACAGAGTCTATTAATAGTTGTTTGAACTTGTCGCACAGCAACGTTTAAAGTTTGAGATGAAAATGAAATTTGCAAGTCATCAACATACACTAGCGGAAATAAAAATTCCAACACCAAGAAGGAAAGGAGATATCAAAGTCAAATTTATTTCTATGATTGCACATAGTATCAATGTGAGTTGCGTAAAAAATCAGCCTTCCTGGATATTAGGGGGCCGAAAAAACAGGGAGGAATGTTGTCTCCATAGGTGTCCATTACCGCCGTCACACGTCATGGTATTGAGTGACAGGGGCCCTAAATGACTTTTGAGGGATTGGGGGACCATGTTGCCTCCTTGGGTAGTCCAAATTCATATGGTGCACCAGCGGACGTTGCATACCGAGCTAGGTGATTTCTCCTCTTTCTCCGGACATGTTTTGTGAGCGTTGGTACTTAGGAACGGATAAGCCAAGGTAAAAATGCAACATAGGGGGTTAAGAAGAAAGCTTGGACATTGCATGAAACATGTGTTTGTGTATTTTTCTCTTGAAATTTGTCCCCAGGAAAGGTCTGAAGGTAAGGACGGACAACCGGCTAAAAAACCTCAATGAAGCAGTTCTGGTTGGCCTAAGTAGCGGTAGATCATACTGAAGACAAGTGGCAGTAGAATGGATGTCGTTTGCAGTACTGCGGATTGTCCGTTTTGTCAGCATAGCTTCTTACGTCTTTGCCTATAAACAAGGGGCTGAAAATGGGCTTTTCTGTTTCCAATAGTGCACGAAATAAGGAAATGAAAATCCCAATTTCATGACATTGTGTTTATGAGAGAATCCTGCTCCGGTTTGGAGCACCACGACGGTTGGGTATGAGTTTGAAGAGACAATGGAGAGAGCGCACTCAGCTGATGATTTTCTAATCGTTCCACGAAGTGGTGATGCAGGGTAACGGAGTGGGAATGCATTGGATTCCATTTCTGCAACTCCTGGGTATGATTCACCAGTATTTTTTCCAACCAGAGCTTCGTCATTGAGGTTTTGCAGCCGGTAGACCGACCTTACCTTCAGACCTGTCCTATGGAAAATTTTCAAGAGAAACAAGCACAACCACATGTTGTATGTAATGTCCAAGCTTTCTTCTTAACCTCCTAGGTTGCATTTTTACCCCGTCTTTAGATTTTTACCCCGTCTTTCCCGTTCTCCAGAACCAAACACCCACAAAACAAGTCCGGTCAATGAGGAGACATCACCTAGCCCGGTATGCAACGTCCGCTGGTGCACCATATGAATATGGACTACCTGAGGAGGCAACATGGTCCTCCATTACCTCAAAAGTCATTTAGAGCCCCTGTCACTCAATACCATGACGCGTGACAGCGGTAATGGACACCTATGGAGACAACACTCCTCCCTAGTTTTCTCGGCCTCCTAACATCCAGGAAGGCTGATTTTTTAATCAATTCTCATTGATACTATGTACAATCATAGAAGACATAAATTTCATTTTGATATCTCCTTTCCTTCTTGGTGTTGGGATTTTTATTTCCGCTAGTGTACAATGAATATTGAATGCCTTGGTTGATATAGTGCGTTATGCTATTGAGTTTAATGATGAATAAAAGGACACTTAAGACACACCCTTGTGGAACGCCTTGCTCTTGTGAAAAAGTAGAGGAGTAAATGGAGCGAAGGCGAACCTGAAAAGAGCGATTGGTTAAAAAATTCTGTATAAAAACTGGCATATTTCCTCTCAGATTCATGGAGTGTAGGTCTTGCATGATGCCATACCTCCAGGCCATGTCGTATGCCTTTTTGATATCGAAAAAAACAGATACCAGATGCTGCTTACGTATAAAGGCTTCACGTATAGCCGTTTCTACACTGTTAAAAAAAGTAGTTCAACCTTTCACCAAAAACTTTCAACCTTTCACGATAAACTGGTTCAAATTTAGCTGCAACCAAGGTTTGGTAACAGGTTTCACCAAGTTTTACTAGTTAAAATACCAAAAATTGGTGCTTGCACTAGTGAAAAACCGAAAACTTGGTGAAACCTGTTACCAAACCTTGGTTGCAGCTAAATTGGAACCAGTTTATGGTTGTTGTTGTTGTTGTTGTCGTGTGCCACTTGGAATACCCAAGCTCCTCAAGGATTCAAGGCAAAGGGGGTGCGGCTCCTGAGAAAGTGAGGCCCATAAATGGCAGGAGTCCGACTTCTGCCTCATGAGATGATAGATGCTGCCACTATCTATCGCCACCTCCACAATTTTGCCATGTATCTGAAGGGGAGGGAAATGGTCTCCAGACACCTGGACCCGTGGTAAACTGCGCCATGACGGACCACAGGACTTTCGGACCCACAGATTTAACGAGCACGTACTCCGCATATACTCGGTGGGTCTTCAGTGGTGTCGGGAATCGAACCCGAGACCCTCCGATCCCGAAGCCGATGCCTTGACCACTAGGCTCCCCACCGCCACCAGTTTATGGTGAAAGGTTGAACTGATTTTTTTAACAGTGTAGTCTGAGAAGCTTATCATTTGTTGAGCGAGCCTTTCTGAAACCGCTTTGAAAAGGAGAAAGCAGGCTGTTACGTTCTATATAACACATCAATCGGCCACTTACGATGCGCTCTAGGATTTTACAGAGGCAACTAGTAAGAGCGATTGGCCTATAGTTTTCTGCTAATGTTGGGTCCTTTCCCGGTTTCGGAAAAGGAAGAACATGGGCATGACGCCATTGTGAAGGAAACACTTGTGTCGACCATATTCGATTGAATAGGGTAAGAATGGCAGTCAAAGAGTCATAAGAGAGATGGCGTATCATGTTGTAATGAAGGCCGTCGGGTCCAGCTGCAGTATTCCCCGAGCGACTCAAAGCAGTCAAAAGTTCGAGCATGGTGAGGGGACCAAGGAGAAGGAAAAAGTTTTTCTCAACCAATCAGGCTTTCCCCCACCGCCTCACGTGACGTCGATGCGATCGCAGCGCGAAAATAGCCCCATATCCATCCAACTTTTCGATTTCCATTAGCGCCTATGGCGACGGACTCTCTGTTCTAGTACTCTGTGGAAAAAAACATCTCGCCTTTCGGGAATCGAGCACTATTCCAGGAAACTAGCCAGTGTCCCAATGGGACAGGGGTGTTTCTGAATGTAGATAACTTTAAGTTCTAAACTACACCTGTCCCCAACAAGCGAAGAAAAAAACAGAAATACAGAATAAATAAACATGAAACAAACTTATAATAAGTTTAACCTCTGGGTTTGTTAGAGATCCATTGATTTTTTATTAGAGAATTTCTCTTGATTGGGTTTACCTGTTTGTGAGAGTTTTTCCAAATTTGTATTTCAAATCTATTTACTACTACTTTAATCTCCGCTCTGCTTAAATATAAGTTTGTTTCATGTTTATTTATTCTGTATTTCTTCGCTTGGTGGGGACAGGTGTAGTTTAGAACTTGAAGTTCTCCACATTCAGAAACACCCCCTCTGCTCAGGTCCCTCTAAAGAAGAGGCCTGAATGAAGTGTTGTATTTCTTTGGTCATTATTATATTTATTCGCATATATCCTGACCTGGAGAAGACCTGGCTGCACACATCGCACTTCAAGTCATGACAGAAACCTTAGTTCATTCTTTTCCATGTAATTTGTGAGTCCTTCTGCTAGACACACATCATGGAGGGTTATTTTTGAAAGTGAACACGGAACCCCATAAAATATGTGAACACCATCTACAGAGGTAGATCCAGGTTTTATATTTTGGGGCCCATTTCATTATTTTTTGGGAAAAATGAAAAGTTTTTTTTTGTGAAAAGGAAATTGTTTTTATGAAAAATTAAAGCAGTGTGATAGTTAGCAGATCAGTACGTTAAAGTAAAATTGACTCACAAACCGAGAAAATCATGAAAAATTCAAATATTTTTGGTGAAGGTTTTCTTGCAAGTTATCACTATAAAGCTAATTTGAACTTCATGAAAGGGGTGTTTTTATGAATTTATTTTTGGGAAGGGGCAGCAAAAGGGGCCCAATTTTTGTCTGGGTCAACCCCTGATCTATTAACCCTTTATTTACTGCATTATGATATTATCATTTTGACTATGAAAGCATAAGCACAATAAAAATCAGAAGATGGGGTATAGACACAGTCATGCTGTGTTCAATAATGACTGGCTCAAGTTAAAGCTCTGCAGTAACAGACAATGAGGAAGTTGCATGATTTGTTTTTTTTAATCGATTCGTCTTGTAAAAATAAGCAACTACCCAAAATTTGAGGCCAATCGAGAAATTTTTGATTGCCAAAAAAATCAACAAAGATCCACTTTTTAAAAGCGCGCGAAAACGCCAAGAGTTTGGGATCATCGTATGTTGACGTCATCGTACGATGACCATTGTCGGAAAGCAATGGAGTTGATGGTGTGATTGTTGACATCTTTAAACAATAAGCGTTCTTAGTCACGTGTTTTTTTCTCCACTTTTAAATTAAAATATTTAATTACCTGTACATTGAAAAATTGACTAGATATTTCATTTTACACACAAAAAACCATCGGAACACTTGTTTGTTTTTGAAAATCTGACACATGCAACTTCCTCATTGATGGGATGAGGATCAACAATTTTCATACAATAAAAATAAATAAGCAAAGAGAATCAACTCACAAATGCCTGGGTGAACATTAAAATTTTTTATTTTCCAGGTATTTTTTATGATTTTCCAGGTTTTTAGCCCAAATTAGCAATTTTCCCCCGACTATTCTCCGACTTTTCCAGGGATTCCCTGACCCGTGGGAACCTCGATAAGGAGCAACATTTTTCATACAAATGGAGAAAAAAAGAGACAGTCATGCTGTGTTCAATAATGCAAGTTAAAGCTCTGCAGTAAATGACAATAAGGAAGTTGCATGTGTCAGATTTTCAAAAACAAACAAGTGTTCCGTATGGTTTTTTGTATGCTAAAATGAAATATCTAGTCAGTTTCTCAATGTACAGGTAATTAAATATTTTAATTTGAAAGTCGAGAAAAAAACTCGTGACTGAAAACGTTTATTGTTTAAACTATAAGATGACGTCAACAATCATACCATCAACTCCATTGCTTTACAACAATGTTTAGTATAAGATGACGTCACATCCAAACTCTTGGCGTTTTCGCGCGCTTTTAAAAAGGGGATTTTTGTTAATTTTTTTTGCTATCAAAAAATTTCTCGATCGGCCTCAAATTTTGGGTAGTTGCTTATTTTTTGCAAGAAGAATCGATTAAAAAAATAAAAAAAAAATCATGCAACTTCCTCATTGATGGGATAAGGAGCAACATTTTTCATACAAAAAGAATCAACTCACCCATGCCTGGGTGCCTGGGCCGCTCTCCCACATGCATGCGCCGGACATGGGCGTTCAGGGACCCCCTGACGTCCGTGGAGAAGGGACAGTGGGGGCACTGGAAGCTCCCTCCCACCAAGGGGCAAGAGTGGCTCTGCAGCTCAGAGGCCGAGGGGAAGCCCTGTCCACACCCATCACACTTGGTGCTGCTGTCCTCAGTTGCTTTATCTGAAAAGGGTTTGAGAGGTTTATTAGTAGTGTTCGGCAACTACTGGTCAAAAAGTAGTTAACTACCAACTAGTCTGGGCAAAAGTAGTTGGAACTACTAGTTAACTACTTTTTCTTGGAAGTAGTTGTAACTAGTAGTTGATTCTTTCCCAAAGTAGTTAACTACTAGTTAACTAGTCTATTTAATTTCGTAAGATATTTCCCCCAAATTTTCGATTACTTTTTCTTACCTATAGCAAAAATATCATGGCTAAAGATTCGCCAATTTTTGATAGGTATACAGGTTTTTGGTGTCTTAAAGTTTTCTAAGTTGTATGTTGTATTTATATAAGTTAAGGGGGGTTAAGGGTTCTAAACCCTCTTAGCCTGAACAGCAATATTTTAAGCACAAAATTGGGCCGTTAACTTTAAGTATTGCCTTACTAATTTTAAATGCAGGAAAAACATCTAGAATCCTCGTAAACCTAGCCTAAAATCGCTTTTCAAAGTGCTGGAATTTCCAGGAGAGAAAACCCTAAACTCCCTAATTTCTAGAGAGGATTTCAAAAAAGGGTTGCATTTATATGTCAATTGCTGGGATGAAATATATTTCAAGGTTGTCAAATATGAAAATGTATCACGAAAAAAGGCATTGTCAGTAGATGTAACATATTTTTTAAAATTTTGATCTTTCAATATTTTTTGAAGTAGCTGAACTTTTTGAAAACAGTTGGAACTAGTAGTTGGTGAAAAAAGTAGTTAAACTACTAATTCAACTACTCTAAACCAAAAGTAGTTAGCTAGTTAACTAGTAGTTGCAACTAGTAGTTAACTACTTTTCAACTACTTTTAGTTAACTGGTGCCGAACATTATTTATTAGACACCACACTCTTAAAACGAGTCTCAAAACTGAGTAAAAAAGTACTCAAACGGGCTCCGATCCAAAAATACTCAAATTTGAGAGCATGAATGTACTCATTTCTGAAAATGTGCATACTCAAAAATGAAACATCTTGAGCTTGAACTCAAAAATGAGTTCATGATGCTTCATTTTTGAGTATACACATTTTCAGAATGAGTATATTCATATTTTTAAAATTTGAGTACATTTGGATCGAAGCCAGTTTGAGTACTTTTTTTACTCAATTTTGAGACTGTCGTTTTAAGAGTGCAACAAGCATAGTTTTGTGCAGATAAGTTAAGGAAATGACCCTTAAATCCCTTTTCTAATCCCTTAATTTAAACTTTAAGGGGCAGTCCATCAATATTGTCATTTTTTGCCCATTTTTGACCCTTCCCCCCCTTTGTCACAAACTGTCACATTTCCCCATACCCCCTCCGTCACATGCCAAGCTCTTAAACCAACAATATGTCTAATACACGAATTTGAAAGTGCCCGGAACCTACTTTTTTTATTTGAGCTTAATTATACCCCTCCTGATAGTTTCATTTCTATCAATCTTTAAGATGCCTTCTTTAATGAGAAGCCAATATATGGTTGTTTTAACAAGTTAAGGTTTTTGTTGAAACTCAGCTGCAGGATGTAATGTCACAACTTTTAAACCCCCTCCCTCCCCCTTGTCACAAATTGATTAACCCCCCTTCTGAGCATGACGTTATTTATGGAGAGCCCCTAAGGTTAAAATCCTTTTTCCTAGAAAATTCAGGGGATTACAAAATGCTATATTTTTTGGTTCAATTCTGTTACAGTTCACACTAATCACCAATCTCTTTTGAACGCTTAATATTCAAATATATTATAAACATTTTTTTTTAATTTTTAATGATAAACTGAACAGTTATATATCTAATTAAGCATTTTAATCTATGAGTTTGAAATTATTTAGCAATGTAGCAGTCCTCTCTCCGAACCCCTCTTTAGAGGACGGCCGAAGTAGCTAGGGGCGAGCCTCATGCTTTTGCCTCTGGCTAACGGTACCTTTAGCGGGGAAAAAGGACGCCACAACAACACCGGAAATGGAGCTCGACGGCGTCTCGTTCCCCCCTCTCTCTGTTTGTAAATATATTTTTGTCTTTTTAAAACTTGTAACCAAGATTTTGGCTGAATAAAGCTGGATTTCTCTAACTTTTGCCTTTTCCTTTTGGTGGTTAAAGTAGATGAGTTAAAGCAATATTTATTTAATTTTTGGTTGTCCAAAAGAGATTGGCAATATTTAGCAGAAACTCTAACAGAATTGAACCCTTTTTTTATTGAGGAAAAATACCCACAGGAATGGGTTAAGTTCTCAACCCAAAGGAATTAGTTAAAAATTTACTTTTATGGGTCAAATTTTAAAAATTTTCTTGGGGAGTACCCCCTTCCAAATATTTTGATGCATATTTATTAAGGGTAGTTTTTTCTTAGAAATTCTGTGGCTTATCAGAAGCGCGGCGCTCTTTGTTTTTAACCCAAGATATCTCAAAATGAGCTGAAATACAACTTTCAAGAGACAATTTTCTAAAAAAAAAAGGGCCCTGAAACTTTATCTTTAACTTTTGACCTAAAACGTTCTTGTGGGTAGCCAAATTATTTCAAACGGGCCCGATATGACTACAAAAAACATGGAAAGCAGAATTTCACCATTTATTGCTGGTTAAGCGGACAATAGGTGTAAACTGCCATGCGTCACCTCCAACCGTGGACCGGTTTCGTCCTTGTTAGGACTCATCAGCACGGTATAGGATGGTAATGCAAGAGAGCGGAGGGCAACTAGTCTAGCCGACTATAACTGAAAAAGTGGTAACCATTGATTAGTCCTCCACTCATCTGCCGGAATGACAATGGCATTCCTAGGACAGATTTAATTCCAGAAAGGCAAGGTAAATGCAAGGAGAATGTCATTCCAGCAGATGAGTGGAGGACTAATCAATGGTCACCACTTTTTCAGTTATAGTCGGCTAGACTAGTACTTGCCCTCCGCTCTCTTGCATTACCATCCTATACCGTGCTGATGAGTCCTAACAAGGACGAAACCGGTCCATGGTTGGAGGTGACGCTTGAGAGTTTACACCTACAAAACACATTATTGATGAAAGATGAATGAATCTAAATAACCTGTGTGCTGTCGCTGCTCGTGGCTCCTGAGGAAGCGTAGGAAGGCAAAGCTCTCCCCGCACTTGTCGCACGTGAAAGGAGCGTGCTTGCGTTCGTGCGAGACGAGCGTGCGTTCGGACTTGTAGCACTTTCCGCACACTTCGCACTTGAAGGGTCGTTCCTCAGAATGAACGATGGAGTGGCTCAGCAGAGTGGTCTTGCGGCTGAAACGCTTGTCGCACACCTCGCACCTGATGACACAAACACTACACTTAATTAACGAGTCATTGCCAATCCCCATTAACCCCTTAACAGAGTCGCCCGAGCTCAGCTCAGGCAACTACTACGTGCAGAATTTGTGTTGCCCGGGGAGAGCTCGGGCGGGAGAAAAATTAACGTTTCCGTTTTGTGAAGCCCAAACTGAGTTCGTTTCGATGATGATAGTGAGTTTTCTTCATTTAGAGATTGGGAGACATCATGTTTGGATAATATTCTTCCTAATTTAATAAGATGTGTGTGTTAAAATAATTAATACACTTGTAATTAATTACATTTAAATGTTGATTTTTTTTATAAAAAAACTATTTTCTAACACTTATAATAATATAAAGAACAAAATTAAACAGTCAAAAAAATTTTCCGTTTTTGGTCAATTTTTCTGAAATAAATGTCACTGTTAAGGGGTTAAAGTCTGTGTAATTTAAATCGTTGGCTCATTACTATTCCTTTCCCATTGCATTTCTATTGCGTTGCCATAGTGATTCTATTTACAATGAGTATAACTGCTTACGCCCTTTGGACCGCTTCGCGATCCTCTCAACTCAGCTTGCCGGACATGGAAAAAGTGCCCGAACCTACGAACCTGGTTCGGGGGAAGCCCATGCCCATAGGAGGAGGGGTATGGGCTTAAAACCATGTCATAAGGTTTGGGTAAATTTGATTAGATTCGGGGGGGAGGGTTACAACTTTTTGCAGGTCCGCAGCTTGCTGTATTCAATGAACTCCAGCCTGAATCAAAAAGGTTTGGAACTCTGTTTAAGCTAACTTAAAACAAGTTTTTTTGAGGGCTTTGAAAATAGGTGGCTACAGGAATCTCCCCTAAACGAGATTATTTCCAGGCTTATAAATCAGAAAGGAATCATTGGAAGCTTTTTCGAACCATTTTATGCATTTGAGATTTCCTCTTATAAGAACTGAAAGGCAGACTAGAAAATCAGAAAATGTAGACTTTATCTTTGAAACCACAAACTTTTTCAAAATTTCCTCGATTTTTATCATATTTTCTCCGTTAATTGTAGTTTTTTTTTAGGTTTTCCACAGGGTTTCTGCTTAATTTTAAAGATGGGGAATTCCCTGAAAAATTTCTCGTCACAAACAAACTGTGTATGTGACTCTCTCGCTTCTTCCACACACGTTTTGTGATTCTGAATATGACCCTAAAAATTCTGGAGCATGCACCGAGAAGTGCACTTCCATAAGAATTGAAAGATGCAAAGACACTAGTAGTAGTAATCCTGACATCTTTAAAACAGTATTGAACAGGGTTAAGTAAAATTAAGTACCTTTTAAGGACATTTTTTTAAAATTTTAAGGACCTTCTCTATTGCACTGAAATTTTACATAGTTGGTGCATGTTATAGCGTCGCTAACTCAAAAATGACAAAAAGTGGACTTGGTCTACCTTTATTCTGAGCCCTCCAGTTGTAGTGTGAACACTTAAAAATAAGAATAAAATAAAAGAATAAGAAAAGGAAGAAAATAAGAGAAGGAATTTGTTTTAAATCCAACTCTTGACTTATTAAAGACAAGCCAGCTTGATTTAGTTGTATCTTAACTTATTCCTAAGTTAAACTAGATTAACTTTTCATGAGTGTGAAGGGGATTGATCCTCACCTGAACGGTCGCTCTCCCATGTGTTCCCGAAACCCCTGACCCGAAAACCATGTGAAAAAACCCACATTTTGGACCCATTTTTGGGTTTTTTCAAGAAAAATCAAGATTTTGGCAGTTCCTTCAAAATTTAGGATATTTTTAAAATTTTAATGGGTTTTTTCAAATTTAAACTAGGTTTCAGTAAATAATGGGTGTTAAGCAATTCAGTGGGTTTTTTCAAAGTATAAAAACCCACTTGACTATGAAAAAACTGACATTATTTTGACAGAACACCCATTTAACAAAGAAAAAACTCACTAAAATTTGAAAAAAAAACCTTACTTTATAGGAGAAAACCACTTAATTTTGAAAAAACCCACACTTTTTCCGAAAAAACCCAGTTTTGTATGGGTTTTTTCAGGGTTTTATTGAAAAAACCCTAGTTTTTGCCAACCCTGCGATAAACGGTACCAAAATTGGCCTGTATTAGTCCCTGGCTCTTTTGTAAGGACTCACCTGAAGGGGATTGATCCCCTTCAGAAAAAGAATATACTAAGGGATCAGGGGTAGAAGTGACCAAATAAAAATATATAGGATTTTTCCAAAAAAAATATAGGACAAAAATAAATTTTTAATAGTTTGGTAACAGGACTAATGACACTTTTGGATCAGTTTTAAGTGTATGGTATTAAGGCTTAGAACCACAAATTTACTTGTACTTGGCTCCAAAAATTGGCTAGTATAAGAGTCAAACTATATTGTAACTAAATGAATTTTCAAACAAATGAACTTAGAAAACAAAATTAAGGTATTTAATTTTATTTAAATTAATCTATTGTATAATGCAAAAGGTATAAATGCATGAATGGAAAATCTAAAAATAAATGTGTTTTTTTGTTTAAAAAAACAAATTCCAGTAATTTTAAAATCTTAAAAAATACCCAGAAAAGATGTTTTGAGATTGTTTTCCTGATTAAAAAAGCAAATAATATTTTACAATATCAAACTACTTTGTTTTCTTCCATAATAGCAAGCAGTTTAAGTGGAAGATCTTTTAATATGCCTTTAAAATAAGTAGCGAATATCGACATGAAAATCGCGATCATGAGAGAATAAAGTTGTTTTTCTGCCCTCATCGAATCTGAAAAACTAACTTTATAGGCAAAAGCCCAAAGAACTCGTCGTGAGAATAATTGAAAACTCGTTAACTTTCAGAAGAAATCCGGACTGTGATGGGCAATTCCACCGTAACTCACGCTACATTTTTTTCAAAATTGCAATTTCAAATAATTTTTAAATATAGAAATAACTATTATTTTCTTTCTAAAAAAATCATACATATTGAAATTTATTTTAATAATTTAAAATAAGTATTGCGAATCTTTTAAGAATTTTAGTTTTTTCTCAAATTTGTTTTTCTGCTTAAATAGTGTTTCAATAATTCTATATGCTTGTCAGGTGTTTGAATATACTTCCTTTATTCTAAAATAGCAAACAGTTTTACTGGGAATGCTTTAGAAAATCAGAAATAAAATAAAATATAGAGAGCTGTTCGTAACTCACGCTACAGTACTTTGTAACTCACGCTACATGTGTATAAGCGTTCAGTTATTCATGAATATAAATATAATTAAATTGATTTAAACACTTTATTTCATTTTAACTATTAAGTTTATGAGTATATTTAACAAAAAACTTGTAAAAACTAATTAATTTATTTTTAATTTTCTAAATAAACTATACATTTTTCATTAACAAATTAACCTTTAAAACAAATATTTCTAAATATTGACTTTAAATGCTGACATTCCGATAAAAACTATTTTACACAAAATTTAAGCAATGCAAAACACAATTAGATCAATACTGCGTAATTATTCCCTAAAATAATTAGAAAATTTTATTATTTTATTTTTTCATTTTTCTTGATCATGTCCCTGTTCATATGGAATAGCCCTGATAGGATTTTAGGAGTTCTGAATGATCAGTAAACATCCTGTAATAATTATAAAGCCATCAAATATTTAAAATTTCATCAGGCATTTAGTAAGTATCAAAAAATTTTTCAAGGATATTCAAGACATTAAATTTAAATTTTGAATACTTGAACTTGATAGTAGGGTCGTTTGATGGAATATAGGATTATTTTTTGAAATATAGGATATATAGGATTTATAGGACGCTTTTTCCATGTTTTTTGAAAATATAGGATTTATAGGAAATATAGAGGACGACTTCTACCCCTGAGGGATTGATCCTCTCACCTGAATGGTCGCTCTCCCGTGTGTGCTCGTACGTGGGCCACGAGGTTTGCGATGTTGTCCGTGGAGTATCCACACTGGGTGCACCGGTGCTTGCGGTCGGTGGGAGGTCCGGTGTCCAGGTGCTTCTGTCGGTGCCGCGTCATGCCGGACAGGGAGGTGAAGTGCTTGCCGCACACGTCGCACATGAAGCCGTCCGTACCACCACCAACCACTGCTCAAACACAAGTTTTTTTTTAATTAATTCATTAATATAGGTAGGGATTTTCTAATGAGTATTTACTACACTGTAAAAATAATCCTGCAAAAAAACAGGAAATTTCTGGCAGCAAAAGTTGCCAGAAAAAATCTGTAAGCAGAAAAATCCTGTAAACAGAAAAAAGCTGTAACCTACAGGTAAATCTCTCTATTCTAAAAAAAAGTTTTTGGTGAACGGTTTCCAGAGAAAGGCTTTTTAATTAATGAACCAAATGACACATATATGGTATCAAAATGTCCAAATTCTTTCCGGATTTCCGAGTAAGCCCTTCGATTTTTCAAAAAAATTCTCAATTTTAAAATATTTCCATTTTTTTAGATTTCGGATAAGGTCGCAGTTACAAAGCAAGAAACTATGAATTTTAAAACAATTGAAAATATATTTCACTGGTTTTTTAACATTCAAATACATTAAATAATCATCTTTCTATTTATCACACTAATTTAAAAAATATATATTGGATTCTTTTTAGCAATATTTACATTTTTGCTGTTCAAACGATTTTAATTATATTTAAAACTAATGTATAATTAATTTATTATTTATTTTTAAATAATTAATTCATATTTTTATATTTATATTTGTCGTTGTGGCAACCTAATCATTATTTACAATAACATATAAACTCGCTTTCAGAAATTTTGAACTTTTGCATTTATTTATTACAATAATAATTATTTTTATATCCTTTTGCAAGTTATGTTATTTAAGGTAGTAAAATGTAACTTTCTTTTATAATGCCAAAACGCAAAACTAGATATAGCGGGTGAAAGTTTTAGAAATAGAGATGAAAATTGAAAATATTTGAAGTCAGAACATTCGTGTCATTGCTATGAAACTGACACAATTTTGATGTTTATTTGTTCTCATGAAGCAAAATTCTAAATTTTCGTGATGTTTACGATAATTACTACATTTTTCACAGACAATCGATGAAAATCATTCCAAATTTTAAGAAAGTAAAATTTATTCTGTATATGTTTCAGTGCTTCTGAATGGATATGTGTGAGAAAAACATTACCTTGGGGAAATGGTAAAAGAAAGTTTACACTGCTTTGCTGCTAATTTTCTTGGAATTAAATGGTGATCCGCCAATTCATATTGCCATAATGGAACTGTTAAAATTTCGCCGCTGAATGAATATTCCCCATTTTTGAAAGAATACCCCCAGAGAAGTAGTTTCCCTGTTTTAAGAATGTTTTATAAAGTGAGTAAGTGCTGTGAGCTGTGTTTTGTGAGAATGGCAAAGCGATCCAAAAGTTTCTGCGTCAGCAGTTAACGGGGGTTGGCGAGCGATAGCGAGCAGGGGGCGGTAGCTCCCTAGTGCTGTAAAAAGAAACTTTATGTCAAGTGAGCTACAGATTTTTCTGTTGCCTCACAGTAATTTTCTGCTTGTGCGCATGCGTGTGGACTAATTTTAGCTGTTTTTTCTTTAATTTTAATTAATATCCGGGGATAGAACCCACGACCTACCGCATGCTAAGCAAGCACGCTACCACTGTTCCAAGGAAGATTCAGTATAATGTTGCCAATAGCTGTATTTGTTTTCGATGCAGTAAGTTTCTGTTTAAGTACAGATAAGCTAAAAAACTAGAAAAAGCTGGTTTTTTTACATAAAATAAATAGAAGTGCAAAGGGAATGTTTCATGACAGAATATCTCTGTAAACATAAAGTCATTGTTATTGAAAATTTCTGTTTTTCTGCAGTTTTTTTTACAGTGTAGGGTTATTTTTTGAGCACCCCCTAATTATTTTTCCTTTTTCCATGAAATTTAAATGAAATGCCACGAGTTTTACCATGAGTGAAATGATTTTTTTTATATTTTAATCCAATTTATATAATTAATTAAGCAGTGGGAACAGCTTCTCCACTTGCTTCCTCATATAGAAAAAAAGATGAAATATGACACCGAATGAATAATTTGTTAAAATACATGGAAGTACCATAAAACAGGGTGAATCGGATCACTTTTGAACAGTTGCCAAAAATTTTCTAGTAAGGATTTTGGCATGCTTCAAAAAGAATAAATCCAGTCCCAATCAATACTTTTATACCTGTTAAAAAATTCAATTATTAACGGTCAATTTTATACATTTTTAAAGTGCAGTGATCCGTTTCACCCTCAATGTGGGACAGTGGCGAATCCAGGATTTTGGTCTGGGGGGGCTGAGATTCACAAATAACCTTATTGCTATTACTGGCTGTTCAAAAATTAATGTAAGCAACTGAAAGGGGGAAGGGGGTTGCCAGTGCCGTAACCAGACTTTTGTTTAGGGGGTTACTCAACATCTTTTCTGGGGTCTAATCTTAGGAATACTAAGTTTTAGGTGAGATGACTTCGCAAGGTTTTAATTTTGGTGCACTAAGTTTCAAAATTGTGTAAAAATGTGAACTCCAAGTTAAAGGGGGGTCTGGGGGTCCTCCCCCAGAAAATTTTTGAAAATTTGCCCCTCAAAAGAGTGTTTTAGCTCATTTTGAAGCCTTTCAGATTCCACCCAAAGAGCACAACTCATTGTAAGCGGCAGCATTTTCAAGGAAAAAAATTTTTAGTATTATGAATTTGAAAATTTCTAGGGGTTTAAGGGTTACTGTTCCAGAAAAATTTTTGAATTTTGCCCCTAAAAGTGGCATTTTAACTCATGTTGAGACACTTTAGGAGAATCAAAGAGGATCACTCCTTGTAAATCCCTAAAGTTTCAAGGAAAAACCGTACTTATTAGATTCCGAAATTTCGAGGGGGTTTGGGGGTCTTCCCCCAGCAAAATTTTGGAATTTTTACCCTTAAAAGTAGGGTTCCGATTCATTTTGAGACCCTTTGGGTAACACCACCGAATATTCACAACGTAATGAAATTTCTTTTTGGCTTTATTGCTATTACCAAAACTTGAATGTCTTATTCCTGGGGGGGGCTGCAGCCCCACAGCCCCCCCTACTGGATTCGCCACTGATGTGGGAGAAACACTGCTTTAAATAGTCCAAAAAGGTAAAATGATTACATTTTACTAAAATGAATGGAATTTAAAAAATATATAAATGCATCATAAGAATGATGTTTATCCCATGCAAAATAAATTAGGGAAAGATATTAATAAGGGGAATTATAGAATATTATAGGTCAGAACTTTAGAATTATAGAATGGAATTATAGGTCAAATACTTTGTGAAGGGTCCGAAAACGGACTCAAATTTATTCTAAACAGCCCCCTGTGCAGTTATCAGTTTACCTTTTACAATTTAGGGGCAAACTTTCATCACTAAGGGGGCAAAATATACCACTGTGGGGGCCCCAAACTTCCTACTTAAAAATTTGACTGTTACCTGTCCTCTTCTTGGTGTCTTTGATGGTGGGTGGCTGCACAGGGATGGGTTTTTGGATGTCTGGCTGCTGTGGGGCCGCCATGACGCGGGAGATGATCCCAATCTGGTGCATCTCCCAGGGCAAGGGACGCTCCTCCAGGTGGATCAACAGGTGTCCTTTCAGGAGGTCCTTGTCTGCAAACGTCGCGCTGCAGATCTCGCAACGGTTCGGAGGGGGATCCACAGACGTACCGAGGAGCCTGAAAAGGAGAAATCATTTTTATTTATTTGCTTAGGGGCCGTTCAAATATTACGTAAGCACCTGAGGGAACGTACCCATACTACGTGACCCGTTCAGGGGAGGGAGGGGGTTTTTCAAAATACCAGGCTTGGTCACAGGGGGGAGGGGGGGCTTAGGGTTTCGTCACGTATTTAATTTCCTCTAGTCATTACGACAAAATTAAGCCAAATTAATTGGTGAAATTAGCCAAATTAAACCAAATCATGCGATGCGGTACAAAGTAAGCAGCATAGAAATCGGTGAGCGTAACAATATTTCTTTGAATTCTATAAATTTTATGAATAGCTTCTTATTTCTTGATGATTATTAAGATAATAAAATAAGAACAGAATTATATCTTTTGTATGTGAAGATTTAACGCATGCGCATTCCGAGGGTTTTCAGGATCCGATATCCGAAGTAAAGGAAGAACAATATCATAAATAGTAATATAATTATTAATCACATAATTTAATTGATTTAATAATTAAATAAAATTAAAAAGACAAAACCTGGATTGATTATTTATTTTAATCATCCCGGAATAGTGACAACGTTCTGCGCAGTCTCGTTAATAGATCTTGTTTATTTTGGTAATGCTAGTATGAAGTAAGCAGCGTAGAAATCGGTAAGCGAAACGTTATTTCTCTGAATTTTATTATTAACTACTTATTTTTAGCTATATATGATTAAGAATCATTTATAATGTGCTTTTGTAGTTGCATGCAAATTGTGCTTTTGTTATCGCATGCTATTTTACTTGAGTCATTTTAATAACGATACATGACAATGCATGGTACAATGTTAAGTTGCATGTTTATTGTTTTAGTACTATGCTTTATACATTTTACGAAAGTCTTATTTACAAGCTTAGTGCATTTCTTCTCATTTAAATCGGAGCCATCGTAATGCATTGAAGTGTTATCATTTGAGTCGTGGTAAAACATGGCAGCCAGAACGGGCGATCGGCATCTCGGCCGTGATAAGTGCTAACTAGTTGGGGAACGCTTCGCGGTCGCCAAATGGTTGACGCTTATCCCAGCTGTGCCAAAGTTTTTATAATATGTTTAAAAAAGCCATAACCTAATACTTCTATTATTTTGTCAATTGGAAGTTTTTCCCACTTTTTCCCAGTATTTAATAGTTTTTCCCACTTTTTCCCGGTATTTACCAGTTTTTCCCAGCGGTATGGGAAAAACTAGTTTTGGACAGGAAAAACCCAACCCTGATTCCCATAAAGGTAATGCTAAATACCACCATGCTCTTTTGGTCACCAAAAAGTAGAAATATTGTTAAATAATTTCAAACTCTAATAGATTAAAATGTTTAGTTAGATCAATAACTGTTTAGTTTATCAATAGAAATCAGAAAAATTTATCGATCTTTGAATATATGGCACTGATAAAAACTTATTGATATTTAGCGAGACCTTTAACGGTATTGAACCCTTTAATATCTAATAATTACCTATTAATAATTAGATCTTCATGGTTGTCAGTCATCATTTTAGCTGTGACTTTCTCCCACTTCTCCCCCAGGAGTAAATTACTTTTCAGTTTTAACAAATTTATCTTTAAGAAGGAAAATTTTGAAAACTCAGAATACCAGTGTTTGTTGAAATATATTGTTAAATGAAGAAAGAAATATTTACACAACAACTTTCCCTTAAATCTAGAGTTCCCCAAGCGTTATTATTGTTGAAAGGTGTGATATTGCTTTGTAAGAAAGTAGTTGCTTCAAAATTTATTATTAAACAAGTCATAAGATTTTCATCATCGTCTCGTGTTCATGCATTAAATCTCAAATGGTTATGCAGTTTATACTTTAGATTTCTACTGTGCAGGGTTCCCACTATTTTTCAGAAATAAAATTCCCCAACTTTTCCAGGTCAATTTTTGAGATTTTACATAAACAAATCTAGCAATTCACTGCATTTTTCCAATACTTTTTGCATTTTTGAACACATAATTTTAAACAGACTATTTTTTCACTTACTAGAGCCAAAATTGACACTCTAACATTAAAATTTTCATTTTTCAGGTATTTTTATCCTATGTCCCAAGTTTTGGGCCAAAATGAGGAATATTTCCTGACTACAATTCCCCGACTTTATAGCTGAAATTTGAATTCCCCGACTTTTCCAGGTATTCCCTGACAGTGTTGACCTGAGTCAAAGATGATTCAAAAATGAAAAATAAAAGTTGCTATCCAAGAGGGGGTTCGGGAGAAGCTACTTAATATATTTTATTTTATGACAGATTTCCTGTTATTGGCAAAAAAAACTGCAGGGAAGGGTAGTGTGAGCGATCACTACGCAACGAGAAGGCTCCACGAAAGAATATTGCAGCGTAATTGACTTGAATCAGTTACCACAACCTAGTAACTTCCTCAATCTGAAACTAGTAAACCCAATTTGTTATTACGAGTTCTCGTTCTCTCCAGTAGAGCTTCCCTTTTTAACAAGTGTACCAATAATATAAAACGCAATTATCATAATACATACGGAAAAGTATACATCTCATAAGTAATTTGGTGCTTCGAGGAAGAAATCCTATTCTAATTCAACTTCGAACAGTGCACACAAGAGCAGTGTATGTAAACAATAATAATGGCGGGGATGCAACGATCTCGCGCAATGCGACTCACTCGTCAGCAGAACGTATTCCGGACCTTCCATTGGTCCAAATTGCTATGACGTAAAAGTATTGACCAATGGCAGAGCCAGAGCGCGCGTACTGCGTGAATCGCATCGCGTTTCAGAAAGAAAAGTTATATGGGTAAGTTAGAGTTGAGTGGTTTTAGACCTTCTCACTTAGTTAAAAAATTACAGCTGATACAGAAAAAGTGCACGAAGTTAGGAACAGACCAGAAAAGCTCAGTGTTGCGATAACACTGAAATTAAGACATCTAAGATGTAATAACGTGATATTTTGCGACCAATCACAGCGAGTCGTCACTTTTGGAGTCTACTGTAAAAAAATCTAGCGTAGCTCCACCCTTTACTCATGACGTCATCTGCACCCGTGGTGAATGTGGGTCGTTCCCAAAAAAATCGCTCATTTGACAATATTTCCTGATTAAAGACTTTATGATTGACAGGATCAAGGTAAGTGACCCTGGAGAACCCATTGAGAGGACTTACAGCGCCCCTAGCGGCGAAATTAAAAAGATAAAAAAATTAATTTAAAAACTAAAGGAGATAGAGCAAAAACCTCAGTGAGAGTATTGTTGCCAACGTCAAGAAGAACTCATTGAAAAAAATTTCATGAAAATATCTTGAATATTCGCGGAGATATTAGCATGTGAAAAGAGCACTTTTTCAGGGGTCAAAAAGTAAAAAGTTCACATATTTGCAAATTTTTCAGTGAAATTGTGTAGTTTTGTGTTTTTTTAGTTTAAAGAACACAAAATTTAATAAAAAAATCAAAAAAATTTGCAAATATGCGAACTTTTTACTTTTTGACCCCTGAAAAAGTGCTATTTTCACATGCTAATATCTCCGCGAATATTCAAGATATTTTCAAGAAATTTTTTTCAATGAGTTCTTCTTGACGTTGGCAACAATACTCTCATTGAGGTTTTTGCTCTATCTCCTTTAGTTTTTAAATTAATTTTTTTAACTTTTTAATTTCGCCGCTAGGGGTGCTGTAAGTCCTGTCAATGGGTTCTCCAGGGTCACTTACCTAGGGGTAGACCTTACTTCCATGACCCTAGGAGGCACTGGTTCCGAATAAAAGCCGTGCAACGCAATTTTGAAACACCCTGTATATGGGCCATTTCCATGTGAGATCAACACAGCACTCAACCTGACCCTCTCAGATTTTAATGAAACTTTTAGGAATTGTTCTCTTCTATGATATAAATGAGAAAATGTTTTTATTATTCAACTTTATCAATAATTTTTTTTATTAAAAATTTTTGAAAAAAGGGAGAAAATGCAATTTTTCGCACTTTAATGTATTATAACTCCAGTTATATTTGTTCGAAAAAAATCTATTAACCCTCGTTTTAAAGATAATTTTGCAAGCTTTAACTTGATATAAAGTTTGACTATGGCCATGGAAAAAATTTACTTTCATGATTTTTTAAATAAAAAGCTTTTAAAAAAGAACATTTTTTGAGAATAAATTCTTTAACATTCCTAAATAAACATTTATTGAGAATAAGTTCTGATTGCACATATCTGTCAATAATGCACATTTATTTACAAATACTTTTAAATGGCTTACTCAAAACTGAATGAAAATATACATACGTTGTACAGCCAGGGAGAGCTAATTTATATTGCTTTGAAAAATTTAATTATAGAAAATAATTTATTATTGCACTAAACATCAATACAGCAAACGTCTAGGCATCTAATCTTTGGATGGCTTACTCAAAATAAACTTATTAAATTCAGCCAGAAATCTAATTTCTGTTGATGAGAAATTATTTCGTAAAAAGAAAACTATTATTGCAGTACATAAAGAAAAATTCAAAAGATCTATTAATTTAATTTCATTAAAACAATCTTTGAAACAATATTTTTTCTAGGAAATTAGAGATTAGTATCAAGCAACATTTAGTTAAAATGTTTAACACCTCTCTTACTCAACTCCAAAAATAAAAATTTCTGCCAAATTTCAAGTTGAAAATAAAATTTGATCATGCAGAAAAAAATAAAATTTTCGAAATTTTGGCAAGTCCCTGAACATTCCATGTAATTTAACAAAAAAAAGAGATTCACTCATGGGGAATTCAAAAACTCCCTTGAGGACATTCATGCGATTTGTATCATGCAAAAAATTCACTTAAATTTCAAAAAATACAACTATTTGTCGATTCGGTACAAAATCTTACAGATCCCTGTCGGGAACCAAATGGTAGGCTGCGTTGTGCGTTGTCATCGGGGAGGAAGAACTAAAAGAAATATTTTCATCTACTCCTATTCTTTTATCTTCAAACACTTTTAATTTCCTTTGATTTGACATGTTGGAAGTGAAAAAATTACGTAAAAACTTAATTATAAGGAAAATTCAGGTGAAATATAGGCACATTATTGAATTAAGTTGGAAACTAGCTCTGTAAGATTTTGTACCGAATCGGCTAATAGTTGTAATTTCTGAAATTTAAGTGAATTTTTTTGCATGATACAAATCGTATGAACACCCTCAAGGGAGTTTTTGAATTCCCCATGAGTGAATCGCTTTTTTTGTTAAATTACATGGAATGTTCAGGGACTTGCCAAAATTTCGTAAATTTTTATTTTTTTCCTACATGATCAAATTTTATTTTCAACTTAAAATTTGTCAGAAATGTTTATTTTTGGAGTTGAAAAACTTTAAACTTACTTAATAAAATATTTTTTCAGAATTTTTTATTTAATTTTTTTCCCATTTTTCTTATTTTGAAAAAAAATTTTAGGAAAAGCAGTTATGTTGCACATCAAATCAAAGATAATAAAATTACAAACAAAATGGCACTAATTTCAGGTTTTTAAGTTGCATAGTTCTAGCGTTATTAGCTGTTTTAAAATGCAAGAAAAACAACTTTACAAGAGTTATTTTTACTTTAAAAAATTTTTATTACCGTAAGAGGGGTGATAGAAGAATGGAATCTGGAACAATATAACCAACTATATTAGATTCTCATAAAAAAATCAAGAAGAAGATAGGAGGGTTTAATCTTTAGAAAAAAATCAGTATTTTTTTAAACTTAAAGGCTTTTGCGGCACAAGTTAAAATTTTTTGATTGAGCTAAAATTTTGCAAAAATCATTTATTTGTATGATGGAACAATTTGAGAACTTGGGGGGGCGTCGCATAAAGATTTCCAAACTTTAAAAATAAGGTCCACCCTAATAAACCTGTATGGTGAAGAATGTGGTAAATAAGGGGAAATTCCCCAGGATTTCCCTCTTATTCCCCTTTTATTTGATATAATAAGTACAACATAATTACTGCTTTTTATGAATAATTAATACGCTAGCTAAGTAAATGGGAAAAAGTTCAAGATCTTAAATTAGGCTATTTTTTCTAGTAACCCCATTTGGGGTTTATATTAAGTCTCATTTGGGGAATGAAAATCTATTTAAAATGATTATATAGCTCATATAACTATAAAATTTTTCACAGATATTTTAATTAAAAATTTTCCGAGATGAGCTTGGGTGATAATTTGGAAAAAAGTAACAAACTGAAAATTACGCAACTCTTTTTTTTAATAATACAGTCGTCGACTCTGCTTGATGTGATACTTTTGTCCAATAGTAAATGATAAGCGATTGGATAGATTCCAGAAAATTTCAAACAACAGCGTAACTGGAGTGTTAGCTTCAAAATCACGCGGATGTAGTTCTAAATGAAGTACTTAAAACGATTACCTGGTATGTATTTTACAATTTTTACATTCTTAAAGAAAAATATGAGAGGGGAAAATATAACATTAATAAATTAATAACTCATTTTGTATGTCTATATATATGTATTAAAAATTGGCCTTCACACGGGAAATAAAGAGGGTTCTTAGGAAGGACATTTTGCGGTAAATTAAATAGGAGTGATCGAGAGCGGCCAATTTTGATAAAATTATCTGATCATCAACCGTGATCACAGAAACGTAAAACTTAAATTGACACAATTGAAGAGACATTGTTTTAGGTAGGTTAATAAGTTGATGTTATCAACTTTAAATAAACTCGTTTAAAATAGTTATTCTAAAATATATAAAAAAATTAAATTTTTATGCGATAGAAAAAAAATGCATTTAAATGTTGACCTGGGTGATTTTTTCCCTTTTTTATTCTATCAAAAATGAAGACGAAAGA
The DNA here is from genome assembly GCA_024610705.1 of Tetragnatha versicolor. NCBI lineage: Eukaryota > Metazoa > Arthropoda > Arachnida > Araneae > Tetragnathidae > Tetragnatha > Tetragnatha versicolor. The sequence goes on along the minus strand of JANDEH010000037.1, from coordinate 373,953 downwards.
ATTTATTTTTTCTCATTAAAACAAAACGAGTCCTTACCTGTATTCTCCTCGGCATTTTGTAATTCTTGTTCTTGACATCGCACACGTTACGCTTCTATTTCGCAACAAAACAAACTCATATATACTTATTTCTCAACAAGGCCACTAGAGGGATACCAAGGTTTTTCCCCGAAAATGTATCAATAGAATGCGACCTCCCATGCTCTTTATGGCCCGTGTCCGTTTTCACACGCGTCGGTGTCAGTCCAGACAAAGTCCGGCGACATTACTTATCAGTTAATCTCGAGAGAGGGAGGCCCCTTCCTTGGGAAAACTGAACCCACGAAGCTGTTTTTGGAGGGTCTAATCAGGGGACCGTCTCCAAAAGAAATGGTTAACTGAAAAGGGGTTTCCGGTCAAATTTGAGGCTTAGGACAATCGGATCTGGGGGCCCCTCTGAAGCTGGGGGCCCCGAGGCATGGCACCGTTTGCCCACCCCTAGTTACGCCCCTGTTGGGGAGGGTGGAACCCCTTTAAGAAACTTTTCTGAAACTTAAAAGAAAAATTTTGAAAATCATTAAACTTGAACTTCCCTACAAAATGCAATGAAATGAAAATTTCCCTGCAAAGACTATATAATAAACAATAATTTATTACAAGTTTCTAAAGCAGGGGTTTCTAATTTTCGGCCCACCAATTGTGTGGCTTGCAAAGCTCCCTGAAAACCTATATAAGAATAACCTCAAAACATTTTTTAGCCCACTGATATTCAAAAGTTTTTCAGGGGGAGGGCAACTAAACCCTCCTATTTACCTCTTAGTTTGTGTCTCCATTGTTAGTAGATTTTTCTATGGTGAAAATTTAAAAATTTAAGGTTTCAAAGGGAGGTCCAGTGTAGGGCAAAATGGGAGTACCCAAAATTTAGGTGAAGGGAATACACTAACTTGGGTGAAAGTTAATCTAAAGTTTCTTGAGGGGAATACCTCCCTCTTTCTTTAAGTGTTATTCAGTTTTAAAAGTGTTTAATAGGGTAAAAAATTTATGTATCCTCAAAAGTTTTTGAAAATACAGTAGTATCATCACAATATGTAAATAACCTTCGTCCTTCTTTCACTGGAAAAATTCCATAATAAAGATCCCCCCCTGAAAAACAAGGAGCCTTATTATTACTTTGCAGCCCACCACTTAACATTGTGGTATTGACTGCAGCCGTGTCGAGTACTAAGTTGGAAACCCCTGTTCTTAAGTAATGATTTGCATATTTCTTAACACTTTTTTTAAAATCAGATTAACCCCATAAGATGTAGGCCAAGCACTCTTTACTTAGATTGAATTGAAATCAAGCAAAACATAAAACAGGGGTGCATCCAGGATTTTTTGCTAGGGGCCGTTTTTGGGAATTTTCAGAAAAACAGAATTGAATTTTGTGAAAATAATTTTTCATTCTAAAATAAGGTTCTATTTCTGTAAATATATATATTTTTTTAAAATAAAATTACACTTAGCGAGTGCATAAAGCTTGATTAAAGTCCGTTTTTGGGAACAGGAATTTTGTGAAGGGGCTGTTTTTGAGGATCGGAATTTTGAGAAGGGGCCGTTTTCGGCCCCATTTCTTTCTAGATGCACCCCTGTAAAAGTAAGTGGGTCTTACTTGATAAACCATTCTGGAAATCTATTTCATATTAGTTTGTTTAACCTTATTGCAGTAGAACTTATAACGTATTTTTACATTTTAAAATTCTACGTTAACTTTATTTTGTTGTCATCTTAAATCGTTTTCCAATAGCGTACAAATAGCTAACACCTTCTGTTCAATCACCACTTCTAGCATTTTAACCAACCTTTTGTTGAGATTTTCAAAAAAATTTTTCCCCCTATTTTAAAGAGCATGTAATTACTTCCCCAAGCAACTTCAGATCTGCACCCCTATGAGTTCTATATTCTCAAAAAGAAATTAAACGAAAATCATTCACAAAAAACCCAGCTAGATCTCCTGCCTTTGGATTGAATTTGAAATCTCTGGCCCGAGAAACGACAACACTCAGAAAGATTATTCAAAATAATGGAAAAAAAACCCCGTTTTTTTAAAGCATTTTTCTTTTATTGTTCTGTGCCAACATATCTATACATTACCCGTTTTTTAAACATTTCAATATTAAAGGCATCAAAGTGATTTTACAAATGATTTAAATTAAATATCACATAAGCCAGTGAAACACTGAGTGTATGTGGAAACATGTACACATGTAGGAACTTTGGTCTCAAATATTTACAGTGAACTGAACTCTTCACAAGAGTTGGTCCCTTCTTTTGAAAGGAAGAGTAGCACCACATAGTATCTGGATTTCATATAAAAGAATATACATTATTCATTTAAAAAGAACCCAAAACTGAACGGGATGTAAACGAACAAGTTCACAAAAAAAAAGTAGCACAGGACAGAAACAAAAATCGACTTCTTCAAAAGGCAACTTCTCAGAGGGTAGAAAAACCTCAGGGGCCGTCGTTTTCCCATTGACAAGCCCCAGATCTGCAAACAACCCATCTTATCCGTAGGAGAAATGTCAATACGGAGAATGCCTGAGACGAGACCTGTTACCTGTTTGCCTGGACTTGTTTGCCTTGAGGAATTCCTTGACTAAGTAAAGTAACCTCACATCTCTGTTCCGTTGGTAGGTATTCATAATGACCACCAAGTTACCCCAACTGACGTTTGGCAACCGCATATCGACAAATTCGTTTGTCGAGGGAGTTGCCACCACTGGTTCACCGGACGAAGGCGGCTCTTGTCGGCCGATGGAAAGACCCTCCAGAGCCGAAATCAGCTGATCGGACGTCGAACACCTGTCGAAACGGAAATTCGGCCTTCGCCTTCGAACGGTGGGACAGCGGTCTTTTAACGCCTTCTCCGGTTCAATAGACGAGGGCGGGTCTTCTCTGATGATCAACCGCCTTCGAACGGTGGGACAGCGGTCTTTTAATACCTTCTCCGGTTCAATAGACGAGGGCGGGTCTTCTCTGATGGTCAACCGCCTTCGAACGGTGGGACAGCGGTCTTTTAATACCTTCCCCGGTTCAATAGACGAGGGCGGGTCTTTTCTGCCGATCGACAGACCCTCCAGAGCCGTAACCAGTGGATCAGACGCCGAACGTCTGGGTTCAAGGAAACGACGGAAATTCCGCCGATAGCGCCTTTGCCTACAAACGTTGATATAGTCGTTTAATGGCGGATCAATAGAGGAGGGCAGGTCTCCTCGGCTGAGACCCTCCACAGCTGGAACATTTCGGCGAGGTTTCCGAAACCGGAAGCGAATCGACAGGTCCCCGTCGATCCTGTCGATTTTTTTCACGATATATCCCCAAGGGGGTCCGCGGACCATTTGCTCGACCCCTCGTTCTCTCCCCTCCGCTCGTGCTATCCACCAGAAGAACCCGATACTGTCGAGAAAGGCGATTTCGACGTCGAGTTCGGAGAGGCTGTTGGCGTAGCGTACTTCCAGACGGGCGTCTTCGGGGCTGACTCTCAGACGGAAATCGCAGGAACATCCTTTGTAGGAGTCTCGGCACGAAAAGGCGATCTCTTGGCCATCTTTTGCTGCACTCTGGGAGAAGTTCTCGAATAGACGGCCCCATTCAAGTACAAGTCGTCTATCGTCTTCGAAAGGCGACCGGCTCTGTTCCATACTGCCCGACAGAAGCACAAAATGATCGCTCGCTGTATATTTCACCACACCATGTGCTCCAAAAAACGCCGTGTGCGAAAGTATACTAAGTAAACTAAACAAAACAACTTTTAGAGTTGCCAGATACGGATGAGAGAATATTCCCAGTCACGGTTCCAGTCTGCCGACTACCGAACCGACCGAAGAAATAAAATCCTTCAGTCCATAGCGCCACCACTGAGCAATAAAACAAACTGCCTTTTTTGCTAAGCAACAATTTTAAATAGACGAGATTAGTGATGACGTTTTTTGTTTTGTTTGGAAACGTTGATTCGATCCGTGATTGGTTACATACGGATCCGTACTGTCCGTACAGTTCACGGAACCAATCACAGACTGAATTTACGTTTCCAAACAAAACAAAAAACGTCACACTAATCTCGTCTATTTGCTAATACTTGGTTGCAACTCAGGGAACATCCATAAATTATGGGAGGTCGAAAAGGGGGAGGAGGGGTTTGGGAAAAATCTCACCAAGGGGGGAGGGGGGTCGATTAAAATCTCACGTCAACTTTTTAAGTTAGAAATTAAAAAAATTTTTTAAGTATGAGAAAGGAATAATACCTACAGATAAGATACCGTGGTGATTTTAAGGCGGAATAATGTCCTTTTCCCCCACATCATTAATAGTGGGAAAGTTTTAGGTGCTGTGAAGCACAAAATGCAAAATAATAGGATAGGAAATTATTTTTAAAGGTTGTAGGTAAATCTCACGTGGGGGGAGGGGGGTCCAGCAAAATCTCACCAAGGGGGGAGGGGGGGGGTCCAGATTTTCAGGGATGAGTTTGTGTAAAGATGAAAAAAAAGGAAAAAGCGCGTGAGCTTAGTCACGTATATTTTTTTAAGTGCGTGAAACAAATAATTGTAACAAGACAAATTTTAATTTACCTGGGCCTTAATTTACCTATTATTTGGGAGGATTTTAAGAACTTTAAACTGGCATTAAACCAGTCATTAATTAAATTAACCAGTCATAGTGTAGAGTCTAGATAAAAATATCTTTAAACAAAGAAAAATACATATTTCATGTTATCTTCATTTGCAAGAAAATAACCAAAATGTAACTAAAAGCAGATGAAAATTTAGGAAATAAGTTAAATACTAGGATAATTTATTGATTACTTAAAATATAATTAAATTACTGAGTTTTTTTTTCAATATAATTTTTGCTAAGTGAAGAAGAGTCAAATATATTTTTAAAGTATTATTAGAATCTCAAATCATATCATATATCTAATACAGGTTAGAATCTAACACGATTTAAAAAACTTAACTATTATCTTCAGTTGCTTCTCAAAGTGGCCTTTTAAAAATTTTACAACTTAGAAAAACCTCATAAGTTGAAAATACTGACTAAAATCGATAAAACGCTCAACAGGGATTCGACCCAGCAGTTGCGGGAAAAACAGAACTTTCGCGAAAAATCGCTACTTACTTCTGGACTTGTTGGCTTCTGACTACGGTAACGTTGTTTTTTCTACATCGCAATAAAGGCTGACTTCGCGGCCGTTCAAGAAAGCATCGCGGAAGAAACGGTACACTCCGCGAGCAAAACACGCGGAACGCGAGAAGTTGCGATTTCCCGACTTTCGCGATTCCGATTTTGTAAAATCGCGATTCCGCGGAAGAAACTAATACCTGAAGGAAGAAAAATTAATAAAAAGCGGAAGTAGCGGGAAAAATGAGAAAAGGCGGAAAATCGCGTTTCGGCGGAAAAAACTCATGCCTGAGATTTTGGAAAAAACACCTCACGTAATTTATGGATGTCCCCTTAACTTGAGCCTGAACAAATATGCTGAGAGAAACCAAAGAAAGTAGTTCCCCGTAAGTACGGTGTCGGAATTTTGAGTGAAATTAAGAGATTAGTTTTTTAAATCTACGTATATTAAGCGTATTTTCATCCCGTTTTGCAAAATGTTGAGTATTTCGTAACTCAGTCTTTTTTTTTAAAATCAGATTAACCCCATAAGTAGGCCAAGCACACTTTATTTACATTGAAATCAAGCAAAACATAAAAGTGGGTCTTAAGGAGGGTTTATTCACCGTATTTCAGAAGGCAACCTTTATTTCTTTTCAGTTGATAGAAAATGGGCTCATAACTTTCATATAGTTAAAGTGGTAAAATTAAAAAAGTATTTTTTAACAAGATTTTATATATTGTTGCTGCTTGTATTTTGAACGAAAGTTGGCATACTTCTTTATAATCCAATCCGCAATGCTATAGAAAATAAAAAATTATATAAGCCCATTTAAACTATGCAGCTGAAACAGATAGTTGACGAGATAACATGCAATAACCGAAAGTTTTTAAATTGCCAATAACAGAGGAAAGAACCCAGAAAACACTTCTTGTTTCTAGAAGTATATTTAGTTGGTTGATATCAGGGAGGGCCCTCACTATTAAAATATTTCTTCTTCCCCCAGAAGATTTTTCGCTTCAGTATTAATGATACAACTAGCTGTTACAACCCGGCAAAGCCGGGTTTTACAGCTAGCCTTCTTTGGCGCTGAAGCGAGATTCGTTCGTTACTACCTGTTCGTAATTATTCATTCCCTATTAAAAATAATCTAGATTCTGAAAAGTGGGAATTTCCGTAAAGCAGCACAACGCAGAATCTTCTAAATAATATCCTTTATTCTAACAATCCAAATATCAATCTAAAATCTAATCAATCTAAAATCTCCATAATCTTTCACATTCATCTTATTTATACACAAATTTAACAGTCAAAGATGCAGTTAGGAGTTAGGGCGCAGCAGCGCCACCCAACTTGGACCCATCGAACTAGGCACCGCAGCGCCACCCAACTAGGGTTATTTAACATTCCCCCCATGCATCTTTTTAAGAATGCATAAACACAATAAATAACCTAAAATTTTAAAGTCTTACGTAAACACTTCCAATAAAACATATTTACATTTTAAAACCATTTGAATACAATAAAATCGACCTAAATCTGAATTTCATTTCATAACAACTCATTTAACAAAACATATTTACAGTTTTATTTACAATCAATCACTTATGTACCTCTAAATTGTATAGTCTTTCGATAGGTCCACTAACACAATTTTTTGCAGTTTGGACCCCCACAAGATCTGATTCTCCCATCTCTGCCAATAAATACTTCCTTGATTCTACTCAATTTCCAACTACTTCTTTTTTGATTGTCCTCTCTAACCAAAACAACATCATCTACCTTAAATTTTGAAGACTTCTCAGGTGGTTTAGAAAACATAGCTGACCTCAGTTCTAACACCTTTTTGAAAGAACAGATCCAGTTGGTTCCAAATCAACCTTATCCTTTAGGTCAAGTAAACTCGTTAGTCGAGTACAAGTTTCAAGAGGTTTACCACTTTTAATAAGGTTCATTTCCGAACCAAAATTACAAACTTGTACAGTTTTAATCCAATACAGTAAAGACCTATTAATCTCACACATTTTCAGATTACCTTTTACTTTAGATCTTAAATTATTAATAAATCTTAACACATAACAAGTTACTCTTAATAGTTTTCTATAGCTACTATATTTGTTTATGTCAATCAAAGGATCTATAATCAAAAGTACTTGGGCTACCTGAAGCTGAATCACCGTACTTCCCTCAAGTTCCTTCTCAACTGCCCCTTCCCCCGGATGGTCAATCTGGTTCCAAGTGGGCCAGTTCTCAGGAGGCAGGGTGATCCAAGGAGGACCTAGCCACCACAGTTTGTCCTTCAAGACATCCTCGGCGCACACCCTTCTCGTCAATTTATCAGTTGGGTTTTCAGGACTAGGACAATGACTCCACTGACCAGGTTCACTCCTCTTCTGGATCTCTATAACACGATTCGCCACGAAGCGCTTCCATTTCTGTGACGAGCCCGCAATCCAGTGCAACGTTATAGTAGAGTCAGTCCCGAAAAACACTTTTGCTTCCGAAAATTGATGATGTATCGAGCTGATGACTCTGGCTCCAATCAACGCAGCCATGAGTTCCAGTCTAGGAAAAACAAATTCCTTCAACGGAGCATCCCGACTCTTGGCCATCACCAGGCGAGAAGATCGCCGAGACAAGTCATCGCCTGCTGTCAAACCAGCACCATACGCCTTGGGGATTGCATCACAGAAACAGTGTAATTCTACTTTCACAGGATCTGAAGCCTCCAACAGCCATCTATACACCGCAATTTTAGGGTTCTTCAACTTGCTTTCACTGTCCATCCATAAAAATCTCATGGCATCTCTATCCTTTGGAGAAATCGATATCTGCAAGAATGCCTTCCGAATGTCCGCTGTTACAGCAATTCCGTGTTTTCCGAAACTAAGCAGTACTACTTGTAACAGGTCGGGCAACAAATTGGGACCTTGTAGCAGGCAATCATTCAGAGAATCCCTACCCCGTTCTCTTGAAGATGCATCATAAACGACTCTCAATTCGGTAGACTCATGATCAGGGCGAATCACTGCTTGATGTGGCAAATAGTAAACCCGATCACCAACAGGGTGTTTTAGATTTACCTTCTCCACAATGCCTTCCTTTAGCTGTTCATCTATTACTTGCTTATAGGTCTCGTAAAAGCTCGCATTTGCTTTAAACTCTCCGATAAGTCCATTCAGTCGTTTTTCTGCAACTCTATAATTATCATCCAGACAAATTTCTTTTTCTTTCCAGGGCAGCTTTATTTCATAGCGATCATTCCTCAGCTTTATTGAATCTCCAAGCATCTTCATGGCGTGCTCATCCCCAGTCTTGTTTTCTTTTTCATCCGTAATATCAATTGCCTCCACGTCCCCAAAGGCCTCCACTGTCCTCAAGAGTTTTTCTTCAATTGTTAAGTTGACACCTACATTCATCGGTAGTAGATCAGAGCAAGAAATCTGTCCCTGAACGCACCAACCAAATATAGTCTCCATGGCCACAGCAGCTTCATTAACTCTTCTAATTTCTTGGTTAGTAATTCTCCACAAGTAATCAGCTCCAATCAGTAGTGAAATTTCTTCCAAATTTGAACCTTCATCTTTAGGTCTTGTTAAACTTATTCCCATATCCTGAAGATCTCGTCTCATCACTCTATCTGGTATTCTTATTTCAGCCGCTGTGATGACAGGTACTTCAACAGCCTCCAATTCTATAAACTTGTCAGGATCACTTATATTTCTCAGCTTAATTCCAACTTTCCTACTCTGAATCACCTTGGCTTCTTTTTGTCCGAAAGTATGAATGTTCAACTTTTCTTCTTGATTCATCGGCAACTGTAGTCTCCCACTCAGATTCTCTCGGACCGCTGTGATCTGACTTCCCCCGTCCAGAAGGCATCTGACTAAACAACTTCTTCCATTGGTGCTGTTTTCAGCCACCGCATATACAGTCTGGAGTATCACATCAGAGCCAATTTCAGATGACGAGTTCTGGCTGACCTCCAAGGAACGATCTGGAATCCGAGAAATCCCAATGGGCTGCGAGGGTGTATTACCTTTAATGCACACTGATTCGTGATGCATACCTTCACATGACTTACAAGTAAACCCGCTCCTGCACTCGAAAGCCCGATGCCTCTTCTCAAAACATAGGAAACACCCCCCATTTCTTTTTAAGATATCACGCTTCTTCAGGGCATCAAAATTTAAACAATTGAACTTCGAATGATCAGATTCATTGCAGAAAACGCATCTTGCTGCTGCAGCAGACAGAGCCGCTGAGGTGGGAAACCTAGGCCTGAAATTCATACCTCTAGGAGCTCCTCCAGTGTCTTGTTGACAAATAAGGTTTGCAGCTTCTCTGCATTCGACTTCTTTTCTTAAGAACTCTGTCAATTCTTTTACATCAAACTGCTGCCTCCGGTTGTAATTGTACTTGATATTCAATTCCTCGGGCAACTTCTGTAAAATTATAGGGCATAACAAGTTTCCGTAGCTTCCTGAAGTAACTCCCAATGATTCAAGACTTCTTATTTGAACCTGGCACTGATCATAAAGTCTTCGCAGGCCTCCAATACTTGACAAACTTCTAACTGGTTCAATAGCCAATAATTTATTCATATGTGAACTTATAACAATGTCCTGTCGTCCAAACCTTTCCTTCAATATTTCGATCGCCGCATCGTAATTCTGGTCGCTTAGTACAAACCCCGAAATGGCCGCCAGAGCATTTCCCGCAAGAAGTGACCTCAAGTACACAAACTTTTCAGTTTTAGGAATGTCATCGTTTTCATGCACAGCAATTCTGAATTGGCTAAAAAAGTCCAGCCATTTACTTGGATCCCCATAAAAAGTTCCGATCTGAAGACGCGGAAGATTCATACCCGAGTGTTCTCTGCAACACCTTTTGAAATCTTCTGTTTTCTTACCTAGTGGTGAATCTGGATCTGTAGCCTTCATAGCCTTTTTCTCAATACTTCGTAATCTGTCAACCAAACTAACTCTTCTATTGCAAATTCCCTCACTATAATCGCTAGCTTTCTCTATTTCCTGGTCTACCTCCGCTGTATTCAAAGACATCAATATTTCCCGATCAAGTTGCTTCAATTCCTTCGATTTCTCTTCGAGATTCGCCAAAAGTTGTTCACACGTAAGCCTTGACATGTCGTCTGACACCAACCATCTGTCAATCTTTGCATTAAGCTTCGTCGTGCTTTGCCGTAAACCTGATCTAATCTTTATCCTTTTATCTAATTCCTCACTCTTCATCATCTTAAATTTCCAAATCTAAAGTCCTCAGTAATTCGTTTCGGCACCATAAAAATAATCTAGATTCTGAAAAGTGGGAATTTCCGTAAAGCAGCACAACGCAGAATCTTCTAAATAATATCCTTTATTATAACAATCCAAATATCAATCTAAAATCTAATCAATCTAAAATCTCCATAATCTTTCACATTCATCTTATTTATACACAAATTTAACAGTCAAAGATGCAGTTAGGAGTTAGGGCGCAGCAGCGCCACCCAACTTGGACCCATCGAACTAGGCACCGCAGCGCCACCCAACTAGGGTTATTTAACACCTATCATTAAATATACAGTTTTAATTCATTATCTTCGAAAGGGGTTTTGTCTCCGATTTCACATGGCATTGTTACAAATTTATTACATTGAAATAATTGTAATTTTATTTTGACCGGTTGTCAGCCCAAACCACCGAACCGGAATTGTACAAACTTGTTCTTAAATGAAATCTTACAACCCCGATATAAACCCATTTTAAGTGGCTCCCTCCCAAAACCTTCCACTTTAAATTATTATTTGATTTTTATTTGTCTCATTGTTTGAAGTTAAATATTTATCCCCTTCTGTGTAAAGGGAAAGAAGAAATACTTCAATCAAACATGTACCATAATTTTTTATTAAATAAATTTGCCTAGTATCTTGTTGAGATAAATCTAGTGAACCGTCAAAACTTTGAATATTAATTTCAAAGTATATTTACTTCACGCTCTTTAAAAGACGTTTTGCCTGTGTTGGTAAAAATATTAACTAAAAGCAATGGGGCGAATTGAAATAAATTTATAATTAAAAAATCGAATGCTTTGGAGAAACGCGACCTAAAATGGGCTCATCTAGGGGTGGAAAGCTTTCGATAGAGACCGAGTTTGTGAAAATCGGTTCGGGGGTTCGTGGCCTGGCGGAAAGAAAAACCCAATTATTTTAATATATAAGATACAAAATTAGAGCTGTATTTAGAAGTTTTACTGTACAATTTCTTATAATGACAACTATATAACCACATTTCATAATTTTTAAAGTTTTTGAGGCCTTCCTTCCTAAGCCTAAAAACTATTTATCTCAAAATTTTATAGTTGTCCCTTCGACTTTCACATATTGAGAGTATTCTGTAATTTTATTATTTTTCCAATCTCAATAATATTAGTTTTTAAAAACGACTTAAAATCTGGGGAATGGCATTGAATATAACAGCCTGAAAACAAAAAATTATCCGCTAGAAAATTTCTTAAAATTTTAAATTATTAAAAATTCTTTTCAGTCTTTGGGTGTACTATTTTTTTAATTCAGATAAACTGAAGCAAAAAAAGTGAAGATTTTTTTAAATCCTACTGTTAATTTCAAATTAAAAATAATTCATGAACAAAATTCAACTCAGAAATATTTAAAAAATCATTGAAAGATGTACTATCAAAAAAATAAGTAATTTTTAAAAAATAAATTATATAAAATAACTCTAGATTAAATAAATAGTAATGTAAGTTGCATAAAAGGTTTTCAGAGTTTTTTAAAATTATTTCTATTCTTATTTAATTTTATTCAATTATTCCATTTGAAGATACCGTAATTTTCATAGTTATCTAAAAAAACAGCATTCTTCATTTGGTCAGAAAAAAACTTAAGTATTACTAAAACTTCTTCATTGCATCTAAAACCCTAAAAACACAAGCTTGAATAAAAAAAAAGTAATCATAAATCACACATGTAAGTAGTGAAAATAAATAAAAACCTTTATTGAATCAAATGTTCACATTTCAATAAAATTAATCTCTTCTGCTCTTTCACGATGATTATAATGTGAAAAGCCAATTTTATTAGATACCAGTCATGCCAGTGGTCGTCTTTTCAACCTCCTTTCCTGCTGTATTATTTCACTTTGCGATCACAGTACCTTTAGTCCCGGAACATCTGTTCAATGGTGGAGCAGACCGAAGATCGTAAATACCTTTTTTAAAAAAAAGTTGAATTATCTTTTGATACTATGGATCACAGCAACAGTGATTTCCCTCAAGTATATACTTATGAAATTTTCTGAGTTAACTCTTAACGCAAAATTTAGTTCTGAGAAAATTAGCTTCAAAGTGTTCTTTGTTATTAAACCTTGACCCAACAGCAGATCCATAGTAGCCCATGACAGTTTTAGAAAAAGTAGATGTTTTAAAAACAGAAATTTTTTTAATAAATTTAATTTTGCAAAAAGAATACTTTTTCCGCAATACTTAAAAAATAGTAGAGGCATCGTGAAAAGTAAAGAATCGTTCACGGTAGGCCGTATTTACAAGGAAGGTAATTAAGGCACAAATGCGGCCTAAAAACCAGTTGCCACAAAAACAACACTAAATCGAAAACATTGTATCCAAAGGTTCGATTCCCTCAAGAAGTGGGAAATCAAAAATATTCCTGTACAGGTTAACAAAGTACTCGGAGAGTTAATTTTTCTATGCACCTTTTAACTTAATTTGAAATAATTATGTAATAATTCTACCTTTTAAAAGCTTTGATTTAAAAATAATTTTTTACCTTATTCCAAATGAACTGAAAAATTTGTCTACATTCAAACGAAATTTGATATATCCTAGAGATCTGTATTTATCTTAAAAGTTATCGAAATTACTTTCTCAAAATTTACGGCAAAGGTTTCACAAATTACTCTTAAAAATACAGCATAAATTAAAAGAAACACTGGCTAATTGTGATAATTAAATGGTGTTTTACTTTGATTATTTTTTACAATGAGAGATTGCACCCGGTTAATCCTTAACCCATTAGCGCCCCCCCCCCAGTGATCTATTTCTAGATCGCTGAATATAAGGTCATAAATTCTCTCTTAAACTACCTTAAATTCATCCAACAGTAACGAAACTGCACATATGGCAAGAGAAAACATCAGTCAATTCTAATACCCTGTGTTTTTTGCGTTTGCTTCACTTATTTTGTAACAGGGATGGGTTAAAGTTCGAGTTTTCTTCTTTGATCAAAAATAATTTGGGCGTTAATGGGTTAAAAGTACCGACTAACCTTTCCTGGGATGTATTTATGTTAACCTTACCTCAATAAATTTAATTTTGTACCTTAGTTAATTTGGAAACGATTTCACCCGAACAAGGAGTGTCCCTAAAGTTTTAGGTTTAGACCGGTCTAGCAAACTGTTGGGGGTTAAAAAATCCTTTTATAAGGCATTATTTTGAATGGGAGATTTATAAAATTTGGAGGTAATTGGGAAGTCCTTCGAATAAATCGGCATGTATGGAATTTGTAAATACCTTATTCTGCACATCTTCCAGCGATATTGTCAAGTTGTGATTCTAGAAAATCAAATGCTGGTTGTGTTTTTTTAAATTTCAACTTTGTCCTCCAATATGTGGACCTTCTGCTGGAGCTGCAATGTCCATTTTTTCCTAGAATCAATCATATTTATATTAATATAAATGCATTACTGCCATAAAATGTACACAATGGCTCATATTCCATGGGGTTGGGGATACAGTCGGTGACAAAAAAATCGAAACAGAGACGATTGGTTGGGGTTAGAAGGATACTGTAAAGGCCAATTTTCATGATTTAGTTCCTACTTTAAAACAAGTTAGAATTTAAGTCCTTAGGGGGCCGTCTACATATTAAACTAAGCACCAACTTTGTTTTTTTTCCTATGGAAGACATCGGAGATTATCCCCGATTCTTCTTTGGATCGAATCTTAGAATTCAAAATTTTTCTTTGGGAAGGCCCCCAGACCCCCTTCTTTCATTACTAGAAACTCTATATATACTCTACATAGACTAAAATTACAATGATCTAACCATGAATGAATACAGGTGAAAGTTCCCTGTGTATTTTAAAAAACCCTTTTAGAACCCATGTTAAGTTTCCATCCCATGTAAAAGATTACTACCTTCTATACTCTGTTCATTTTGAACTGGCGCTTGAAAATATTTCCTTCCCCCACCACTGATTGGTTACCATAGCAACTATCCATGTCAAAGTGACGGCTTACTATTGGCTGCTCGAAGATCGTAACTATGGTTATGCTTCTAGCGAAGGGGAAAGCACTATTTCTCAAGCGCCAATTCTAGATGAATAGAGTATAATCACTGACACTGAAGTGTGTAAATTGTTTAAACAAGTATTAAGCCTTGTAAGATCGGCAACAGCACAATTGAATAGTCAGTTGGAAGAAGGGAATAAGTCCAAAAACCAAGTTTTGAGAAAATCGAAAAAAACTGTATCAGTAATGGAATTTTCATTGTATAACCACCAAATTTTTACTGAAAGTTCAGAACCCTATTTAGAAAACAGAGCAATCATCAAAACAAATATAAGTATATTCAAAAATATTTTGCAGTCAAAATAAGTTGATGGACTTATTCCTTTCTTCCACCTTATTAAATTTTTCTGATGAAAAAATCTTTAAAAAACCCTTAATTCACATTTAAATTATATTTCTCCTTAGTTTACACCACAAAAGGGTGAAATAAAGATAAGACAAATAAAGTTCAAAATTATAGTGAAACTGAGTTATTAAAGCAGTATCAATGGAATGAGGGAATATATGGATGGAGTCAAACATTCCCTGCATAAAAAAAGTTTGAAAAAAAATTAAAATTAAGAGAAAATTTTATTTTAACTTATTTTACAGCATAAAGAATATGAAAAGAAAGACAAATTAACTTAAAAAATACAATGAATGGACATCGATTTCACAACTTCAAGGGGCGATATCTCCCTATAGGAGTTAATTTTTTCCCCTTCTTTTCACCCATGTGTAGAGCAAAGCTTGCAGATTGTTTTGAGTACAAAAAGTCAATTTGTCCTTTTTTGGACTTATTCCCTTCTTCAAACTGACGATTCAATTGTACAGTTTTTAAAAAAAATTGCTTTAAAAATAGTGATTATCCAGCTGTTTTTATCAAAAGTATGCTTCTCTAGTTAGATCAGCTGCTAAAAAATCTTTTTGGATAATCTTTTTGGATACATCCAGTCATACTAGTAGTAAAGACAGGTTTTCATCCAGCTTTTCTTCCTGTCTTAGAAATTTTGTAAAAAATAAGCAAGGAATTTTGGAAAATCAATTAAAATTTTGTGAAAATAAAGGATCTTTCAAAACTAGTAGAATAGGCCTAAAATTGGCAAAATCTGTCCCATAAGGAAAGACTGAAAACAATTTTTAAAGCACTTTTGATCTTAAGAATTTTGTATTTAAGGGAATTTTTTGATGGGGTCCTTACACAGACCGATTTTCTTTTTAGATGAACCCCTGAAAGAACACAGAAATACTCACCCATAGGAGGAGCCTGTTGGGCAGACCCATTAAACTGGGGAGCAGTGCCCTGCCCATCGTAGGCCAGATCCCCAGGGAAGGGGCTGGGCAGGGGAATCCAGGGGCAGGTGGCTGGTAGTTCAGAGCTGGTTGTAAGGGGGAGGATAGATGCTTGGGCTTATTGTTCTCTTGGGCTTCAAGTTGCATACACAGCTAAAAATTTCAAAAAGAGACAACATAAAAGATTTCCAGGCTATGGTGTGAATCAGGGATGATATTGACAAAAGCAAAAAGTCTGAAAACTCCATGAATTGATAAGAAGATCGTAAACCAAACTAAATAAAATGATTTAGCTGCTTCAGATATAAATATTTACCATAGGTAAGAGCCTTATGAGCAGCGTTAGAATTTGGGGAAAAAATCTACTGGTCCGCAACAAAATATACTGGTCCGACAAATTATATTATTTATTATAAACTATTGCCCTGAATGTGAGTACCAAATAGTAATGTTAAAAATTAATACATATTCAATAATAAGTTACCCACTAAATAATCAAATAATTTTGAAAATATCTTATTTATTACATACTTTTCTCGATTAAATAATATTTCACTGATATACAAAAAAAATAATATTTTTAATTAAATAAAATTTCTCTAATTGACAAACAAATTGGATACAATTACACTAATTGACAAAAAATAAGAACTTTTCTTGAATAAATGATATTGCACACAAATTAATACTTATTTGGTGGAGGGTGGGATATTTTTTCACCCCGGCGGACCAGTAATTCTCCGATTCCACTGGTCCTAGCCGTTTTTTAGTTGTCCCGGACCAGCAATCCAGTACAATTTCAAACGCTGCTTATGAGTCAGAAACATTTACACAAAATGAAAAGGTTGTATAGTTTTTAGTTGAAAATTAGTTTGTAAACTGATTTCTTTACATTAAAAAGTCTGAAATTTTCGTTGAAAAGTTTCAAAAAGTCTGAAAATCCTACAAAAGGCTGAAAAATCTCACCCCTGGTTTAAAAACCCGTATTTCATGCCTAACTTCATGGAAACCCCCCATTGTTTTAAATATCATAAGAGAAGATGTAACCTTAATTCGTCACCTTAGAATCAAAAACTACTATCTCCATTCGGCAAACTTCGGGAATCCCGATTCTTGGCGTTTAGATGGTTGAAGAACATAATTTGATTGGTTTTGATCTTTTCTACTCGATCATGTCAGCTCTTACAAACCAAACAGCGAGCTTCTCCACCGATCTGATCGCCAAGGATCGGGATTCCCGAAGGTTGCCGAATGGAGATAGTAGTTTTTGATTCTAAGGTGACGAATTGTTGTAGGCATATTCTCGATTGTTGCAGATTGAAATCAATTGCAACCCAAACCACAGAATTTTCAAAGGAAGATGGTTACAAATAAACAAAGTTTTATAATAACTATTATTTTAAGGGGGACTATGGTGTTTTTTGCAGAAAGAACCAAGAACATTTAAAAAAAGATTTTTTTTTAAAAAACGCTTTTATTGAAGTGTTCTAAAAGGTCAAAAATAATTTTTTCGGTTTGACAAATAATTTATTGGGAAGTAGAAAATAACTTTTTGGTAAGTAAAAAAACTGATTTTCCAATCACTAAAAATAAAAGCGTGGGTGCTAGTAATTTTTAATATTTTTTAAATTTAAATTTTTTTTACAGGACAGTGACACTAACATCCTTGCCAAACGGGAATTCGAACCCCAGACGTACGGCTTTGCATCAGTCAGATGCTCTAACGACCAGGCCATTACGTCGGCATTTATGTATAATTTTATATAAATAAAAATACCTAACAGAGAATTAAAAGTGAATCCATCCCACTCAAAACTCATGAATGAGAAATTTGTAAATCTAACGTCATAGAACATAGAATAAAGAAGCTAGAATATATAGTGAATTAAGAATGACTAGCGGCCACGCTTTTATTTTTAGTGATTAGAAAATCAGTTTTTTTTACTTACCAAAAAGTTATTTTCTACTTCCCAATAAATTATTTGTCAAACCGAAAAAATTATTTTTGACCTTTTAGAACACTTCAATAACTCAGCCATAGGTTGGAGTTCGTCTCGTCCCTATGCCGGTCCCAAGCCCGGAGAAATGAGGATGGGTTGTGCGATGGGCTAAACACCCATCCACGTAAAAACAACCTGTTTACGGAAACCAAAGTCATGAAAATCCATCTTTCTCAAAAGGTGATTGTCACCCTGATATGTCTCCTCCAGTGGAAATGAATCCTGGTTGTGAAAGCCAGATGGAAGCAACCAGGAGGATGAAGGTAACTGGAAAAATTTTCTCGACTGTAGTTAAAATTGGTTGCTGGAATGTGAGAACGCTCTATGAGACGGGTAAAGCGTCCCAAGTAAAAACAGAGATGGAAAGATATAAAATTGACATTCTGGGCGAAACCAGATGGAACGGAAGTGGAGAAACAAGGATGACAGGCGGATCATCTATAATATATTCTGGTAATGCAGATGAAGACGATGCCCACTGCAAGGGAGTGGCCTTTATGCTTTCAAGGACAGCAAAGAAAGCACTAATGGAATGGGACCCAGTATCAGAAAGAATAATTCGAGCGAGATTTAGAGGAAAACAAAAGAATATATCAATTATAAACGTGTATGCTCCTACCAATACAAACAAATATTCCGATTTTTTTCCGCTTTGAAATATTAATTCCGCACACAATTGAGCGGAATTCCGATTCTCAACACCTCTAAAATTAGTGGATTTCCGCTAATTAGCGGAAAAATCACATGCCTGGTAGTACCTTTAGTCCCGGAACATCTGGTCGATGGTGGAGCGGATCGAGGGTTCCATGCTCAGCCGGGATCGGAGTTCCTCGGCCGTCCGCTTCTGGAGCTGGTCCCCGGAGTGGATCAGTTCACCCCATAGGTACACCCCCATGGCCTGAGAGGAAAGACAGCATTCACAATCTTTGAAATTAATTTCTAAAAGAGCATTTAGCAGGACGCACCATTGAGGCCTATACTCTATTCGTTCAGAATTGGTGCTTGAGAAATAGTGTTTTCCCCCACGCTAGAAGCGTAACCATAGTTACGCTCTTCGAGCAGCCATCAATAGTAAGCCGTCACTTTGACGAGGATAGTTGCTATGGTTACCGATCGGTGGTGGGGGAAGGAAATATTTTCAAGTGCTAGTTCAAAATGAACAGAGTATAATATAAGTTAGGTCATCTCAATTCAAAATTTTCTTATTTTATATTTTACGATAATTTGAAAAATTTAAAGTCAATTGAACAACAATTTTTCACAAAAATTAAAACCTGGATCAACCCCTGCTTGCACCATCCACATTAATTCAGAAGTTGATCTTATCAGTCCAAAGTAATTATGAAAAGTGATGAATACTCAGCACAACAAAGGGGAAACTGAATTTAGGCTTGGAAGGTTTGTAGTAGTAATGTGATTACTCGGACATTTCAATCTTTTGTATTTTTTTGCTCTTCTGTAAACCATATATTCAAATATTGACGCATAGTGTTACACAATTTTTATTGATAAACTATTATAGGTTAGGGCAGCAGAGTCTCCTTTAGGGTTAACATCTTAACACCAAGACATAGCGTAGAAAGATAAAGTAGTAACTAAAAGGTCTATCAACTAAGACTAGCAACACAAAGTCAAGTTATATTGCGAACTAAAACTTTTCCAACCAACGGGAAAGAAGACTCTTGGAGTTTGAAGAACATGGAATATATAACATAAAGGAACAAAGAGGGATTTCTTGAACATTTAAATACAAATCTAAAACTTATTCATTAAAATTGACCATAATATAAATACAACATAAACTTAACAGTAATTGATTAACAATCCATGAGTTTGAAATTATTTTTACTTTTTGGAAAATTTACCAAAACAACTTTTCTCATTGAAAGAGCATGCTTTAAGAAGGATCCCGAAAAGACTTGGTTTTGAATAGTGGAAGAGAAAATGGAGTAAAGTAAAACTGGAAAAAAATTATAAAATTATGGTAAAAACCCAACTGCACGCAAGAATAAAAAGTTTTTACCAGGTGGTCTGTCAGGAACTTCTGAAGCTCTGAGTACTGGCTCCTGTGCCGGTGCTTTACCACCAGCTCAAACCACCTGTGCTGAACCTGTTGGAAACAAGAGGAGACTTTCAATTACTGGGTTAAAATCGCCCTTTTCATCTAAAAAAATTCAATTTTATTTATGATTTTATTTTAAATTCGAGGACTAAGAAGTTGCAACATGTGAATCTTTTTATCATATGAGTCTTTTTATCATATGAAAACACTTTTAGACAATTTTAAACTTTAATGCCTTTTTTTAAATTCAAGTATTTTTTTATACTCTGGATCACAGCAACAGCGATTTCCCTCAAGTTCTTAAATATACTTAAGAAATTTTCTGAGTTGACTCTTAACGCAAAATTTAGTTCTGAGAAAATTACTTCAAAGTTTAATTTGTATACGATCGCAGACGACTATCTCTTTTTAAAAAATGCTGCAATTTCTTTTCTAATTCACCTACAAGTAAAATGAAAACAGTTTTTGAAATATAAAAGTCTAAACTACTTGAAAATGAAAGAAACGAATTTTCGAAAACGGTCATTTTAGGGGTAGGCTCAAGAAGTGCGAGAAAAAATCTAAGTGATGCAAGTACCTCCGCACTGCAGCTTCCAAAGCGGTACACCTGTTGCAGGCGGTCAAGGGTGCCCAGCCGAGGTTCCAGGAGAAGTTCCTCCAAGACCAGCACCAGTTGCTCAGAAGAGAGCTGAAACAATATCAAAAACTACTACTATCTCCGTTCGGGAATTTCCATGATCCAGTTGAATCTTCTTGGTAATGTTAATACGGAAAAAGTAGTGAATTCTCCTGCTCTAACTATAAAAAGGGGGTCTGGGGGTCCTCCCCCAGGAAATTTGTGGAAATTCAAGTCAAAAACCCCACTTTTTCAACTCGTTTCGGTACGACTCATCCAAATTTCGGACATAGTAAATATAGTTGAGTAAAATATAGTATAATAACAGAGTTACAAGTGCCAAGGGAGTCTGGGGGTCCTCCCCCAGAAACTTTTTTAAAATTTGACCTTAAAATAACAGGGTTTTAACTCATTTTGTTTTTGGTGCATAAAATGTCATATATAGAGTAAAACTTTTCATTTTGAGGGAGGGGCTTGAGCCCCCTAGCCCCCCCTGGATCTGCTAAGTATACTCAGCCAACGATAGTAAAAGGGTCACGTTATTTTTACAGACTTTGCACGGCCGATAGTTGGGTAACCGGTGATAGTTGGGGTCTTGCTTCTATATACAAGCAAATGTCTCTTTCGATCCCTCAACTTCCACTTGTCTCCCCTCCGAAATACTAGTTCCAGCGTTGTCAAAACCACGTGACCCTTTTACTATCGTTGGTTTAGCAGTATCTCCGTTTGGGGATCTCAGAAGAGATCCAATTAAATACCACTTAATCAAATAATTTCTTCATATTGTCGATTTGATTCACCTTAATTGTTAATTGTAATACCTTAAATTGTTGGAGAGGTCATAGTCCAACATGGGCTGTAATGCCAAGGAGTTAGTTAATTAATAAAAAAACAATCTGTCAAAACAATTCATAAAATATCACATGAACAGTAAAATACTTGTTGTCTGTACAGACATTTAATATCCAATAAATTTAGTAGAGTGAGGCAAACACAAATAATAGGACTGTAACAGATGAAAATGCTGCTTTACAACTAAACCCTTTGTCTCGTAATATTTTACTCACACGCTCGTGAACTTTTAAAATAATGAAAACAGCTGTGTATTAAGTTTGTTGATGATTTGTCTTATGTAAACAATGCTCAAAATTTTGAATTAAATTTTAAATATTTTAATGTTTATTAAAGGACTAAGTTAAAGCAACAACGGAAGTTTGCTATAAAAAAAAGTATAAGCATAAACATCTCAAAAGGAGCTACCAAAAATATCAAACAAGATGGACACTCAAGTTTAGGTAATTGGAAAAACTCCCAGAAAGATACTTAAGGGTTCCAAACAAAACATGGTCAGGTGTTGACCAAAACCTCTAGACAAAGGGAAAAAGAAAAACTCCCCTCAGTGAAGCAGAAGTAAACATCAGCACTTCACCTCAGTTCAAAACTTCACAAACACAGGTTAAAGTTACAGTGCCAACACCAGAAAATGGTAAACAGAATCCCAAAAGGAAAAAGGTGAAGTTTGAGGCAAGGTGAGAAGTGCAGAAGGTTTGTATTCCCTAACAGAACGATAACAAGTTCTCCCATTTGATCCTAAAATTCAAGGTTTTTGTTACCTATAAACTCTAATTAGTGTCAAGAAAAGGTAGACTAACAAACCATAGCAGAGCTTTAAAAGCAAAGATTAATTAACTATTGTAAATACTAATTAACATCCATAAACAATTTAATCTTCAAAAAAACATTGTAAACAAATCTGGCATGTGACCAAACTAAAAAGCATATGACCATCATCCAAAATATGTCAAGTTTACGTAACTGCAACTATAAGTAAACTAAACTTGGCCTTACATGACGAAAATTGGATGAATTTGGAACATCGGGAAGTTAAACTTACAAGTCTCGTCGGGTCATAAAGGGTTAAAGCAACAGAGTAAAATGTCATGAAAATAGGCAGTCTTGTTTTGCAGCCACCATTTTGAAAAGAAATAATATCGCAAGAACTACCAAAACCATACACTAGATCCTTGAATATACCCAAATCAAAATCCCCTTTGTTTGAAATCTCCACCTTTTACCAGTTTCTCAAAAACTAATTTCAAACACATGAATCTTAACAAAAACCATCAAAACTTTCAAAATGACCTTATATATCACAGTTATGTCAACTAAAGAGGCTTATAAAATAACCAAACTAGTCCCATTGTACAATTGTCGCTGAAAACAATATTATGCCAGAGATTAAACGAAGATTAAATGCTGGAAATCACACCTTTTTGCACTCAAGAAAATATTAACATCTAAAATAGTAACAAGAAAAAGAAAGGTTTATAAAACTATAATCAGACCAATAGTTACTTATGGAGCAATTTTAGGACCTTTGGAGGAAAATATTTAATAGTGAAATTGAAAGACTATTTTTAAAGAGAAAGACATAATTTATTATGCAAAGACCAAAAGAATACAATGGAGAGAATGGAGGAAGATAGGGGCACTAGAAAGATTTTCAAGGGACAAAGAAAAAGGCCAATCAAAAGATGGTTGGATGAGGTTGAAAAGGACCTTAATCCATTAGCGCCCAGTGATCTATTTCTAGATCGCTAAACAGTGTCATAAATGCTCCCTTAAATTACCTTAAATTCACCCAACAGTAACGAAACTGCACATATGGCAAGAGAAAACATCCCTCAATCCTAATACCCTGTGTTTTTTGCGTTTGCTTCATTTATTTTGTAATAGGGATGGGCTTAAGTTCGTCTCGGGGTTTCATTTTACAGTTTTTTTATTTTCATTCGCGTTTTTTAAGTAAACAGTAAGGTTATACCATTTAAGGAATCCTTTTTCAGTTTTATTTTATCTTTATAGATGTAGCTATTGGAATATAATGCAAAGTTTTGTCAAAATTAATTTATTTAGTGGAAAATCAAGTCCAAATACTGCTGATCTAAAAATAGATCACTGGGCGCTCGGGCGTTCATTTTATCTGTGTTGCTTACGACACGATAACTTAGTTTTCCCACTAAAAACTGACAAAAATGAGTCTGAGAATACTCAGTATAATGCTCAAGATGTTGTCAACTATTGATTTTCTAAAGAAATTTAACATTATATTAAATTGTTGGAGAGGCCATAGTCCAACATGGGCTGTAATGCCAAGGAGTTAGTTATTTAGTCCCATTGTAAAATACTTCATAATAATGGAATGGGAATTTATTACGATAATTGCCAAACAGGCATATGTACTCACAGGTATGAAATCCTCCACATTAAACTTGAATCTTTTCTTCGACCTCTTTCGACTGAAAACTTTCTTCCACTTCTTTGTCTGTTGAAGAGAAACAAATTTGAATTCAGGATAAAAAAGAAAGCTATGTAAGGAATGAAGACACTAAGAAGGCGAGATTCTGACAAAGATAATTTCCCTTTAGTTTTTTTTAATTCAACAGTTTAGTACATAAATTCAATACATGTAAAAGATTTAGGGACATATTTGTTTTGGGGCATCAAAAACAATGGTTTAGAAGAATATCTGGCCCAAGCATTTTCATGAAAATGGCCAGATTCATGGTTGGGTGAATTTTTGAAAGCAAAACCCTTATGAGAAAAACAATTGAAATTACTTTTGAAATACCTATTAAGAAATGAACTTCTTTAAAAGAACACTTTTTACATTTCAGGGACTAACCAACTTGCCTAAAAAGATAACTTTTTTTTACCAACTTTTTGGAAGGCATTTTAAAGCCACTACTACTTTAATGAATTTATAGATATTTATTTGGTTTTCAGATAGTCTTAAGCTGACAAGTTATATATTAATGTTTTAGAAAAATTTCATTTTTTATGCTGTAGTTTATTATGATTTAAAAGAGGCATATTTTACTACAGCATAAACATAGATATTTTTGGTAGAAATTTCAACACATACCTCAGCCAAAACTTCTTGGTACAGCTTGTTATCACTGTGAGGCTTGAAGTCCACAATCTCCTGCAAAAAATTGATTAGTTTCAAAAAAATTTTCAGATTGGGTTTCTATTATTTTGAGATAGAATTTCTGAGGTTTGGCCTTATTCCAAAACTTATTACAGCTATTATTGTTATTAAAACTTGACCCAACAGCTGAGCCGTAGAAGCCAGTTTTAGAAAAAGAAGACAATTAAAAGCAGAAACTTTTTTAATAAAATTTAAATAAATTAAATTTTGCAGAAAGAATACTTATACTGCAATACTTAAAAAAATAGTAGAGGCATCGTGAAAAGTAAAGAATCGTTCAAGGTAGGCTGTATTTACAAGGAAGGTAATTAAGGCACAAATACGGCCTAAAAACCAGTTGCCACAAAAACAACAATAAATCGAAAACATTGTATCCAAAGGTTCCATTATTCCCTCAAGAAGTGGGAAATCAAAAATATTCCTGTACAGGTTAACAAAGCACTTGGAAAGTTAATTTTTCTATAGACCTCCTAAGTTAATTTGAAATAATTCTGCCTTTTAAAAGCTTTGATTATAAAAAATTCTTTACCTAATTCAAAATGAATATCCAAATGAAATTTGATATGTCCAAGAGATCTGTATTTATAAGTTATCAAAATTACTTTCTGAAAATTTACTGCAAAGGTTTCCCAAATTACTCATAAAAATACTACATAAATTAAAAGAAACACTGGCTAATTGTGATAATTAAATGGTGTTTTACTTTGATTATTTTTTACAATGAGAGATTGCACCACCCGGTTAATCCTCAAGTACCGACTAACCTTGGCTAATCCAGATCCATGCAACCATTTTTCATACAACTCCTCCA
Source organism: Tetragnatha versicolor (assembly GCA_024610705.1). Lineage (NCBI taxonomy): Eukaryota > Metazoa > Arthropoda > Arachnida > Araneae > Tetragnathidae > Tetragnatha > Tetragnatha versicolor. The sequence goes on along the minus strand of JANDEH010000037.1, from coordinate 348,758 downwards.
TTGACAAATGGTCTCTGATAAAGAAAATTGCAACAACATCAATAACTAAAATAATAATCAAAACTAAATATTACAACTTTGAGAGGTATTCATTTAGGGACGAGAAAAAGGCTGTGTATTGAAGCATAACACTTAGGCTAAGCGCGCACTAGAGACTTTTATTACCAGAATCTTAAGGAAACTGGTATCTAATACAATTTAGCAGAGTATGATATCAATTGAATTCATGAGGGCAAGGAGGACTAAAGGTTTAAGAAAATAAAGTCATTTATTTTAAGTTAGTAAAACATTAAAACAACAAAGTGTTACCATTCAGTGCATCCATCAACATGAGCACAGCCAAAAACAAACAACCAGCCAAGATGGCTACCAACACTTTATCTGCTCAGCAGATCATCCTTATCATAAAAAATCGTTGGGGAGTGGAGAAGGGAAAATCTAAAAGGCCAAAGGGCCTTACAATGACTGGAGCAGCAGCTGAAGAGAAGAAGTAGTAGCTCAAAGAGCAAGAGTGTTTACTTTATACATGTGGCAGGAGATGTGACATCACCAGACCCTGAACCAATCAGGAGGTGATGATGTCACATCCACCACTTCAGCTCAGTTATGCAACAGTATTCAGAAAGCTCCAAAACAGATAGTGAAACATTAAACTCACTTTGGACAACAAACCAGCATGTCCCCCTTCACTGGTAAACAAACCTACCACCCTCAACAAGTGTGGCGAGTCTAAAGTAGCAATTCTCCTTTGCTTATTTACCTTTTTACTTTTACAACAACTTTTGTCACAGCGACAGAGACAAAATTGTCACCCTGGCTATTGCAAGAAGCTAGAGAGCGCGCACAGGTGACGAGACACTTGGCCGGTTGCCAAGAGTCATCTCCATAGAAATGCATTGCTTTCAAATGACCTAGTGTTTATAGTCGCCGTGACAGAAGTCTCTAGTGCGCGCTTAGCCTTAGATGCAACAAAATAATTTATTTCGAAACTAGCAAAACAATAGTCTAAAACGTAAGGAAGCAGCTATAACTTTCAGCATACAGGGATGAGATTGACAGAAAAGCAAAAAGTCTTGAAAACTGCAAGAATTATTAAGACCAAACCAAATAAAAATATTTAGCTGCATCAGTTATGAAAATTTACCACAGGAAAGAGCCTCATAAATCAAGAACATTAACAAAATATGTAGTTTTTAGTTGAAAATTCATCAAGTTTATAAGCTGATTTTTTTTCTATTAACCCTCTTGCCACCCTGGGCCTCATATGAGGCTCCTATACTTATGAGCTCAATTTTTGTATGATAAACACGCAAATTTAGTTTCTTTTCATCAGTGGCTTCACTGATTCATGTAGATCACATATTCTACATGGTTTCTGAATGTGTTCCTAAATGGCATTTATACCTCAATGTTTACATTTTAAGCTGTGATGCTTGTGAAGAGAAAATACTAGCTAGATACTAGCTTCTGTAGAACATTTTTTAGAGGTTGGTAGATATTTTCTTACTTCGTAACCTTCTAATATTATGACCATGTCTTTTAATAAGCTCTAAAATAAGTATTTTCTGTTAAAATGAAAAAAAATATGGCCCATATGGCCTCATAAAAATATCTAGGAAGGAGTGCACACAAGAAAAAAATATTTTCCAGACAAATTATAGGGTCTTTTTGGATGTATTAAGAAGAAAAAGGGTGGAAAGCTAAACAAATCAAGTGGGAAGCTATTCATAGAATCATATTACATCCTATTTATATAGCAATATGCTCCTTAATTCACTTTACTTCTAGATATAAAAATAACAACACTATAAAACACAATTCAGCTTCCTTAAATATAATAGGGGTAATGGCTATGCTGCAATATCCGAGCAAAATACTCAAAATCAAACCAACTTACCCAAAGGAGGGAAAGGTCTGGTAAAACAATGTCAAGAATTCCTGTAAACATTAAAAGTCGCAAGTTACTATGAACTAGTTGAAGTCAAGTACTTTAAGCTGGTTTTTAAATATTTTAGAAAATCGAAACAATGAGGTAAAACTACTAAACTAGAATGTTAGTCAAAATTGATCACTAGGGCCTGTGTAATTAAATGCTCAAAATATATGCACCTATTTTTTAAGGTATAAATATGTAATAAAAAGTATGAAATATTTATTTGAAAGTAGGAAGATTAAAATTTTTTAAATTTGAAATGAAATTCGAATACATAGGTACTTCTTGAACATAAATTATAGAATAAGAGAAAATGTATAAGTAAAATCTTAAAGTTGAATTAAATAATCCTGAATTTATTTCTTGAACGGCCATTAAGCACAGGGATGAGACTGACAACAAAGCTAAGAGTCTGAAAAACTGCGTGAACGACATTTTCAATTAATTTAAAATTTTAGGTGGAACTTGCGTGTTTATGAACTTAATATAAAAATGATTTAAAAAATAGAGTTATGAGTTCTAAAAGGGGGTATTCACTCAGAAAATTTTTGGTAATTTGATCCTAAAATTCAAGGTTTTAGCTGATTTCCTTGTCCAAACATTTTGGGGTGGGAGGTTTGAGGAAAAAATCTGAAAATTCTCAGAAAAAAACGGGAAAAGTTGGAAAATCCAACAAAAATCAGAAGAATCTCATGCCTGTTTAAGAAAACTTTATAATTCAAAAAATGGGACGTATTGATGAGAAAATAAGTAAATGAAATAAAAAGAGGGAATTTCTTCATAAAACTCACCCTCGATGTGACGAGCTGTCCCTCGTACTTCTGGACATACGTTCTCAGGAACTTGACGAAAGGGTCGACACCCCCCACACAGTCACTCATGTGCTTCAACAGGAAGAAGCCCTGAAACATTAAATTTCTTAAAGCAAACTGTTTTCAGAACGCAATATTCAAAGTTCATAATAAACAACTTTAAATTCAACAAGTTCTTACAATGTCCACGGCAATGAAGTTATCCGTGGGCATAGCCAGGGGGGCAGCTGTCCCCCCTAAGTCCTGAGTAATTTACTTTTACTGTACTTTTAGTTCAGTTAAAACCCAGTTTATTAAGGTCAAATTTTCAATAATTTCCTGAAAAATGTATGTCCGGGTTTGGGCCCCTCTTTAATATTAAAACCTTTATTATTCACACTTTTCTTGTACAGTAAAGCACCGTTTATACGTCTTTCAAGGGACCGACGTAAAACAGCGTATAAATGAAAAGACGTATAATTGAAAACAATTTTAATTATTTGAATGAATTGGGACTTAGCAAAAACGACGTATTAATGTAAAAGACGTATAAATGAGAGACGTATAAACGGTGCTTTACTGTAATTAGCTTATTAAAATAAAATTCTACCTAAAAATTTTGTCCAAATTTGAGTTTGTAAAAATAATTTAAAACCTTTTTCTAAGGGTCAAATTTCCAAAAATTTTCAGGGGGAGAACCCCCGATCCCCCCTTTGAAACTTGAACCTCTATTACTAAAAACCTTTCTCGTATTAATTTTTCTTCAATGCAAATTCCACCTAAAAGTGTTTGAAAAACTACATTTAAACCCATTGATATGGATGAAAGAGATCTCATTGTTTCCACACTACCCACAAAACTTTTACATTAATTTCACTAAAGGTAAAAAAACAAACCTCAAAACAATGCCTCTCTCACAGGGCTTTAAACTGTTCTCCACTAACATAAAAAAGTGGACCCTGGCCCCCTCCCCCTAAGTGGAACCCACGCCCAAGCTTCTGAATTGAAGCTACTGATTAAACGTGGTTAAAACACTCGTTTACAGCAAAATGTTTGGAAAAAGAAAACCAGTTATTTAAGGTATCCGCCTACCTTTGAGACCATTTTTTTGAAATACTTGATTTACAAAAATTATTTTTTAGTTTAAGTGTACATCAAAACATTGATCAATGCTAAAAAAACAAAATTAATTATATTATTTTCTAAAATATGGGGTAATTAGTGTAAAATTTAAGTGAATTTTTATAAAACCCCTCTCACTCTTGCCCAAAAACTATTACCCCTATATAAATTTCCTTTGGACACAAGTATTGTATAACACTTATCCTCAAATTGGACCATTTTCTAAGACATATTTTGAAAAGTAATTGTTTTACAGCATAAAATATAAAGGTAAGTGAAAAATTTCTACAACCCTTTAACAAAAAAACATCAATAAAAACAAAAATAATAAACTTGCATAAAAATCTGTGGTCCATCTGGTTAATAATAGTATGATTAATATACTGTTAAAAATTTGGAGTGAATATCTTGGATAGTTTTTGAGTAATCATGTAAATAGTGGAGGGTTTTTATGCAAAACTTAGTTCTGAGAAAATCGGCTTTAAAGTTTATATTTGTATACGATCGCACACTACTATCTGTTTTAAATAATGCTGTAATTTCTTTTCTAATTCACCTACAAGTAAAATGAAAACAGTTTTGGAAAGATAAAAGTCTAAACTACTTGAAAATGTAAGAACCAAATTTTCGACGAAAAAGTCGAAACTCGTCTTTTTAGGGGTAGGCGGATACCTTAATTAAAAGGCGAATAACTAAATAGTTGAATAAGGAGAATAAGTTTAGTATTTGAATCAAGGTGAAGGAATAACAGAAGAATAAAAACTAATCTTATGTTTAGAATCTTGAATAATTAAAATTAAAGTGACTAGTTGAAAGAAATAATATAAATGTCCCACCTTGATGTAGTGAACTTGAGTGAAGTTCTTCATTGGGTTCTGTCCATTCTTCAGAATGGGGGTGCTCATTCCGTCCACTATCCCTTCCTTCACCTCCCCAAGAGACGGTCTGAAACAATTTTAAAATTATTTCAAATCACGGGAGTATTTAAAAATATTTTCCACTCTGAAGTAGGGGGAAAGGACTTTTAAATCTCAAAGGCCTGTCAAGACAAAAAAAAAACGGGAAAAATGCTTTAAAAAAGAACCAACCATGAACAACATCATTAAGAACAAATTAAAACAACATTATGTTTTCAGGGTTCATATAACCCAAATGCGACCGGAACAAAAGCACTTATTATTACTCACACCAACTAATATAATTTTCTTAAACTTATATATATATTGCATTAGTAAATGTCTTTATCTACATATAATTGATTATTTTACATTGTACAAATTTTAAAAGTTAAAGGTAGTTTACCAGGTGCATAGTTACTAGAATATGCATTTTGTTACAAGCTTTTTTTATTAGTCAGGACATTAGGAACAAGATCAGCATCTTTGCTGATGACTTAAAAATTTGGGGGAGGGTTGATACTCAGGAGCAGATACAAAATGTACAAAGGGATCTAGATATGATATCACAATGGGCTGAAAAATGGGGTATGTCCTTTAACATAAGTAAATGTCAGGTACTTCATATAGGTCGGGGGAATGGTAGGGCAGAATTTTATCTGCAAGGGAACAAAGTTAAAGAAGGTAATATGATCAAGGATTTAGGGGTGATAGTAAATGAAGACTTTAAATGGGTTCATCAGAGTTCATCTGCTAGTAAAAAGGCTAATAGGATATTGGGATACATTAGAAAAACTGTTTCATCAAGGTCCGAGGATATTATTTTGCCATTATACAGAGGCTTGGTGAGACCTCATCTAGAGTATGCTGTTCAGTTTTGGTCTCCATACTTAAAAAAAGATATTGATTCAATTGAAAGGGTTCAGCATAGGGCTACTAAAATGGTCAAGGGTATATCCAGTTTAAGTTATGAGGGAAGATTAAAGAAGGATTAAAGGGGATTTGATTCAACTTTTTAAAATGCAAGGGGACACAGATGGACTAGATTTCAATACGGGTAATAGAACAAGGGGTCACAAATTCAAATTGAATAAAGGAAAATTTAAGACGGATTGTAGGAAGCATTATTTTTTTAATAGGGTAGTGGATAGATGGTTGCCTGAAACAATTGTAAATTCAAGTGGGGAGTTCAAGAGGAAAATGGACAGATACTGGGATTCCGGTAGTTTGGGTTAAAAAGACTGGACCAACCTTGCTGGGCTTACGCCTGTAGTTGGTCGACTTAATTTGTATTTGTATTTTACATTTAAGTGTATGCAAAAAAAAAAGGTTTTTGTGTTGGGGCACCAATATCTCATAGTCTGTAGATCCAAAAAATTGATGCTCAGTTAAAATTCAAGGATTCTCAAGGCTAATAGGATAAAATACGCTTTTTTAAGGCTAATCAAGGCCTTGGAAACGAAATTTTGAAATTCAAGGCCGAGCCCTGAGTTTTAGTTCTATGCAAATTTATAAGTTTCATCTAAATGCTGCCAAGGCAGAAGAATTAGGATTGGAACTATGAATTAGTTAGAATGAATTAGGATTTTTAAAAATGATGTACTCCACCTCAAAATTTGCAAGTCTTTGCTCGTGTTGTTAACTTCGTCGATGAGCGTCTTTTGTCTTATCAGAGCTCGTAGTTCCATGAAGGCCTGAGGATCTTCCATCTGCAAACGATTGACCATGATTTGGAGAACATTTAAATATTCACAAACTCACTGACAAAGTTTAACCCTTCACTGCACGGTGTGCTGAATTCGGCACATACCAATAAAACTCCTAAATTTTCCCACATGTGTTAAATGTAAGTTATCTGAGTTTTGTGCCACATCTAGAACATACATATATATAATATTAACTTCTCAGTGTGGATCTGGATGGCAGCTTCTCACTGATTATTAGGTTTTTATGTCTCCAAAACAGTTGCATCCATTTTGTATGCAATCAAAGATTTTGATTGATCTTTTTTTACCAGTAAATCTTGAAAATATCGCTTGGTAAATTAAGTGACATATATATACACAACATATACTTCTTATTTAAATTGATTTTTAGTAAAAGCAATTATTACACCAGCTGTAAATCATGTTTTTAGGTTTGTGCCATACCATAAAAAACCCCTATATCTTAATGAAAAATTAAGTCTGGAATTTTTTAAATATTTTTCCTGTATTCGTGGCTGTAAGAAGATATTAAATTATTTTTTTCAAAAGAAACAAAAAAATCGTGCAGTGAAGGGTTAAAGATTCTGTCATGATATTGTGAAACTGGCAACAGTTGTGTTGTGAAACTGGCAACAGTCTCTCCAAGAGAGAAATGTAAACACTCACATGTAGCTTTATTCTTTTAGTTTATTAAAGCTTCTTACAGGGTGTTTCAAAAAAGACCCCTAACTTTAAAAAATCATAGAAAAAAAACTAAAAGAGATAACAACACGTTGTTTGCGTCTACATTATCTTTAGATTAATAAATTTTTTTGCTCCAAAAAATATAACATAACCTAATACCGTTGGCAAAACAGTATATTCAAAATAGTGAAAAAAGCTATGCTTTGAGTCCATATTGCGCTCAACTTTGGGTGTCCGAGTTTGTGAAAATAATTGATTCTAGGATCGAATAATTATGAAATATTTTATATTTTTGCTCTAATTGATTATGTTCATAAGGATTTTTCTTTTTATTCCCGACGAAAAACTGAATAAGGATTCATCCCACACTATTTCAATGGTAGAGTGATGCCCTATATATTTGGATTTTTAAACTACACTTGCTTAAAAATTTGTGTATAAAAATTCCATTGTCCAAGAATAAAAAAGCCGCAAACGGCGTGTTTTTACAACTTTTAGTTTTTTTTCTATGAATTTTTAAAGTTAGGGGTCTTTTTTGGAACACCCTGTAAGTTCCATTATCGTGATTTACTCTCATAACAGATTCGAAACCATGCAAATAACTATTGTCTTAAAAACCTTGAATAAAAGAGTCAGAGGTGCCAAGTTTCAAAAAAGCTTTCAGTAACCAGAGCTGATGTAAGCTGTAACCTGAAGGATCTAGAACACTTAGCATTTGGATTTGCGATTTTCATACTTTAAAAAAAATTTTCAGAGCTTTTCCAACAGATAATTAATATTCTTGCTGTCAACTACATATTACCATTATATTATTATCTCTAGTCTTTGGAATACCTTTCATCAGTAAAGATTTAAGTTTTTAAATAATCTTAAACATAAATCAATATACCGAGATCGTCAGCATTTTAAAAATTTTCTGGGGGTATACTCCCAATTCCGCGACCTGCTCTCGCCCCCCTGTCCACTGACGATTGTTTCTTATCAGTGGAAGGAAAAATTAGATGCGTATTTTCTACGGGGTCGGGGTGAAATGCAGTTCTAAGAATATTCTGGTTGAAAGAAGAATAGCAGGTGCCGAATTTCACTTCGGCTTTTCAGAACAGGAAATGTTCGGGAGGGGGCAAGATTGTTTATTTTGCTCTCTCGCGCGACCCTGCAGATTACGCGTATTCTTGTTACGATACAGCCGCAGTTATGTTAGTAAACAGACGCGGTCTTTCTGAGCTTTTTTCGGGAATGAGGAAGTTGCATGATTTTTTATTATTTTTTTAATCGATTCCTCTTGCAAAAATAAGCAACTAACCGAAATTTGAGGCCGATCGAGAAATTTTTTGATTGCCAAAAAAATGAACAAAAATCCCCTTTTTAAAAGCGCGCGAAAACGCCAAGAGTTTGGATGTGACGTCATCTTATATTAAACATTGTTGTAAAGCAATGGAGTTGATGGTATTATTGTTGACGTCATCTTATAGTTTAAACAAAAAACGTTTTCAGTCACGTGTTTTTTCTCGACTTTTAAATGAAAATATTTAATTACCTGTACATTTTTTTGAAAAACTGACTAGATATTTCATGTTACCATACAAAAAACCATACGGAACACTTGTTTGTTTTTGAAAATCTGACACATGCAACTTCCTTATTGTTCCGTAAACCGGACTGATGCCGGTTCCGAGCGATCCAGATACGGGGTCCTATACTGTAGCTATGAATCAAATGAAGTACTCACCCTTGTTGCACGTGCATGCACCACATCTTCCACGAAGGTGGCGAATCCTTCGCTCAGCCACTCTTCCGTCCAGTCGAGTGCTCCCACCGACAGCCCGAACCAGCCGTGGGACACTTCGTGGGACAACCTCGCTCCACCACCCCCCAGCACCAGGGACTGGGACAGGAACACCAGGTTGGGGCTGGAATACATGAGAATCAACTTTTCTAAATGAACTACTTTTGCATTACATCATTACATTTTACATTAAGGGGCATCTTTATTTGCCCCCCCTAGAAAATTTTCACAAATTCTATCTACAAGCACAGCAATGGGGGAAGGGAGGGGCAGCTGCCCCCTTCTTCTTTATTTCTTTCTAGCTAAGTTTTTTTATTTCCAATGGCAGAGAAAAAGACGACAATATCTTACAAAACAATCAAGAATACTAAGATAAAGAAAAGTCAATGTCTCATCAGCAAGGCACTCCAATATCGTCTCACCTCGGCACACAGAGCTGGACATCTTTGGATGTGGTCCATAATTTCATCCATTTTGCAGAGTGCGCAATTAGGACTGTCATAAACGCCAATGCGGTGCAGGTGGTTCACGAGGTCTATCACAAATTTTCTGGTCTAATAAATTTTCCAAGCTCCTCGAAGAAACACGAGAAGTGAGCCTCGACTTCCATCCGAGTCTTATTTTTGATGTAAAGTTTTATGGAGTGGAATGAGTAGCTTGTTGTTGGCTGTTCGACTATACTATCCGTGTGCCCTTCTTTCTAGCTAAGTTAAAACCCAGTTTTTTAGGGTCAAATTTCCTTCTGGGGGAGGGCCCCCATACCCCCATTCGTATTTTTTGGCAATTCTAAAAAAAACTATATTTCTTTTCTTACTAACTCATAAGTTCCCAAGTGTTTATCATACAGAAAAACATTAGTATTAAACAAAATATTGCTTGCTTATTTAGTTTATCATGGTTTTTATCGAATAACTTAACCATACGTTAGAAGTCTAATCGGAAAGTGAATGAATACAGTCTGTATGGTAAAACCGCCAAAAAGCAGCGAGTTTGGAACTGGTTTCTCAACCCTGGGTTGCTATTTTTATATACTAGTACTAGGAGTGTTATATACTAGTGCTCCGAAAAGATATATTCAAGATAATGGCAACAGTGATTTGCGATGGATGTCTCGCGATGTACAACAAATTGAAATTCAGTTTAGGAATGTATCTAAATTCATCTCTTATATTTCGTTACGTTTAAATAAATAACTTACTTTTAACGACGTAACAGTTATGACAATGGGTGTGATTCGGTGGCCTTTTCTCCAACTTAGGGTGAAACAGACTCCGGTTCAATTCCTTTAAAGTTCCCACTAAATATCGCCATGCTCTTTTGAACACCAAAAAGTAGAAATATTGCTAAATAAATTCAATTTCATGGATAAAAATGTTTAATTTTATCAATAACTGTTCAGTTTATCAATAAAAATAAGAAAAAAATTGTCCATTTTTGAATCTTATGGCGTTTAAAAAGCTTAGTGATATTTAGGGGGAACGTCAACAGAAAAAAACCGTACATCCTGCCTCAGAAATGAAGCAATTTTGCTTAAGAGTTTTGTATCTTTAGAATTTCTTTTTTAAAAAACTCAATTATAAGGTCATAGAGGCAGGTTCATCAGCAGAACAAGATAAAATACTCACTTAGCCATCCCCAAGCTCCCGAAAGCAGGGGGCACCACGAGGAAGTCTATTCTGGGGAAGGGGTAGGGGCCCAGCAACTCCACGGAGCTCTCCACAGCTAGGGGGATGTAGGCGGAAAACTCCTGGAAAAGGTTATTGAATACTGAAGAACTGTACATGTTAAAACCTGTTAATTAGAGTCGAATTTCAAAAAAATTTCTGAGGGAGGACCCCCAGACCCCCCTTCAGTACTAGGAACTCTCTATAGTCCGCAACTTTTTTAGAATATTAAGTTCAGCCAGGTGCAAAACCTAACTAAAAATATATTTTAATTTATGCATTGAACCTATTAAATATGCATGGGGGCAGCAGAAGGGGATTTGGGTGTACTCTTTCCCGGTGCAGAAATCTAGCTGCAATTTTTAGAGAAAATTGGGTCCTCCCGAAATAAATTTCTATAAGCGCCACAGGCTCCTTAGTTTCGAGTGATTCCAAGTGTTTTTAACGACAAATGTTTAGTTCCTATGGATATTGGGATAATAGGATATTGGGATACATTAAAAAACTGTTTCATCAAGGTCCGAGGATATTATTTTGCCATTATACAGAGGCTTGGTGAGACCTCATCTAGAGTATGCTGTTCAGTTTTGGTCTCCATACTTAAAAAAAGATATTGATTCAATTGAAAGGGTTCAGCATAGGGCTACTAAAATGGTCAAGGGTATATCCAGTTTAAGTTATGAGGGAAGATTAAAGAAGCTAAATATGTTCACTTTAGAGAAAAGAAGGATTAGAGGGGATTTGATTCAACTTTTTAAAATGGTAAAGCAAGGGGACACAGAGGGACTAGCTTTCAATACGGGTAATAGAACAAGGGGTCACAATTTCAAATTGAATAAAGGAAAATTTAAGACGGAGTGTAGAAAGCATTATTTTTTTAATAGGGTAGTGGATAGATGGTTGCCTGAAACAATTGTAAATTCAAGTGGGGTAAACGAGTTGAAGAGGAAAATTGACAGATACTGGGATTCCGGTAGTGTAGGTTAAAAAGACTGGACCAACCTTGCTGGGCTTACGCCTGTAGTTGGTCGACTTAATTTGTATTTGTATATACAGAAGGTATTTTTGGGGTTGCTCCTAAAGGTAAATTTAAATGAATATTTTATTTAGGAATCTGTGAAACTAAGCAAAGGATCTAAGAAACTCCCCCTAATTTATATACCTAATTTAATCAATTTACTTCACTGTCATTCTGTGCACCTAATATCCTAACATTTTATATGCGGCCCACGAGAGTATTGCGGTTTTCCAAAGTGGCCCTCGACATCACTTGGGTTGGCCACCCCTGGTCTAGTTTATATTTTTTAGTATGTTAAAACGTTTCAAAATGTTACTCTGTAAAATTTCATATTTGTGCTAGCAAAACTTAACTTTTTTAAAAAAATGTGTTAAAAAACCCAAGCCCACTTTTCAGATAATATTGCTTTCAATAGACACTAATGAATCAATAATTGCAAATTTTATCAATGTTTCAGACAGGGCCTTATCCAAAGGGGCTCATTTAGAAATCTACAGTTTTTCTCTTGAAAATTTCATCTTGAAACTCTTTGATGTAAATAAAGGGTTATTAAATAAAATAAAGGGTAAATAAAAGGGCAAAATATGGAGGAAAAACCATTTGTAAACTCACCTTCATAGCTTCCTCCAGCATACCTGGGCACGCAAACAGTCGGCAAGTTGGCCTCCTGTTCAAGAAACACCATCAATACAGAGTTCAAAACAGCATATAATGATGGACAATATGATTTAAGCTTGATTTATCTAAATATTTTTCAAGTGTTACCATAAGATTAAATTCAACTTCCTTGTGTTCTGATAGATGTAAACATGGCTGCTACTAAATATCTCAGTTTGCAAGCCTTCCTGGCAAAAAAAAATTAAAAGTATCATACAAATGCTTACCATGTTTTCAACTGGTCCAATTTGCATATTTTTATATAATAGATTAGTTATTTCCCCCATATGCTAAGAATCACCAACATCAAACTTGACTTTAACTTCAAGATTCCCCCCTATTACCCCATAAACTGAAAGGTTGGGGGGGGTGGATTGGGCTACCCAATACCCCAACTTCAAGATTTCAAAAAAATGTTGTGAACTTACTTTTCAAGTTTTATTATGTGATCTAAGCCTAACTAGAATAGTTTTCGCTATGTAATTCTTTTACTTGAGAAGTCCTAAATTGTCACCTAATTTTGACTTTTTAGCTACAAGCACCATTTTTTTAACAAGACAAAAAATTTTTTTAAATGACAAGAGAAAATTTTGATGATTTGGTTTACACAGATTAAGAGAGCTCAGATAATTGAGACTTTTGTTAATTAACTCACTCTAAATGGGTCTGAATGACCCGTCCTTCCCAAGATCCAATGGCCAGGCTCAGAGTGGACAGGGGGAGGGGCTTGTCCGAACGGTAAAAGTAGTGGGAGACGCCTGCAAGACATCGGTGAAACCATTTCAGACAATTTAATTAACTTAAATATTTTTTTATATTAAAAGTCAATGTTTGTCTATTATACAAATCCACGGTTTTTTTCCAATCTGCATCAAACCACACAAATTTTTAAAATATCAAGAACATAGGTTATATTTCAAGGTTTATCAACGACCCCTTGACCCAATTTTGACCCTTTTTATGGTCATTTTTCCGAAATAACTTCATTTCTCCTCGAAAAGAAATCTGCTCACCCCATTGATACAAAGAAAACAATGAAAAGTAGTAAATTTTTAAAAAAGATAACTAGTGATTCATATGATGTCTATCTAAATATCATACTAAAAAACAAAAAATCCATCGTTTAAACAATTTTTATTTGAAAATTTATCTAATTCTTGACTAAAAGGTTTCGTGAAATAACATTGTTGTAAAAATAGTCCCCATGGAAACGAGAATGCAAAATTAAAAGACGATCTAAAGATTTTAAGAAAGTTGTGGAACAAAACAAAAACTGTTGAAAATGTTGATAAGAAAATAAGACTCGTTAATCAGGATATCACAATAAAATCAAGTTTTTATTGTGATACCCTGATTCACAAGTCATATTTTCTTAATGTTCACAAGTCCAGCGCCTACAGATTCCACAGCTGTTTTAATTTGTCCCCCTAGGAACGGCTTTACAACTTAGAGGTACTGTTTCAAGGCTATTTGTGTTTTTTTACGTCAGAGATCACTTAGCAAGAATAAAAAGGAGGTTAGATTGGTGGGAATGTGTAAAAACTTTTAAACTTCATCCATAATAAATTTTATCTGTTCCACCCCATACCATTCTCGTTCGCATCCTTCAACCAGGGTTCCCACTCCATTTCAGAAATAAAATTTCCTGACTTTTCCAGGTCAATTTTTAAGATTTTTCGGTAAAAAAAACTAGCAATTTACGGCATTTTTCCGATACTTCTTGCATTTCTGAACACATAATTTTAAACAAATTGACAATTTTTCCACTAACTAGAGCCAAAATTGACATGCAAACATAAAAAATATTCATTTTCCAGGTATTTTTAGAGATTTTCCAGATTTTTGCCCAAAATCAGCACATTTCCCCGACTTTTTAGGTGAAATTTAAATTCCCCGACTTTTCCAGGTATTCCCTGACCCGTGGGAACCCTGTTCAAAACGTCTTTCACCAAAGAGGTACCTATTATGTGAAAATTCAGCGCTAATATGGGAAAGGTTTGTACAGTGAATTTGTGAAAAATTAAGTTCAAAATCGGAAGGAAATAGTTTTTAAACATTAAAAAACAAAAGAAAATTCAGTGTAGGAATGGGTAAAAAGTTAAATATTAAGATAGTATAGCTTCCTTGAGATCTTTCTTTCAAAAATGTATTGATTGATGATCAAAAATGTATTTTGTGAAGTACCACTAAAACTGAAGTTGCAAAAGTACCTATTTATCAAATAGGTGAATTTGTGAAAATGCCTAGGCCATACCACCGATAGGGTAAGTTATTTTATGCAAGTGTCCCAATTGGAACAGGTAAAAAATGCAAATCTGTGCTCACCTTCTTCGTTGGTGACCCTGGGTTGGTGGTCCCCGCTCATTAGCACCACAGTGGTCTCTGGCACGGTGACCTCAGCCTCCCAGGTCGCCATGGCAACTGGGGGTTCCTGGCAGGGGAAGAGAGCCCGGTTGTTGATGAACGCACCGTGGCTGAACACCGACGGCCTGAAACGCAAGATTCAATTCCTCTTAGGGGCAGTTACAATATCACGTAAGCACTTTTTTTATCACTTTTAACCCCCTCCCCCCCTTGTCCCCAGCAAAGATAAGCAAACCTCAAACCCCCACCATAATTACGTAAGAAACTGCCAGACCCCCCCCAAATTTTACATCCCTTTTAGAAAGTACTGTTTTTTTTCCTTGAAAATTAGGTGACTTATACAAGCAGGGATTCATCCAGGTTTTTCTACCAGGGTCCTGTTTTTGGAATTTTGTGAAAAGTAAATGGAATTTTGTGAAAATGAAGGATTTTAGAACTAAAAACTGGAAAATTCCATTCTAAAATGATAGAATTCCATTTAAAAAACTATTTTCAACCACTTTTGATGCTTGGACTTAGGTCAAGAGTTTGTTTTTGGGAATTGGAATTTTGTAGAGTTATATTTTGAAAATTAGAGTTTTGTGAAGGGTCCGTTTTTGAATATCATAATTTTGTGAAGGGTCCTAAAACGGACCCATTTTCTTTCTGGATAAACCCCTGACAAGGAACTGTCCTTTTTGGGCGTAAACCTAAGGGTTCAAAAATGAGTCGAAACACTTCGGGGTTAAAATTTCCAAAATGTTCGGGGGGTCCATCCCCAGAAAAAAACTTATTATGTCAGATTTCCAAATTTAATTTGTTTCTTAAATTTATTTCGGGTCGAGTTTTGAAATTATTTATGCAAAGAACAAGATATTTTCGAAAATGCAGTATCTTACGTAAGCATCACTCATATCCCCCCCTTGTCAGGAAAACTAAGCAAATAGCAATCCACCTTCTCCCCCTTAAGGTGCTTACGTAATATTTGAACGGCCCCTTATTTGAGATCTGTTCGTATTCAAATCAATACATGTTTGCAGGGCTCGATTTCTAAAAAAAGTGGTACCGGAACAGTAAAGTTATTGGTATCAAAACTGAAAAAGCGAATACTTTTTAATACCAAACATTAAGCATTTATTTTCAAATTTAAATTTATAAAATAAATTCAAATGTGTTGTACTAGATTAGGAAGAGTGTTCTAACTTAATTATTAATTGTATAAGACGATGAACTCTTTATACACCTTTTTTACAGTGGGTTATACTTTTTTTTCCAACAATGTGCCTCTTGTAGGGAGTTGAGACCTATCATCAATCATTAGTGAACCAATATCAATGAACTATGTTGTATATTTTGCCAATTTAAAAAATATAATGCGTAGTTAAAGTCCTTAAATGGTAGAATTGAAGATGTCGCAAATTTTCTATGCAAATTTGCCCAGCGATCTGGCAAATCTGGTTCAAATAAAAAAGAATCAACCCCAGGACTGGATTGTGGGTAGTTCAAATGGGGGTTCACAATCATGTTTTAAAAGAACAATTACGTAAAAACCTTACAATTAATTCACAAATTTTGTTATTTGCAAAAAAGATAAAAATGCATTAAAAATATTTTTTTAAATTTGAAATATGCCTTTTTTATATTTTTTGGTAGGATTCTTACTGTTATGAACTTAATCTGAAAACAAATCTAATAAGTTGAGTTAATTAAACAGTCAAATCTAAAAAGTTCTTCCCTTGAAAAGTTGTGGATATTTGACTGTAAAAACAGGGTTTTAATTCATTTTAGGACTTTTTTTCTTACATAGAAAGGTATCCGCTGGCCTGAGGAAGGGGTCTCGTGGGCTGTAGTTATAGGAGACCCCTGAAATAGATTATATTTTTTTCCGAAAAAGAGGTTCCGGAACAGCGTTCCGGACCTTTCCGGCCGAAATCGAGCCCTGCATGTTTGTATGGAAATGTCCTCACTTCCCTAACTTTGTACTCACTTCCCGTCCTGGTCTGGGGTCCAGAGTAGCGAGGGACATTCAGGCACAGTTCGGTAGAGCACCCTCACGGTTGGGGGGAAGCAGTGCTTGCACCCCCCATTCCTCCACACCCGCAGGGACCACTCGCTCACGGAGAAGGAGAGGGAGCAGCCAGAAAACTCCTCAACTCGCTCCACCTCCAGCTGGTGGCAGTCCAGCACCAGCACGAACGGGGAACCTGTATTGAAGCAAGGGTAGGGTTCTAAATATTTCTGAAAGAATCGATTCCGGAATCGAATCGGAATCGAATGCCTTGGAATCGAATCCTTAAAGGAATCGATTCCAGCAGGAATCGAATCATAGGAATCACACTTAATTTTCCAATTAATACAGATAATTGGAGGGTTCAGAATAGAAATGGACCAAGTCCACTTTAGCTACTTTTGAGCTACAGACGTTTAAAGTTAAAGCTTCATAACAAAATTACCTGTTAAAATTTTTTAAAAGTATATACTAAATTTAAGAAGTTCAAGGAGTAACTTAGACATTTACATAGGTTTTATTGGCCAATTTTCATAATATAACCCCAAAAAATCCAAAGTAGTGGACTTGGTTCAATTGTATTCTGAAAAATTTGAGGAAGATAATGAACTAATGAATGTTGCTAATACATTTTATTTTTAAATCTGATTAGAGATTAAATTACAAATATTAAAAGAAAATATCACTTCTTAGTTAAAAGGAAATTTAATCAACATAAAAAAACTCATCATCGGTGTCATTTAATAATAATAATAATAATAATAAGCTTTATTATCACATAATGCATATGTACAGAAAATTAGATACATATTCGTCACCAAGGGGACTTTGTCCCGTTCAGGTGACAGATAAATTTGAATATAAATAAGGCAATAGGGTAAATTTTAACTTAATGAAAATAAATTTAAGATAAATATACATAAAAACACACACACTGAAAAGCAATAGGAACTAAAAAAAAAACCTTAAAAATTAAAAACAAGGTTACAAAATTTATAGTCGTACATTAGAAAAACAAAAAAAATTTTTAAAATTAAAATTAAATAGCTGAAGGCATAATTTTAAATTTGAAAATTGAATAAAAATAAAAAGAAATAACATAGATTTAATATTAAACAGAGTTGGCAAAAGTCTGGTTATTAAAGTTATGGTTGCTTCGTTTTAAATTTGAAAATAATGGTCTATGTCGTCCAAATTTATTATGAAGTTAAATAGTTCACGTTTAAATGTTGAATACGTCTTTATGTTTTGAAGATAAGAAGGCACATGGTTATAGATTTTAGGTCCTAAAAAGAAGAAATGCTTCCGAAATATTTCTTTAGAAAAACGAGGAATTTTATAAATTTCATTAGGTCTTCTTTGAGATACATTTAATTTTAATTCACATATTGATTTGTTTCGGTACAAAAAAAGTGCTACACGGAATAAAAAGTCATACTTAAAAGGTAGTAAGTTCAGATTTCTAAAACTATAAGCATGTGAATGATAGGGATTTAAAATTTTGAAACACTTGTTCTGGATCGAAATTAGTGGTAGTAAATTATATTTATAATCACCTCCCCAAATAATAATGCCATAATTTAACAGTGAGTAGAACCAAGAATAATAAAGTGTTTTTAAAAAACTTGCATCTATTTTATTTTTTAAGTGGTGAAATTTAACTAACACAAAACGTAATTTTTTACTTAATTCATTTACATGAGTTTTCCACTTTAAGTTAGAGTCAATATGTAAACCTAGGTATTTAATTGTAGAGACTGATTTCAGAACGGGGCACTGACAGTTAGAATTATTTTTATTGCAATTGGAGGAATGAAATTTAATATTAAGATTTGTTTCAGACTGTATTAAGTTGAAATAAATATATTTTGTTTTATTTAAATTTAGGCAAAGATCATTCGCAGTAAACCATTTTCTTATTTCAGTCAGATCAGATTCTATTTGTAACAGAAGAGCATTAATATCAGAGCATGAATATAACAAGACAGAATCATCGGCATATGTTAACATTTTGCCATATAGCTGTAGTTTACACAAATCATTTATAAAAATAAGAAATAACAAAGGACCTAAAATTGAACCTTGAGGAACGCCACGGTTTGAAATTTCATAATTACTGAAATTATTTTGAATTTTAACACGCTGTTCTCTATTTGATAAATATGTATTGAACCAATTTAGAATATTTCCACGAAAACCAGCAAAATCTAATTTTTTTATTAGTAAATTATGATTGACATTATCAAATGCCTTTGATATATCCAGGAAGATCGCTACTGTTTTTTTATTACTGTCTATACTATTATAGATGAATTTTGAAAATTGCAAAAGTGCACTTTCGGTATTTTTCCCCTTAATAAAACCGTATTGATTGTCCGCAAAAAAATTTATTTTATGTAAATAATCGTACATTCTATTTGAAAGAGATTTTTCAATAATTTTAGCAAAAGTGGGAAGAATTGAAATAGGTCTATAATTTGAAAAGGAAGATTTATCCCCAGACTTGAAAATAGGGGTTATGGTAGCTTTTTTCAGTGATTGGGGAAATTCAGCTTTGGTGATTGAGGTATTTACAAAACTAGTGATAAAAGAAATATTATGATTTAGCAATATTTTTATTAGTTTTACATTTATCCCATCATAATCATAGCTGTCTAATTTAGTGAAAGCATTAATTAAATTTAACATTTCAGAGTTACTGTATTCAAAGTAAACAAAAGAGTTAATGTTTGGAGACATATAATTTTCAAGTCTAGTTATATTGGGATTTGAGTAATTTTGGTTTAAGCTCTTAAAGAAGTTATTAAATTGCATAACCGAGTAAGGGTTATTGAAACAATCGGATAAGGTACTAGGCTTATTTTGTTTACCAATTATGTAGTTTACAAGATCCCATTTTTGTTTAGCAGAGTTACAATTCAAAAATTTGTCTTTAAAGTAGTCTGATTTAGCAGCTTTAATTGTTTGTTTTAATTCGGCAACTACACTTCGATAAGCGGTTGTATAAATAATATCACTAGGATACCTTTTCATTTTCCTAAACAACTTTTCTTTTCTACGAATTAAAATCATAATACTATTTGTAATCCAATTACTTTTAGGTTTTTTTAACAATCTGATTGGGTTTTTGAAATTATTTTTAATGTTAGTTAGCTTAAAAACGAAAGATTGATATTGCTGATCAAGAGAGTCCTGTTCTTTCCAGTCATACTTGTATGTGTTTAAATATTCATAAAGTTTCTTAAAATTTATGGTAAATTTGGGTACATCATAATCAGGTTTGGGTACTTCTTTTTCCGTATTATCTAATCTGCATAAAGTAATATAATGATCAGTAATGTCTGTAGTATAAATTCCTGATGTAACTAAATATTTATTTGTTTTAACAAAAATGTGATCAATACAGGTAGCATTTGCTCTAATTCTAGTAGGCTTATTGATAAAGTTATGAAAACCAAATTCAGATAAAAAATTTAAGTATTCATGAGTGATATAGTTATCCATGAAAATATCTATATTTAGATCACCCATGATAATTACATTTGAGTCTTTTATATTCGACAGTATAGTTTTTAATTCGGAATTAAAATAGTCTATTGTATATTCATGAGATCGATAAATAGATAAAATAGTGAGATTCAATAGTTTACAATGTACTAAAATAGCTTCAGCAGATATAAAACTTAAAGATAAATTAGAAAAATTTAGACTTTTTTTGGTATATACAACAATACCTCCAGATCTGTTGTTATTTCTGCAACAAAAATAGGAATCAAACCCGTCAATTGAGTAAAAATTAATTTCATTCTCATAGATCCAAATCTCAGACAAAATTAGAACAGAAAATGAATCAATATAATTTGAAATTAGAGAAATTAAGCTATCAAAATTGGCACGTAAACTTCTAATGTTCAGATGTAAAAAGATACACTTACATGTTGATGATTGGATGGTTAAGAATTTCTCGAGATCATCCAGATTATCAAGTGTTTTACATTCAGCAATAGGATCAAAATCAAACTGTTGGTGGTTGAACATTAAAATCATCTATTGATTTAATTCTTAAAATTCTGGATGTCTCGTCTTTTCTAATAAAAATTTTACCATCGCGTGTCCAGCAGAACTTGTAATTATTTTCTTTCTTGTAATTTCGTGCATGATAGAAAAGTGTTTTTAGTTCAGGCGTTAAATGTTCACTAACATAAATTGGCATGTCTGTAAGTCGGCTATTTACTTCTCTTGTTGTTAATCTTCGACTTTTCAATTTCTTTAATATTTCATCTCTAATTTGCTTTGTTTTCAGCTGTACTATTATAGGTTTAGGATTATCTTTTTTAAATGATGGAACTCTGTGAGCAGTTATAAGATTATCAATGATTTTAGTGTCTGAGAGATTGTCAATCTTGGACAGGATTGTCGGCATATCTTCATTATCTGTTTCTGGTAGACCGGCAATCTCGATGTTGGTTCGTCTGGAATACTGTTTTAACTCTATGATATCAGATTTCAGCTCCTTAAGTTCCTGCTTTATCTCTGTATTTTCCGCTTCAACTTGGTCGCATTTTTTCTGAAGGTCTTTATTGAAGGTTTGAAGACTGCTTATTGTATTTTTTAGGTCTTGGATGATAGAACTGTTAAATTCTATAGAGTGGTTCACCTGATTAAAGTTTTTTGTAATAAGGTTCTTCAGCTCAGTATATTGATTGGGAGTCAGTTTAAGAGGTTCCTGATCACTTGTGAGATCAACGGTAGATACACTTCTAGTTTTAGGTTTGGTTTCGTTGACGCAAGCCACACATCTCCAACTCAGTTTTTTATCCTCAGATAGTTTCCGGAAACTTTTATCACTAAAACCCGAACACAAGTGATGGAACGTTGACTTACAGGTTGAGCATTGAATGGATTCACGGACTTCGACGATCGGATCTGTGCACGCTACACAGCTTGACGACATCTTTAAAATTGTGAAGCTAAGATATTAACAATAATTTCACTCCAGCTTGAAAATCAACACATACAGCTCAAAAATTGCAGTATAAATTGTTAATTTATCGAAAAAATATACACAATCCAGCGGAGCAGCAAAAAAAGCGTCAACACACTAGCAACCAGCTGTTGCCAAAGCTGTTCCTTCAGTTGTTTTGTTATTTTGGGTTTGACGAGTTGTCTGATTCCCTGGAAGGTTTCTGAAGTATCCATGATAAATAGGGGGTATGTAAGGGAGTAAGGACAACATGTCCTCCTTTTTTTTAAAGCCATTTGTCTTCTAGTTGGGTAAAGCTGACCCTGCTGTACAGTCAACAAGGTTTGCCCTTTCACGGGTCTTCCTGACTGACGTTGTTTACTGGTCTTTTTCGAGATGTCTAAGGTTCTGAACCCCGAAACTTCACTGAAAGATTCATTTATTTTTATTTGGAAGGGTGCTCCTTTTTCAAACTTTCAAGATTTTCTCTCCACTGCCGATTTGAAGACAGCTTCAGCGGGTGAGTGACTGGTGTGAGGTGGAGCTATAGGAGGTAAAAGGAGGCAGTCCGCTGGGCCAGAAGTTTGTCTATGGGAAAAGCCTTGTTAAAAAAGTTGCCATTAGTGTCTATGGAGATGAATACTCTGTCTATACTCTGTGTTATAAACTGTCAAAAGCTCTAACTAAAGGGTTTAAAGCACGTCAACACAGAATTGTATACATTACTAAGATCACTTGGACTTGGTTCAGTAGTATTCTGAATAAAAATGAAAATCTCTCACAATGCAAAAGAACTTCCTGATGTCTAGCGGATATTATGAGAACTAGGACTTAGCTCATTATTGCACTAAAATTTTACATAGTTGGTGCATGTTATAGCGTTGCTAACTCAAAAATTACAAAAAGTGGACTTGGTCGTATTCAATTCTGAACCCTCCAATTATTAACAATTTTGCTCACTAATTAATTAATATTTGGACAATTAATTAATATTTTGCTGAATTTTTAATTAAATTAATAATAATTACTAATTATACTCAATTTGTGATTGAAATAGTTAAGTTCGATTCTACTCTTTCGATACTGGCCCTAAGGAATCGATTCCAGGTTGGAATCGAATCTCAGGAATCGATTCCGGAATGGAATCGAACGATTTTTTAAATCCCTTGTGGCAAGGCACACCTGCCAACATTGGGATTATAAAAAAGGAATATTTTAAAAATCAAGGTTCCCACATGGCACTTTTTTCTTATAATCTGAGTCAAGACTATCTACCATAGTTACTACACACCTAAGTTAATATAGCAGGCATGTGATTGCTGATATTTTTTAGAAGCGTCTAGATAGGTTACAGCACAGAGAAAAATCCTAACAGAGGGTCCAAAACGATATATTCAAAAGTTGGATGGGTTTGAGGGCGCCACAATGAACTAAATGATTGACAGAGAGATCAAACCTGTGATTGGCTGTCACTCAATCTTCTATTTTTGAAGGTGAAGGAAAAAGTTTTTCTCAACCAATCAGGCTTTTCCGTCCCGCCTCTCGTGACGTTGATGTGATCGCAGTGCCAAAATAGCCCCAAACTCATCCAACTTTTCGATTTCCAATAGCGCCTATGGCGACGGACTCTCTGTTCTAGTACTCTGTGGGTTACAGATGGTATAGAAATTTATTTCGGGAGGGGCCCAAATTCAAATCCCCCCACAGTAGGTTCAATTTAGCTTTTTAATACTTTCTAGATAGGATTCACATCTTACTTAACTCAATCTCAGAAATTTTTTGAAATTTCCCCCTAAAAAAACAGGGTTTTAAATCGTTTTGTTACACTTAATGTCCGCTCAGGAAACAAAATATTCCGATTTTTTCCCAATTTGAAATATTAATTCCGCACACAACTGAGCGGAATTTCGATTCTCGGCACCTCTAAAATTAGCGGATTTCCGCTAATTAACGGAAAAATCACATGCCTGATATAGGTAGCATGAATGGATATCTTTCAGTTCAAAGAAAAACAAATTTAATACCAAATGGACACACTCTAACCTAACTTACTTTACACAACAAAACTAATTTCAGATCAAAACTAATTTATTTCTTTTTAAATATTATTCTTAATCTTAATTTTTTTAAGCCTGTTATGTGCAAGATTCAGCCTTTTTTAGAAAATTGTTAACAAACACCATTTCAAAACCTTTATGTCCTTTGCAAAAATAGACTTCTTTAATTATTCCTCATTGGAACCTTTGACGTATGGATCCCAGAATAATCCAGGATCCACACATAATAAACGAGCAGACAAATTTTAGGTAAAACACAACTTTTAATAAATTTTAAATATTAAAACATATTAACTGAAATCTAAAGGTGTAGCCAAGCCAACCACTGATGACGCAAGTAGAAATTTGAATAGAGTGGTTTTCTTCTTCACGCCACAGACGCAATAACAAACTCTCGCCAATCTAGAGTACAGTATCCATCCCGACTGCAATTTTATGGGATTCTACGAGGCCTGATGCCATGATATATTTTCTAAACTGAAAGTCGATGCGAGACAAATCTATTACTACAATGTAACACCACTGATCATATCTAAAATCTGTAGTACTCACAAAAAAACATCAAAAATATTATAATTCGCATCTACTGGAGACAGTTCAGCTAAAAACACTGTAGGGAATGGAACTTTCCGTTTGGGAACGAAGCCCAACAAGGCTGGTCCATTTTTTATTAATTCACCAATTCCCCTGACTGTCTAGTTTTAGCTTAAACTCAAACACCCCCTTCGAATTTACTATATTTTCTGGCAATGCGTTCCATATATATATTACCCTATTGAAGTAGTAGTATTTTCTTAAATCCTGATTGAAATGAGTCTCATTCAATTTGTACAAATGGCCCCTTGTTCTGTTATCCCTATAAAAGTCTAAACCTTTACGAACTTGAAGATCTGAATCAAATCCTTCTTCTTCCCCACGGCCCCTTTCAATGGTAGAAGAAAACAAAAAAATAGAGCAAATATTTTTGATAAAATTGCATCAAACCTTGCATTGAGCTGCAGGTGCAACGTTCAGAGCCGACAATCTTCAAGAAAAGAACAGCAGAGCAGACAAAGCGCCGAGAGTCAAAGTCGCAGCGGAAGTCAAAGTCGTAGTGCGTGACCAGGACATCTTCCACGTTGGACACCAGGGGGAGGTCGCTGTTCAGGTCGGCCGACATTACTTGGCTGTGGAAGAAAAAAGGATGGCTTGGTTAAGGAAATACTGCCTCAATTTAGGAAAGATTATTTGAATGAAATTTTTCTGCAAATTAATTAAGCAGCCCTTTAGATTTTGACCTAAAAGCTTATTTATGACATTTTTATACAGTAAAATCCCGTTATGACGAACTTCACGGGACTGTAAAATTTCTTCGCTGTAAAGGAAATTTCGTTGTAACTGTATTATCGTTAATTAAAATAAAAATGGTTGGGAACTATCTGGACTTTCGTAATAACGGGATTTTTCGTTGTAACGAGATTTTATTGTAGTTAGCTTAAGTATTGGGATATTGCTTCTTGAGCAGAAACTGAATGGATAAATCAACTTATTTATGGAAAGTATACATGATTTCAAAAGATTTCCTGCAAAAAACTTAAGTTTTCCTTGCTCAGCATGCTGTATCAGCATCTATATATCCGTGTTTCCCAACGTGGGGTGCAATTTAAAAATTTTCAACAAATTTCCCCCAAGGTGGGACTTGAACTACCAGATTATATTTAATTTCCATGAAGGATTTTCATAGAAAAGACATGGGGGGAAAATTAAGAAAGGCTTTAAAGGTGGATAGATTGAAAAAGGTTGGGAAACACTGATCTATATTATCATCCGGCTGCAACCATTTAAAACAGTCCAACACAGTATGAAGCAGAATAGTACGCAAGTTAGGTTATATTAAAGATGTTTCACATTGAACTTAAAAGGGGCTATCTAACGTTTGTCTTTCCTCATTCAGTGGTTAGTGTAGCCCCCTCCCTAGGGTTGTGGAGACCATACTGCGGTTACTTCTCGCCAATGACTAACCCCTTTACTTTGAACCAGGTGCAGAAAATGTTTCAGGGTCCAAAATTTCCCCGGAACACATTTTTTTCTCCAAAATTTCCCTCAAAATGAAATTTTATTTAAAAAAGTAGTTTTTTAAATTAGTAAACTTCTTTCAGATTCAAAAATTTTCATATAATAATCCATAGATTTAAATTTTAATGATATTTAGACTCCTTTTTTTAGTCTTTCTTACACGCTTATAATCTTTATTGCTCAGAAGTGCCTCTTTTCTTAAAATATGAAAACCTATTTTTTCTCAAATTTAAGCTAAATGTAACCTTCTCCTTAATTTACTCAATTTTTTTAGAAAAGAACATCGGTGTGATTTAACAAGAACGTATATCGTGAAAATTACCCATCCTACCACAAATACGTTGTTTTTTTTGCATACCAATCGGAAAGCAAGGAAAAGTCAACTTTCAGGAAAGATTCACCTAGAAAACTAGGATT
Source organism: Tetragnatha versicolor (assembly GCA_024610705.1). Lineage (NCBI taxonomy): Eukaryota > Metazoa > Arthropoda > Arachnida > Araneae > Tetragnathidae > Tetragnatha > Tetragnatha versicolor. The sequence continues at coordinate 322,658 of JANDEH010000037.1, read as the reverse complement.
TTTACCGCAGATCTGTAGTTTTCCCGCTCAAGATCGTAACTCCGCAGTTTTCACCTGGTTTCCGTTGAACTTGGAGGATATAATGCAGTCACTACCCAAAATATTTGTTTGTCAGCTAATGATGATTGGATTTTTTTAGTTTTTCTTTCTATCTTGGGCAAAAATTTCCCCAGAGCTGCTTGAATTTCCCCTGAACCTTGTTCGGGCGTTCGGACATATTCTGCACCCCTGCTTTGAACAAGACGGTGCTTAAGTATAGCTAACCAAATTTCATGCACCCCTACTCTGACTTGGATTTCTCCACCTAGCCAAGAAAGACCAACAGAAAGTGGTCTAGTTTTACTGCATAAAATAAATCCCTTGATACTGCACCTCTCGTAGACAAGTTTCCGAGTTCTATCTCATAAACCATTCAGATAGGTTTATCTCGTAAATGTAGATTCAAAATGGAAATACCCCGCTTAAAGCAGAGGTCAATCAAGGTTTCATTTTTCAGGGCCCCTTTTGGAGAAAAAGAAAATAATTTTGTGAAAAATAACAGCTTGGATAGCTGGCAGATCAGCTTGTAGGTAGTAAAAATCGACTTGCAAACCAAGAAAACCGGGTAATATTCCGTAATTGAAGTTTCTGCCAAATTTTGGCTATGACCATTTTAATGTATGCAACAATGTTTAATGTTGGCGGGATTTCCTCCACTCTTTTAAATCCGATCTCGCCAAGTTTGGCGAAAACCTCGATTGAACTTAAAAGGGGTCCCAGAAAACCAAATACTTTGTGAATATTTTCTTGCAAATAATCATTTAAGCTAATTTGAATTTTGTGAGTCATTTTTATTAATTTGAATTTTGTGAAAGGGCAGCAAAAGGGCTTTTGACTGGATTGACCCCTGTTAAGGCTACTACAGTCTTATTTCTTACTAATAAGCACAAACCCAATTCATTGTTCATTATGAGCTGATAATATTTAAAGTTAACTTCTAAAACTTCCTTCTTTAAATTTGTATGCGCTAATTCTATAATATGAAATTGGGGAACATAATATAGTTAATCAATATTTCTGAACACTAAGCTGGCTTAATGGCGGAAGTAAGAACTTTAGCATTTTGTTACTCTAACACTTTTTGATCTATTTGTTTACTTTCCCACTGAAAGAATTTTCTAAACCTAGTAGCTTCGCACCCTCCCTTTTTTAGACCCAGAGTACAAATTTCCGACATTCTTCATAATAAAATTAGTACAATTATATTCAAGATTTAAAATTCATGTCGTTACCTAATAAAGGAAATTATTAATATTCTTAAGTACTCAGTAATATGTTTACCAGCACAAAGTCATCCTTTCAAAATCTCAATAAATGTCATCGACATTTCGGATATATATCACAAATTTCCGAGTCTTTGAAGAATTTGTCTTTGTTCCCCATATTTCAAAAAAAGAACTCAACATTCAATCGTAATGAAAACAAACAAGTCAAAGTTGAGTTGTTTCATGACTTCAGCAGTTGAACTTTAACACAGAAGTGATACTTCCACTAAAGTTTCCAAGTTAGACTATGGCGCTACCACAGAGTACCAGATTGGGGGCTCTTTTGGATCTGGGATCGCATCTAAGTCACGAGAGACGGAGAAAAGAAGCCTGATTGGTCGAGAAAAACCTTTTTCCTTCGAGAATAGCAGATTGAGTGACATTTTGAATGAACACTTCACAGCCAATCACAGGTTTGGTCACCAAAATGCACTGCCTATTATTTCTCTTGTCAATCAATTTTAGTTCCTCGTGGCGCTCTCCAACCCGTCCAGAATTTGAAAACTGTTAGGATTTTTCTCTGTGGGCGCTACCACACTAATAAGCTCACATCTCATTTTCGGAAGTAAGAACTTTTCTTCCTCTAAAAAACTGTTTACTAAAAATCTCTCTATTCTAAAAAAAAGATTTTGGTGAACGGTTTCCAGAGAAAGGCTTTTTAATTACTGATCCGTATAACACATTATTTGGTATCAAACTGTCCGGATTCTTTTGAGGATGTTCAATAAGCCTTTAGAATTTCTAAAAAAAATCTCAATTTTAAAATATTTCCATTTTTTTTAGATTACGGATAAAGTTGCAGTTATAAAGCAAGAAACTATGAATTTTAAAACAATTGAAAACATATTTCACTGGTTTTTAAATATTCAAATACAACAATTATATTTTCGTTTATAACACGAATTTAATAAATGCTATTGAGATTCTTTTTTAACAACAATATTTTATGTTTTTGAAATTCAAACGATTTTGATTAAATTCAAAAAACACGCTTTCGGAAATTATTAAATAGTATTACAATATCTTATTTAAAAATCCTTTTGAAAGTATGATTCCAAGGTAATAAAATATTTTAAATTTCATAATACCTAAGCGCAATATCCCGGGTAGATGTTATAGATGTAAAGATATGAAACGAAAATGTTTGCAGCCTAGAAATTCATGTGTTTGCTATGAAACTGCCACAACTTCGACGTTCGTTGTGAAGTTAAAACTAGTGATGGGCAGGTATCGATACCAAATACTTAAGTACTCGATACCTATAGGTATCGAGTGTATTCGATACCCACAAAAGTATCGATACTTTATTGACATATTTCGTTTTAAATTTTTCAATGAAGTAATCTTAATAATACCTACTGTAGATCAAACGCAGCCTGTTTCCGTTTTCATTTTGCAACGCTCAAACCCAAGTCGTTATCATCCGCGAGAGAAATTTGACGCGGCTAGGTTTTTCCCCCGCCAAATCCTTCGCCTCTATCCACCTCCAGGCCCGTAGCTACGGGGCTTTTTGATGGATCGCTTTCAGTTTTTTGAATATTAGTCTGATTATGGATAGGCCCTAAAAAAATTGTCCCTTCAGGTTCATTTCCCGACATTGAAAAAAAGTACTCGATACCTAAAAGTACTCGATACCTATAAGTATTCGATACCAAAGTATTCGATACCTATATGTATTCGATACCAAAGTATTCGATACCTAAAATTATCGATTTTGCCCATCACTAGTTAAAACCCTGTTTTTTAGAGCCACATTTCCAAAAAATTTATGGGGGAGAAAACTCCCCCAGACCCCCTATTTGTACTCGGAACTTAATAATTGACAACTCTTATATATTGATTGAGTTCATGGAAAAAAATCTTACTTAAAAATGTACAGCCAAAATTTGGTCTAGGGCAGTGTTTCCCAACCTTTCCTTTCTAAATTTTCCATGCCCCCCCTTCGGTCTCAGTGGCATTATAGAAATATATTTTGAGAGGGAGCCAGAATTATCTCTTAGCCCCTTCCTCCTATGTTTATTTAATGAAGCTTTTCAGAACATTTTTTGGTGGAATTTACATGCTAAAGAACTAAATCAAGTTATGAGTTATTAAGTTCTAATTACCAAGGGGGGTCTGGGGGTCCTCCCCCAGCAAATTTTCGGAAATTTAGACTCTAGGAAGCAGGTTTTTAACTAGTTTGGTAACCCTAGTTGGGAAATTTTTGATATAAATTGTTAGGTAAGATTTGCATTTTGATGAACCTAATGTAAAAAAGTTAAGCGTTCTAAAAAAAAAAAGATATCTTGGGTCAATCCCCAGGAAAGATTTGGACATTAGACTCTAAAAACATGGTTTCGATACATACTGGTCCAGATTTCAGACATTCTCAGATAGGATAATAGGATCAGATTTTGATAAACTTCTTTTTAAAAAGTTTTTTAAATTTTCCCCCTGGATTGGCCCCACCTGGGGGGCAATTTGGTTGAAAATTTTCAAATTGCCCCCCAAGAAAATGATATTGCCCCCCGGTGGGGCGTGCGCCCCACGTTGGGAAACACTGGTCTAGGGGTACCAAAACTAGTTAACAACCTGCTTTTAGAGTCTGGGGCCTTTGAGTGAGGAGAGTCTGGGAGTGTCCTCTCCCAGACACCCCTTTTGGACCCGATATCTGGGGATTTTGTGGTTGTCATTTCATTTGTTGGGGGGCCTAAACTTAAATGATCACCCCTTCAACGTGGATAAAAATGGGGCTGCCCCAGAATGAAGAGTAGCACCCCTGCCCATCCCCCCTAAATATTCCGTTGCTGACTGGCCTACTGATCTTCGTGGAGCACAGCGTGACCTAAAATGTTGGGGGGGGCACAACTGAAAAGTTTTTCAAGAACCGAATTTGCATTTGAACTTTATAAACGGCCTCGTGATTTGAAAAAAAAAAGAACTATTGGTTGTGTTTTTATCAAATCATACTTTTCTCTCATGACAACGTCATTTCTTTAAAACAATTTCTTTCGTATGATGTATCATAAATGAAATGCGAAACTTGGTTAAAAAGTAGGGAAAAGGTTTTTAAGATAATATGCTTGCTCCAAAACGAAAAGGGGGGTTTGGGGGTGCTCCCCCAGACAATTTTGTGAATTTTGGCTTAAAAGATTTTAGATTTAGAAGATTTTTTTACTCATTTTTGTACTTTAGATACCTTTTGGATAACACCTAAAGAGGATGACGCATGTACTCATTCGAATTTTTAAGAGTAAAACAGTAACTGTGAGAATTTATTATGGTTTAACGATATACACAAAGTTTTAGATCTCTTCAAAGTAGCAATCGAACTTTGTTTTACATAATGTAAAGATTTTACAATTTGCGCTCGAAATAAAAACAGGGGGTCACCTCCAGAAAAATTTCGAAAATTTGCCTCTATTAAAAGTAAAGTTCCAGCTCATTTTAAAACTTTGTAAACCACAGAATTTAAAAGCGAAAAATTATAAATACACGCTTAATTTTTGAGGAGGCTGGGGTCCTCCCCCAGGAAAATTTTTGAATTCTGCTGTTTTAAACTGTAGTGCTGTATCTATAACGAAACATTTTGGAGAACACCCAAAATAAAACCGTTTGTTCTAAGTGTCAAAATTTTCAAGGGAAAAGATTATAAAATAGGTGACAAAATTTGAAAGGGGGTTGGAGAGTTCTCCCCCAGAAAATTTAAAAAAAAAATGGTTTTTAAGCTATCTGTTAGGCTTTTTCGGGGAGGGGGCATTGCCCCTTGACACGCCCATGGCTTCTAACTATACTTTAAACGGCATTTAAATGAATGACAGTTTTACTGCCTCAAAGAGCTTGAAAGATCTGTGGAAAAAAAGATACTTGAAAATTTACGTTTTCAGCTTTCTGATTTTTTGGGGCAATTTTTTTGATTTTTTCGTTGATTTCGGAGAAAAAAAATTGTTGACCGATTGCCCCCCCCTCGCAGGCGCGGATCCAGCACGGCAGGGGGGGCACTTTTCCCCTTGTGGTACCATTGGGGGTCCTCCCCCAGAAATAATTGAAATTCGACGCATAAAAGTTAGGTTTTTACTGATTTTGAGAACCTTTTTGGGTCTTCAAGGGGGGCACTTTCCAGAGTGTCACCCCTCTGAATCCACGCCTGCCCCCCCCCCCGACGCTACGCCTATGCGGTGGAGGTATTCTTTTAAAAAAGCGAAAAAATTTCGAAATTTGACTTGTAAAAGTGGGCTTTAACTCATTTTGAGACCAAGGGGGGGGGTCACTGTCCTGACTCCACAGCAGTGGCGGATCTACGGGGGGGCTTTCGGGCTGAAGCCCCCCCAAAACGTCTAATATTTTACTAAGTTTGTCAAAACGCAAAAAATCTATATCCGAAATTCGGGTGAGGCGTACCAAAACGAGTTGAAAAAGTGGGGTTTTTTTACTTGAATTTCCACAAATTTTCTGGGGGAGGACCCCCAGACCCCCCTTTTGATATTTAGAGCAGGAAAATTCACTACTTTTTCCGTATTAACATTACCAAGAAGATTCAACCGGATTATGAAAATTCTTAGCCCCCCCAAAACCAAATCCTGGATCCGCCACTGCTCCCACAGTATCCCTCCCCCTTTGATCTACCCTGGATAACGACCACTGAATAAGGAAGTTGCATGTGTCAGATTTTCAAAAACAAACAATTGTTCCGTACGGTTTTTTGTATGGTAAAATGAAATATCTAGTCAGTTTTTCAAAAAAATGTACAGGTAATTGAATATTTCAATTTAAAAGTCGAGAAAAAAACACGTGACTGAAAACGTTTATTGTTTAAACTATAAGATGACGTCAACAATAGTACCATGGGCGTAGCCAAGGGGGGGCAGCTGCCCCCCCTAAGTCCGAGTAATTAACTTTTACTTTACTTTTAGTTAGTTAAAACCCAGTCTTTTAAGGTCAAATTTTCTAAATTTTTATGGGGGAGGACCCCCAGACCCCCTTTAGTATTTAAACCTTTATCACACTTTTTTATAATAAGTTCATTAAAATCAAAATTCTACCCAAAAATGTATGTCCTAATTTGGGTTTACGTGTACCAAAAAACAGTTTACAACCCTGTTCTTAGGGGAAATTTTCCACATCCCCCCGTTGAAGCTTGACTCTCACGGGGCTTTAAAATTGTTCTCCACAAACATAAAAAAGTCGACCCTGCTTGCCCCTCCAGTGGCGGATCTACGGGGGGGCTTTCGGGCTGAAGCCCCCCCCCCCCAAAACGTCTAATATTTTACTAACTAAGTTTGTCAAAACGCAAAAAATCTATACCCGAAATTCGGATGAGGCGTACCAAAACGAGTTGAAAAAGTGGGGTTTCTGACTTAAATTTCCAAAAAATTTCTGGGGGAGGACCCCCAGACTCCCCCTTTTAATGGTTTGAGTAGGAAAATTAACTTCCTTTTCCGTATTACCATTAACAAGAACATTCAATTGGATTATGAAAATTCTTAGCCCCCCCCAAAACCAAATCCTGGATCCGCCACTGTGCCCCCCCTAAGTTGAACCCTGGCTACGCCCATGAATAATACCATCAACTCCATTGCTTTACAACAATGTTTAGTATAAGATGACGTCACATCCAAACTCTTGGCGTTTTTATAAAAAGGAGATTTTTGTTAATTTTTTTTCAATCAAAAAATTTCTCGATCGGCCTCAAATGTTGGGTAGTTGCTTAGTTTTGCAAGAAGAATCGATTAAAAAAATTTAAAAAAATCATGCAACTTCCTCATTGTGCTTTGATGAGTAGCCCCTAAATATTCCGTTGCTGATATTCCCTCGACTGGCCTACTACTCGTGGAGGTATTCTCCTCAAAAAAGAGTCCTTCTGGCTAAGTGCCAGGACAAGGCTATTCTCGGCTGTACTCCCCGGGAGCACAATGGGTTCCGCTCGCTGCTGCTGAGGAAAGATCATCATCATCGAAGGGACAGCGAAAACTCCATCATCATGGATTCCGAAAAATTCCTCGAAATCGCCAATTATGTGTCCAAAATGAACATGTTCCCTTATTTCGAACTCTCCCACTGTCTTCTCACCTGTCTCTATCTAAAGGATGAAATCGGAGCAGGTAAGTTGGTCCCCATCATCAACACTTTTTCCTACCTGAGTCCTATTCTCAGTTCATACGATGAATTTCAGTTTATTCGATGTATTATTAAATTTGGTAAAAATATTTTTTTATTGAACAAAAACATTTAATGAACTACAAATAAATGAAAAAAAAGTTACAAGTTAACATAGTCACCTGGGATCTCTTGGTCCATGTAGGTGACCGTAATTGTGTATAACAAAAATTTAAAATAAACTATGAGAAGAAAAAAAATATAGGAAATACATACATGAGGTGGATATAGTGGCAAACAGGGCGACAATAAATTATATTTTTGCCATAATGATGAGTTAAAGTGCTTAAAATAATTTTAAATCATACATTAAACAGAACAAAAGAAATCATCGATATCCTCAATAGTAAACAGATATTCCTTTAATTGTTTTTTGAATAAATGTTTTGAAGGGCTATTTTGAATATGTATAGGTAACTTATTAAAACACTTAGGGGCTATGTAACAAAAATTTTTACAGAATATGGACTTATTAGGTTTAGGAACATCGTATATTTTTAAAAGTTAAGAGCAGGGGTATATATGTATAAGGGGGGCGGGTAGAACAAAGTATTTCATCATAAACGAAATGTGTCAAAAAGAACATTTTATTTACTTAAAATCATAAATATATATATTTGGAAATTTCAGTCCAAAATCCCCATTTTTTCATCTTGTTTTGGTACGCCTCATCCGAATTTCGGATACAGGTTTTATGGTAGAATTTTTGCGTTTCGACAACTTAATATAAATAGAGTTACAAGTACCAAGGGGGTCTGGGGGTCCTCCCCCATAAAATTTTTGAAAATTTAAACCTTAAACACTGGTTTACTTGTTTTGGTGTATCTAATCCCAATTTCGGGAATAAAAGAAATTTTAAAGTATTTAATTTCACAAAGAAAAAGTTTGGGGCTTGGGGGTGCAAAAGATCCATTGCACCCCCTCTGTCTACGCCACTGGTCTTGTTTGTAAATTTGGGAAACTATATCCCACCCATTTCCGGTCCATTTTCTGATCTTAGTATATTTCCTTAATTTTCATTTCTTAAACGTTCAATCGTTAGTTAATTAAATCTTGTTGAGTGTCTTGTTTGTAGTTACGGGCAAGATAAATCCGGGCATAATTAATAATGCCCGCGTCAGTGGCGTATATAAGGGGGGGCCGAGGGGGCCCTGGCCCCCCCCCCCGAAATCCGGACTTGGTGTACTAAAACACGCTAAAACCCTGTTTTTAGGGACAAATTTCCAAAAATTTTCTGGGGGAGGGCCCCCAAACCCCCCTTTCTGATTGGAATTTTCATAATCCTAATCTTTTTATAATAATTTCATCAAAATCCTAATCCTACTTACATTAAGTTCACCCAAATGCAAATCCTATCCAAAAATATAAATCAAAATTCGGACTAGGTGTACCAAAACTAGTTAAAAACCAGTTTTTAAGAGGCAAATTTTCAAAATTTTTCTTGGGAAGGACCACTCAGACCCCCTTTTGGTTTTTTAACAAAACTACACACTTTTTTTTATATAACTAGGGGGCTCTGCCCCCTGCTCGCTATCGCTCACCAACCCCCGGAACTGCTTCGCAGTTCTTTGAAGATCGCTTCGCGATCTTAGCGAGCAGAGCTCGCTTGATTCATCTCAACTATCCAGTACAACCTGGAACTTGTCTGCTTATAGTCTGTTTATTTAGAATAGGCGCCTGAAACAGGATCAAAAACGCTCAACAATGCTTAATAACGCTCATCAGACAACTTCAATGACCGATTGTTTCTAAAGTATTTTAACTACTTCTGCTTAGGATGACTTGTCATTGCAGAAGAAAATTTTTTCGACAATAATTAGAATAATATATGCTTCTAATATATAACGTCTCAGGCGCTAATTCTAAATGAGCAGAGTGTAGTTGATGATCATTTAATATCGAAACTTCTTATCTCTGAAACTTTTCTAAAACTTAATTCGGATCATTACCACGAAAATATCAAAATAAAACTATTACTGAAATATTCCTTTTTAAATTATCAATAATTTAATGGATAGGGGGCTACCGCCCCCTGCTCGCTTACGCTCACCAACCCCCGTAACTGCTATGCAGCTCTTTACAGATCGCGAAGCGATCTTTAATATCTGCAATCGATCTTTAGCAGAGTAAAGCACACTTCTCGAAAATCCTCTTCCTTTCATCGGCACAAATAACACTCAAAATAGCTAAATTATTAATTTCTCTAGTACTATTTCAAAAAATATCGAAGTATCTTTAAAAGATTATTAAACAAGTCTATACTATATCGCTTGCAAACTTAGAGCAAAAATGTGCACCTCAAAACTTTAAATTGAAATATCCGTGCTCGCGACAATCTAGTGAACAGGCAAATATAAAATATATAAAAATTAAACACGTCTGATAAAGACCTACTAAAACTATGAAAAAAATGAAACTTTGATGCTTAATAATTCCAAAACTAATTAGAATTTTTTAAGGAATTAAACGGCAATCTCTTTCTAAAAAATAAGAATATAAGTGTTTAAAAAATCATATTGATACCGTGATTAGTTTTCATTTTAGATAGTAAAAACGAAAAAGTGTAAAAAATTTCGAAAATTAAAAAATTAATTACTCTAAACCAAATTCGAAATTCGAAAAAAGGGCGACGTAGTGCACATCTTCATACTTCAGAGTATTAGGCTGCAAAAAATCATAGTTCTGCTGCTAATAGATTTTGCTGAACTGGATTACGCGGCGAAAAAAGAAAAACTTCAACTTTGACCTTAAAAATACCCCAGTTCTAATTATCACATCAGTTAGCTTTTTGTTCGAGAATGTGCCCCAAATATTCCTTTACAAACATTTCAAATTTCATAAATTTCTATCAAGTAGTTTTTGCGATATGAGAGTTCAAAGAGTTGAAAAATTAAATTTTCTGAAACAGCGGCGGCAGCGGCAGCGGTGACAGTAACTTTTTTTTAATATAGAGAGATAAGTTTTTTTAGATGTAAATTTTAGCAAAAAAATACATAAAAAGTTACATTGGACGTAATGAATTTGCTTGGGAGGGTGAAAAATAATTTTGGGCCCCTCCCGAAATAAATTTCTATATACGCCACTGGCCCGCGTATTTTGAAGAAAGTAATACATTATTTGAGGTGTTGTATCATTAGCCACTCAAGAGATCCCCTTAAAAGTGCCTGAAAACACCTTTTTGCTTCTTTAACTAAACAAAATTTAGCGGAGGGAATCCCCGAAGCCGTCCCTTTTTCAAAAGAAGAAAGTTTTCCAACAAGTTTCATATTTTATATATTAACGCCTTTTTGAATAAAAAATTGTTTAATGCAAACTCAACCAAATATGGAAAATATTCAAAAGTTAAGCTTCCTGTGCACCTTAAATTTTAATTTAAAATAATTAGTATAATATAATTCGACTCAACTTATAAAATTTCATTCAAAAATAATTATTTTCCTAGTATTTAAAATACTGCAACAAGGAAATTCGATATCCTCACCTGAATTTCCTATTTCCATCTCAAAAATTACTTAAATTATTGATATAACTCAATCCAGCATAGGCAAAGGTCAAAACTTTAATTTTAGCATGCTAAAATGTGATTTCAAGCTATATTTAAGGGACTTTAAAAAGTTTTTATCCATAAAAATGACTTTCAGGAATAGTTTAAAAGTATAGTCCACGCCCCCCCCAATTTTCTATCAACTCATAACCACTCCCTAGGATGCTCGAACGCGCCCTAGGGGGCGGTATACTGCCCACTTTAGGAGAACCACCGTTTATGGACCATGGATGGCCAACACGTGGCACGCGAAGACATTAAAAAATTAGGAAAATGACGTCATTGATTAGTTGCCAGTGTCACCTTTTGACTCAGTTCCAATTCTTTTTTTTACGCTATTATCGTAAACCATTTTGGCTAAGCTATCTTAAGTTGTAACTGTAAGTACCTGAACTACATCAGCCAACAAAACCACTTCTATTGTTGCAGTTTCTTATAATTCATTTAAACCTCTATAATTTTTTGCATTTTTAGGGGGGTTATTACCCCTTAAACCTATCCATATTTGCTATAAATTTATCATATTTTATTAATTTGAACCTTTCTTGTCCCCTGGGGGCAATTTGAAGATTAAAGCAATGCTTTTTGCCCCTGAAAATCGAGTTTAAAGTTATAAAGTCGTCGAAAAACGTAAAAAGGAGGAGGGGCTGTTCCCCGAAAATCCTAAATCAATTGAGCATTTTAATGGTGATTTTCGTATTCAGCGACCCAAAATCTATAAGAGATGACTATTTTCATCAAGGAAATTTTTTCATTCTTGAACAGTGTTATCCAACTTTTTCACTCTTTTTTCCTTTAATTCTTGCATTCTTAAAATGCCTAATATTTTTTTTATAACACAAAATAAACGATCAAAAGCACTGCTTTTCACAGAAAAAGGGACAAATACATTCCTATTTTCTTTTTCATTTGATCCGGCAGTTTCTTACGTAATTATGGTGGGGGGTTGAGATTTGCTTATCTTTTGTTGACAAGGGGGAGTTAAAGATGACCAAAAAAAGTGCTTAAGTAATATTTGAACGGCCCCAGGGATGAGGTAAAGAAAAAAGTGTCCTATCCCTCTACAGGGGTGTATCTAGAAAGAAATTGGGGCCGAAAACGGCCCCTTCACAAAATTCCGGTTCCCAAAAACGGACTTTAATCAAGCTGTATGCACTCGCTAAGTGTAATTTTATTTAAAAAAATAATATATTTACAGAAATAGGACCTTATTTTAGAATGAAAAATTATTTTCACAAAATTCAATTCCGTTTTTCACAAAATTCCCAAAAACGGCCCCTGGCAAAAAATCCTGGATGCACCCCTGCTCTATTTCAGTGGTTCTCAAAGTGGGTTCCGCGGAACCCTGGGGTTCCACGAAAAACTTTAGGGGTTCCATGGGAAAAACTTTATTTCATTAAAAAAAATGAATGGTGTAAAAAAATAAGAATGGACAGCGCCACCCTCCTTGGACCAAAGATGTTCTCAAAATGAGTTAAAACCTTACTTTTATCAGTCGAATTTAAAAAAATTTTCTGGGGGAGGACCCCCCTCTACGGTATCACAAGGGGATCTTGCGCGATACATTTTAGAAATCCCCAACATTTTGACATTATTTGTCAAAACATAAAGGTTATGGGCTGGAAAATTTCCCTCTTGGCCCCCAGAAACTCTACTTTTACAAGTCAACTGGGGGAGGACCCCCCCCAGCGGTACCAGAAGGGGATCTTGCGTGTTACTTTTAGAAAATCCCCAAGAATTTGACATTTTTGCCAAAAGGTAAAGGTGATTGTCTGGAAAAGTGCCCCACCCTGGTTTCATTTAATATCATATATTAAATTTTGAAAAGTCGTTGATTAAAATATATTCAGGGTTCCGAGATCATTGGTGACAAATTTGGGGGTTCCACGACAAAATATAGTTTGGGAACCACTGCTCTATTTGATTGTGTCTTTGATCAGGTGCCCACCAGTTCAGTCGGAAGAATCCTCTAGCGTACTACGTGAGTGCCATGGTCTCCATCTATGCTGGGGTGCTGCTCTCTTCCTTCCTGTTGGGAGAACCCATCCTCGCTTGCTTCACCAGTACCAACAGCCTACTCCTGGCCACAGGATCATGGTGAGTTAACCGACATACTACAACATATCAGGCATGCGATTGCTCAAGAAAGAAATTAGTGTTAACTCACAACTCTCAAGCGTCACCTCCAACGTGGACCGGTTTCGTCCTTGTTAGGACTCATCAGCACGGCATAGGAAGGCAACGCAAGAGAGCGGAGGGCAAGTACTAGTCTAGCCGACTATAACTGAAAAAGTGGTGACCATTGATTAGTCCTCCACTCATCTGCTGGAATGACAATGGCATTCCTAGGACAGATTTAATTCCAGAAAGGCAAGGTTCCAGCAGATGAGTGGAGGACTAATCAATGGTCACCACTTTTTCAGTTATAGTCGGCTAGACTAGTACTTGCCCTCCGCTCTCTTGCGTTGCCATCCTATACCGTGCTGATGAGTCCTAACAAGGACGAAACCGGTCCTTGGTTGGAGGTGACGCTTGAGAGTTGTGAGTTAACACTTATTGTCCGCTTAACCAGCAATAATTGGTGAAATTCTCCTTTCATGTAAAGAAATTAGTATCTGAAAATTTTTAGAAGCTAACAGTGGTATCGAAATTTATTTCGGGAGGGGCCCAAATACCTAAGCCACTTTCCATACAATAGGTTCAGTTTAGCCTTTTAGATAGGATTCCCATCTTACTAAACTCAATCTCACAATTTTTTTGAAATTTGACCCTAAAAAACAGGGTTTTAAATCGTTTTGGTTTACTTTTTGTCCACCCAGGAAACAAACATTCTGATTTTTCCTGCTTTGAAATATTAATTCTGCACCCAATCACATGCCTGCGAACATACACATATAAAAAATAAAAACTTTTCTGCGAATTTTTTTTTCAAAAACATTTTCTGCAAGAACTTTCACATTTCTTTCTTAAATGCCCTTTTTATTTAATAAAATGTCCCCTTCTTTTAAAATGCAACTACTATTTCTTAGCATAATAACTGTGATACTAAGAAATCTGCTAAAGAATCTGTGTGAACTCTGCTAGAGGGATGTATTTGGCGGAAAACAAGAGAAGAATTCATCGAACATTCATTTTTTCATCGAATTAATTTTTTTTGTTGCTTTTCTAATACCCCGTTCGCACTGGCCTTTATTTTTGCCTTTATTTTCGTTAGCATTTTGTTGTCATGGAAACACACTAATCAATTCACTAGTCAATTAATAATCTTTTACGTATTTTTACTTGTATTTTTGGTGATTTTATTCATTAGTTTTAAGTTGTGTTGAGAAATTAAATTTTTAATTATTTTACAAATCATGCTGTTATTGTTTACACACAGTAGTAAAGTGCTTATTTTCGCCCCTTGTCAGTGCAAACGCAGTTTTCAAAAGATGGGGCGATTTTGCCTGTTTCCATGACAACAAAGTGCTAACGAAAATAAAGGAAAAAATAAAGGCCAGTGCGAACGAGGTATAACAGAAATTTCCTGCAGAGGGCGAAATTTTCTGCGACGCGTTCGTGTATATTATACGAGAATGTTCTCCAACTTCATGGATCATTGGTTGGACCTTCCACAGAGACGGGGGTTCATAAGGGGTGCAGAAAATGTTACATACAGGGCCCAATATTTCCCCAGAACACAACTTGTCTTGTCAACCCCCAAAATGAGATATTATTAAGAAATATATTTTTTAACTGTGGAACGTCTTTGAGATTCATTAATTTTCATATAATAATCCATTCATTTTAAATTTAATGGACTTTATGCCCTTTTTTTCCAAATAGAAAAAACTCTTAACTCTGATTTTCTGGAGATATTTGGCTTTATGGAGGTGCTAAACCAATCTGGGATTAGTAACAACACTCTTAACTCTTATTCTGTTACTCACGAACTTTATGCTCTTGGCTACCGGGTCATGGGGAGAATTTTATTGGTTGTTAAATGGTTTTCTACCACACTTAATTATTTCATACATCCCAAAAAATGGCCATATGGACCCTCCACAGTAATTCAAGGGTCCAGGAGATATAAAAGGGGTTCCTTTGAGACTTGATCGCATTTAACCTCTGGTAATTTTACCATGAGCACGAAAATTGTCAAATAGTCCACCGAAGCATAAAATAGATTGAGAACCCTTACGGAGGCATTTATGGGAAGCGCCTCACAATCTGTGAATACTATGGCAATGCATAGTTTTTGTTGTAGCAATGGAGTTCTCTTGTTTTAATACACTTTCCCCTATTCACTTGAAATATACCTGTTTTTCTATTAAATGAACTTAAACCAATGAATGACCAAACTCTAAAAAATTCCCAAAATTTGTTGACCTATATTTGGGAACGATTTCAAATGACTCATTTCAGATTGATAATGAGTGTTCAACACTTCGTTAAAGTCGCTATATTTAGGTGCAGGTGATTTGAAACATAGCCAAACCAGTGTAGTTACTCATTTACGCTTAAATTCAAAACGATTTCATTACTTCATGATATTTCATTGCTTAATATAATAATGGTGGCGTAGTGGTAGTGTGCTTCCACACCACAGGTCTGAGGTTCAATTCCTGGGCTGCCGACTCAGCCTTTCAACGGGGCAATAAATGAGGACCCAGGTCCGCGTCATACTACGCGTCTTAAAGACGCTACTGCAATTAATAGGGGGGGGAAATGCAAAGAGGGGGGAAAAGCATGGAGTTCAGCTTGAGACTCCCCCTATCTTGACAGGAATCTTCATTCCTGTCAAGATAGGGACTTTCTACATGCTTTTTTTTATGGAGATTGATTGCAGTAGCGTCTGTAAGACGTGTAAACGCGGACCTTAGGCTCAAACCACACTGCGCGTCTTATAGTCACTACTGCAATCAATCTCCATAAAAAAAAGCATGGAGAAAGCCCCTATCTTGACAGGAATGAAAGATTCCTGTCAAGATAGGGGGAGTCTCAGGCTGATGAACTCCATGCTTCCCCCCATCTTTGATTAATTGAAGTAGCGTCTTATGGTCGCTAGGTCTGACTTTGGGCTTTAGACTGACCACCTAATAGGGATATAATGCTTCGCGTCTCACGGTCAAGAAATCGAGATGGGCATTGTAGGTAGGCCTAGGCCCACAAGGCTAGAGGTTTTCAAACTGTGTGCCATGGCACCCTGGGATGCCGCAAGGGTATGCCAGGGGTGCCGCCGATAATAATCAAGAAAAGTTGTAAAAAAATTCCGAAATTTTTATATATGGAACGAATATACTAAAAACTAAGTGTAAACTCACAACTCTCAAGCGTCACCACCAACCGTGGACCGGTTTCGTCCTTGTTAGGACTCATCAGCACGGTATAGGATGGTAACGCAAGAGAGGGGAGGGCAAGTACTAGTCTAGCCGACTATAACTGAAAAAGTGGTGACCATTGATTAGTCCTCCACTCATCTGCTGGAATGACAATGGCATTCCTAGACAGATTTAATTCCAGAAAGGCAAGGTACATGAAAGGAGAATTTCACCAATTATTGCTGCATATAGTCGGCTAGACTAGTACTTGCCCTCCGCTCTCTTGCGTTACCATCCTATACCGTGCTGATGAGTCCTAACAAGGACGAAACCGGTCCACGGTTGGTGGTGACGCTTGAGAGTTGTGAGTTTACACTTATTATCCGCTTAACCAGCAATAATTGGTGAAATTCTCCTTTCATATACTAAAAACTGTTTATGGGGGTGAAACAGTGAATATAATTTCCAACCATTTCCTGAAATGGTTTTCCATTTCCATTTTTCCATTTTTTCATGGACCATTTTTTTCATGTTTTTCCTTCTATTTTTGTGTTTGAAACTCCCTAATTTTGGGCCGAAATAAATTTCAAAATACGCTACCTCTTATGGACATATTTTTTTAAAACTAAAATCAATTTTTAAAGGGGTGCCCCAATTTTTTTTTAGCCTGCTAAGGGTGCCACAGCTGAAAAAGTTCGAGAACCCCTGCACTAGGCTGTTGCGCCAATGTTTAGTTTAGTTAAAATCATTTTAAAATAATTAAATTTCAAATGCAGATTGACCTTAACAACAGGGTTGTCTGTATCCAAAGGAGATGAGGGGATTACCTCCTTAAATTTGGAATTGAATTTTCAGGACATTTTTCTTTAAAAAGAATGTGAATTGCAAGATCACTTAAAAGTAGTGTATGAATTATGTTGTACATTATGCCAAAATTTTACAAATACTCCAAGTAAAAATAAGGGGTCTCCCCCAGAAAAATTTTCCTCTTAATGTAATTAAGGTAAGTGGTATTTTTGAGACCCCCTTTGGCTTACATCCAAAGAGGATTGTTCCTTTGTAAGTTTCAAGCCAAAACAGTATAAAAACTAGTGTCAAAATTTTGTGAGGGGATTGAACCCCTAAACCCTCTTGGATGACCCATTAACCCATAAGACCCCTGGGAGGGTCTTATGGGTGTTGCCCCTTTCTAGTCAAACAGTTGAACCTATGAATTTTACTCAAAAGTGTTTCAAAAACTTACACTCAATCTATAAAGTGCCTTAGAAATAATTTTGGACAAATCTTCCTTTCAAAACTTGAGTTTAGTGACAGTTGAGGGGCCCTGCCCTCCCCTGAAATTCAGACCACCAAAACAAGTTAAAACCCTGTTTTTAGGGTCAAATTTCAGAAAATTTTCTGGGGGGAGAACCCCAAACCCCCCCCCTGAGTACTCGGAACTTAATTATTCAAAACTTTTATAATAAGTTCATCTAAGTCCTAATCCTACCTAAGAATGCAAGTCTGAAATTTGCATTAAGTGTATCAAAACCAAGTTCAAACCCTGTATATGGGGTCAAATTTCTACTACTTTTCTGGAGGAAGACCCCAAGATCCCCTTTTGTAGTTAGAACTTAATTACTCATTAATTTTTTATGTTAAGTTCTTTAAGGCTGCATCGGACCTATTAAATATACACGGGGGTGGCTGAGAAATAATTTTGGGCAAAATAAATTTCTACATACACCACTGAAACAGGCGCGGATCCAGCACGGCTCCAAGGGGGGGGCATTTCCAGACAAGATCCCCTTGTGATACCATTGGGGGTATGGGGGGGCCTCCCCCAGAAAAAAATTGAAATTTGGCGTGTAAAAGTAGGGTTTTAACTCATTTTTAGAAACGTTTTGAGTCTGAGGGGGCACTTTTTAACACTATTACCTTTCCTTTTTAACCCAAAATGTCAAAATTTTGGGGATTTCCTAAAAATAAACACTGAATACCCCATTTTGATACAAATGGGGGTATGGGGGTCCTCCCCCAGAAAAAATTTTGAAATTAGACCTGTAAAAGTTGTGTTTTTGCTCTTTTTGAGAACTTTTTGGGGTCTTCAAGGGGGGCACTTTCCAGAGTGCCCCTGGATCCGCCACTGCACTGAATGCGGAAGGAAACACATTTCGATTATTTTTCCAGGTACTTTGTGAACTACATGCCGTTCGACATCGGCTTCAAGATTGTCAAGTTCCTGCCAGTCAAGATCATTCTGTCGGTCATGAAAGAAGTGCTGCGATGTCGCAAAGTGTTCGATGGAGTCAACACGGCCGCGCGCATCTTTCCCAATGGATATGTTAGCATGATCCTCATCGGAGTCATCAAGGGCAAGTTATCCCCCCTTTTGTTTACTAAAAGTTTAGCTTTATTTCATCCCCAAAATGTTTGTTGCTAATTTCTGTAGAGCATATGGTTTATGACTTTACATATTACCATCTTACACGTAAAGGCAAAGTAAAAATAACACAGCACACCAAACTCAAGAAAAGTCCTTTTCAAAAGCACGGAGACAAATCAGTGGGCAAAAATGAGGAGAAAAAGTGACATGATGCCAGTTAAAAAAAACCTTTTTCCTAAAACTCTGGCATCATGTTGGTTGTGTTCCTAACCTAACTAAGCTGCTTAATAACCTAATTAAAAAACCTACTTAGGGCTGGGTTTTATTGGGTTTGTGTGCCAAATGGGAAAGGCAATTTGGAAAGGGCATTTGTCAAAATGTGCACTTTATCTTGATTTATTATCGATGTTTATGATGTTTTTGTCATGTTCTGATTGGGTTAATTTGTGTTGAGCCAAATATTTATTTTTGTGCCACACATTTTGTATTATTTGCATGTATTTTTTTAATAATTAAAATGTGCACTTTATCTTGATTTATTATCGATGTTTATGATGTTTTTGTCATGTTCTAATTGGGTTAATTTGTGTTGAGCCAAATATTTATTTTTGTGCCACACATTTTGTATTATTTGCAAGTATTTTTTTAATATTTAATTTCTTTCTTCTCATTTCTTTTCCTCTTATTTCTCGTTTCATGTATTCATTTAGGTATTATTTGGTTCGTTTTCCAAGGCTTCTTAATGTTAGGAAATAAACCAACTTTTTTAAAAGAACAATTATTAAATTTTAAGGACTCTACACCAACTTTCCCAAAGATAACTTTTAATTTATCAAAGTAAACCAACTTTTTTGAGTGGTCATTTAAAGCCATTTTTTTAGTTAATTTTTTAAATATTTACTTCTTTTCCTGATTATTTCAGTGGGCAACAGTTAAATAATATTAATGTTCCAATATAATAGTTTCTTGTTCTTCACTACTGAGGTCAGCCAGAGAGAAATTAGAAATTTTTGAGAATTTGTAATAATGAGAATTGTTAAATGTTTATAAATAAATAGATATTTACTGGTGTTTTGAGAAAGGACAGTATGTTTCCATTAATAATGATGATGAATTGTTTTTTCCAGGTAACGGGACTGCTTTTTTGAAAATCTTGGAGAGACTGATGAGGGGAGTGTGGACTCCGGCAGGCTTCGAAGTCATGAGCATGAGCTAGTAAGTGAAATTATCTTAACCTTAATAATGCCTTAGGGACCATTCATTAATGACGTAAGGATTATTTTGGCAAATTTTGCCCCCCATCCCCATGTAAGGGTACGTAAGATTTTTCAAACCCCTCCCCTATTCTTACGTAAAATTCCATTTCGTTTTTCGTTAATGAAGATCTCTCTCTATTTGCTTTTGTTTTGATTCGACTTTTGACAACTGGAAGATGGATTCAACAGTTTTATTTCTTAAAACTTAATGCTTACTCCAATAAAAAGATACATCTGATCCCTAATAACACAAAAGTCATAGTGACGTCACTATATAACCTCTCTGAGGGTCACACAAGTCACAGAGTGACTGAAATGCGTCTACACAAAGAGGTCACATTGTGACTGCCATCTAATAGAACTTGTGTGAACACTCTGCAACGTCATTGTGACTCCTCGAGGTGACCGTCACCCCTAAGTCACCGCTTGACGTCTCTGTGATTTCACCGTGTGACCGATTAGTGACGACATGTTTAAGTAGGATTATATTGAGGTATTTCTGATTTCAAGTAAAAAAAGCACTTAAAATAGCCTGAAAATACTTAATAATTTCAAACTTGAAGCAATTGTTAATTTTATTTAATTTTTTCTAATTTTAGAAAAAATATGTGTTACCAGCATTAAAATCTGTCTAAAATATATAAATATCTGAAATAAGTTAAATCTCTAAAGGGGACCTTACGCAGGACCTAGAAGCAAACCTTTTCTAGTAGCTCAAGCTATATTTTGTATGCTAGAAAATCGAGGTTTTTCCAAAAAGGTTCAAATTCAAGTCATTAGGTGACCACTAAAGGTTTTCTGAATGTAGACAAGTTAGCAATAAGATAAAAAAATAAATCTACCATGTAAGGTAAATGTGGGTATAGTGGACACTATACCAATAGTGGCCACATAGCTGATTAATTTTAAGTAAAACAAGTCAGGGGCGCCCATATGTTAAAACTCAAGGGGGGGCCCAAGAAAAATTTTAGGTTTTCAGTCAGGCATTTTTTTTTCGTTTCGAGGGGAGGAGGATTTGGTTCAAAGTTATAGAGGTTTGTTTCACTCATGTATTGTACGTAGTATTTTTAAAACCTTCTAATTATAGTTTTTAATATTTTTACACTTAATGTAGAAATCTACCTGTTCACAATAATATACCTAGTCGATACTAAAAAGAGGGGGGCTGGGGGTCCTCCCCCTGAAAGTTTTTGAAACTTTACTTTTAAGAGTAGAGATATAACTCATTTGGAACACTTTTGGGCAGCAACCTAATAGAATTGTTACCCATGATTTTCTTGATATGAGTAGAATTCAGGATTCCTATAGTATTTTGTTACTGGGTGGTGGATATGGGAATGTTTCAATGTTAGAAACAATTTTCATATTGCTTTTGAATTAGCTTAAAATTGTAATAAAGTATTGATATAGTAGAAAATATAAAATAAAATGTTGAATAAAAATTATGTATTATGGTTAAATGAAGATTTTATGTAAATTTTTCGAATTCCAGGGGGGGGCCCGGGCCCCCCTCTGCCCTTATGTATGGGCTCCCATGAACGAGTTAGAGGCATCGAACAGAAAAAAAGTTTTAAACGAAATTGCCAAAATAACGCAACAAAATATTGATTGCCATTTCCTCCTCAGCCCGTCGAAGGCGTGCCTGACGGCCTCCGTCATCTTCGTCCTGGACGCCAAGACGGACCTCTTCCAGACGCCTCACACGCTCATCCAGTTCGGTGTGCTCGTCTTCTTCGTCTACTTCAAGCTCAGCTCGCTCCTGCTCGGCATCAGCGACCCCTTCGTGCCCTTCGAGAACCTGCTCTGCTCCCTGTTCTTCGGGGGGGTCTTCGACACCCTACAGCGCCTACTCACACCTGCCTCCAGGGACTCTTCCTCCGTCCCCTCAAAGCCGGACCCCTCCAAGAACGGACCCAAGGCCGATGCGGGAAAGAAGAAGGAGTAGAGTGCACTGTTAAAAAAAAGAGTTCCACCTTTCACCAGTTTAGTGGTGAAGGTTGGTCACGAATGTGGTTCAAATTAGTTGCAACCGAAATGTAGCAAAAATTTGAACCATGTTACCAAAACTTGATAAAAAGCACAAAAAACCAGTTTTTGGTGTTTGAAAATACCGAAAATTTGGTTCAACTTTTCGCGACATTTTGGTTGCAACTCATTTGAACCACGTTTGTGGTGAAAGGTTACAGTTTTTTTTTAACAGTGTGCACTTTGTGATCGGATGGGCTTCGATAAAACTTCTTCAGGGCTCAGTTTTCAAAATTTATTACTACTACTACATCCAATGTAATCTTTTATATATTTTTTTGTAAATATTTAAATCTAAAAGAACTTATTATATTAAAAAAAGTTTCGAGTACTTTTGTTCAGGGGTGCAGAATATGTCCGAACAATGTTCGGTGGAAATTCAGGCAGTTGTGGGGAAATTTTTGCCTCAGTTTAATAGGAAAAATCTCCATCAATCCAAGTTGTTATTAGTAACAAGTATTTTGGCTGCTGACAATACCATGTCCTCCAAATTCTACAGAAATTTGGTAAAAACTACGTAATTATGAATGTATTGTAGGAAAACTACGGATCTATGCCAAAAAAACGAGTTGCCTTGGTGGAGTTGGATTTTCCTTTAGTTTTGACTGATATACAGGAAAAACAATGTATCTATGATGGAAATGGGGATTTTCATTAAAAATCATGTTCTTGTTTAATCACTATGTTTTCTCTTTATGGGAAAATTTTTATGAAAATATGGAGACATTTTGGGGGGCAGTTTAGGACAAAATTTATTGTGTTCTGGGGAAAAATTGGGATTGGGAATATTTTTTGCACCCCTGCTTTTGTTCCAAGTCCCCCAGAAAATGTTTGAAAATTTGAGTCTTAAAACCTGGTTTTTAACCATTATTGGATTTGTTAATCCCAGTGGATCAAGAGAATACCAAATCAAGGAAATCCTTATTTGCGATTAGAGGTTGCCAGAGGCTCAGAATACCGCCGTTAGAGCCCATCTGATCCCTAAGTATCTCTGTCCCGCCGATAAAAAGAAACACTGCACTGTTTCGAGTGCCAAAAACTTATTAAATTATACAGTTACACTGATAACAACTATAATAACTTGGTCATATATAAATATTTGAGGTTCAAAATCTTTTGGCCAAACAGGACTAGGGATCTAATAAATCGTTCGACTCGATTCTAGAATCGATTCCTGAGGTTCGATTCTTTCGATTCTTGGATTCAATTCCAACCTGGAATCGATTTCTTAGAGCCAGTATCGAAAAAGTAGAATCGAACTTATCTTTTTCAATCAAAGATAATATTAATAAGTAATTATTATTAATTTAATTAATAACCAGCAAAATATGAATTAATAATGAAAATACTAAATAATTAGTGAACAAAATTGTTAATAATTATCAGCATTCATCAGAAAGCAAAGTACGATTCCTATGATTTGATTCCTGCTGTAGTATAATACTAATTAATTATTGAAATACTAATTACTAATTAGCGAACAAAATTGTTTATAATTATCTGTATTAATTGGAAAATTAAGTACGATTCCTATGATTCGATTCCTGCTGGAATCGATTCCTTCAAGGGTTCGATTCCTTGCATCGATTCCAAGGCATTCGATTCCAATTCGATTCCGGAATCGATTCTTTCAGAAATATTTAGAACCCTAAACAGGACAGATAATGGAGCAAAGAGAACTTATTTATTGAAAATATTTGTGTTGATAATTCCACTCCAGAGAAACAATCTTGTATTGGCAGTGAATATTTGTGACATTGATCACGTAATTCAATGTAAAATGAATTTTAAGTTTTTTTACGTTGACCTAAAAAATTACCTAGCATTGATATTGTGACAAAATGTCACAAATACTGTAAATGGACAGTCTCACTAATGTTTTATAAGGTTAGGATTTTACCTAATTATGAGGTTTGTTACTGCTTATCCGGATAGCATTACAGGGGTTGATCCAGACAAAAATTGGGGCCGTTTTGCTGCCCCTTCACAAATATAAATTCATAAAAACGCCCCTTTCAGGAATTAGCTTTGGTGATAATTTGCAAGAAAACACTCACCAAATATTTGAAGTTTTCTTGCTTGAGTCAATTTTACTTTTACGAATTGATCTAACAACTATGACTGCTTCAATTTTTCACAAAACAATATCCCAAAAAATAATGAAATGAAAGTATAAAACCTGGATCTACCTCTGCTTTTGAAATTACAAATCATGTATTTTGTATAAAATCATATAAATGAAAAAAGTGCACTTAAACCCTTTTTTACATAATTGCAGCCAATTTCATCATTTTATTGTTCAGTGTTGAATCATTAATTGAGCTGCATATTGTTGACTCAACCAATTCTTTTTATGCTTATATAAATTCATGAAATAAAATTTTGGGTACCTCAACTTGAAATGAAATTCAGAAGTGTTTTGTTCCTTGTTGTTTTTTAAGAGCATTTGTTTCTTATTTTTGTAAAAAGATATTTGGGTTCCATTAATGGTCCTATTTCATACTGCAAAGTTCTTTTGAAAATGCCATATATTCAAATGTTAACATATTTTTATGGTTTGTATATTGACATAACTGAATATTTTAATCCATGAGTTTGAAATTATTATTAGCAATGTTTCTACTTTGTGAAAACTTTGCAACATTAAGTGGGACTGTTAACAGAATTGATCCACAATTCAGAACATTCGAACTCACAACTTTTAAATTTAAAAACAAGTGCAAACAGCGTTGATAATTTGTAATATAATAAGATGGAAATATTTACCATGGAAAGACTCACAAATCAATCAAGTTTTCCTCCAATAAGGGTAAGTAAAGCTGGGGGAGTGGCTACGAGAACCCCCTGTAAAAACATAATTATAAAGATAAGTAAATATCAAATGAAAAATGCATAATAAATCAGTTTCTTTTTCATACTAATCTTTATGATCTTCTGAAAGTAAGAAATATTTATTCCCAGAAAGATTTTTCTTTCCACACATCGAAAAATTTATGAAAATCCGAAGAAACCATGACTACTTGCAGGGAGAGAATATTTGGGCTGCGCACATTATTGTGAATTCCAGATTGCACATATTTTGCATATATCTGGGCTTGCGTTTTTGAGGCTCAGTTCGCTTTATTGTGGTCTGGATTCTATTTTTTGCTAACTGGAAAATGATATTATTAGTACTTTTGGAATTAAAATGTTTTTTTTTTCAATTATATTTTAATTTTGTTATCGACTACTTAGGAGTTTTTTATAATATAGTGCTGAGTAAAATTAGTTTTTGAACTGAAGCCTCTTCATTTTTCACAATTATGTCTGGACAAAATTTAATTAAGCACATGAGATCAGCAACTCATTCGAAAAATATTTTTTCATTCATACAAGTTCTTTTATTACCATTAAATGCATATTTTTATATAAATGAAAGTGCATGTATTTAAAATTACTTCTTTGAAAAAAATTTTGTCTAAGGGGCCATTCATTAATTACGTAAGGATGATTTTGGCAATTTTTGACCCCCCCTACCCCCATGTAAGGGTACGTAAGACTTTTCAAACCCCTTCCCCCTCTATTCTTACGTAAGTTTTTATTTCGTTTTTCAAAATAATAAAATGTTAGAACAAAAAATAAGTTGAAACCAAAACTAAAAAAGGTTTCTCCCTCTATTTGCTTTTGTCTTGTTTCAACTTTTGAAAACTGGAAGATGGATTCAGCAGTTTTCCAGATTCCACAGATTTTTTATCTTAGCATGATGCTACTCCAATAAAAAAGATACATCTGATATACCTTCATTTTTAAAAATTAAAGCTTTGATAATATACCGAGATCGTCAGCATTTTTAAGTTTTTCTGGGGTTATTCAATAGTAATTTGATTAGAATAATTGGAATTTGTTTACATTAAATTGGAAAATCTTACGTAAGAATGGGTTTGACCCCCCAAGTAAGGGTATGTAGAGATTTTTCCAACCCCCATCCCCCTCGGGATCCTTACGTAATAAATGAATGGCCCCTAAAAGAAAAGAAGTCATTTTATAGTCCCGCATAGAAATGTGGGTTTTCCGGAAAATTTTCCAAGCCATTAAATTACAATAAAGTATTGTTAAATTAAACTTCTGGTCACTGGAGGCAACAAATTAACCAAACTGGAGTATTTTCATCAATTCTGGATGATGTTCCTTTGACAGTAGCGGAGCTAGGCGTCAGCGGTGTCGGCGACCGCCGAGGGCCTCGCGCCCAAGAAAGAAAACCTAAAAATTAATGAACTTTTTCAAATTTTTAAAAAGCATATATTTTTTAGAAAAATTAGTAAAAGAGATCAAATCGGAACTCAAAATGAGCAAACCCAAAAAATCCGCTCTTTCCAAATCCTCAAAAAACCAATGAAGGGCACATAGCTCACTGATCTTACCCTTCCCCTGTGTGTCCTATCTTGCAGGTGTGTGTTATCTTGCTGGCAATCTCCCTTGAACGGGTTTGAGGGGCCGTGTACATATTTGTGACTACAGGGAATAGAATTAATTAGTAGTAGTTTTTATTTTGGAATGGACCCCCAGTCGAAGTCCCCTCTGACTGCCTCTATCACTCTGGTGTCATTCAGTTTTTAAATTTTTGAAAGTTTTAAGCTTTTTGTCAATAGATTAGTAGATTTCATCGAGTTATAGGAATTCGGGAAAAATGATAAAGAATACTTAATTTTTAATAGTTAAGAAGAAATTTTAAGTTTTCGTAGGATTATACATATATTTTTATATACTTATGGTTTTTGGTAGCAGTGATACGTGTTTAACTTTAACACAACAGTAAGCAGTCAGCTTTCAAAGTTTGCTAGGTGAGTTAGGAACACTTTAATTAGTTTCAATAAGGTAAAATAACTACAGAGGTCAGGTTTTTTGTGTTTCAATGCTTTTTCTTTTGATGGTTAAAAAAATTAAATTTTCAACGCCATTAAAGTCCACGTTTTTTTTCTTTACATTTATAGTTAGTATTACACAACATGATTATCAACTTTTTGTGTTGCGTCTTAAATCTTTCGTTTTCGATTTCAATTAAGGGATTAAGGGATAAATAACTGAATTCAAAAAACATATTATAATATTTAAAACCTTTTTAAGAACGAATTTTCCTGGTTTCATCTTCAAACATTTTACAGCATAAAACGAGCGAACCTTTTCGGATGTACCCAAAAGGGTCCCAAATGAGTTAAAACAGTACTTTTAAGGTTAAAATTTCCAAAATTTTTCTGGGGGTGGACCCCCAGACCCCCCTTTTCATTTTTAGCTACATCATTCACAATTTCTTTTAATATTAGGTTCGGCAAGATTGAAATTCTACCTACTGAATTTACCAACAAAGAATTAAAAGTCTATATTCCCAAACCTATAGTGCCAAATGTGTTAAAACAGTACTTTTAAGGGGAAAAATTCCAAAAATTTTTCTGGGGGAGGACCCCCAGACCCCCTTTTTACATTCAGCTACATCATTCACAATTTCTTTTAATATTAAGTTCGTCAAGATGGAAATTCTACCCACTGAATTTACCAACAAGGAATTAAAAGTCTATATTCAGATTATTACGTATCCATTGGGGGCTTCAAGCTGGATTTTAGACTACTTCTTAGGGGTCAATTTTAAAAAGAATTTCTTGGGGGTACCACGATCCCCCCGAAATTTTTAATTCTATAAAGTTACATTTTCCATGAAAATTATGCGGTGGGCCGATTCAAACTTAAAATGCCCGTGCCGAAATTTCTTCCCAGTCCGGCCCTGTCCAGAACTCTCATTTCTCAGTCTCGCAATCGCTATCGTAAATATCAAGTGTGGACTCATAATAAATTATATTATTTTACAAAACCTATCAATATACTATAACCTTTTAAAACGCCTTCTTATGGCCTTGCTCCGCCACTGTCCTTTGAGATTCATCCAAAAATTTAGGATTTTTCTTTGTGATCTAAACCATTTTGTGGCACAGAATCGATAAGAGTCGACCAGCCGCCATGTTTACCCACAGCTCAAATTAGAAACTACATTGTTGTGTGTCATCATTTGAGCTGTGGGTAAAAGGGCGGCTGGCATATTCAGAAATCCCAACCGTTTCAGCAGTGTGAGACAAGTGCGCATGCGTCAAGGCTTGGTTACGGGTTCAGGTAGGTTGAGGATTGCGCATTCCGCATTAGGCCGTGAAGTTTGGCGATTTTTCGCTCAAATGGTGATGTAGGGTTTTATTATTTTATAACTATTTAGTCTGATTTATTCTTTGCAAACAATCCGGTGCGTTGGCGTTTGGGTTATGTGTGCTTCTTGCATTTTATTTTGAAAGATCGTTTGATAATTTCTTTTCATCAATTTGGATGATTCAAATTTATTTAAACATTC
The DNA here is from genome assembly GCA_024610705.1 of Tetragnatha versicolor. Taxonomy (NCBI): domain Eukaryota; kingdom Metazoa; phylum Arthropoda; class Arachnida; order Araneae; family Tetragnathidae; genus Tetragnatha; species Tetragnatha versicolor. The sequence goes on along the minus strand of JANDEH010000037.1, from coordinate 294,362 downwards.
AATGGTTAATTTGTTCATTTATTTGTGACAATTAACTTTCTCTCTCTTATTAGCCCAAACAATACTTAAATTATGAAAATTCTTTAAAATACCTCGTTGACAAATAGTACATATAGTTGTTTAAAATATATTCCTTTCATTACTGATAAATATTCGTTATTCTATTTGTCGGGAATAGATGATAATACGGTTGTTATAAATTTTTTAAAGCAATATTTTTGATGAGCCAAAATTTTTCAAAGGATTTGAATTTTTTTATGGAAATTGCTGTAGTATACGAGTCAGGAAAAAAACGGGTTTATGTGGTTTTTAGTTTTTTTAGAATTTTTTTTCAGCATAAGTTATTTTAGGAGTGATGTGTGAAATTGAGTTGTAAATTAAGACATTTACTTCAGGGGTTGTTTATAATTGATAAATGATTTGTATATTTCAATTAATTTTAATAGTTAATTAATATTAAATTAATTTGTTTTAAAAATAATTTTTGTTTTTAAAATATTCCAATTTGAATAGCTAATATTATTGTAGTGAATAAAAATCAGTGTTAATTTATCTTGTATAGATGGTTGAAATAATCAAATTATTTATCTTAATTATATATGGATTAATTTATAAACTTCAGAAATTTCTTTAGAAAGAGGAAATTTTATTTTTAAATAAGTAAAAAGTGAAATGTAACCAAATAATGTTAATTGAAATTGGATAATTGATTGAGATAATTTATTTGATTAATTATTAAATGGTAAAATATTCAAATTAATTATCTTAATTATATGGATTAATTTATGAACTTAAGAAATTTCTTTAGAAAGAGAAAATAACAATTTTTAAATGAATAAAAGTGAAATGTAAGCAACTAATGTTAATTGAAATTGGATAAATGATTGAGATAATTAATCCGTTTTATTAATTTACCAACGGTTTTTATTAATTTAGTAAAAAAACCAACTGGTTTTTATGACTGACAAGTAAGACAAGTAAGCGCTATTTTTTTCTCTCGTGCTCACGAAAAATGTATCGCCAAATCAAGCCGATGTGTAGCAACCTCGATTCTCAACGCATGCGCACTTGTATCACACTACCGAAACGGTTGGGATTTCTGAAAATGCGGGCGGTTGGTAGACTCTTATCGAAACTTTGCCCATTTTGTTTGTTACTCTAAAAATTATAAATCCTACTAATTATCATTTTTACATTAGCCAAAATTAAAAAAGAAACTCAAATTAGTAATCTATTAAAGCAGCGTTTCTCAACCGGGGTTCCGCGAAGCTTCCTCAAGGGTTCCGCGATGGATCTGAAAATCTTTCTTTTTTCTGGTTTATATTTTAGAGCAACCCTAAATAAATTATGGATCAGTCATCCAAATTTTTTTCCAACCTGCTTTTGACGGTCAAATAAGAGATTTCTGGGAAGTATCCCGCCTTAAAACTTTCAAGTTTAACTTTTTTCTATAGAAAATTTTGTGGTTTATAATGAACTGTTGGGCCTCAAGCCGAGCAAAAAATCTACTGTAAGAGGCAAATTGAGGGCTTTGGTGCAAGAACCGGGTATCTCCACTTTCGACTCAAACTCACTTTCGGAAAATATTTGGCGACGTCTTCAACTTTGGTGTTTGTTTAGGGTTTCTGTATAATGATTGGCGAGAGTACAAGATTAGAAACTGTTCAATTACTAGCCAAGAGTTATAGTAACCCTTGTACTTGTAAAATGAACCATCTGTGCTTTTGAAATTGAATTTTCCCGTTAGTCCACGGTTTGATTCACAGACAAATCAGTCCAGTCAATGGGCGGAGCTTATTAAATGGCCTCATAGAGTGAAGTCCGAACCAAAACCTTTCTGTGAACTCTTCCATTTAAAAATAGGAATTAATTTTCTTATAAAGTTTATTATCTTTATTTTTGTCTACTAAAATTTTCGAAACCTTCTATCTTTGTACAAAAATGGAACTTTTTTGAATTTTAATTTTGTATAACGTTTTTTCCCTTTATCCTGCTGTGTGTCATTGCCTTCTATATTTTTATCACATTCCTCCATTTTACAACAAAATAAAATTGCTTCCAAATTAATCAGCTTTTAAGCGCTTAAATCGTAGTTTCTATCCTAGTTAAGTATCCTCTTATTCAATAATAATTCAAGTAAATATTATAAAATAGAAGGAATTTAGAACGCATAACAGGTCTACAATCCCAAAGTTGTAAAAACGTAAAAGGTTTTCCCAGTAATTCAATGAAGATTAGATACTCGGTGCAACAGTTATAAAAGAACACCATCTTATTGATAACCCTAAATCATCAACCTAAAACGCCCATCCCCTTATTAAAGTTGTTCAAATTCAGTTGTTTCTACAAAAACTGAAAGTGAATGCGGCTTTAGTTCTAAGTGAGTCTCGACCACAGAGTACTAGAACAGAGAGTCCGTCGCCATAGGCGCTAATGGAAATCGAAAAGTTGGATGGGTTGGGTGGCGCTGCGATCGCAACAACGTCACGAGAGGCGGGACGGAAAAGCCTGATTGGTTGAGAAAAACTTTTTCCTTCTCCTTTGAAATAGAAGATTGCGTGACAGCCAATCACAGGTTTGATCTCTCTGTCAATCATTTGTGTTGATCGTAGCGCCCTCCAACCCGTCCAGAATTTGAAAATATCGTTTTGGACCCTCTGTTAGGATTTTTCTCTGTGGTCTCGACGATAACTAATATGCGTGCAAGATTTTTGTCGATCCCTAGTAGGCTAGTAGCACAGCTCATACCAAATATGTCAAGTTTATGTAATTGCTACTAGATGTAAACGAAATTTGGCTATACTTGACGAAAATTGGACGAATCCTGAACGTTTGTTCTGCTTGAGTAAACCTTTCACTGGGATGAATCTGTGAAATTTAGTAATCAGCTAGCTAGAATTGGCGATTAATCAGAGTTACGCCAAATTATTGTTAGCCATAAAAAAGACAAGCAAGAAAGTAGTAAATTTAAGGTTGCATTAACTGGCAGTGCATTGCTGAATTGGCGAATCTAACTTATAATAAACTTGATTTCAATGTGGAGATACCCGGTTCTTGCCCCGAAGCCCTCAATTTCGAAACATTTTCTGGGGAAGAACCCCCAAACTCCACTCTAAAAATTTCAGACTCCTGTTATAAAGTGTTTTTCCCTTGAACATTCTGCTGCTTCCCTGAAATTTGACGCTAATTATAATTTTTTCGTTTGAAAATTTCGTGTTTTTTTCAAGGAACTGTTCTCTTTAGATGTAACCCAAAGAGTCTTAAAATGCGCTGAAACACTACTTTTAGGGGCAAATTTCGAAAAATTTTCCGGGGAAGAACACCCGAACTCCCCTCTAAAATTTTGACGTCTGCTATGCAGTGTTTTCCCCCTTGAACATCCTGCGGTCTCAAGAAGCTCTTTCCCTTGGGTGTTCCACAAAGAGTTTGAAAAGGGATAAAACACTAGCTAAACGAAAATTTAAAAAAAATTCTGAGGGAGGACAAAATAGTAAGAAAAATAATTTTGCATGGACGCTATAGGGGTTCCCCAGAACTTAGACTTTCTCAAAAGGGTTCCGTGAGAGTAAAAAGGTTCAGAAACGCTGTATTAAAGTAATAACTAAGAATTAAAGTCAGCTCACTAGTAATCACATTGATGTGCTGATTCACTGACAACAAAACATTCATTTCAAACAATCTAAAATAATGTGACCCTTAAGCGGTCACTATAATGAAAGAATCTTTCCAAAGCTGTGACGGAAAAATTTCAATATTTATGAGTATTAAATGCAATGGTTAATAAAGCTCTAGGTGTTTACTGTTTACCAATCGTTCTCGAACCAGAACCCAAACAAATCAGTTAAAAGTTGAGTGGTTTTGGTACTTCTCAACATAAAGTACAAATATTAATCACAGATACAAAAATTAATCACAGATTCATTATCGATAAATGGAAAGTCAGGTAGGGGAAGCGCCCCTACCTGACCATCTATAATAAATCGGTCAGGTAGGGGCCCTGACCCTACCTGACCATCGATAAATGGAGGGTCAGGTAGGGGAAGCGCCCCTACCTGACCATCTATAATAAATTGGTCAGGTAGGGGAAGCGCCCCTACCTGGCCATCGATAAATGGAGGGTCAGGTAGGGGAAGCGCCCCTACCGGACCATCTATAATAAATCGGTCAGGAAGGGGCCCTGGCCCTACCTGGCCATCGATAAATGGAGGGTCAGGTAGGGGAAGCGCCCCTACCTGGCCATCGATATGTGGAGGGTCAGGTAGGGGAAGCGCCCCTACCTGACCATCGATAAATGGAGGGTCAGGTAGGGGAAGTGCCCCTACCTGACCATCTATAAGAAATCGGTCAGGTAGGGGCCCTGGCCCTACCTGGCCATCGATAATTGAAGGGTCAGGTAGGGGAAGCGCCCCTACCTGACCATCTATAATAAATTGGTCAGGTAGGGGCCCTGGCCCTACCTGGCCATCGATAAATGGAGGGTCAGGTAGGGGAAGCGCCCCTACCTGACCATCGATAAATGGAGGGTCAGGTAGGGGAAGTGCCCCTACCTGACCATCTATAAGAAATCGGTCAGGTAGGGGCCCTGGCCCTACCTGGCCATCGTTAATTGAAGGATGGGAAGCGCCCCTACCTGACCATCTATAATAAATTGGACAGGTAGGGGCCCTGGTCCTACCTGGCTATCGATAAATGGAGGGTCAGGTAGGGGAAGCGCCCCTACCTGACCATCGATAAATGGAGGGTCAGGTAGGGGAAGTGCCCCTACCGGACCATCTATAAGAAATCGGTCAGGTAGGGGCCGTGGCCCTACCTGACCATCGATAAATGGAGGTTCAGGTAGGGGAAGCCCCCCTACCTGACCATCTATAATAAGCCCTACCTAGCCATCGATAAATGGAGGGTCAGGTAGGGGAAGTGCCCCTACCTGACCATCTATAAGAAATCGGTCAGGTAGGGGCCCTGGCCCTACCTGGCCATCGATAAATGGAGGGTCAGGTAGGGGAAGCGCACCTACCTGACCATCTATATTAAATTGGTCAGGTAGGGGCCCTGACCCTACCTGACCATCGATAAATGGAGGGTCAGGTAGGGGATAATAAATCGGTCAGGTAGGGGCCCTGGCCCTACCTGGCCATCGATAAATGGAGGGTCAGGTAGGGGAAGCGCCCCTACCTGACCATCGATAAATGGAGGGTCAGGTAGGGGAAGTGCCCCTACCTGACCATCTATAAGAAATCGGTCAGGTAGGGGCCGTGGCCCTACCTGACCATCGATAAATGGAGGGTCAGGTAGGGAAAGTGCCCCTACCTGACCATCTATAATAAGCCCTACCTGGCCATCGATAAATGGAGGGTCAGGTAGGGAAAGTGCCCCTACCTGACCATCTATAAGAAATCGGTCAGGTAGGGGCCCTGGCCCTACCTGGCCATCAATAAATGGAGGGTCAGGTAGGGGAAGCGCCCCTACCTGACCATCTATATTAAATTGGTCAGGTATTGGCCCTGACCCTACCTGACCATCGATAAATGGAGGGTCAGGTAGGGGAAGCGCCCCTACCTGACCATCTATAATAAGCCCTACCTGGCCATCGATAAATGGAGGGTCAGGTAGGGAAAGTGCCCCTACCTGACCATCTATAAGAAATCGGTCAGGTAGGGGCCCTGGCCCTACCTGGCCATCGATAAATGGAGGGTCAGGTAGGGGAAGCACCCCTACCTGACCATCTATATTAAATTGGTCAGGTAGGGGCCCTGACCCTACCTGACCATCGATAAATGGAGGGTCAGGTAGGGGAAGCGCCCCTACCTGACCATCTATAATAAGCCCTACCTGGCCATCGATAAATGGAGGGTCAGGTAGGGAAAGTGCCCCTACCTGACCATCTATAAGAAATCGGTCAGGTAGGGGCCCTGGCCCTACCTGGACATCGATAAATGGAGGGTCAGGTAGGGGAAGCGCCCCTACCTGACCATCTATAATAAGCCCTACCTGGCCATCGATAAATGGAGGGTCAGGTAGGGAAAGTGCCCCTACCTTACCATCTATAAGAAATCGGTCAGGTAGGGGCCCTGGCCCTACCTGGCCATCGATAAATGGAGGGTCAGGAAGGGGAAGCGCCCCTACCTGACCATCTATATTAAATTGGTCAGGTAGGGGCCCTGACCCTACCTGACCATCGATAAATGGAGGGTCAGGTAGGGGAAGCGCCCCTACCTGACCATCTATAATAAATCGGTCAGGTAGGGGCCCTGGCCCTACCTGGCCATCGATAAATGGAGGGTCAGGTAGGGGTAGCGCCCCTACCTGACCATCTATATAATAAGCCCTACCTGGCCATCGATAAATGGAGGGTCAGGCAGGGGCGTAGCTAGGCCCGCGGGGGCCCCGGGGCAGGTCTCTGAAAAGGGGCCCCCTATATAAATATATATATAACATATTTATTAAGAAAAAACTCTGATTACACATATATATCAGTAATGGAGTATTGACAAATACTTTCAGGGGAAAAAGTTTATTATTGCACTAAATATCGGTACTGCAAACTTTTAGACTTGATGGCTGTCTCATAAAAAAATAAATGTATTAAATTCAGTCTGAAATCCAATTTCTGTTGATGAAAAATTATTTCGTATCAAGGAAACTGCTATTATAACAAGATACTTAAACGATTACCTGGTATGTATTTTACAATTTTTACGCTCTAGGAGAAAAATGTGAGAGTGGAAAATTTTTAACATTAATAAATTATGACTTCTTTTGCATGTTTATGAATTAAAATTGGCCTTCTCCAATGGGAAAAAAAGACGTTTGGAAGATTTCACCAAATCTTGACAACATTAAGTTTTATTTGGACACATCAAACGACTCATTTTTCGGTAAATTAAATAGGAGTATTGAGACTGGACAATTTTGATAAATTTATTCGATCATTAACCGTGTTCGCAATAAATGAGTTGATATGTGAAACTAAAAAGTTTAACAAATACAATAACATAACAATTGATATAATTGAAGAGACATTATTTTAGGTAGGTAAATAAGTTGATGGTATATAAACAGTTTTAAATAAACTCATAAAATAATTATTCTAAAATATTGGAAAAAATTAAATTTTTATGAGATAGAAAAAGTCACATTTAAATGTTAAACTGGATGTGTGGATGATTTTTTCCCTTTTTTTTATTCTACTCCCAAAAGGAAGAAAAACCATTTCTTTTTACCACATTCTCCTTTAAAACAAAATGTGTCCTTACCTGTAGACTCCTTGGCATTTTGTACATCTTGTTGTGGATTTTCGGTTGGGGTATCGAAGTTGGTATTATCCACGATGACAAGGATTTTGATCCCGAACTGATTATGATCCCTGACTTCCTTCTTTTCTCCTTCCTTTTTTCAGCTCCACTTTTGTACGAACGCTTCATTTTCAATCGCACGACTTACGCTAATTTTAAACAACTACTTCGCAACAAAACAAACACGTATATACTTATTTCTCAACTAGACCACCAGAGGGATTGATTACCAAGGGTTTTTTCTCAGAAAATGTATCAATAGAAGGAGACCCCCCCCATGCTCATTTTGGCCAGTGTCGTTTTCCCACGCGTCGGCGATTGTCCAGACAAAGTCCGGCGACATCCTTATCAGTTAATGGGCAGGCATATGGGCCAACTGGAGAGAGTGAGGCCCCTGGAAGGAAACACCCCTGAAACACGAAACCCTGAAACCCTATCCCACGACGTTGTTCTAGAAAGGTTTTATGAGTGGGCCGTCCCCAAGGAAATGGTTGATTGAAAAGGGTTTCTAGATAAATTTGAGGCTTAGGACTATCGGCTCTGGGGGCCCCTTCGAAGCTGGGGGCCCCGGGGCCTTGCCCCGTTTGCCCACCCCTAGTTACGCCCCTGGGGTCAGGTAGGGGAAGCGCCCCTACCTGACCATCGATAAATGGAGGGTCAGGTAGGGGAAGTGCCCCTACCTGACCATCTATAAGAAATCGGTCAGGTAGGGGCCGTGGCCCTACCTGACCATCGATAAATGGAGTGTCAGGTAGGGGAAGCGCCCCTACCTGACCATCTATAATAAGCCCTACCTGGCCATCGATAAATGGAGGGTCAGGTAGGGAAAGTGCCCCTACCTGACCATCTATAAGAAATCGGTCAGGTAGGGGCCCTGGCCCTACCTGGCCATCGATAAATGGAGGGTCAGGTAGGGGAAGCGCCCCTACCTGACCATCTATATTAAATTGGTCAGGTAGGGGCCCTGACCCTACCTGACCATCGATAAATGGAGGGTCAGGTAGGGGAAGTGCCCCTACCTGACCATCTATAAGAAATCGGTCAGGTAGGGGCCCTGGCCCTACCTGGCCATCGATAAATGGAGGGTCAGGTAGGGGAAGCGCCCCTACCTGACCATCTATAATAAGCCCTACCTGGCCATCGATAAATGGAGGGTCAGGTAGGGAAAGTGCCCCTACCTGACCATCTATAAGAAATCGGTCAGGTAGGGGCCCTGGCCCTACCTGGCCATCGATAAATGGAGGGTCAGGTAGGGGAAGCACCCCTACCTGACCATCTATAATAAGCCCTACCTGGCCATCGATAAATGGAGGGTCAGGTAGGGAAAGTGCCCCTACCTGACCATCTATAATAAGCCCTACCTGGCCATCGATAAATGGAGGGTCAGGTAGGGAAAGTGCCCCTACCGGACCATCTATAAGAAATCGGTCAGGTAGGGGCCGTGGCCCTACCTGACCATCGATAAATGGAGGGTCAGGTAGGGGAAGCCCCCCTACCTGACCATCTATAATAAGCCCTACCTGGCCATCGATAAATGGAGGGTCAGGTAGGGGAAGTGCCCCTACCTGACCATCTATAAGAAATCGGTCAGGTAGGGGCCCTGGCCCTACCTGGCCATCGATAAATGGAGGGTCAGGTAGGGGAAGCGCCCCTACCTGACCATCTATATTAAATTGGTCAGGTAGGGGCCCTGGCCCTACCTGGCCATCGATAAATGGAGGGTCAGGTAGGGGAAGCGCCCCTACCTGACCATCGATAAATGGAGGTTCAGGTAGGGGAAGCCCCCCTACCTGACCATCTATAATAAGCCCTACCTAGCCATCGATAAATGGAGGGTCAGGTAGGGGAAGTGCCCCTACCTGACCATCTATAAGAAATCGGTCAGGTAGGGGCCCTGGCCCTACCTGGCCATCGATAAATGGAGGGTCAGGTAGGGGAAGCGCACCTACCTGACCATCTATATTAAATTGGTCAGGTAGGGGCCCTGACCCTACCTGACCATCGATAAATGGAGGGTCAGGTAGGGGATAATAAATCGGTCAGGTAGGGGCCCTGGCCCTACCTGGCCATCGATAAATGGAGGGTCAGGTAGGGGAAGCGCCCCTACCTGACCATCGATAAATGGAGGGTCAGGTAGGGGAAGTGCCCCTACCTGACCATCTATAAGAAATCGGTCAGGTAGGGGCCGTGGCCCTACCTGACCATCGATAAATGGAGGGTCAGGTAGGGAAAGTGCCCCTACCTGACCATCTATAATAAGCCCTACCTGGCCATCGATAAATGGAGGGTCAGGTAGGGAAAGTGCCCCTACCTGACCATCTATAAGAAATCGGTCAGGTAGGGGCCCTGGCCCTACCTGGCCATCAATAAATGGAGGGTCAGGTAGGGGAAGCGCCCCTACCTGACCATCTATATTAAATTGGTCAGGTATTGGCCCTGACCCTACCTGACCATCGATAAATGGAGGGTCAGGTAGGGGAAGCGCCCCTACCTGACCATCTATAATAAGCCCTACCTGGCCATCGATAAATGGAGGGTCAGGTAGGGAAAGTGCCCCTACCTGACCATCTATAAGAAATCGGTCAGGTAGGGGCCCTGGCCCTACCTGGCCATCGATAAATGGAGGGTCAGGTAGGGGGAGCACCCCTACCTGACCATCTATATTAAATTGGTCAGGTAGGGGCCCTGACCCTACCTGACCATCGATAAATGGAGGGTCAGGTAGGGGAAGCGCCCCTACCTGACCATCTATAATAAGCCCTACCTGGCCATCGATAAATGGAGGGTCAGGTAGGGAAAGTGCCCCTACCTGACCATCTATAAGAAATCGGTCAGGTAGGGGCCCTGGCCCTACCTGGACATCGATAAATGGAGGGTCAGGTAGGGGAAGCGCCCCTACCTGACCATCTATAATAAGCCCTACCTGGCCATCGATAAATGGAGGGTCAGGTAGGGAAAGTGCCCCTACCTTACCATCTATAAGAAATCGGTCAGGTAGGGGCCCTGGCCCTACCTGGCCATCGATAAATGGAGGGTCAGGAAGGGGAAGCGCCCCTACCTGACCATCTATATTAAATTGGTCAGGTAGGGGCCCTGACCCTACCTGACCATCGATAAATGGAGGGTCAGGTAGGGGAAGCGCCCCTACCTGACCATCTATAATAAATCGGTCAGGTAGGGGCCCTGGCCCTACCTGGCCATCGATAAATGGAGGGTCAGGTAGGGGTAGCGCCCCTACCTGACCATCTATATAATAAGCCCTACCTGGCCATCGATAAATGGAGGGTCAGGCAGGGGCGTAGCTAGGCCCGCGGGGGCCCCGGGGCAGGTCTCTGAAAAGGGGCCCCCTATATAAATATATATATAACATATTTATTAAGAAAAAACTCTGATTACACATATATATCAGTAATGGAGTATTGACAAATACTTTCAGGGGAAAAAGTTTATTATTGCACTAAATATCGGTACTGCAAACTTTTAGACTTGATGGCTGTCTCATAAAAAAATAAATGTATTAAATTCAGTCTGAAATCCAATTTCTGTTGATGAAAAATTATTTCGTATCAAGGAAACTGCTATTATAACAAGATACTTAAACGATTACCTGGTATGTATTTTACAATTTTTACGCTCTAGGAGAAAAATGTGAGAGTGGAAAATTTTTAACATTAATAAATTATGACTTCTTTTGCATGTTTATGAATTAAAATTGGCCTTCTCCAATGGGAAAAAAAGACGTTTGGAAGATTTCACCAAATCTTGACAACATTAAGTTTTATTTGGACACATCAAACGACTCATTTTTCGGTAAATTAAATAGGAGTATTGAGACTGGACAATTTTGATAAATTTATTCGATCATTAACCGTGTTCGCAATAAATGAGTTGATATGTGAAACTAAAAAGTTTAACAAATACAATAACATAACAATTGATATAATTGAAGAGACATTATTTTAGGTAGGTAAATAAGTTGATGGTATATAAACAGTTTTAAATAAACTCATAAAATAATTATTCTAAAATATTGGAAAAAATTAAATTTTTATGAGATAGAAAAAGTCACATTTAAATGTTAAACTGGATGTGTGGATGATTTTTTCCCTTTTTTTTATTCTACTCCCAAAAGGAAGAAAAACCATTTCTTTTTACCACATTCTCCTTTAAAACAAAATGTGTCCTTACCTGTAGACTCCTTGGCATTTTGTACATCTTGTTGTGGATTTTCGGTTGGGGTATCGAAGTTGGTATTATCCACGATGACAAGGATTTTGATCCCGAACTGATTATGATCCCTGACTTCCTTCTTTTCTCCTTCCTTTTTTCAGCTCCACTTTTGTACGAACGCTTCATTTTCAATCGCACGACTTACGCTAATTTTAAACAACTACTTCGCAACAAAACAAACACGTATATACTTATTTCTCAACTAGACCACCAGAGGGATTGATTACCAAGGGTTTTTTCTCAGAAAATGTATCAATAGAAGGAGACCCCCCCCATGCTCATTTTGGCCAGTGTCGTTTTCCCACGCGTCGGCGATTGTCCAGACAAAGTCCGGCGACATCCTTATCAGTTAATGGGCAGGCATATGGGCCAACTGGAGAGAGTGAGGCCCCTGGAAGGAAACACCCCTGAAACACGAAACCCTGAAACCCTATCCCACGACGTTGTTCTAGAAAGGTTTTATGAGTGGGCCGTCCCCAAGGAAATGGTTGATTGAAAAGGGTTTCTAGATAAATTTGAGGCTTAGGACTATCGGCTCTGGGGGCCCCTTCGAAGCTGGGGGCCCCGGGGCCTTGCCCCGTTTGCCCACCCCTAGTTACGCCCCTGGGGTCAGGTAGGGGAAGCGCCCCTACCTGACCATCGATAAATGGAGGGTCAGGTAGGGGAAGTGCCCCTACCTGACCATCTATAAGAAATCGGTCAGGTAGGGGCCGTGGCCCTACCTGACCATCGATAAATGGAGTGTCAGGTAGGGGAAGCGCCCCTACCTGACCATCTATAATAAGCCCTACCTGGCCATCGATAAATGGAGGGTCAGGTAGGGAAAGTGCCCCTACCTGACCATCTATAAGAAATCGGTCAGGTAGGGGCCCTGGCCCTACCTGGCCATCGATAAATGGAGGGTCAGGTAGGGGAAGCGCCCCTACCTGACCATCTATATTAAATTGGTCAGGTAGGGGCCCTGACCCTACCTGACCATCGATAAATGGAGGGTCAGGTAGGGGAAGTGCCCCTACCTGACCATCTATAAGAAATCGGTCAGGTAGGGGCCCTGGCCCTACCTGGCCATCGATAAATGGAGGGTCAGGTAGGGGAAGCGCCCCTACCTGACCATCTATAATAAGCCCTACCTGGCCATCGATAAATGGAGGGTCAGGTAGGGAAAGTGCCCCTACCTGACCATCTATAAGAAATCGGTCAGGTAGGGGCCCTGGCCCTACCTGGCCATCGATAAATGGAGGGTCAGGTAGGGGAAGCACCCCTACCTGACCATCTATAATAAGCCCTACCTGGCCATCGATAAATGGAGGGTCAGGTAGGGAAAGTGCCCCTACCTGACCATCTATAATAAGCCCTACCTGGCCATCGATAAATGGAGGGTCAGGTAGGGAAAGTGCCCCTACCGGACCATCTATAAGAAATCGGTCAGGTAGGGGCCGTGGCCCTACCTGACCATCGATAAATGGAGTGTCAGGTAGGGGAAGCGCCCCTACCTGACCATCTATAATAAGCCCTACCTGGCCATCGATAAATGGAGGGTCAGGTAGGGAAAGTGCCCCTACCTGACCATCTATAAGAAATCGGTCAGGTAGGGGCCCTGGCCCTACCTGGCCATCGATAAATGGAGGTTCAGGTAGGGGAAGCGCCCCTACCTGACCATCTATATTAAATTGGTCAGGTAGGGGCCCTGACCCTACCTGACCATCGATAAATGGAGGGTCAGGTAGGGGAAGTGCCCCTACCTGACCATCTATAAGAAATCGGTCAGGTAGGGGCCCTGGCCCTACCTGGCCATCGATAAATGGAGGGTCAGGTAGGGGAAGCGCCCCTACCTGACCATCTATAATAAGCCCTACCTGGCCATCGATAAATGGAGGGTCAGGTAGGGAAAGTGCCCCTACCTGACCATCTATAAGAAATCGGTCAGGTAGGGGCCCTGGCCCTACCTGGCCATCGATAAATGGAGGGTCAGGTAGGGGAAGCACCCCTACCTGACCATCTATAATAAGCCCTACCTGGCCATCGATAAATGGAGGGTCAGGTAGGGAAAGTGCCCCTACCTGACCATCTATAATAAGCCCTACCTGGCCATCGATAAATGGAGGGTCAGGTAGGGAAAGTGCCCCTACCGGACCATCTATAAGAAATCGGTCAGGTAGGGGCCGTGGCCCTACCTGACCATCGATAAATGGAGGGTCAGGTAGGGGAAGCCCCCCTACCTGACCATCTATAATAAGCCCTACCTGGCCATCGATAAATGGAGGGTCAGGTAGGGGAAGTGCCCCTACCTGACCATCTATAAGAAATCGGTCAGGTAGGGGCCCTGGCCCTACCTGGCCATCGATAAATGGAGGGTCAGGTAGGGGAAGCGCCCCTACCTGACCATCTATATTAAATTGGTCAGGTAGGGGCCCTGGCCCTACCTGGCCATCGATAAATGGAGGGTCAGGTAGGGGAAGCGCCCCTACCTGACCATCGATAAATGGAGGTTCAGGTAGGGGAAGCCCCCCTACCTGACCATCTATAATAAGCCCTACCTAGCCATCGATAAATGGAGGGTCAGGTAGGGGAAGTGCCCCTACCTGACCATCTATAAGAAATCGGTCAGGTAGGGGCCCTGGCCCTACCTGGCCATCGATAAATGGAGGGTCAGGTAGGGGAAGCGCACCTACCTGACCATCTATATTAAATTGGTCAGGTAGGGGCCCTGACCCTACCTGACCATCGATAAATGGAGGGTCAGGTAGGGGATAATAAATCGGTCAGGTAGGGGCCCTGGCCCTACCTGGCCATCGATAAATGGAGGGTCAGGTAGGGGAAGCGCCCCTACCTGACCATCGATAAATGGAGGGTCAGGTAGGGGAAGTGCCCCTACCTGACCATCTATAAGAAATCGGTCAGGTAGGGGCCGTGGCCCTACCTGACCATCGATAAATGGAGGGTCAGGTAGGGAAAGTGCCCCTACCTGACCATCTATAATAAGCCCTACCTGGCCATCGATAAATGGAGGGTCAGGTAGGGAAAGTGCCCCTACCTGACCATCTATAAGAAATCGGTCAGGTAGGGGCCCTGGCCCTACCTGGCCATCAATAAATGGAGGGTCAGGTAGGGGAAGCGCCCCTACCTGACCATCTATATTAAATTGGTCAGGTATTGGCCCTGACCCTACCTGACCATCGATAAATGGAGGGTCAGGTAGGGGAAGCGCCCCTACCTGACCATCTATAATAAGCCCTACCTGGCCATCGATAAATGGAGGGTCAGGTAGGGAAAGTGCCCCTACCTGACCATCTATAAGAAATCGGTCAGGTAGGGGCCCTGGCCCTACCTGGCCATCGATAAATGGAGGGTCAGGTAGGGGAAGCACCCCTACCTGACCATCTATATTAAATTGGTCAGGTAGGGGCCCTGACCCTACCTGACCATCGATAAATGGAGGGTCAGGTAGGGGAAGCGCCCCTACCTGACCATCTATAATAAGCCCTACCTGGCCATCGATAAATGGAGGGTCAGGTAGGGAAAGTGCCCCTACCTGACCATCTATAAAAAATCGGTCAGGTAGGGGCCCTGGCCCTACCTGGACATCGATAAATGGAGGGTCAGGTAGGGGAAGCGCCCCTACCTGACCATCTATAATAAGCCCTACCTGGCCATCGATAAATGGAGGGTCAGGTAGGGAAAGTGCCCCTACCTTACCATCTATAAGAAATCGGTCAGGTAGGGGCCCTGGCCCTACCTGGCCATCGATAAATGGAGGGTCAGGAAGGGGAAGCGCCCCTACCTGACCATCTATATTAAATTGGTCAGGTAGGGGCCCTGACCCTACCTGACCATCGATAAATGGAGGGTCAGGTAGGGGAAGCGCCCCTACCTGACCATCTATAATAAATCGGTCAGGTAGGGGCCCTGGCCCTACCTGGCCATCGATAAATGGAGGGTCAGGTAGGGGTAGCGCCCCTACCTGACCATCTATATAATAAGCCCTACCTGGCCATCGATAAATGGAGGGTCAGGCAGGGGCGTAGCTAGGCCCGCGGGGGCCCCGGGGCAGGTCTCTGAAAAGGGGCCCCCTATATAAATATATATATAACATATTTATTAAGAAAAAACTCTGATTACACATATATATCAGTAATGGAGTATTGACAAATACTTTCAGGGGAAAAAGTTTATTATTGCACTAAATATCGGTACTGCAAACTTTTAGACTTGATGGCTGTCTCATAAAAAAATAAATGTATTAAATTCAGTCTGAAATCCAATTTCTGTTGATGAAAAATTATTTCGTATCAAGGAAACTGCTATTATAACAAGATACTTAAACGATTACCTGGTATGTATTTTACAATTTTTACGCTCTAGGAGAAAAATGTGAGAGTGGAAAATTTTTAACATTAATAAATTATGACTTCTTTTGCATGTTTATGAATTAAAATTGGCCTTCTCCAATGGGAAAAAAAGACGTTTGGAAGATTTCACCAAATCTTGACAACATTAAGTTTTATTTGGACACATCAAACGACTCATTTTTCGGTAAATTAAATAGGAGTATTGAGACTGGACAATTTTGATAAATTTATTCGATCATTAACCGTGTTCGCAATAAATGAGTTGATATGTGAAACTAAAAAGTTTAACAAATACAATAACATAACAATTGATATAATTGAAGAGACATTATTTTAGGTAGGTAAATAAGTTGATGGTATATAAACAGTTTTAAATAAACTCATAAAATAATTATTCTAAAATATTGGAAAAAATTAAATTTTTATGAGATAGAAAAAGTCACATTTAAATGTTAAACTGGATGTGTGGATGATTTTTTCCCTTTTTTTTATTCTACTCCCAAAAGGAAGAAAAACCATTTCTTTTTACCACATTCTCCTTTAAAACAAAATGTGTCCTTACCTGTAGACTCCTTGGCATTTTGTACATCTTGTTGTGGATTTTCGGTTGGGGTATCGAAGTTGGTATTATCCACGATGACAAGGATTTTGATCCCGAACTGATTATGATCCCTGACTTCCTTCTTTTCTCCTTCCTTTTTTCAGCTCCACTTTTGTACGAACGCTTCATTTTCAATCGCACGACTTACGCTAATTTTAAACAACTACTTCGCAACAAAACAAACACGTATATACTTATTTCTCAACTAGACCACCAGAGGGATTGATTACCAAGGGTTTTTTCTCAGAAAATGTATCAATAGAAGGAGACCCCCCCATGCTCATTTTGGCCAGTGTCGTTTTCCCACGCGTCGGCGATTGTCCAGACAAAGTCCGGCGACATCCTTATCAGTTAATGGGCAGGCATATGGGCCAACTGGAGAGAGTGAGGCCCCTGGAAGGAAACACCCCTGAAACACGAAACCCTGAAACCCTATCCCACGACGTTGTTCTAGAAAGGTTTTATGAGTGGGCCGTCCCCAAGGAAATGGTTGATTGAAAAGGGTTTCTAGATAAATTTGAGGCTTAGGACTATCGGCTCTGGGGGCCCCTTCGAAGCTGGGGGCCCCGGGGCCTTGCCCCGTTTGCCCACCCCTAGTTACGCCCCTGGGGTCAGGTAGGGGAAGCGCCCCTACCTGACCATCGATAAATGGAGGGTCAGGTAGGGGAAGTGCCCCTACCTGACCATCTATAAGAAATCGGTCAGGTAGGGGCCGTGGCCCTACCTGACCATCGATAAATGGAGTGTCAGGTAGGGGAAGCGCCCCTACCTGACCATCTATAATAAGCCCTACCTGGCCATCGATAAATGGAGGGTCAGGTAGGGAAAGTGCCCCTACCTGACCATCTATAAGAAATCGGTCAGGTAGGGGCCCTGGCCCTACCTGGCCATCGATAAATGGAGGGTCAGGTAGGGGAAGCGCCCCTACCTGACCATCTATATTAAATTGGTCAGGTAGGGGCCCTGACCCTACCTGACCATCGATAAATGGAGGGTCAGGTAGGGGAAGTGCCCCTACCTGACCATCTATAAGAAATCGGTCAGGTAGGGGCCCTGGCCCTACCTGGCCATCGATAAATGGAGGGTCAGGTAGGGGAAGCGCCCCTACCTGACCATCTATAATAAGCCCTACCTGGCCATCGATAAATGGAGGGTCAGGTAGGGAAAGTGCCCCTACCTGACCATCTATAAGAAATCGGTCAGGTAGGGGCCCTGGCCCTACCTGGCCATCGATAAATGGAGGGTCAGGTAGGGGAAGCACCCATACCTGACCATCTATAATAAGCCCTACCTGGCCATCGATAAATGGAGGGTCAGGTAGGGAAAGTGCCCCTACCTGACCATCTATAATAAGCCCTACCTGGCCATCGATAAATGGAGGGTCAGGTAGGGAAAGTGCCCCTACCGGACCATCTATAAGAAATCGGTCAGGTAGGGGCCGTGGCCCTACCTGACCATCGATAAATGGAGTGTCAGAAAGGGGAAGCGCCCCTACCTGACCATCTATAATAAGCCCTACCTGGCCATCGATAAATGGAGGGTCAGGTAGGGAAAGTGCCCCTACCTGACCATCTATAAGAAATCGGTCAGGTAGGGGCCCTGGCCCTACCTGGCCATCGATAAATGGAGGGTCAGGTAGGGGAAGCGCCCCTACCTGACCATCTATATTAAATTGGTCAGGTAGGGGCCCTGACCCTACCTGACCATCGATAAATGGAGGGTCAGGTAGGGGAAGTGCCCCTACCTGACCATCTATAAGAAATCGGTCAGGTAGGGGCCCTGGCCCTACCTGGCCATCGATAAATGGAGGGTCAGGTAGGGGAAGCGCCCCTACCTGACCATCTATAATAAGCCCTACCTGGCCATCGATAAATGGAGGGTCAGGTAGGGAAAGTGCCCCTACCTGACCATCTATAAGAAATCGGTCAGGTAGGGGCCCTGGCCCTACCTGGCCATCGATAAATGGAGGGTCAGGTAGGGGAAGCACCCCTACCTGACCATCTATAATAAGCCCTACCTGGCCATCGATAAATGGAGGGTCAGGTAGGGAAAATGCCCCTACCTGACCATCTATAATAAGCCCTACCTGGCCATCGATAAATGGAGGGTCAGGTAGGGAAAGTGCCCCTACCGGACCATCTATAAGAAATCGGTCAGGTAGGGGCCGTGGCCCTACCTGACCATCGATAAATGGAGGGTCAGGTAGGGGAAGCCCCCCTACCTGACCATCTATAATAAGCCCTACCTGGCCATCGATAAATGGAGGGTCAGGTAGGGGAAGCGCCCCTACCTGACCATCTATATTAAATTGGTCAGGTAGGGGCCCTGACCCTACCTGACCATCGATAAATGGAGGGTCAGGTAGGGGAAGTGCCCCTACCTGACCATCTATAAGAAATCGGTCAGGTAGGGGCCCTGGCCCTACCTGGCCATCGATAAATGGAGGGTCAGGTAGGGGAAGCGCCCCTACCTGACCATCTATAATAAGCCCTACCTGGCCATCGATAAATGGAGGGTCAGGTAGGGAAAGTGCCCCTACCTGACCATCTATAATAAGCCCTACCTGGCCATCGATAAATGGAGGGTCAGGTAGGGAAAGTGCCCCTACCGGACCATCTATAAGAAATCGGTCAGGTAGGGGCCGTGGCCCTACCTGACCATCGATAAATGGAGTGTCAGAAAGGGGAAGCGCCCCTACCTGACCATCTATAATAAGCCCTACCTGGCCATCGATAAATGGAGGGTCAGGTAGGGAAAGTGCCCCTACCTGACCATCTATAAGAAATCGGTCAGGTAGGGGCCCTGGCCCTACCTGGCCATCGATAAATGGAGGGTCAGGTAGGGGAAGCGCCCCTACCTGACCATCTATATTAAATTGGTCAGGTAGGGGCCCTGACCCTACCTGACCATCGATAAATGGAGGGTCAGGTAGGGGAAGTGCCCCTACCTGACCATCTATAAGAAATCGGTCAGGTAGGGGCCTTGGCCCTACCTGGCCATCGATAAATGGAGGGTCAGGTAGGGGAAGCGCCCCTACCTGACCATCTATAATAAGCCCTACCTGGCCATCGATAAATGGAGGGTCAGGTAGGGAAAGTGCCCCTACCTGACCATCTATAAGAAATCGGTCAGGTAGGGGCCCTGGCCCTACCTGGCCATCGATAAATGGAGGGTCAGGTAGGGGAAGCACCCCTACCTGACCATCTATAATAAGCCCTACCTGGCCATCGATAAATGGAGGGTCAGGTAGGGAAAGTGCCCCTACCTGACCATCTATAATAAGCCCTACCTGGCCATCGATAAATGGAGGGTCAGGTAGGGAAAGTGCCCCTACCGGACCATCTATAAGAAATCGGTCAGGTAGGGGCCGTGGCCCTACCTGACCATCGATAAATGGAGGGTCAGGTAGGGGAAGCCCCCCTACCTGACCATCTATAATAAGCCCTACCTGGCCATCGATAAATGGAGGGTCAGGTAGGGGAAGCGCCCCTACCTGACCATCTATATTAAATTGGTCAGGTAGGGGCCCTGACCCTACCTGACCATCGATAAATGGAGGGTCAGGTAGGGGAAGTGCCCCTACCTGACCATCTATAAGAAATCGGTCAGGTAGGGGCCCTGGCCCTACCTGGCCATCGATAAATGGAGGGTCAGGTAGGGGAAGCGCCCCTACCTGACCATCTATAATAAGCCCTACCTGGCCATCGATAAATGGAGGGTCAGGTAGGGAAAGTGCCCCTACCTGACCATCTATAAGAAATCGGTCAGGTAGGGGCCCTGGCCCTACCTGGCCATCGATAAATGGAGGGTCAGGAAGGGGAAGCGCCCCTACCTGACCATCTATATTAAATTGGTCAGGTAGGGGCCCTGACCCTACCTGACCATCGATAAATGGAGGGTCAGGTAGGGGAAGCGCCCCTACCTGACCATCTATAATAAATCGGTCAGGTAGGGGCCCTGGCCCTACCTGGCCATCGATAAATGGAGGGTCAGGTAGGGGTAGCGCCCCTACCTGACCATCTATATAATAAGCCCTACCTGGCCATCGATAAATGGAGGGTCAGGCAGGGGCGTAGCTAGGCCCGCGGGGGCCCCGGGGCAGGTCTCTGAAAAGGGGCCCCCTATATAAATATATATATAACATATTTATTAAGAAAAAACTCTGATTACACATATATATCAGTAATGGAGTATTGACAAATACTTTCAGGGGAAAAAGTTTATTATTGCACTAAATATCGGTACTGCAAACTTTTAGACTTGATGGCTGTCTCATAAAAAAATAAATGTATTAAATTCAGTCTGAAATCCAATTTCTGTTGATGAAAAATTATTTCGTATCAAGGAAACTGCTATTATAACAAGATACTTAAACGATTACCTGGTATGTATTTTACAATTTTTACGCTCTAGGAGAAAAATGTGAGAGTGGAAAATTTTTAACATTAATAAATTATGACTTCTTTTGCATGTTTATGAATTAAAATTGGCCTTCTCCAATGGGAAAAAAAGACGTTTGGAAGATTTCACCAAATCTTGACAACATTAAGTTTTATTTGGACACATCAAACGACTCATTTTTCGGTAAATTAAATAGGAGTATTGAGACTGGACAATTTTGATAAATTTATTCGATCATTAACCGTGTTCGCAATAAATGAGTTGATATGTGAAACTAAAAAGTTTAACAAATACAATAACATAACAATTGATATAATTGAAGAGACATTATTTTAGGTAGGTAAATAAGTTGATGGTATATAAACAGTTTTAAATAAACTCATAAAATAATTATTCTAAAATATTGGAAAAAATTAAATTTTTATGAGATAGAAAAAGTCACATTTAAATGTTAAACTGGATGTGTGGATGATTTTTTCCCTTTTTTTTATTCTACTCCCAAAAGGAAGAAAAACCATTTCTTTTTACCACATTCTCCTTTAAAACAAAATGTGTCCTTACCTGTAGACTCCTTGGCATTTTGTACATCTTGTTGTGGATTTTCGGTTGGGGTATCGAAGTTGGTATTATCCACGATGACAAGGATTTTGATCCCGAACTGATTATGATCCCTGACTTCCTTCTTTTCTCCTTCCTTTTTTCAGCTCCACTTTTGTACGAACGCTTCATTTTCAATCGCACGACTTACGCTAATTTTAAACAACTACTTCGCAACAAAACAAACACGTATATACTTATTTCTCAACTAGACCACCAGAGGGATTGATTACCAAGGGTTTTTTCTCAGAAAATGTATCAATAGAAGGAGACCCCCCCATGCTCATTTTGGCCAGTGTCGTTTTCCCACGCGTCGGCGATTGTCCAGACAAAGTCCGGCGACATCCTTATCAGTTAATGGGCAGGCATATGGGCCAACTGGAGAGAGTGAGGCCCCTGGAAGGAAACACCCCTGAAACACGAAACCCTGAAACCCTATCCCACGACGTTGTTCTAGAAAGGTTTTATGAGTGGGCCGTCCCCAAGGAAATGGTTGATTGAAAAGGGTTTCTAGATAAATTTGAGGCTTAGGACTATCGGCTCTGGGGGCCCCTTCGAAGCTGGGGGCCCCGGGGCCTTGCCCCGTTTGCCCACCCCTAGTTACGCCCCTGGGGTCAGGTAGGGGAAGCGCCCCTACCTGACCATCGATAAATGGAGGGTCAGGTAGGGGAAGTGCCCCTACCTGACCATCTATAAGAAATCGGTCAGGTAGGGGCCGTGGCCCTACCTGACCATCGATAAATGGAGTGTCAGGTAGGGGAAGCGCCCCTACCTGACCATCTATAATAAGCCCTACCTGGCCATCGATAAATGGAGGGTCAGGTAGGGAAAGTGCCCCTACCTGACCATCTATAAGAAATCGGTCAGGTAGGGGCCCTGGCCCTACCTGGCCATCGATAAATGGAGGGTCAGGTAGGGGAAGCGCCCCTACCTGACCATCTATATTAAATTGGTCAGGTAGGGGCCCTGACCCTACCTGACCATCGATAAATGGAGGGTCAGGTAGGGGAAGTGCCCCTACCTGACCATCTATAAGAAATCGGTCAGGTAGGGGCCCTGGCCCTACCTGGCCATCGATAAATGGAGGGTCAGGTAGGGGAAGCGCCCCTACCTGACCATCTATAATAAGCCCTACCTGGCCATCGATAAATGGAGGGTCAGGTAGGGAAAGTGCCCCTACCTGACCATCTATAAGAAATCGGTCAGGTAGGGGCCCTGGCCCTACCTGGCCATCGATAAATGGAGGGTCAGGTAGGGGAAGCACCCATACCTGACCATCTATAATAAGCCCTACCTGGCCATCGATAAATGGAGGGTCAGGTAGGGAAAGTGCCCCTACCTGACCATCTATAATAAGCCCTACCTGGCCATCGATAAATGGAGGGTCAGGTAGGGAAAGTGCCCCTACCGGACCATCTATAAGAAATCGGTCAGGTAGGGGCCGTGGCCCTACCTGACCATCGATAAATGGAGTGTCAGAAAGGGGAAGCGCCCCTACCTGACCATCTATAATAAGCCCTACCTGGCCATCGATAAATGGAGGGTCAGGTAGGGAAAGTGCCCCTACCTGACCATCTATAAGAAATCGGTCAGGTAGGGGCCCTGGCCCTACCTGGCCATCGATAAATGGAGGGTCAGGTAGGGGAAGCGCCCCTACCTGACCATCTATATTAAATTGGTCAGGTAGGGGCCCTGACCCTACCTGACCATCGATAAATGGAGGGTCAGGTAGGGGAAGTGCCCCTACCTGACCATCTATAAGAAATCGGTCAGGTAGGGGCCCTGGCCCTACCTGGCCATCGATAAATGGAGGGTCAGGTAGGGGAAGCGCCCCTACCTGACCATCTATAATAAGCCCTACCTGGCCATCGATAAATGGAGGGTCAGGTAGGGAAAGTGCCCCTACCTGACCATCTATAAGAAATCGGTCAGGTAGGGGCCCTGGCCCTACCTGGCCATCGATAAATGGAGGGTCAGGTAGGGGAAGCACCCCTACCTGACCATCTATAATAAGCCCTACCTGGCCATCGATAAATGGAGGGTCAGGTAGGGAAAATGCCCCTACCTGACCATCTATAATAAGCCCTACCTGGCCATCGATAAATGGAGGGTCAGGTAGGGAAAGTGCCCCTACCGGACCATCTATAAGAAATCGGTCAGGTAGGGGCCGTGGCCCTACCTGACCATCGATAAATGGAGGGTCAGGTAGGGGAAGCCCCCCTACCTGACCATCTATAATAAGCCCTACCTGGCCATCGATAAATGGAGGGTCAGGTAGGGGAAGCGCCCCTACCTGACCATCTATATTAAATTGGTCAGGTAGGGGCCCTGACCCTACCTGACCATCGATAAATGGAGGGTCAGGTAGGGGAAGTGCCCCTACCTGACCATCTATAAGAAATCGGTCAGGTAGGGGCCCTGGCCCTACCTGGCCATCGATAAATGGAGGGTCAGGTAGGGGAAGCGCCCCTACCTGACCATCTATAATAAGCCCTACCTGGCCATCGATAAATGGAGGGTCAGGTAGGGAAAGTGCCCCTACCTGACCATCTATAATAAGCCCTACCTGGCCATCGATAAATGGAGGGTCAGGTAGGGAAAGTGCCCCTACCGGACCATCTATAAGAAATCGGTCAGGTAGGGGCCGTGGCCCTACCTGACCATCGATAAATGGAGTGTCAGAAAGGGGAAGCGCCCCTACCTGACCATCTATAATAAGCCCTACCTGGCCATCGATAAATGGAGGGTCAGGTAGGGAAAGTGCCCCTACCTGACCATCTATAAGAAATCGGTCAGGTAGGGGCCCTGGCCCTACCTGGCCATCGATAAATGGAGGGTCAGGTAGGGGAAGCGCCCCTACCTGACCATCTATATTAAATTGGTCAGGTAGGGGCCCTGACCCTACCTGACCATCGATAAATGGAGGGTCAGGTAGGGGAAGTGCCCCTACCTGACCATCTATAAGAAATCGGTCAGGTAGGGGCCTTGGCCCTACCTGGCCATCGATAAATGGAGGGTCAGGTAGGGGAAGCGCCCCTACCTGACCATCTATAATAAGCCCTACCTGGCCATCGATAAATGGAGGGTCAGGTAGGGAAAGTGCCCCTACCTGACCATCTATAAGAAATCGGTCAGGTAGGGGCCCTGGCCCTACCTGGCCATCGATAAATGGAGGGTCAGGTAGGGGAAGCACCCCTACCTGACCATCTATAATAAGCCCTACCTGGCCATCGATAAATGGAGGGTCAGGTAGGGAAAGTGCCCCTACCTGACCATCTATAATAAGCCCTACCTGGCCATCGATAAATGGAGGGTCAGGTAGGGAAAGTGCCCCTACCGGACCATCTATAAGAAATCGGTCAGGTAGGGGCCGTGGCCCTACCTGACCATCGATAAATGGAGGGTCAGGTAGGGGAAGCCCCCCTACCTGACCATCTATAATAAGCCCTACCTGGCCATCGATAAATGGAGGGTCAGGTAGGGGAAGCGCCCCTACCTGACCATCTATATTAAATTGGTCAGGTAGGGGCCCTGACCCTACCTGACCATCGATAAATGGAGGGTCAGGTAGGGGAAGTGCCCCTACCTGACCATCTATAAGAAATCGGTCAGGTAGGGGCCCTGGCCCTACCTGGCCATCGATAAATGGAGGGTCAGGTAGGGGAAGCGCCCCTACCTGACCATCTATAATAAGCCCTACCTGGCCATCGATAAATGGAGGGTCAGGTAGGGAAAGTGCCCCTACCTGACCATCTATAAGAAATCGGTCAGGTAGGGGCCCTGGCCCTACCTGGCCATCGATAAATGGAGGGTCAGGTAGGGGAAGCACCCATACCTGACCATCTATAATAAGCCCTACCTGGCCATCGATAAATGGAGGGTCAGGTAGGGAAAGTGCCCCTACCTGACCATCTATAATAAGCCCTACCTGGCCATCGATAAATGGAGGGTCAGGTAGGGAAAGTGCCCCTACCGGACCATCTATAAGAAATCGGTCAGGTAGGGGCCGTGGCCCTACCTGACCATCGATAAATGGAGTGTCAGAAAGGGGAAGCGCCCCTACCTGACCATCTATAATAAGCCCTACCTGGCCATCGATAAATGGAGGGTCAGGTAGGGAAAGTGCCCCTACCTGACCATCTATAAGAAATCGGTCAGGTAGGGGCCCTGGCCCTACCTGGCCATCGATAAATGGAGGGTCAGGTAGGGGAAGCGCCCCTACCTGACCATCTATATTAAATTGGTCAGGTAGGGGCCCTGACCCTACCTGACCATCGATAAATGGAGGGTCAGGTAGGGGAAGTGCCCCTACCTGACCATCTATAAGAAATCGGTCAGGTAGGGGCCCTGGCCCTACCTGGCCATCGATAAATGGAGGGTCAGGTAGGGGAAGCGCCCCTACCTGACCATCTATAATAAGCCCTACCTGGCCATCGATAAATGGAGGGTCAGGTAGGGAAAGTGCCCCTACCTGACCATCTATAAGAAATCGGTCAGGTAGGGGCCCTGGCCCTACCTGGCCATCGATAAATGGAGGGTCAGGTAGGGGAAGCACCCCTACCTGACCATCTATAATAAGCCCTACCTGGCCATCGATAAATGGAGGGTCAGGTAGGGAAAGTGCCCCTACCTGACCATCTATAATAAGCCCTACCTGGCCATCGATAAATGGAGGGTCAGGTAGGGAAAGTGCCCCTACCGGACCATCTATAAGAAATCGGTCAGGTAGGGGCCGTGGCCCTACCTGACCATCGATAAATGGAGGGTCAGGTAGGGGAAGCCCCCCTACCTGACCATCTATAATAAGCCCTACCTGGCCATCGATAAATGGAGGGTCAGGTAGGGGAAGTGCCCCTACCTGACCATCTATAAGAAATCGGTCAGGTAGGGGCCCTGGCCCTACCTGGCCATCGATAAATGGAGGGTCAGGTAGGGGAAGCGCCCCTACCTGACCATCTATATTAAATTGGTCAGGTAGGGGCCCTGGCCCTACCTGGCCATCGATAAATGGAGGGTCAGGTAGGGGAAGCGCCCCTACCTGACCATCTATAATAAGCCCTACCTGGCCATCGATAAATGGAGGGTCAGGTAGGGAAAGTGCCCCTACCTGACCATCTATAAGAAATCGGTCAGGTAGGGGCCCTGGCCCTACCTGACCATCGATAAATGGAGGGTGAGGTAGGGGAAGCGCCCCTACCTGACCATCTATAATAAGCCCTACCTGGTCATCGATAAATGGAGGGTCAGGTAGGGAAAGTGCCCCTACCTGACCATCTATAAGAAATCGGTCAGGTAGGGGCCCTGGCCCTACCTGGACATCGATAAATGGAGGGTCAGGTAGGGGAAGCGCCCCTACCTGACCATCTATAATAAGCCCTACCTGGCCATCGATAAATGGAGGGTCAGGTAGGGAAAGTGCCCCTACCTGACCATCTATAAGAAATCGGTCAGGTAGGGGCCCTGGCCCTACCTGGCCATCGATAAATGGAGGGTCAGGTAGGGGAAGCACCCCTACCTGACCATCTATAATAAGCCCTACCTGGCCATCGATAAATGGAGGGTCAGGTAGGGAAAGTGCCCCTACCTGACCATCTATAATAAGCCCTACCTGGCCATCGATAAATGGAGGGTCAGGTAGGGAAAGTGCCCCTACCGGACCATCTATAAGAAATCGGTCAGGTAGGGGCCGTGGCCCTACCTGACCATCGATAAATGGAGGGTCAGGTAGGGGAAGCCCCCCTACCTGACCATCTATAATAAGCCCTACCTGGCCATCGATAAATGGAGGGTCAGGTAGGGGAAGTGCCCCTACCTGACCATCTATAAGAAATCGGTCAGGTAGGGGCCCTGGCCCTACCTGGCCATCGATAAATGGAGGGTCAGGTAGGGGAAGCGCCCCTACCTGACCATCTATATTAAATTGGTCAGGTAGGGGCCCTGGCCCTACCTGGCCATCGATAAATGGAGGGTCAGGTAGGGGAAGCGCCCCTACCTGACCATCTATAATAAGCCCTACCTGGCCATCGATAAATGGAGGGTCAGGTAGGGAAAGTGCCCCTACCTGACCATCTATAAGAAATCGGTCAGGTAGGGGCCCTGGCCCTACCTGACCATCGATAAATGGAGGGTGAGGTAGGGGAAGCGCCCCTACCTGACCATCTATAATAAGCCCTACCTGGTCATCGATAAATGGAGGGTCAGGTAGGGAAAGTGCCCCTACCTGACCATCTATAAGAAATCGGTCAGGTAGGGGCCCTGGCCCTACCTGGACATCGATAAATGGAGGGTCAGGTAGGGGAAGCGCCCCTACCTGACCATCTATAATAAGCCCTACCTGGCCATCGATAAATGGAGGGTCAGGTAGGGGAAGCGCCCCTACCTGACCATCTATATTAAATTGGTCAGGTAGGGGCCCTGACCCTACCTGACCATCGATAAATGGAGGGTCAGGTAGGGGAAGCGCCCCTACCTGACCATCTATAATAAATCGGTCAGGTAGGGGCCCTGGCCCTACCTGGCCATCGATAAATGGAGGGTCAGGTAGGGGTAACGCCCCTACCTGACCATCTATATAATAAGCCCTACCTGGCCATCGATAAATGGAGGGTCAGGTAGGGGAAGCGCCCCTACCTGACCATCGATAAATGGAGGGTCAGGTAGGGGAAGTGCCCCTACCTGACCATCTATAAGAAATCGGTCAGGTAGGGGCCGTGGCCCTACCTGACCATCGATAAATTTAGTGTCAGGTAGGGGAAGCGCCCCTACCTGACCATAAGCCCTACCTGGCCATCGATAAATGGAGGGTCAGGTAGGGAAAGTGCCCCTACCTGACCATCTATAAGAAATCGGTCAGGTAGGGGCCCTGGCCCTACCTGGCCATCGATAAATGGAGGGTCAGTTAGGGGAAGTGCCCCTACCTGACCATCTATAAGAAATCGGTCAGGTAGGGGCCCTGGCCCTACCTGGCCATCGATAAATGGAGGGTCAGGTAGGGGAAGCGCCCCTACCTGACCATCTATAATAAGCCCTACCTGGCCATCGATAAATGGAGGGTCAGGTAGGGAAAGTGCCCCTACCTGACCATCTATAAGAAATCGGTCAGGTAGGGGCCCTGGCCCTACCTGGCCATCGATAAATGGAGGGTCAGGTAGGGGAAGCACCCCTACCTGACCATCTATAATAAGCCCTACCTGGCCATCGATAAATGGAGGGTCAGGTAGGGAAAGTGCCCCTACCTGACCATCTATAATAAGCCCTACCTGGCCATCGATAAATGGAGGGTCAGGTAGGGAAAGTGCCCCTACCGGACCATCTATAAGAAATCGGTCAGGTAGGGGCCGTGGCCCTACCTGACCATCGATAAATGGAGGGTCAGGTAGGGGAAGCCCCCCTACCTGACCATCTATAATAAGCCCTACCTGGCCATCGATAATTGGAGGGTCAGGTAGGGAAAGTGCCCCTACCGGACCATCTATAAGAAATCGGTCAGGTAGGGGCCCTGGCCCTACCTGGCCATCGATAAATGGAGGGTCAGGTAGGGGAAGCGCCCCTACCTGACCATCTATATTAAATTGGTCAGGTAGGGGCCCTGACCCTACCTGACCATCGATAAATGGAGGGTCAGGTAGGGGAAGCGCCCCTACCTGACCATCTATAATAAATCGGTCAGGTAGGGGCCCTGGCCCTACCTGGCCATCGATAAATGGAGGGTCAGGTAGGGGAAGCGCCCCTACCTGACCATCGATAAATGGAGGGTCAGGTAGGGGAAGTGCCCCTACCTGACCATCTATAAGAAATCGGTCAGGTAGGGGCCCTGGCCCTACCTGGCCATCAATAAATGGAGGGTCAGGTAGGGGAAGCGCCCCTACCTGACCATCTATATTAAATTGGTCAGGTAGGGGCCCTGACTCTACCTGACCATCGATAAATGGAGGGTCAGGTAGGGGAAGCGCCCCTACCTGACCATCTATAATAAATCGGTCAGGTAGGGGCCCTGGCCCTACCTGGCCATCGATAAATGGAGGGTCAAGTAGGGGTAGCGCCCTACCTGACCATCTATATAATAAGCCCTACCTGGCCATCGATAAATGGAGGGTCAGGTAGGGGAAGCGCCCCTACCTGACCATCGATAAATGGAGGTTCAGGTAGGGGAAGTGCCCCTACCTGACCATCTATAAGAAATCGGTCAGGTATAGGCCGTGGCCCTACCTGACCATCGATAAATGGAGGGTCAGGTAGGGGAAGCGCCCCTACCTGACCATCTATAATAAGCCCTACCTGGCCATCGATAAATGGAGGGTCAGGTAGGGAAAGTGCCCCTACCTGACCATCTATAAGAAATCGGTCAGGTAGGGGCCCTGGCCCTACCTGGCCATCGATAAATGGAGGGTCAGGTAGGGGTAGCGCCCTACCTGACCATCAATATAATAAGCCCTACCTGGCCATCGATAAATGGAGGGTCAGGTAGGGGAAGCGCCCCTACCTGAAAATCGATAAATGGAGGGTCAGGTAGGGGAAGTGCCCCTACCTGACCATCTATAAGAAATCGGTCAGGTAGGGGCCCTGGCCCTACCTGGCCATCAATAAATGGAGGGTCAGGTAGGGGAAGCGTCCCTACCTGACCATCTATATTAAATTGGTCAGGTAGGGGCCCTGACCCTACCTGACCATCGATAAATGGAGGGTCAGGTAGGGGAAGCGCCCCTACCTGACCATCTATAATAAATCGGTCAGGTAGGGGCCCTGGCCCTACCTGGCCATCGATAAATGGAGGGTCAGGTAGGGGTAGCGCCCTACCTGACCATCTATATAATAAGCCCTACCTGGCCATCGATAAATGGAGGGTCAGGTAGGGGAAGCGCCCCTACCTGACCATCGATAAATGGAGGGTCAGGTAGGGGAAGTGCCCCTACCTGACCATCTATAAGAAATCGGTCAGGTAGGGGCCGTGGCCCTACCTGACCATCGATAAATGGAGGGTCAGGTAGGGGAAGCGCCCCTACCTGACCATCTATAATAAGCCCTACCTGGCCATCGATAAATGGAGGGTCAGGTAGGGAAAGTGCCCCTACCTGACCATCTATAAGAAATCGGTCAGGTAGGGGCCCTGGCCCTACCTGGCCATCGATAAATGGAGGGTCAGGTAGGGGAAGCGCCCCTACCTGACCATCTATATTAAATTGGTCAGGTAGGGGCCCTGACCCTACCTGACCATCGATAAATGGAGGGTCAGGTAGGGGAAGTGCCCCTACCTGACCATCTATAAGAAATCGGTCAGGTAGGGGCCCTGGCCCTACCTGGCCATCGATAAATGGAGGGTCAGGTAGGGGAAGCACCCCTACCTGACCATCTATAATAAGCCCTACCTGGCCATCGATAAATGGAGGGTCAGGTAGGGAAAGTGCCCCTACCTGACCATCTATAAGAAATCGGTCAGGTAGGGGCCCTGGCCCTACCTGACCATCGATAAATGGAGGGTCAGGTAGGGGAAGCGCCCCTACCTGACCATCTATAATAAGCCCTACCTGGCCATCGATAAATGGAGGGTCAGGTAGGGAAAGTGCCCCTACCTGACCATCTATAAGAAATCGGTCAGGTAGGGGCCCTGGCCCTACCTGGCCATCGATAAATGGAGGGTCAGGTAGGGGAAGCGCCCCTACCTGACCATCTATATTAAATTGGTCAGGTAGGGGCCCTGACCCTACCTGACCATCGATAAATGGAGGGTCAGGTAGGGGAAGCGCCCCTACCTGACCATCTATAATAAATCGGTCAGGTAGGGGCCCTGGCCCTACCTGGCCATCGATAAATGGAGGGTCAGGTAGGGGTAGCGCCCCTACCTGACCATCTATATAATAAGCCCTACCTGGCCATCGATAAATGGAGGGTCAGGTAGGGGAAGCGCCCCTACCTGACCATCGATAAATGGAGGGTCAGGTAGGGGAAGTGCCCCTACCTGACCATCTATAAGAAATCGGTCAGGTAGGGGCCGTGGCCCTACCTGACCATCGATAAATGGAGTGTCAGGTAGGGGAAGCGCCCCTACCTGACCATCTATAATAAGCCCTACCTGGCCATCGATAAATGGAGGGTCAGGTAGGGAAAGTGCCCCTACCTGACCATCTATAATAAATCGGTCAGGTAGGGGCCCTGGCCCTACCTGGCCATCGATAAATGGAGGGTCAGGTAGGGGAAGCGCCCCTACCTGACCATCTATATTAAATTGGTCAGGTAGGGGCCCTGACCCTACCTGACCATCGATAAATGGAGGGTCAGGTAGGGGAAGTGCCCCTACCTGACCATCTATAAGAAATCGGTCAGGTAGGGGCCCTGGCCCTACCTGGCCATCGATAAATGGAGGGTCAGGTAGGGGAAGCGCCCCTACCTGACCATCTATAATAAGCCCTACCTGGCCATCGATAAATGGAGGGTCAGGTAGGGAAAGTGCCCCTACCTGACCATCTATAAGAAATCGGTCAGGTAGGGGCCCTGGCCCTACCTGGCCATCGATAAATGGAGGGTCAGGTAGGGGAAGCACCCCTACCTGACCATCTATAATAAGCCCTACCTGGCCATCGATAAATGGAGGGTCAGGTAGGGAAAGTGCCCCTACCTGACCATCTATAATAAGCCCTACCTGGCCATCGATAAATGGAGGGTCAGGTAGGGAAAGTGCCCCTACCGGACCATCTATAAGAAATCGGTCAGGTAGGGGCCGTGGCCCTACCTGACCATCGATAAATGGAGGGTCAGGTAGGGGAAGCCCCCCTACCTGACCATCTATAATAAGCCCTACCTGGCCATCGATAAATGGAGGGTCAGGTAGGGGAAGTGCCCCTACCTGACCATCTATAAGAAATCGGTCAGGTAGGGGCCCTGGCCCTACCTGGCCATCGATAAATGGAGGGTCAGGTAGGGGAAGCGCCCCTACCTGACCATCTATATTAAATTGGTCAGGTAGGGGCCCTGGCCCTACCTGGCCATCGATAAATGGAGGGTCAGGTAGGGGTAGCGCCCTACCTGACCATCAATATAATAAGCCCTACCTGGCCATCGATAAATGGAGGGTCAGGTAGGGGAAGCGCCCCTACCTGACCATCGATAAATGGAGGGTCAGGTAGGGGAAGTGCCCCTACCTGACCATCTATAAGAAATCGGTCAGGTAGGGGCCCTGGCCCTACCTGGCCATCAATAAATGGAGGGTCAGGTAGGGGAAGCGCCCCTACCTGACCATCTATATTAAATTGGTCAGGTAGGGGCCCTGACCCTACCTGACCATCGATAAATGGAGGGTCAGGTAGGGGAAGCGCCCCTACCTGACCATCTATAATAAATCGGTCAGGTAGGGGCCCTGGCCCTACCTGGCCATCGATAAATGGAGGGTCAGGTAGGGGTAGCGCCCTACCTGACCATCTATATAATAAGCCCTACCTGGCCATCGATAAATGGAGGGTCAGGTAGGGGAAGCGCCCCTACCTGACCATCGATAAATGGAGGGTCAGGTAGGGGAAGTGCCCCTACCTGACCATCTATAAGAAATCGGTCAGGTAGGGGCCGTGGCCCTACCTGACCATCGATAAATGGAGGGTCAGGTAGGGGAAGCGCCCCTACCTGACCATCTATAATAAGCCCTACCTGGCCATCGATAAATGGAGGGTCAGGTAGGGAAAGTGCCCCTACCTGACCATCTATAAGAAATCGGTCAGGTAGGGGCCCTGGCCCTACCTGGCCATCGATAAATGGAGGGTCAGGTAGGGGAAGCGCCCCTACCTGACCATCTATATTAAATTGGTCAGGTAGGGGCCCTGACCCTACCTGACCATCGATAAATGGAGGGTCAGGTAGGGGAAGTGCCCCTACCTGACCATCTATAAGAAATCGGTCAGGTAGGGGCCCTGGCCCTACCTGGCCATCGATAAATGGAGGGTCAGGTAGGGGAAGCACCCCTACCTGACCATCTATAATAAGCCCTACCTGGCCATCGATAAATGGAGGGTCAGGTAGGGAAAGTGCCCCTACCTGACCATCTATAAGAAATCGGTCAGGTAGGGGCCCTGGCCCTACCTGACCATCGATAAATGGAGGGTCAGGTAGGGGAAGCGCCCCTACCTGACCATCTATAATAAGCCCTACCTGGCCATCGATAAATGGAGGGTCAGGTAGGGAAAGTGCCCCTACCTGACCATCTATAAGAAATCGGTCAGGTAGGGGCCCTGGCCCTACCTGGCCATCGATAAATGGAGGGTCAGGTAGGGGAAGCGCCCCTACCTGACCATCTATATTAAATTGGTCAGGTAGGGGCCCTGACCCTACCTGACCATCGATAAATGGAGGGTCAGGTAGGGGAAGCGCCCCTACCTGACCATCTATAATAAATCGGTCAGGTAGGGGCCCTGGCCCTACCTGGCCATCGATAAATGGAGGGTCAGGTAGGGGTAGCGCCCCTACCTGACCATCTATATAATAAGCCCTACCTGGCCATCGATAAATGGAGGGTCAGGTAGGGGAAGCGCCCCTACCTGACCATCGATAAATGGAGGGTCAGGTAGGGGAAGTGCCCCTACCTGACCATCTATAAGAAATCGGTCAGGTAGGGGCCGTGGCCCTACCTGACCATCGATAAATGGAGTGTCAGGTAGGGGAAGCGCCCCTACCTGACCATCTATAATAAGCCCTACCTGGCCATCGATAAATGGAGGGTCAGGTAGGGAAAGTGCCCCTACCTGACCATCTATAATAAATCGGTCAGGTAGGGGCCCTGGCCCTACCTGGCCATCGATAAATGGAGGGTCAGGTAGGGGAAGCGCCCCTACCTGACCATCTATATTAAATTGGTCAGGTAGGGGCCCTGACCCTACCTGACCATCGATAAATGGAGGGTCAGGTAGGGGAAGTGCCCCTACCTGACCATCTATAAGAAATCGGTCAGGTAGGGGCCCTGGCCCTACCTGGCCATCAATAAATGGAGGGTCAGGTAGGGGAAGCGCCCCTACCTGACCATCTATATTAAATTGGTCAGGTAGGGGCCCTGACCCTACCTGACCATCGATAAATGGAGGGTCAGGTAGGGGAAGCGCCCCTACCTGACCATCTATAATAAATCGGTCAGGTAGGGGCCCTGGCCCTACCTGGCCATCGATAAATGGAGGGTCAGGTAGGGGTAGCGCCCTACCTGACCATCTATATAATAAGCCCTACCTGGCCATCGATAAATGGAGGGTCAGGTAGGGGAAGCGCCCCTACCTGACCATCGATAAATGGAGGTTCAGGTAGGGGAAGTGCCCCTACCTGACCATCTATAAGAAATCGGTCAGGTAGGGGCCGTGGCCCTACCTGACCATCGATAAATGGAGGGTCAGGTAGGGGAAGCGCCCCTACCTGACCATCTATAATAAGCCCTACCTGGCCATCGATAAATGGAGGGTCAGGTAGGGAAAGTGCCCCTACCTGACCATCTATAAGAAATCGGTCAGGTAGGGGCCCTGGCCCTACCTGGCCATCGATAAATGGAGGGTCAGGTAGGGGTAGCGCCCTACCTGACCATCAATATAATAAGCCCTACCTGGCCATCGATAAATGGAGGGTCAGGTAGGGGAAGCGCCCCTACCTGAAAATCGATAAATGGAGGGTCAGGTAGGGGAAGTGCCCCTACCTGACCATCTATAAGAAATCGGTCAGGTAGGGGCCCTGGCCCTACCTGGCCATCAATAAATGGAGGGTCAGGTAGGGGAAGCGCCCCTACCTGACCATCTATATTAAATTGGTCAGGTAGGGGCCCTGACCCTACCTGACCATCGATAAATGGAGGGTCAGGTAGGGGAAGCGCCCCTACCTGACCATCTATAATAAATCGGTCAGGTAGGGGCCCTGGCCCTACCTGGCCATCGATAAATGGAGGGTCAGGTAGGGGTAGCGCCCTACCTGACCATCTATATAATAAGCCCTACCTGGCCATCGATAAATGGAGGGTCAGGTAGGGGAAGCGCCCCTACCTGACCATCGATAAATGGAGGGTCAGGTAGGGGAAGTGCCCCTACCTGACCATCTATAAGAAATCGGTCAGGTAGGGGCCGTGGCCCTACCTGACCATCGATAAATGGAGGGTCAGGTAGGGGAAGCGCCCCTACCTGACCATCTATAATAAGCCCTACCTGGCCATCGATAAATGGAGGGTCAGGTAGGGAAAGTGCCCCTACCTGACCATCTATAAGAAATCGGTCAGGTAGGGGCCCTGGCCCTACCTGGCCATCGATAAATGGAGGGTCAGGTAGGGGAAGCGCCCCTACCTGACCATCTATATTAAATTGGTCAGGTAGGGGCCCTGACCCTACCTGACCATCGATAAATGGAGGGTCAGGTAGGGGAAGTGCCCCTACCTGACCATCTATAAGAAATCGGTCAGGTAGGGGCCCTGGCCCTACCTGGCCATCGATAAATGGAGGGTCAGGTAGGGGAAGCACCCCTACCTGACCATCTATAATAAGCCCTACCTGGCCATCGATAAATGGAGGGTCAGGTAGGGAAAGTGCCCCTACCTGACCATCTATAAGAAATCGGTCAGGTAGGGGCCCTGGCCCTACCTGACCATCGATAAATGGAGGGTCAGGTAGGGGAAGCGCCCCTACCTGACCATCTATAATAAGCCCTACCTGGCCATCGATAAATGGAGGGTCAGGTAGGGAAAGTGCCCCTACCTGACCATCTATAAGAAATCGGTCAGGTAGGGGCCCTGGCCCTACCTGGCCATCGATAAATGGAGGGTCAGGTAGGGGAAGCGCCCCTACCTGACCATCTATATTAAATTGGTCAGGTAGGGGCCCTGACCCTACCTGACCATCGATAAATGGAGGGTCAGGTAGGGGAAGCGCCCCTACCTGACCATCTATAATAAATCGGTCAGGTAGGGGCCCTGGCCCTACCTGGCCATCGATAAATGGAGGGTCAGGTAGGGGTAGCGCCCCTACCTGACCATCTATATAATAAGCCCTACCTGGCCATCGATAAATGGAGGGTCAGGTAGGGGAAGCGCCCCTACCTGACCATCGATAAATGGAGGGTCAGGTAGGGGAAGTGCCCCTACCTGACCATCTATAAGAAATCGGTCAGGTAGGGGCCGTGGCCCTACCTGACCATCGATAAATGGAGTGTCAGGTACGGGAAGCGCCCCTACCTGACCATCTATAATAAGCCCTACCTGGCCATCGATAAATGGAGGGTCAGGTAGGGAAAGTGCCCCTACCTGACCATCTATAATAAATCGGTCAGGTAGGGGCCCTGGCCCTACCTGGCCATCGATAAATGGAGGGTCAGGTAGGGGAAGCGCCCCTACCTGACCATCTATATTAAATTGGTCAGGTAGGGGCCCTGACCCTACCTGACCATCGATAAATGGAGGGTCAGGTAGGGGAAGTCCCCCTACCTGACCATCTATAAGAAATCGGTCAGGTAGGGGCCCTGGCCCTACCTGACCATCGATAAATGGAGGGTCAGGTAGGGGAAGCCCCCCTACCTGACCATCTATAATAAGCCCTACCTGGCCATCGATAAATGGAGGGTCAGGTAGGGGAAGCGCCCCTACCTGACCATCTATATTAAATTGGTCAGGTAGGGGCCCTGACCCTACCTGACCATCGATAAATGGAGGGTCAGGTAGGGGAAGTGCCCCTACCTGACCATCTATAAGAAATCGGTCAGGTAGGGGCCCTGGCCCTACCTGGCCATCGATAAATGGAGGGTCAGGTAGGGGAAGCGCCCCTACCTGACCATCTATAATAAGCCCTACCTGGCCATCGATAAATGGAGGGTCAGGTAGGGAAAGTGCCCCTACCTGACCATCTATAATAAGCCCTACCTGGCCATCGATAAATGGAGGGTCAGGTAGGGAAAGTGCCCCTACCGGACCATCTATAAGAAATCGGTCAGGTAGGGGCCGTGGCCCTACCTGACCATCGATAAATGGAGTGTCAGAAAGGGGAAGCGCCCCTACCTGACCATCTATAATAAGCCCTACCTGGCCATCGATAAATGGAGGGTCAGGTAGGGAAAGTGCCCCTACCTGACCATCTATAAGAAATCGGTCAGGTAGGGGCCCTGGCCCTACCTGGCCATCGATAAATGGAGGGTCAGGTAGGGGAAGCGCCCCTACCTGACCATCTATATTAAATTGGTCAGGTAGGGGCCCTGACCCTACCTGACCATCGATAAATGGAGGGTCAGGTAGGGGAAGTGCCCCTACCTGACCATCTATAAGAAATCGGTCAGGTAGGGGCCTTGGCCCTACCTGGCCATCGATAAATGGAGGGTCAGGTAGGGGAAGCGCCCCTACCTGACCATCTATAATAAGCCCTACCTGGCCATCGATAAATGGAGGGTCAGGTAGGGAAAGTGCCCCTACCTGACCATCTATAAGAAATCGGTCAGGTAGGGGCCCTGGCCCTACCTGGCCATCGATAAATGGAGGGTCAGGTAGGGGAAGCACCCCTACCTGACCATCTATAATAAGCCCTACCTGGCCATCGATAAATGGAGGGTCAGGTAGGGAAAGTGCCCCTACCTGACCATCTATAATAAGCCCTACCTGGCCATCGATAAATGGAGGGTCAGGTAGGGAAAGTGCCCCTACCGGACCATCTATAAGAAATCGGTCAGGTAGGGGCCGTGGCCCTACCTGACCATCGATAAATGGAGGGTCAGGTAGGGGAAGCCCCCCTACCTGACCATCTATAATAAGCCCTACCTGGCCATCGATAAATGGAGGGTCAGGTAGGGGAAGCGCCCCTACCTGACCATCTATATTAAATTGGTCAGGTAGGGGCCCTGACCCTACCTGACCATCGATAAATGGAGGGTCAGGTAGGGGAAGTGCCCCTACCTGACCATCTATAAGAAATCGGTCAGGTAGGGGCCCTGGCCCTACCTGGCCATCGATAAATGGAGGGTCAGGTAGGGGAAGCGCCCCTACCTGACCATCTATAATAAGCCCTACCTGGCCATCGATAAATGGAGGGTCAGGTAGGGAAAGTGCCCCTACCTGACCATCTATAAGAAATCGGTCAGGTAGGGGCCCTGGCCCTACCTGGCCATCGATAAATGGAGGGTCAGGTAGGGGAAGCACCCATACCTGACCATCTATAATAAGCCCTACCTGGCCATCGATAAATGGAGGGTCAGGTAGGGAAAGTGCCCCTACCTGACCATCTATAATAAGCCCTACCTGGCCATCGATAAATGGAGGGTCAGGTAGGGAAAGTGCCCCTACCGGACCATCTATAAGAAATCGGTCAGGTAGGGGCCGTGGCCCTACCTGACCATCGATAAATGGAGTGTCAGAAAGGGGAAGCGCCCCTACCTGACCATCTATAATAAGCCCTACCTGGCCATCGATAAATGGAGGGTCAGGTAGGGAAAGTGCCCCTACCTGACCATCTATAAGAAATCGGTCAGGTAGGGGCCCTGGCCCTACCTGGCCATCGATAAATGGAGGGTCAGGTAGGGGAAGCGCCCCTACCTGACCATCTATATTAAATTGGTCAGGTAGGGGCCCTGACCCTACCTGACCATCGATAAATGGAGGGTCAGGTAGGGGAAGTGCCCCTACCTGACCATCTATAAGAAATCGGTCAGGTAGGGGCCCTGGCCCTACCTGGCCATCGATAAATGGAGGGTCAGGTAGGGGAAGCGCCCCTACCTGACCATCTATAATAAGCCCTACCTGGCCATCGATAAATGGAGGGTCAGGTAGGGAAAGTGCCCCTACCTGACCATCTATAAGAAATCGGTCAGGTAGGGGCCCTGGCCCTACCTGGCCATCGATAAATGGAGGGTCAGGTAGGGGAAGCACCCCTACCTGACCATCTATAATAAGCCCTACCTGGCCATCGATAAATGGAGGGTCAGGTAGGGAAAGTGCCCCTACCTGACCATCTATAATAAGCCCTACCTGGCCATCGATAAATGGAGGGTCAGGTAGGGAAAGTGCCCCTACCGGACCATCTATAAGAAATCGGTCAGGTAGGGGCCGTGGCCCTACCTGACCATCGATAAATGGAGGGTCAGGTAGGGGAAGCCCCCCTACCTGACCATCTATAATAAGCCCTACCTGGCCATCGATAAATGGAGGGTCAGGTAGGGGAAGTGCCCCTACCTGACCATCTATAAGAAATCGGTCAGGTAGGGGCCCTGGCCCTACCTGGCCATCGATAAATGGAGGGTCAGGTAGGGGAAGCGCCCCTACCTGACCATCTATATTAAATTGGTCAGGTAGGGGCCCTGGCCCTACCTGGCCATCGATAAATGGAGGGTCAGGTAGGGGAAGCGCCCCTACCTGACCATCTATAATAAGCCCTACCTGGCCATCGATAAATGGAGGGTCAGGTAGGGAAAGTGCCCCTACCTGACCATCTATAAGAAATCGGTCAGGTAGGGGCCCTGGCCCTACCTGACCATCGATAAATGGAGGGTGAGGTAGGGGAAGCGCCCCTACCTGACCATCTATAATAAGCCCTACCTGGTCATCGATAAATGGAGGGTCAGGTAGGGAAAGTGCCCCTACCTGACCATCTATAAGAAATCGGTCAGGTAGGGGCCCTGGCCCTACCTGGACATCGATAAATGGAGGGTCAGGTAGGGGAAGCGCCCCTACCTGACCATCTATAATAAGCCCTACCTGGCCATCGATAAATGGAGGGTCAGGTAGGGGAAGCGCCCCTACCTGACCATCTATATTAAATTGGTCAGGTAGGGGCCCTGACCCTACCTGACCATCGATAAATGGAGGGTCAGGTAGGGGAAGCGCCCCTACCTGACCATCTATAATAAATCGGTCAGGTAGGGGCCCTGGCCCTACCTGGCCATCGATAAATGGAGGGTCAGGTAGGGGTAACGCCCCTACCTGACCATCTATATAATAAGCCCTACCTGGCCATCGATAAATGGAGGGTCAGGTAGGGGAAGCGCCCCTACCTGACCATCGATAAATGGAGGGTCAGGTAGGGGAAGTGCCCCTACCTGACCATCTATAAGAAATCGGTCAGGTAGGGGCCGTGGCCCTACCTGACCATCGATAAATTTAGTGTCAGGTAGGGGAAGCGCCCCTACCTGACCATAAGCCCTACCTGGCCATCGATAAATGGAGGGTCAGGTAGGGAAAGTGCCCCTACCTGACCATCTATAAGAAATCGGTCAGGTAGGGGCCCTGGCCCTACCTGGCCATCGATAAATGGAGGGTCAGTTAGGGGAAGTGCCCCTACCTGACCATCTATAAGAAATCGGTCAGGTAGGGGCCCTGGCCCTACCTGGCCATCGATAAATGGAGGGTCAGGTAGGGGAAGCGCCCCTACCTGACCATCTATAATAAGCCCTACCTGGCCATCGATAAATGGAGGGTCAGGTAGGGAAAGTGCCCCTACCTGACCATCTATAAGAAATCGGTCAGGTAGGGGCCCTGGCCCTACCTGGCCATCGATAAATGGAGGGTCAGGTAGGGGAAGCACCCCTACCTGACCATCTATAATAAGCCCTACCTGGCCATCGATAAATGGAGGGTCAGGTAGGGAAAGTGCCCCTACCTGACCATCTATAATAAGCCCTACCTGGCCATCGATAAATGGAGGGTCAGGTAGGGAAAGTGCCCCTACCGGACCATCTATAAGAAATCGGTCAGGTAGGGGCCGTGGCCCTACCTGACCATCGATAAATGGAGGGTCAGGTAGGGGAAGCCCCCCTACCTGACCATCTATAATAAGCCCTACCTGGCCATCGATAATTGGAGGGTCAGGTAGGGAAAGTGCCCCTACCGGACCATCTATAAGAAATCGGTCAGGTAGGGGCCCTGGCCCTACCTGGCCATCGATAAATGGAGGGTCAGGTAGGGGAAGCGCCCCTACCTGACCATCTATATTAAATTGGTCAGGTAGGGGCCCTGACCCTACCTGACCATCGATAAATGGAGGGTCAGGTAGGGGAAGCGCCCCTACCTGACCATCTATAATAAATGTGTCAGGTAGGGGCCCTGGCCCTACCTGGCCATCAATAAATGGAGGGTCAGGTAGGGGAAGCGCCCCTACCTGACCATCTATATTAAATTGGTCAG
This sequence comes from Tetragnatha versicolor, assembly GCA_024610705.1. Taxonomy (NCBI): domain Eukaryota; kingdom Metazoa; phylum Arthropoda; class Arachnida; order Araneae; family Tetragnathidae; genus Tetragnatha; species Tetragnatha versicolor. Next base: position 252,803 of record JANDEH010000037.1, on the reverse strand, counting down.
GTAGGGGCCCTGACTCTACCTGACCATCGATAAATGGAGGGTCAGGTAGGGGAAGCGCCCCTACCTGACCATCTATAATAAATCGGTCAGGTAGGGGCCCTGGCCCTACCTGGCCATCGATAAATGGAGGGTCAGGTAGGGGTAGCGCCCTACCTGACCATCTATATAATAAGCCCTACCTGGCCATCGATAAATGGAGGGTCAGGTAGGGGAAGCGCCCCTACCTGACCATCGATAAATGGAGGTTCAGGTAGGGGAAGTGCCCCTACCTGACCATCTATAAGAAATCGGTCAGGTATAGGCCGTGGCCCTACCTGACCATCGATAAATGGAGGGTCAGGTAGGGGAAGCGCCCCTACCTGACCATCTATAATAAGCCCTACCTGGCCATCGATAAATGGAGGGTCAGGTAGGGAAAGTGCCCCTACCTGACCATCTATAAGAAATCGGTCAGGTAGGGGCCCTGGCCCTACCTGGCCATCGATAAATGGAGGGTCAGGTAGGGGTAGCGCCCTACCTGACCATCAATATAATAAGCCCTACCTGGCCATCGATAAATGGAGGGTCAGGTAGGGGAAGCGCCCCTACCTGAAAATCGATAAATGGAGGGTCAGGTAGGGGAAGTGCCCCTACCTGACCATCTATAAGAAATCGGTCAGGTAGGGGCCCTGGCCCTACCTGGCCATCAATAAATGGAGGGTCAGGTAGGGGAAGCGCCCCTACCTGACCATCTATATTAAATTGGTCAGGTAGGGGCCCTGACCCTACCTGACCATCGATAAATGGAGGGTCAGGTAGGGGAAGCGCCCCTACCTGACCATCTATAATAAATCGGTCAGGTAGGGGCCCTGGCCCTACCTGGCCATCGATAAATGGAGGGTCAGGTAGGGGTAGCGCCCTACCTGACCATCTATATAATAAGCCCTACCTGGCCATCGATAAATGGAGGGTCAGGTAGGGGAAGCGCCCCTACCTGACCATCGATAAATGGAGGGTCAGGTAGGGGAAGTGCCCCTACCTGACCATCTATAAGAAATCGGTCAGGTAGGGGCCGTGGCCCTACCTGACCATCGATAAATGGAGGGTCAGGTAGGGGAAGCGCCCCTACCTGACCATCTATAATAAGCCCTACCTGGCCATCGATAAATGGAGGGTCAGGTAGGGAAAGTGCCCCTACCTGACCATCTATAAGAAATCGGTCAGGTAGGGGCCCTGGCCCTACCTGGCCATCGATAAATGGAGGGTCAGGTAGGGGAAGCGCCCCTACCTGACCATCTATATTAAATTGGTCAGGTAGGGGCCCTGACCCTACCTGACCATCGATAAATGGAGGGTCAGGTAGGGGAAGTGCCCCTACCTGACCATCTATAAGAAATCGGTCAGGTAGGGGCCCTGGCCCTACCTGGCCATCGATAAATGGAGGGTCAGGTAGGGGAAGCACCCCTACCTGACCATCTATAATAAGCCCTACCTGGCCATCGATAAATGGAGGGTCAGGTAGGGAAAGTGCCCCTACCTGACCATCTATAAGAAATCGGTCAGGTAGGGGCCCTGGCCCTACCTGACCATCGATAAATGGAGGGTCAGGTAGGGGAAGCGCCCCTACCTGACCATCTATAATAAGCCCTACCTGGCCATCGATAAATGGAGGGTCAGGTAGGGAAAGTGCCCCTACCTGACCATCTATAAGAAATCGGTCAGGTAGGGGCCCTGGCCCTACCTGGCCATCGATAAATGGAGGGTCAGGTAGGGGAAGCGCCCCTACCTGACCATCTATATTAAATTGGTCAGGTAGGGGCCCTGACCCTACCTGACCATCGATAAATGGAGGGTCAGGTAGGGGAAGCGCCCCTACCTGACCATCTATAATAAATCGGTCAGGTAGGGGCCCTGGCCCTACCTGGCCATCGATAAATGGAGGGTCAGGTAGGGGTAGCGCCCCTACCTGACCATCTATATAATAAGCCCTACCTGGCCATCGATAAATGGAGGGTCAGGTAGGGGAAGCGCCCCTACCTGACCATCGATAAATGGAGGGTCAGGTAGGGGAAGTGCCCCTACCTGACCATCTATAAGAAATCGGTCAGGTAGGGGCCGTGGCCCTACCTGACCATCGATAAATTTAGTGTCAGGTAGGGGAAGCGCCCCTACCTGACCATAAGCCCTACCTGGCCATCGATAAATGGAGGGTCAGGTAGGGAAAGTGCCCCTACCTGACCATCTATAAGAAATCGGTCAGGTAGGGGCCCTGACCCTACCTGGCCATCGATAAATGGAGGGTCAGGTAGGGGAAGCGCCCCTACCTGACCATCTATAATAAGCCCTACCTGGCCATCGATAAATGGAGGGTCAGGTAGGGAAAGTGCCCCTACCTGACCATCTATAAGAAATCGGTCAGGTAGGGGCCCTGGCCCTACCTGACCATCGATAAATGGAGGGTGAGGTAGGGGAAGCGCCCCTACCTGACCATCTATAATAAGCCCTACCTGGTCATCGATAAATGGAGGGTCAGGTAGGGAAAGTGCCCCTACCTGACCATCTATAAGAAATCGGTCAGGTAGGGGCCCTGGCCCTACCTGGACATCGATAAATGGAGGGTCAGGTAGGGGAAGCGCCCCTACCTGACCATCTATAATAAGCCCTACCTGGCCATCGATAAATGGAGGGTCAGGTAGGGGAAGCGCCCCTACCTGACCATCTATATTAAATTGGTCAGGTAGGGGCCCTGACCCTACCTGACCATCGATAAATGGAGGGTCAGGTAGGGGAAGCGCCCCTACCTGACCATCTATAATAAATCGGTCAGGTAGGGGCCCTGGCCCTACCTGGCCATCGATAAATGGAGGGTCAGGTAGGGGTAACGCCCCTACCTGACCATCTATATAATAAGCCCTACCTGGCCATCGATAAATGGAGGGTCAGGTAGGGGAAGCGCCCCTACCTGACCATCGATAAATGGAGGGTCAGGTAGGGGAAGTGCCCCTACCTGACCATCTATAAGAAATCGGTCAGGTAGGGGCCGTGGCCCTACCTGACCATCGATAAATTTAGTGTCAGGTAGGGGAAGCGCCCCTACCTGACCATAAGCCCTACCTGGCCATCGATAAATGGAGGGTCAGGTAGGGAAAGTGCCCCTACCTGACCATCTATAAGAAATCGGTCAGGTAGGGGCCCTGGCCCTACCTGGCCATCGATAAATGGAGGGTCAGTTAGGGGAAGTGCCCCTACCTGACCATCTATAAGAAATCGGTCAGGTAGGGGCCCTGGCCCTACCTGGCCATCGATAAATGGAGGGTCAGGTAGGGGAAGCGCCCCTACCTGACCATCTATAATAAGCCCTACCTGGCCATCGATAAATGGAGGGTCAGGTAGGGAAAGTGCCCCTACCTGACCATCTATAAGAAATCGGTCAGGTAGGGGCCCTGGCCCTACCTGGCCATCGATAAATGGAGGGTCAGGTAGGGGAAGCACCCCTACCTGACCATCTATAATAAGCCCTACCTGGCCATCGATAAATGGAGGGTCAGGTAGGGAAAGTGCCCCTACCTGACCATCTATAATAAGCCCTACCTGGCCATCGATAAATGGAGGGTCAGGTAGGGAAAGTGCCCCTACCGGACCATCTATAAGAAATCGGTCAGGTAGGGGCCGTGGCCCTACCTGACCATCGATAAATGGAGGGTCAGGTAGGGGAAGCCCCCCTACCTGACCATCTATAATAAGCCCTACCTGGCCATCGATAATTGGAGGGTCAGGTAGGGAAAGTGCCCCTACCGGACCATCTATAAGAAATCGGTCAGGTAGGGGCCCTGGCCCTACCTGGCCATCGATAAATGGAGGGTCAGGTAGGGGAAGCGCCCCTACCTGACCATCTATATTAAATTGGTCAGGTAGGGGCCCTGACCCTACCTGACCATCGATAAATGGAGGGTCAGGTAGGGGAAGCGCCCCTACCTGACCATCTATAATAAATCGGTCAGGTAGGGGCCCTGGCCCTACCTGGCCATCAATAAATGGAGGGTCAGGTAGGGGAAGCGCCCCTACCTGACCATCTATATTAAATTGGTCAGGTAGGGGCCCTGACTCTACCTGACCATCGATAAATGGAGGGTCAGGTAGGGGAAGCGCCCCTACCTGACCATCTATAATAAATCGGTCAGGTAGGGGCCCTGGCCCTACCTGGCCATCGATAAATGGAGGGTCAGGTAGGGGTAGCGCCCTACCTGACCATCTATATAATAAGCCCTACCTGGCCATCGATAAATGGAGGGTCAGGTAGGGGAAGCGCCCCTACCTGACCATCGATAAATGGAGGTTCAGGTAGGGGAAGTGCCCCTACCTGACCATCTATAAGAAATCGGTCAGGTATAGGCCGTGGCCCTACCTGACCATCGATAAATGGAGGGTCAGGTAGGGGAAGCGCCCCTACCTGACCATCTATAATAAGCCCTACCTGGCCATCGATAAATGGAGGGTCAGGTAGGGAAAGTGCCCCTACCTGACCATCTATAAGAAATCGGTCAGGTAGGGGCCCTGGCCCTACCTGGCCATCGATAAATGGAGGGTCAGGTAGGGGTAGCGCCCTACCTGACCATCAATATAATAAGCCCTACCTGGCCATCGATAAATGGAGGGTCAGGTAGGGGAAGCGCCCCTACCTGAAAATCGATAAATGGAGGGTCAGGTAGGGGAAGTGCCCCTACCTGACCATCTATAAGAAATCGGTCAGGTAGGGGCCCTGGCCCTACCTGGCCATCAATAAATGGAGGGTCAGGTAGGGGAAGCGCCCCTACCTGACCATCTATATTAAATTGGTCAGGTAGGGGCCCTGACCCTACCTGACCATCGATAAATGGAGGGTCAGGTAGGGGAAGCGCCCCTACCTGACCATCTATAATAAATCGGTCAGGTAGGGGCCCTGGCCCTACCTGGCCATCGATAAATGGAGGGTCAGGTAGGGGTAGCGCCCTACCTGACCATCTATATAATAAGCCCTACCTGGCCATCGATAAATGGAGGGTCAGGTAGGGGAAGCGCCCCTACCTGACCATCGATAAATGGAGGGTCAGGTAGGGGAAGTGCCCCTACCTGACCATCTATAAGAAATCGGTCAGGTAGGGGCCCTGGCCCTACCTGACCATCGATAAATGGAGGGTCAGGTAGGGGAAGCGCCCCTACCTGACCATCTATAATAAGCCCTACCTGGCCATCGATAAATGGAGGGTCAGGTAGGGGAAGCGCCCCTACCTGACCATCTATATTAAATTGGTCAGGTAGGGGCCCTGACCCTACCTGACCATCGATAAATGGAGGGTCAGGTAGGGGAAGTGCCCCTACCTGACCATCTATAAGAAATCGGTCAGGTAGGGGCCCTGGCCCTACCTGGCCATCGATAAATGGAGGGTCAGGTAGGGGAAGCACCCCTACCTGACCATCTATAATAAGCCCTACCTGGCCATCGATAAATGGAGGGTCAGGTAGGGAAAGTGCCCCTACCTGACCATCTATAAGAAATCGGTCAGGTAGGGGCCCTGGCCCTACCTGACCATCGATAAATGGAGGGTCAGGTAGGGGAAACGCCCCTACCTGACCATCTATAATAAGCCCTACCTGGCCATCGATAAATGGAGGGTCAGGTAGGGAAAGTGCCCCTACCTGACCATCTATAAGAAATCGGTCAGGTAGGGGCCCTGGCCCTACCTGGCCATCGATAAATGGAGGGTCAGGTAGGGGAAGCGCCCCTACCTGACCATCTATATTAAATTGGTCAGGTAGGGGCCCTGACCCTACCTGACCATCGATAAATGGAGGGTCAGGTAGGGGAAGCGCCCCTACCTGACCATCTATAATAAATCGGTCAGGTAGGGGCCCTGGCCCTACCTGGCCATCGATAAATGGAGGGTCAGGTAGGGGTAGCGCCCCTACCTGACCATCTATATAATAAGCCCTACCTGGCCATCGATAAATGGAGGGTCAGGTAGGGGAAGCGCCCCTACCTGACCATCGATAAATGGAGGGTCAGGTAGGGGAAGTGCCCCTACCTGACCATCTATAAGAAATCGGTCAGGTAGGGGCCGTGGCCCTACCTGACCATCGATAAATGGAGTGTCAGGTAGGGGAAGCGCCCCTACCTGACCATCTATAATAAGCCCTACCTGGCCATCGATAAATGGAGGGTCAGGTAGGGAAAGTGCCCCTACCTGACCATCTATAAGAAATCGGTCAGGTAGGGGCCCTGGCCCTACCTGGCCATCGATAAATGGAGGGTCAGGTAGGGGAAGCGCCCCTACCTGACCATCTATATTAAATTGGTCAGGTAGGGGCCCTGACCCTACCTGACCATCGATAAATGGAGGGTCAGGTAGGGGAAGTGCCCCTACCTGACCATCTATAAGAAATCGGTCAGGTAGGGGCCCTGGCCCTACCTGGCCATCGATAAATGGAGGGTCAGGTAGGGGAAGCACCCCTACCTGACCATCTATAATAAGCCCTACCTGGCCATCGATAAATGGAGGGTCAGGTAGGGAAAGTGCCCCTACCTGACCATCTATAAGAAATCGGTCAGGTAGGGGCCCTGGCCCTACCTGACCATCGATAAATGGAGGGTCAGGTAGGGGAAGCGCCCCTACCTGACCATCTATAATAAGCCCTACCTGGCCATCGATAAATGGAGGGTCAGGTAGGGAAAGTGCCCCTACCTGACCATCTATAAGAAATCGGTCAGGTAGGGGCCCTGGCCCTACCTGGCCATCGATAAATGGAGGGTCAGGTAGGGGAAGCGCCCCTACCTGACCATCTATATTAAATTGGTCAGGTAGGGGCCCTGACCCTACCTGACCATCGATAAATGGAGGGTCAGGTAGGGGAAGCGCCCCTACCTGACCATCTATAATAAATCGGTCAGGTAGGGGCCCTGGCCCTACCTGGCCATCGATAAATGGAGGGTCAGGTAGGGGTAGCGCCCCTACCTGACCATCTATATAATAAGCCCTACCTGGCCATCGATAAATGGAGGGTCAGGTAGGGGAAGCGCCCCTACCTGACCATCGATAAATGGAGGGTCAGGTAGGGGAAGTGCCCCTACCTGACCATCTATAAGAAATCGGTCAGGTAGGGGCCGTGGCCCTACCTGACCATCGATAAATGGAGTGTCAGGTAGGGGAAGCGCCCCTACCTGACCATCTATAATAAGCCCTACCTGGCCATCGATAAATGGAGGGTCAGGTAGGGAAAGTGCCCCTACCTGACCATCTATAAGAAATCGGTCAGGTAGGGGCCCTGGCCCTACCTGGCCATCGATAAATGGAGGGTCAGGTAGGGGAAGCGCCCCTACCTGACCATCTATATTAAATTGGTCAGGTAGGGGCCCTGGCCCTACCTGGCCATCGATAAATGGAGGGTCAGGTAGGGGTAGCGCCCTACCTGACCATCAATATAATAAGCCCTACCTGGCCATCGATAAATGGAGGGTCAGGTAGGGGAAGCGCCCCTACCTGACCATCGATAAATGGAGGGTCAGGTAGGGGAAGTGCCCCTACCTGACCATCTATAAGAAATCGGTCAGGTAGGGGCCCTGGCCCTACCTGGCCATCAATAAATGGAGGGTCAGGTAGGGGAAGCGCCCCTACCTGACCATCTATATTAAATTGGTCAGGTAGGGGCCCTGACCCTACCTGACCATCGATAAATGGAGGGTCAGGTAGGGGAAGCGCCCCTACCTGACCATCTATAATAAATCGGTCAGGTAGGGGCCCTGGCCCTACCTGGCCATCGATAAATGGAGGGTCAGGTAGGGGTAGCGCCCTACCTGACCATCTATATAATAAGCCCTACCTGGCCATCGATAAATGGAGGGTCAGGTAGGGGAAGCGCCCCTACCTGACCATCGATAAATGGAGGGTCAGGTAGGGGAAGTGCCCCTACCTGACCATCTATAAGAAATCGGTCAGGTAGGGGCCGTGGCCCTACCTGACCATCGATAAATGGAGGGTCAGGTAGGGGAAGCGCCCCTACCTGACCATCTATAATAAGCCCTACCTGGCCATCGATAAATGGAGGGTCAGGTAGGGAAAGTGCCCCTACCTGACCATCTATAAGAAATCGGTCAGGTAGGGGCCCTGGCCCTACCTGGCCATCGATAAATGGAGGGTCAGGTAGGGGAAGCGCCCCTACCTGACCATCTATATTAAATTGGTCAGGTAGGGGCCCTGACCCTACCTGACCATCGATAAATGGAGGGTCAGGTAGGGGAAGTGCCCCTACCTGACCATCTATAAGAAATCGGTCAGGTAGGGGCCCTGGCCCTACCTGGCCATCGATAAATGGAGGGTCAGGTAGGGGAAGCACCCCTACCTGACCATCTATAATAAGCCCTACCTGGCCATCGATAAATGGAGGGTCAGGTAGGGAAAGTGCCCCTACCTGACCATCTATAAGAAATCGGTCAGGTAGGGGCCCTGGCCCTACCTGACCATCGATAAATGGAGGGTCAGGTAGGGGAAGCGCCCCTACCTGACCATCTATAATAAGCCCTACCTGGCCATCGATAAATGGAGGGTCAGGTAGGGAAAGTGCCCCTACCTGACCATCTATAAGAAATCGGTCAGGTAGGGGCCCTGGCCCTACCTGGCCATCGATAAATGGAGGGTCAGGTAGGGGAAGCGCCCCTACCTGACCATCTATATTAAATTGGTCAGGTAGGGGCCCTGACCCTACCTGACCATCGATAAATGGAGGGTCAGGTAGGGGAAGCGCCCCTACCTGACCATCTATAATAAATCGGTCAGGTAGGGGCCCTGGCCCTACCTGGCCATCGATAAATGGAGGGTCAGGTAGGGGTAGCGCCCCTACCTGACCATCTATATAATAAGCCCTACCTGGCCATCGATAAATGGAGGGTCAGGTAGGGGAAGCGCCCCTACCTGACCATCGATAAATGGAGGGTCAGGTAGGGGAAGTGCCCCTACCTGACCATCTATAAGAAATCGGTCAGGTAGGGGCCGTGGCCCTACCTGACCATCGATAAATGGAGTGTCAGGTAGGGGAAGCGCCCCTACCTGACCATCTATAATAAGCCCTACCTGGCCATCGATAAATGGAGGGTCAGGTAGGGAAAGTGCCCCTACCTGACCATCTATAATAAATCGGTCAGGTAGGGGCCCTGGCCCTACCTGGCCATCGATAAATGGAGGGTCAGGTAGGGGAAGCGCCCCTACCTGACCATCTATATTAAATTGGTCAGGTAGGGGCCCTGACCCTACCTGACCATCGATAAATGGAGGGTCAGGTAGGGGAAGTGCCCCTACCTGACCATCTATAAGAAATCGGTCAGGTAGGGGCCCTGGCCCTACCTGGCCATCAATAAATGGAGGGTCAGGTAGGGGAAGCGCCCCTACCTGACCATCTATATTAAATTGGTCAGGTAGGGGCCCTGACCCTACCTGACCATCGATAAATGGAGGGTCAGGTAGGGGAAGCGCCCCTACCTGACCATCTATAATAAATCGGTCAGGTAGGGGCCCTGGCCCTACCTGGCCATCGATAAATGGAGGGTCAGGTAGGGGTAGCGCCCTACCTGACCATCTATATAATAAGCCCTACCTGGCCATCGATAAATGGAGGGTCAGGTAGGGGAAGCGCCCCTACCTGACCATCGATAAATGGAGGTTCAGGTAGGGGAAGTGCCCCTACCTGACCATCTATAAGAAATCGGTCAGGTAGGGGCCGTGGCCCTACCTGACCATCGATAAATGGAGGGTCAGGTAGGGGAAGCGCCCCTACCTGACCATCTATAATAAGCCCTACCTGGCCATCGATAAATGGAGGGTCAGGTAGGGAAAGTGCCCCTACCTGACCATCTATAAGAAATCGGTCAGGTAGGGGCCCTGGCCCTACCTGGCCATCGATAAATGGAGGGTCAGGTAGGGGTAGCGCCCTACCTGACCATCAATATAATAAGCCCTACCTGGCCATCGATAAATGGAGGGTCAGGTAGGGGAAGCGCCCCTACCTGAAAATCGATAAATGGAGGGTCAGGTAGGGGAAGTGCCCCTACCTGACCATCTATAAGAAATCGGTCAGGTAGGGGCCCTGGCCCTACCTGGCCATCAATAAATGGAGGGTCAGGTAGGGGAAGCGCCCCTACCTGACCATCTATATTAAATTGGTCAGGTAGGGGCCCTGACCCTACCTGACCATCGATAAATGGAGGGTCAGGTAGGGGAAGCGCCCCTACCTGACCATCTATAATAAATCGGTCAGGTAGGGGCCCTGGCCCTACCTGGCCATCGATAAATGGAGGGTCAGGTAGGGGTAGCGCCCTACCTGACCATCTATATAATAAGCCCTACCTGGCCATCGATAAATGGAGGGTCAGGTAGGGGAAGCGCCCCTACCTGACCATTGATAAATGGAGGGTCAGGTAGGGGAAGTGCCCCTACCTGACCATCTATAAGAAATCGGTCAGGTAGGGGCCGTGGCCCTACCTGACCATCGATAAATGGAGGGTCAGGTAGGGGAAGCGCCCCTACCTGACCATCTATAATAAGCCCTACCTGGCCATCGATAAATGGAGGGTCAGGTAGGGAAAATGCCCCTACCTGACCATCTATAAGAAATCGGTCAGGTAGGGGCCCTGGCCCTACCTGGCCATCGATAAATGGAGGGTCAGGTAGGGGAAGCGCCCCTACCTGACCATCTATATTAAATTGGTCAGGTAGGGGCCCTGACCCTACCTGACCATCGATAAATGGAGGGTCAGGTAGGGGAAGTGCCCCTACCTGACCATCTATAAGAAATCGGTCAGGTAGGGGCCCTGGCCCTACCTGGCCATCGATAAATGGAGGGTCAGGTAGGGGAAGCACCCCTACCTGACCATCTATAATAAGCCCTACCTGGCCATCGATAAATGGAGGGTCAGGTAGGGAAAGTGCCCCTACCTGACCATCTATAAGAAATCGGTCAGGTAGGGGCCCTGGCCCTACCTGACCATCGATAAATGGAGGGTCAGGTAGGGGAAGCGCCCCTACCTGACCATCTATAATAAGCCCTACCTGGCCATCGATAAATGGAGGGTCAGGTAGGGAAAGTGCCCCTACCTGACCATCTATAAGAAATCGGTCAGGTAGGGGCCCTGGCCCTACCTGGCCATCGATAAATGGAGGGTCAGGTAGGGGAAGCGCCCCTACCTGACCATCTATATTAAATTGGTCAGGTAGGGGCCCTGACCCTACCTGACCATCGATAAATGGAGGGTCAGGTAGGGGAAGCGCCCCTACCTGACCATCTATAATAAATCGGTCAGGTAGGGGCCCTGGCCCTACCTGGCCATCGATAAATGGAGGGTCAGGTAGGGGTAGCGCCCCTACCTGACCATCTATATAATAAGCCCTACCTGGCCATCGATAAATGGAGGGTCAGGTAGGGGAAGCGCCCCTACCTGACCATCGATAAATGGAGGGTCAGGTAGGGGACGTGCCCCTACCTGACCATCTATAAGAAATCGGTCAGGTAGGGGCCGTGGCCCTACCTGACCATCGATAAATGGAGTGTCAGGTACGGGAAGCGCCCCTACCTGACCATCTATAATAAGCCCTACCTGGCCATCGATAAATGGAGGGTCAGGTAGGGAAAGTGCCCCTACCTGACCATCTATAATAAATCGGTCAGGTAGGGGCCCTGGCCCTACCTGGCCATCGATAAATGGAGGGTCAGGTAGGGGAAGCGCCCCTACCTGACCATCTATATTAAATTGGTCAGGTAGGGGCCCTGACCCTACCTGACCATCGATAAATGGAGGGTCAGGTAGGGGAAGTCCCCCTACCTGACCATCTATAAGAAATCGGTCAGGTAGGGGCCCTGGCCCTACCTGGCCATCGATAAATGGAGGGTCAGGTAGGGGAAGCGCCCCTACCTGACCATCTATAATAAGCCCTACCTGGCCATCGATAAATGGAGGGTCAGGTAGGGAAAGTGCCCCTACCTGACCATCTATAAGAAATCGGTCAGGTAGGGGCCCTGGCCCTACCTGGCCATCGATAAATGGAGGGTCAGGTAGGGGAAGCACCCCTACCTGACCATCTATAATAAGCCCTTCCTGGCCATCGATAAATGGAGGGTCAGGTAGGGAAAGTGCCCCTACCTGACCATCTATAATAAGCCCTACCTGGCCATCGATAAATGGAGGGTCAGGTAGGGAAAGTGCCCCTACCGGACCATCTATAAGAAATCGGTCAGGTAGGGGCCGTGGCCCTACCTGACCATCGATAAATGGAGGGTCAGGTAGGGGAAGCCCCCCTACCTGACCATCTATAATAAGCCCTACCTGGCCATCGATAAATGGAGGGTCAGGTAGGGGAAGTGCCCCTACCTGACCATCTATAAGAAATCGGTCAGGTAGGGGCCCTGGCCCTACCTGGCCATCGATAAATGGAGGGTCAGGTAGGGGAAGCGCCCCTACCTGACCATCTATATTAAATTGGTCAGGTAGGGGCCCTGGCCCTACCTGGCCATCGATAAATGGAGGGTCAGGTAGGGGTAGCGCCCTACCTGACCATCAATATAATAAGCCCTACCTGGCCATCGATAAATGGAGGGTCAGGTAGGGGAAGCGCCCCTACCTGACCATCGATAAATGGAGGGTCAGGTAGGGGAAGTGCCCCTACCTGACCATCTATAAGAAATCGGTCAGGTAGGGGCCCTGGCCCTACCTGGCCATCAATAAATGGAGGGTCAGGTAGGGGAAGCGCCCCTACCTGACCATCTATATTAAATTGGTCAGGTAGGGGCCCTGACCCTACCTGACCATCGATAAATGGAGGGTCAGGTAGGGGAAGCGCCCCTACCTGACCATCTATAATAAATCAGTCAGGTAGGGGCCCTGGCCCTACCTGGCCATCGATAAATGGAGGGTCAGGTAGGGGTAGCGCCCTACCTGACCATCTATATAATAAGCCCTACCTGGCCATCGATAAATGGAGGGTCAGGTAGGGGAAGCGCCCCTACCTGACCATTGATAAATGGAGGGTCAGGTAGGGGAAGTGCCCCTACCTGACCATCTATAAGAAATCGGTCAGGTAGGGGCCGTGGCCCTACCTGACCATCGATAAATGGAGGGTCAGGTAGGGGAAGCGCCCCTACCTGACCATCTATAATAAGCCCTACCTGGCCATCGATAAATGGAGGGTCAGGTAGGGAAAATGCCCCTACCTGACCATCTATAAGAAATCGGTCAGGTAGGGGCCCTGGCCCTACCTGGCCATCGATAAATGGAGGGTCAGGTAGGGGAAGCGCCCCTACCTGACCATCTATATTAAATTGGTCAGGTAGGGGCCCTGACCCTACCTGACCATCGATAAATGGAGGGTCAGGTAGGGGAAGTGCCCCTACCTGACCATCTATAAGAAATCGGTCAGGTAGGGGCCCTGGCCCTACCTGGCCATCGATAAATGGAGGGTCAGGTAGGGGAAGCACCCCTACCTGACCATCTATAATAAGCCCTACCTGGCCATCGATAAATGGAGGGTCAGGTAGGGAAAGTGCCCCTACCTGACCATCTATAAGAAATCGGTCAGGTAGGGGCCCTGGCCCTACCTGACCATCGATAAATGGAGGGTCAGGTAGGGGAAGCGCCCCTACCTGACCATCTATAATAAGCCCTACCTGGCCATCGATAAATGGAGGGTCAGGTAGGGAAAGTGCCCCTACCTGACCATCTATAAGAAATCGGTCAGGTAGGGGCCCTGGCCCTACCTGGCCATCGATAAATGGAGGGTCAGGTAGGGGAAGCGCCCCTACCTGACCATCTATATTAAATTGGTCAGGTAGGGGCCCTGACCCTACCTGACCATCGATAAATGGAGGGTCAGGTAGGGGAAGCGCCCCTACCTGACCATCTATAATAAATCGGTCAGGTAGGGGCCCTGGCCCTACCTGGCCATCGATAAATGGAGGGTCAGGTAGGGGTAGCGCCCCTACCTGACCATCTATATAATAAGCCCTACCTGGCCATCGATAAATGGAGGGTCAGGTAGGGGAAGCGCCCCTACCTGACCATCGATAAATGGAGGGTCAGGTAGGGGAAGTGCCCCTACCTGACCATCTATAAGAAATCGGTCAGGTAGGGGCCGTGGCCCTACCTGACCATCGATAAATGGAGTGTCAGGTACGGGAAGCGCCCCTACCTGACCATCTATAATAAGCCCTACCTGGCCATCGATAAATGGAGGGTCAGGTAGGGAAAGTGCCCCTACCTGACCATCTATAATAAATCGGTCAGGTAGGGGCCCTGGCCCTACCTGGCCATCGATAAATGGAGGGTCAGGTAGGGGAAGCGCCCCTACCTGACCATCTATATTAAATTGGTCAGGTAGGGGCCCTGACCCTACCTGACCATCGATAAATGGAGGGTCAGGTAGGGGAAGTCCCCCTACCTGACCATCTATAAGAAATCGGTCAGGTAGGGGCCCTGGCCCTACCTGGCCATCGATAAATGGAGGGTCAGGTAGGGGAAGCGCCCCTACCTGACCATCTATAATAAGCCCTACCTGGCCATCGATAAATGGAGGGTCAGGTAGGGAAAGTGCCCCTACCTGACCATCTATAAGAAATCGGTCAGGTAGGGGCCCTGGCCCTACCTGGCCATCGATAAATGGAGGGTCAGGTAGGGGAAGCACCCCTACCTGACCATCTATAATAAGCCCTTCCTGGCCATCGATAAATGGAGGGTCAGGTAGGGAAAGTGCCCCTACCTGACCATCTATAATAAGCCCTACCTGGCCATCGATAAATGGAGGGTCAGGTAGGGAAAGTGCCCCTACCGGACCATCTATAAGAAATCGGTCAGGTAGGGGCCGTGGCCCTACCTGACCATCGATAAATGGAGGGTCAGGTAGGGGAAGCCCCCCTACCTGACCATCTATAATAAGCCCTACCTGGCCATCGATAAATGGAGGGTCAGGTAGGGGAAGTGCCCCTACCTGACCATCTATAAGAAATCGGTCAGGTAGGGGCCCTGGCCCTACCTGGCCATCGATAAATGGAGGGTCAGGTAGGGGAAGCGCCCCTACCTGACCATCTATATTAAATTGGTCAGGTAGGGGCCCTGGCCCTACCTGGCCATCGATAAATGGAGGGTCAGGTAGGGGTAGCGCCCTACCTGACCATCAATATAATAAGCCCTACCTGGCCATCGATAAATGGAGGGTCAGGTAGGGGAAGCGCCCCTACCTGACCATCGATAAATGGAGGGTCAGGTAGGGGAAGTGCCCCTACCTGACCATCTATAAGAAATCGGTCAGGTAGGGGCCCTGGCCCTACCTGGCCATCAATAAATGGAGGGTCAGGTAGGGGAAGCGCCCCTACCTGACCATCTATATTAAATTGGTCAGGTAGGGGCCCTGACCCTACCTGACCATCGATAAATGGAGGGTCAGGTAGGGGAAGCGCCCCTACCTGACCATCTATAATAAATCAGTCAGGTAGGGGCCCTGGCCCTACCTGGCCATCGATAAATGGAGGGTCAGGTAGGGGTAGCGCCCTACCTGACCATCTATATAATAAGCCCTACCTGGCCATCGATAAATGGAGGGTCAGGTAGGGGAAGCGCCCCTACCTGACCATCTATATAATAAGCCCTACCTGGCCATCGATAAATGGAGGGTCAGGTAGGGGAAGCGCCCCTACCTGACCATCGATAAATGGAGGGTCAGGTAGGGGAAGTGCCCCTACCTGACCATCTATAATAAATCGGTCAGGTAGGGGCCCTGGCCCTACCTGGCCATCGATAAATGGAGGGTCAGGTAGGGGTAGCGCCCCTACCTGACCATCTATATAATAAGCCCTACCTGGCCATCGATAAATGGAGGGTCAGGTAGGGGAAGCGCCCCTACCTGACCATCGATAAATGGAGGGTCAGGTAGGGGAAGTGCCCCTACCTGACCATCTATAAGAAATCGGTCAGGTAGGGGCCGTGGCCCTACCTGACCATCGATAAATGGAGTGTCAGGTAGGGGAAGCGCCCCTACCTGACCATCTATAATAAGCCCTACCTGGCCATCGATAAATGGAGGGTCAGGTAGGGAAAGTGCCCCTACCTGACCATCTATAATAAATCGGTCAGGTAGGGGCCCTGGCCCTACCTGGCCATCGATAAATGGAGGGTCAGGTAGGGGAAGCGCCCCTACCTGACAATCTATATTAAATTGGTCAGGTAGGGGCCCTGACCCTACCTGACCATCGATAAATGGAGGGTCAGGTAGGGGAAGCGCCCCTACCTGACCATCTATAATAAATCGGTCAGGTAGGGGCCCTGGCCCTACCTGGCCATCGATAAATGGAGGGTCAGGTAGGGGTAGCGCCCTACCTGACCATCTATATAATAAGCCCTACCTGGCCATCGATAAATGGAGGGTCAGGTAGGGGAAGCGCCCCTACCTGACCATCGATAAATGGAGGTTCAGGTAGGGGAAGTGCCCCTACCTGACCATCTATAAGAAATCGGTCAGGTAGGGGCCGTGGCCCTACCTGACCATCGATAAATGGAGGGTCAGGTAGGGGAAGCGCCCCTACCTGACCATCTATAATAAGCCCTACCTGGCCATCGATAAATGGAGGGTCAGGTAGGGAAAGTGCCCCTACCTGACCATCTATAAGAAATCGGTCAGGTAGGGGCCCTGGCCCTACCTGGCCATCGATAAATGGAGGGTCAGGTAGGGGTAGCGCCCTACCTGACCATCAATATAATAAGCCCTACCTGGCCATCGATAAATGGAGGGTCAGGTAGGGGAAGCGCCCCTACCTGAAAATCGATAAATGGAGGGTCAGGTAGGGGAAGTGCCCCTACCTGACCATCTATAAGAAATCGGTCAGGTAGGGGCCCTGGCCCTACCTGGCCATCAATAAATGGAGGGTCAGGTAGGGGAAGCGCCCCTACCTGACCATCTATATTAAATTGGTCAGGTAGGGGCCCTGACCCTACCTGACCATCGATAAATGGAGGGTCAGGTAGGGGAAGCGCCCCTACCTGACCATCTATAATAAATCGGTCAGGTAGGGGCCCTGGCCCTACCTGGCCATCGATAAATGGAGGGTCAGGTAGGGGTAGCGCCCTACCTGACCATCTATATAATAAGCCCTACCTGGCCATCGATAAATGGAGGGTCAGGTAGGGGAAGCGCCCCTACCTGACCATCGATAAATGGAGGGTCAGGTAGGGGAAGTGCCCCTACCTGACCATCTATAAGAAATCGGTCAGGTAGGGGCCGTGGCCCTACCTGACCATCGATAAATGGAGGGTCAGGTAGGGGAAGCGCCCCTACCTGACCATCTATAATAAGCCCTACCTGGCCATCGATAAATGGAGGGTCAGGTAGGGAAAGTGCCCCTACCTGACCATCTATAAGAAATCGGTCAGGTAGGGGCCCTGGCCCTACCTGGCCATCGATAAATGGAGGGTCAGGTAGGGGAAGCGCCCCTACCTGACCATCTATATTAAATTGGTCAGGTAGGGGCCCTGACCCTACCTGACCATCGATAAATGGAGGGTCAGGTAGGGGAAGTGCCCCTACCTGACCATCTATAAGAAATCGGTCAGGTAGGGGCCCTGGCCCTACCTGGCCATCGATAAATGGAGGGTCAGGTAGGGGAAGCACCCCTACCTGACCATCTATAATAAGCCCTACCTGGCCATCGATAAATGGAGGGTCAGGTAGGGAAAGTGCCCCTACCTGACCATCTATAAGAAATCGGTCAGGTAGGGGCCCTGGGAAAGTGCCCCTACCTGACCATCTATAAGAAATCGGTCAGGTAGGGGCCCTGGCCCTACCTGACCATCGATAAATGGAGGGTCAGGTAGGGGAAGCGCCCCTACCTGACCATCTATAATAAGCCCTACCTGGCCATCGATAAATGGAGGGTCAGGTAGGGAAAGTGCCCCTACCTGACCATCTATAAGAAATCGGTCAGGTAGGGGCCCTGGCCCTACCTGGCCATCGATAAATGGAGGGTCAGGTAGGGGAAGCGCCCCTACCTGACCATCTATATTAAATTGGTCAGGTAGGGGCCCTGACCCTACCTGACCATCGATAAATGGAGGGTCAGGTAGGGGAAGCGCCCCTACCTGACCATCTATAATAAATCGGTCAGGTAGGGGCCCTGGCCCTACCTGGCCATCGATAAATGGAGGGTCAGGTAGGGGTAGCGCCCCTACCTGACCATCTATATAATAAGCCCTACCTGGCCATCGATAAATGGAGGGTCAGGTAGGGGAAGCGCCCCTACCTGACCATCGATAAATGGAGGGTCAGGTAGGGGAAGTGCCCCTACCTGACCATCTATAAGAAATCGGTCAGGTAGGGGCCGTGGCCCTACCTGACCATCGATAAATGGAGTGTCAGGTAGGGGAAGCGCCCCTACCTGACCATCTATAATAAGCCCTACCTGGCCATCGATAAATGGAGGGTCAGGTAGGGAAAGTGCCCCTACCTGACCATCTATAATAAATCGGTCAGGTAGGGGCCCTGGCCCTACCTGGCCATCGATAAATGGAGGGTCAGGTAGGGGAAGCGCCCCTACCTGACCATCTATATTAAATTGGTCAGGTAGGGGCCCTGACCCTACCTGACCATCGATAAATGGAGGGTCAGGTAGGGGAAGTCCCCCTACCTGACCATCTATAAGAAATCGGTCAGGTAGGGGCCCTGGCCCTACCTGGCCATCGATAAATGGAGGGTGAGGTAGGGGAAGCGCCCCTACCTGACCATCTATAATAAGCCCTACCTGGCCATCGATAAATGGAGGGTCAGGTAGGGAAAGTGCCCCTACCTGACCATCTATAAGAAATCGGTCAGGTAGGGGCCCTGGCCCTACCTGGCCATCGATAAATGGAGGGTCAGGTAGGGGAAGCACCCCTACCTGACCATCTATAATAAGCCCTTCCTGGCCATCGATAAATGGAGGGTCAGGTAGGGAAAGTGCCCCTACCTGACCATCTATAATAAGCCCTACCTGGCCATCGATAAATGGAGGGTCAGGTAGGGAAAGTGCCCCTACCGGACCATCTATAAGAAATCGGTCAGGTAGGGGCCGTGGCCCTACCTGACCATCGATAAATGGAGGGTCAGGTAGGGGAAGCCCCCCTACCTGACCATCTATAATAAGCCCTACCTGGCCATCGATAAATGGAGGGTCAGGTAGGGGAAGTGCCCCTACCTGACCATCTATAAGAAATCGGTCAGGTAGGGGCCCTGGCCCTACCTGGCCATCGATAAATGGAGGGTCAGGTAAGGGAAGCGCCCCTACCTGACCATCTATATTAAATTGGTCAGGTAGGGGCCCTGGCCCTACCTGGCCATCGATAAATGGAGGGTCAGGTAGGGGTAGCGCCCTACCTGACCATCAATATAATAAGCCCTACCTGGCCATCGATAAATGGAGGGTCAGGTAGGGGAAGCGCCCCTACCTGACCATCGATAAATGGAGGGTCAGGTAGGGGAAGTGCCCCTACCTGACCATCTATAAGAAATCGGTCAGGTAGGGGCCCTGGCCCTACCTGGCCATCAATAAATGGAGGGTCAGGTAGGGGAAGCGCCCCTACCTGACCATCTATATTAAATTGGTCAGGTAGGGGCCCTGACCCTACCTGACCATCGATAAATGGAGGGTCAGGTAGGGGAAGCGCCCCTACCTGACCATCTATAATAAATCAGTCAGGTAGGGGCCCTGGCCCTACCTGGCCATCGATAAATGGAGGGTCAGGTAGGGGTAGCGCCCTACCTGACCATCTATATAATAAGCCCTACCTGGCCATCGATAAATGGAGGGTCAGGTAGGGGAAGCGCCCCTACCTGACCATCTATATAATAAGCCCTACCTGGCCATCGATAAATGGAGGGTCAGGTAGGGGAAGCGCCCCTACCTGACCATCGATAAATGGAGGGTCAGGTAGGGGAAGTGCCCCTACCTGACCATCTATAATAAATCGGTCAGGTAGGGGCCCTGGCCCTACCTGGCCATCGATAAATGGAGGGTCAGGTAGGGGTAGCGCCCCTACCTGACCATCTATATAATAAGCCCTACCTGGCCATCGATAAATGGAGGGTCAGGTAGGGGAAGCGCCCCTACCTGACCATCGATAAATGGAGGGTCAGGTAGGGGAAGTGCCCCTACCTGACCATCTATAAGAAATCGGTCAGGTAGGGGCCGTGGCCCTACCTGACCATCGATAAATGGAGTGTCAGGTAGGGGAAGCGCCCCTACCTGACCATCTATAATAAGCCCTACCTGGCCATCGATAAATGGAGGGTCAGGTAGGGAAAGTGCCCCTACCTGACCATCTATAATAAATCGGTCAGGTAGGGGCCCTGGCCCTACCTGGCCATCGATAAATGGAGGGTCAGGTAGGGGAAGCGCCCCTACCTGACCATCTATATTAAATTGGTCAGGTAGGGGCCCTGACCCTACCTGACCATCGATAAATGGAGGGTCAGGTAGGGGAAGTGCCCCTACCTGACCATCTATAAGAAATCGGTCAGGTAGGGGCCCTGGCCCTACCTGGCCATCAATAAATGGAGGGTCAGGTAGGGGAAGCGCCCCTACCTGACCATCTATATTAAATTGGTCAGGTAGGGGCCCTGACCCTACCTGACCATCGATAAATGGAGGGTCAGGTAGGGGAAGCGCCCCTACCTGACCATCTATAATAAATCGGTCAGGTAGGGGCCCTGGCCCTACCTGGCCATCGATAAATGGAGGGTCAGGTAGGGGTAGCGCCCTACCTGACCATCTATATAATAAGCCCTACCTGGCCATCGATAAATGGAGGGTCAGGTAGGGGAAGCGCCCCTACCTGACCATCGATAAATGGAGGTTCAGGTAGGGGAAGTGCCCCTACCTGACCATCTATAAGAAATCGGTCAGGTAGGGGCCGTGGCCCTACCTGACCATCGATAAATGGAGGGTCAGGTAGGGGAAGCGCCCCTACCTGACCATCTATAATAAGCCCTACCTGGCCATCGATAAATGGAGGGTCAGGTAGGGAAAGTGCCCCTACCTGACCATCTATAAGAAATCGGTCAGGTAGGGGCCCTGGCCCTACCTGGCCATCGATAAATGGAGGGTCAGGTAGGGGTAGCGCCCTACCTGACCATCAATATAATAAGCCCTACCTGGCCATCGATAAATGGAGGGTCAGGTAGGGGAAGCGCCCCTACCTGAAAATCGATAAATGGAGGGTCAGGTAGGGGAAGTGCCCCTACCTGACCATCTATAAGAAATCGGTCAGGTAGGGGCCCTGGCCCTACCTGGCCATCAATAAATGGAGGGTCAGGTAGGGGAAGCGCCCCTACCTGACCATCTATATTAAATTGGTCAGGTAGGGGCCCTGACCCTACCTGACCATCGATAAATGGAGGGTCAGGTAGGGGAAGCGCCCCTACCTGACCATCTATAATAAATCGGTCAGGTAGGGGCCCTGGCCCTACCTGGCCATCGATAAATGGAGGGTCAGGTAGGGGTAGCGCCCTACCTGACCATCTATATAATAAGCCCTACCTGGCCATCGATAAATGGAGGGTCAGGTAGGGGAAGCGCCCCTACCTGACCATCGATAAATGGAGGGTCAGGTAGGGGAAGTGCCCCTACCTGACCATCTATAAGAAATCGGTCAGGTAGGGGCCGTGGCCCTACCTGACCATCGATAAATGGAGGGTCAGGTAGGGGAAGCGCCCCTACCTGACCATCTATAATAAGCCCTACCTGGCCATCGATAAATGGAGGGTCAGGTAGGGAAAGTGCCCCTACCTGACCATCTATAAGAAATCGGTCAGGTAGGGGCCCTGGCCCTACCTGGCCATCGATAAATGGAGGGTCAGGTAGGGGAAGCGCCCCTACCTGACCATCTATATTAAATTGGTCAGGTAGGGGCCCTGACCCTACCTGACCATCGATAAATGGAGGGTCAGGTAGGGGAAGTGCCCCTACCTGACCATCTATAAGAAATCGGTCAGGTAGGGGCCCTGGCCCTACCTGGCCATCGATAAATGGAGGGTCAGGTAGGGGAAGCACCCCTACCTGACCATCTATAATAAGCCCTACCTGGCCATCGATAAATGGAGGGTCAGGTAGGGAAAGTGCCCCTACCTGACCATCTATAAGAAATCGGTCAGGTAGGGGCCCTGGCCCTACCTGACCATCGATAAATGGAGGGTCAGGTAGGGGAAGCGCCCCTACCTGACCATCTATAATAAGCCCTACCTGGCCATCGATAAATGGAGGGTCAGGTAGGGAAAGTGCCCCTACCTGACCATCTATAAGAAATCGGTCAGGTAGGGGCCCTGGCCCTACCTGGCCATCGATAAATGGAGGGTCAGGTAGGGGAAGCGCCCCTACCTGACCATCTATATTAAATTGGTCAGGTAGGGGCCCTGACCCTACCTGACCATCGATAAATGGAGGGTCAGGTAGGGGAAGCGCCCCTACCTGACCATCTATAATAAATCGGTCAGGTAGGGGCCCTGGCCCTACCTGGCCATCGATAAATGGAGGGTCAGGTAGGGGTAGCGCCCCTACCTGACCATCTATATAATAAGCCCTACCTGGCCATCGATAAATGGAGGGTCAGGTAGGGGAAGCGCCCCTACCTGACCATCGATAAATGGAGGGTCAGGTAGGGGAAGTGCCCCTACCTGACCATCTATAAGAAATCGGTCAGGTAGGGGCCGTGGCCCTACCTGACCATCGATAAATGGAGTGTCAGGTAGGGGAAGCGCCCCTACCTGACCATCTATAATAAGCCCTACCTGGCCATCGATAAATGGAGGGTCAGGTAGGGAAAGTGCCCCTACCTGACCATCTATAATAAATCGGTCAGGTAGGGGCCCTGGCCCTACCTGGCCATCGATAAATGGAGGGTCAGGTAGGGGAAGCGCCCCTACCTGACCATCTATATTAAATTGGTCAGGTAGGGGCCCTGACCCTACCTGACCATCGATAAATGGAGGGTCAGGTAGGGGAAGTCCCCCTACCTGACCATCTATAAGAAATCGGTCAGGTAGGGGCCCTGGCCCTACCTGGCCATCGATAAATGGAGGGTCAGGTAGGGGAAGCGCCCCTACCTGACCATCTATAATAAGCCCTACCTGGCCATCGATAAATGGAGGGTCAGGTAGGGAAAGTGCCCCTACCTGACCATCTATAAGAAATCGGTCAGGTAGGGGCCCTGGCCCTACCTGGCCATCGATAAATGGAGGGTCAGGTAGGGGAAGCACCCCTACCTGACCATCTATAATAAGCCCTTCCTGGCCATCGATAAATGGAGGGTCAGGTAGGGAAAGTGCCCCTACCTGACCATCTATAATAAGCCCTACCTGGCCATCGATAAATGGAGGGTCAGGTAGGGAAAGTGCCCCTACCGGACCATCTATAAGAAATCGGTCAGGTAGGGGCCGTGGCCCTACCTGACCATCGATAAATGGAGGGTCAGGTAGGGGAAGCCCCCCTACCTGACCATCTATAATAAGCCCTACCTGGCCATCGATAAATGGAGGGTCAGGTAGGGGAAGTGCCCCTACCTGACCATCTATAAGAAATCGGTCAGGTAGGGGCCCTGGCCCTACCTGGCCATCGATAAATGGAGGGTCAGGTAGGGGTAGCGCCCCTACCTGACCATCTATATAATAAGCCCTACCTGGCCATCGATAAATGGAGGGTCAGGTAGGGGAAGCGCCCCTACCTGACCATCGATAAATGGAGGGTCAGGTAGGGGATTTGCCCCTACCTGACCATCTATAAGAAATCGGTCAGGTAGGGGCCGTGGCCCTACCTGACCATCGATAAATTTAGTGTCAGGTAGGGGAAGCGCCCCTACCTGACCATAAGCCCTACCTGGCCATCGATAAATGGAGGGTCAGGTAGGGAAAGTGCCCCTACCTGACCATCTATAAGAAATCGGTCAGGTAGGGGCCCTGGCCCTACCTGGCCATCGATAAATGGAGGGTCAGGTAGGGGAAGCGCCCCTACCTGACCATCTATAATAAGCCCTACCTGGCCATCGATAAATGGAGGGTCAGGTAGGGAAAGTGCCCCTACCTGACCATCTATAAGAAATCGGTCAGGTAGGGGCCCTGGCCCTACCTGGCCATCGATAAATGGAGGGTCAGGTAGGGGAAGCACCCCTACCTGACCATCTATAAAAAGCCCTACCTGGCCATCGATAAATGGAGGGTCAGGTAGGGAAAGTGCCCCTACCTGACCATCTATAATAAGCCCTACCTGGCCATCGATAAATGGAGGGTCAGGTAGGGAAAGTGCCCCTACCGGACCATCTATAAGAAATCGGTCAGGTAGGGGCCGTGGCCCTACCTGACCATCGATAAATGGAGGGTCAGGTAGGGGAAGCTCCCCTACCTGACCATCTATAATAAGCCCTACCTGGCCATCGATAATTGGAGGGTCAGGTAGGGAAAGTGCCCCTACCGGACCATCTATAAGAAATCGGTCAGGTAGGGGCCCTGGCCCTACCTGGCCATCGATAAATGGAGGGTCAGGTAGGGGAAGCGCCCCTACCTGACCATCTATATTAAATTGGTCAGGTAGGGGCCCTGACCCTACCTGACCATCGATAAATGGAGGGTCAGGTAGGGGAAGCGCCCCTACCTGACCATCTATAATAAATCGGTCAGGTAGGGGCCCTGGCCCTACCTGGCCATCGATAAATGGAGGGTCAGGTAGGGGAAGCGCCCCTACCTGACCATCGATAAATGGAGGGTCAGGTAGGGGAAGTGCCCCTACCTGACCATCTATAAGAAATCGGTCAGGTAGGGGCCCTGGCCCTACCTGGCCATCAATAAATGGAGGGTCAGGTAGGGGAAGCGCCCCTACCTGACCATCTATATTAAATTGGTCAGGTAGGGGCCCTGACCCTACCTGACCATCGATAAATGGAGGGTCAGGTAGGGGAAGCGCCCCTACCTGACCATCTATAATAAATCGGTCAGGTAGGGGCCCTGGCCCTACCTGGCCATCGATAAATGGAGGGTCAGGTAGGGGTAGCGCCCTACCTGACCATCTATATAATAAGCCCTACCTGGCCATCGATAAATGGAGGGTCAGGTAGGGGAAGCGCCCCTACCTGACCATCGATAAATGGAGGGTCAGGTAGGGGAAGTGCCCCTACCTGACCATCTATAAGAAATCGGTCAGGTAGGGGCCGTGGCCCTACCTGACCATCGATAAATGGAGGGTCAGGTAGGGGAAGCGCCCCTACCTGACCATCTATAATAAGCCCTACCTGGCCATCGATAAATGGAGGGTCAGGTAGGGAAAGTGCCCCTACCTGACCATCTATAAGAAATCGGTCAGGTAGGGGCCCTGGCCCTACCTGGCCATCGATAAATGGAGGGTCAGGTAGGGGAAGCGCCCCTACCTGACCATCTATATTAAATTGGTCAGGTAGGGGCCCTGACCCTACCTGACCATCGATAAATGGAGGGTCAGGTAGGAGAAGTGCCCCTACCTGACCATCTATAAGAAATCGGTCAGGTAGGGGCCCTGGCCCTACCTGGCCATCGATAAATGGAGGGTCAGGTAGGGGAAGCTTCCCTACCTGACCATCTATAATAAGCCCTACCTGGCCATCGATAAATGGAGGGTCAGGTAGGGAAAGTGCCCCTACCTGACCATCTATAATAAGCCCTACCTGGCCATCGATAAATGGAGGGTCAGGTAGGGAAAGTGCCCCTACCGAACCATCTATAAGAAATCGGTCAGGTAGGGGCCCTGGCCCTACCTGACCATCGATAAATGGAGGGTCAGGTAGGGGAAGCGCCCCTACCTGACCATCTATATTAAATTGGTCAGGTAGGGGCCCTGACCCTACCTTACCATCGATAAATGGAGGGTCAGGTAGGGGAAGCGCCCCTACCTGACCATCTATAATAAGCCCTACCTGGCCATCGATAAATGGAGGGTCAGGTAGGGAAAGTGCCCCTACCTGACCATCTATAATAAGACCTACCTGGCCATCGATAAATGGAGGGTCAGGTAGGGAAAGTGCCCCTACCGGACCATCTATAAGAAATCGGTCAGGTAGGGGCCGTGGCCCTACCTGACCATCGATAAATGGAGGGTCAGGTAGGGGAAGCCCCCCTACCTGACCATCTATAATAAGCCCTACCTGGCCATCGATAAATGGAGGGTCAGGTAGGGGAAGTGCCCCTACCTGACCATCTATAAGAAATCGGTCAGGTAGGGGCCCTGGCCCTACCTGGCCATCGATAAATGGAGGGTCAGGTAGGGGAAGCGCCCCTACCTGACCATCTATATTAAATTGGTCAGGTAGGGGCCCTGGCCCTACCTGGCCATCGATAAATGGAGGGTCAGGTAGGGGAAGCGCCCCTACCTGACCATCTATAATAAGCCCTACCTGGCCATCGATAAATGGAGGGTCAGGTAGGGAAAGTGCCCCTACCTGACCATCTATAAGAAATCGGTCAGGTAGGGGCCCTGGCCCTACCTGACCATCGATAAATGGAGGGTCAGGTAGGGGAAGCGCCCCTACCTGACCATCTATATTAAATTGGTCAGGTAGGGGCCCTGACCCTACCTTACCATCGATAAATGGAGGGTCAGGTAGGGGAAGCGCCCCTACCTGACCATCTATAATAAGCCCTACCTGGCCATCGATAAATGGAGGGTCAGGTAGGGAAAGTGCCCCTACCTGACCATCTATAAGAAATCGGTCAGGTAGGGGCCCTGGCCCTACCTGGACATCGATAAATGGAGGGTCAGGTAGGGGAAGCGCCCCTACCTGACCATCTATAATAAGCCCTACCTGGCCATCGATAAATGGAGGGTCAGGTAGGGGAAGCGCCCCTACCTGACCATCTATATTAAATTGGTCAGGTAGGGGCCCTGACCCTACCTGACCATCGATAAATGGAGGGTCAGGTAGGGGAAGCGCCCCTACCTGACCATCTATAATAAATCGGTCAGGTAGGGGCCCTGGCCCTACCTGGCCATCGATAAATGGAGGGTCAGGTAGGGGTAGCGCCCCTACCTGACCATCTATATAATAAGCCCTACCTGGCCATCGATAAATGGAGGGTCAGGTAGGGGAAGCGCCCCTACCTGACCATCGATAAATGGAGGGTCAGGTAGGGGATTTGCCCCTACCTGACCATCTATAAGAAATCGGTCAGGTAGGGGCCGTGGCCCTACCTGACCATCGATAAATTTAGTGTCAGGTAGGGGAAGCGCCCCTACCTGACCATAAGCCCTACCTGGCCATCGATAAATGGAGGGTCAGGTAGGGAAAGTGCCCCTACCTGACCATCTATAAGAAATCGGTCAGGTAGGGGCCCTGGCCCTACCTGGCCATCGATAAATGGAGGGTCAGGTAGGGGAAGCGCCCCTACCTGACCATCTATAATAAGCCCTACCTGGCCATCGATAAATGGAGGGTCAGGTAGGGAAAGTGCCCCTACCTGACCATCTATAAGAAATCGGTCAGGTAGGGGCCCTGGCCCTACCTGGCCATCGATAAATGGAGGGTCAGGTAGGGGAAGCACCCCTACCTGACCATCTATAAAAAGCCCTACCTGGCCATCGATAAATGGAGGGTCAGGTAATGAAAGTGCCCCTACCTGACCATCTATAATAAGCCCTACCTGGCCATCGATAAATGGAGGGTCAGGTAGGGAAAGTGCCCCTACCGGACCATCTATAAGAAATCGGTCAGGTAGGGGCCGTGGCCCTACCTGACCATCGATAAATGGAGGGTCAGGTAGGGGAAGCCCCCCTACCTGACCATCTATAATAAGCCCTACCTGGCCATCGATAATTGGAGGGTCAGGTAGGGAAAGTGCCCCTACCGGACCATCTATAAGAAATCGGTCAGGTAGGGGCCCTGGCCCTACCTGGCCATCGATAAATGGAGGGTCAGGTAGGGGAAGCGCCCCTACCTGACCATCTATATTAAATTGGTCAGGTAGGGGCCCTGACCCTACCTGACCATCGATAAATGGAGGGTCAGGTAGGGGAAGCGCCCCTACCTGACCATCTATAATAAATCGGTCAGGTAGGGGCCCTGGCCCTACCTGGCCATCGATAAATGGAGGGTCAGGTAGGGGAAGCGCCCCTACCTGACCATCGATAAATGGAGGGTCAGGTAGGGGAAGTGCCCCTACCTGACCATCTATAAGAAATCGGTCAGGTAGGGGCCCTGGCCCTACCTGGCCATCAATAAATGGAGGGTCAGGTAGGGGAAGCGCCCCTACCTGACCATCTATATTAAATTGGTCAGGTAGGGGCCCTGACCCTACCTGACCATCGATAAATGGAGGGTCAGGTAGGGGAAGCGCCCCTACCTGACCATCTATAATAAATCGGTCAGGTAGGGGCCCTGGCCCTACCTGGCCATCGATAAATGGAGGGTCAGGTAGGGGTAGCGCCCTACCTGACCATCTATATAATAAGCCCTACCTGGCCATCGATAAATGGAGGGTCAGGTAGGGGAAGCGCCCCTACCTGACCATCGATAAATGGAGGGTCAGGTAGGGGAAGTGCCCCTACCTGACCATCTATAAGAAATCGGTCAGGTAGGGGCCGTGGCCCTACCCGACCATCGATAAATGGAGGGTCAGGTAGGGGAAGCGCCCCTACCTGACCATCTATAATAAGCCCTACCTGGCCATCGATAAATGGAGGGTCAGGTAGGGAAAGTGCCCCTACCTGACCATCTATAAGAAATCGGTCAGGTAGGGGCCCTGGCCCTACCTGGCCATCGATAAATGGAGGGTCAGGTAGGGGAAGCGCCCCTACCTGACCATCTATATTAAATTGGTCAGGTAGGGGCCCTGACCCTACCTGACCATCGATAAATGGAGGGTCAGGTAGGAGAAGTGCCCCTACCTGACCATCTATAAGAAATCGGTCAGGTAGGGGCCCTGGCCCTACCTGGCCATCGATAAATGGAGGGTCAGGTAGGGGAAGCGCCCCTACCTGACCATCTATATTAAATTGGTCAGGTAGGGGCCCTGACCCTACCTTACCATCGATAAATGGAGGGTCAGGTAGGGGAAGCGCCCCTACCTGACCATCTATAATAAGCCCTACCTGGCCATCGATAAATGGAGGGTCAGGTAGGGAAAGTGCCCCTACCTGACCATCGATAAATGGAGGGTCAGGTAGGGGAAGTGCCCCTACCTGACCATCTATAAGAAATCGGTCAGGTAGGGGCCGTGGCCCTACCTGACCATCGATAAATGGAGGGTCAGGTAGGGGAAGCGCCCCTACCTGACCATCTATAATAAGCCCTACCTGGCCATCGATAAATGGAGGGTCAGGTAGGGAAAGTGCCCCTACCTGACCATCTATAAGAAATCGGTCAGGTAGGGGCCCTGGCCCTACCTGGCCATCGATAAATGGAGGGTCAGGTAGGGGAAGCGCCCCTACCTGACCATCTATATTAAATTGGTCAGGTAGGGGCCCTGACCCTACCTGACCATCGATAAATGGAGGGTCAGGTAGGGGAAGTGCCCCTACCTGACCATCTATAAGAAATCGGTCAGGTAGGGGCCCTGGCCCTACCTGGCCATCGATAAATGGAGGGTCAGGTAGGGGAAGCACCCCTACCTGACCATCTATAATAAGCCCTACCTGGCCATCGATAAATGGAGGGTCAGGTAGGGAAAGTGCCCCTACCTGACCATCTATAATAAGCCCTACCTGGCCATCGATAAATGGAGGGTCAGGTAGGGAAAGTGCCCCTACCGGACCATCTATAAGAAATCGGTCAGGTAGGGGCCCTGGCCCTACCTGACCATCGATAAATGGAGGGTCAGGTAGGGGAAGCGCCCCTACCTGACCATCTATATTAAATTTGTCAGGTAGGGGCCCTGACCCTACCTTACCATCGATAAATGGAGGGTCAGGTAGGGGAAGCGCCCCTACCTGACCATCTATAATAAGCCCTACCTGGCCATCGATAAATGGAGGGTCAGGTAGGGAAAGTGCCCCTACCTGACCATCTATAATAAGCCCTACCTGGCCATCGATAAATGGAGGGTCAGGTAGGGAAAGTGCCCCTACCTGACCATCTATAAGAAATCGGTCAGGTAGGGGCCCTGGCCCTACCTGACCATCGATAAATGGAGGGTCAGGTAGGGGAAGCGCCCCTACCTGACCATCTATATTAAATTGGTCAGGTAGGGGCCCTGACCCTACCTAACCATCGATAAATGGAGGGTCAGGTAGGGGAAGCGCCCCTACCTGACCATCTGTAATAAGCCCTACCTGGCCATCGATAAATGGAGGGTCAGGTAGGGGAAGCGCCCCTACCTGACCATCTATATTAAATTGGTCAGGTAGGGGCCCTGACCCTACCTGACCATCGATAAATGGAGGGTCAGGTAGGGGAAGCGCCCCTACCTGACCATCTATAATAAATCGGTCAGGTAGGGGCCCTGGCCCTACCTGGCCATCGATAAATGGAGGGTCAGGTAGGGGTAGCGCTATACCTGACCATCTATATAATAAGCCCTACCTGGCCATCGATAAATGGAGGGTCAGGTAGGGGAAGCGCCCCTACCTGACCATCGATAAATGGAGGATCAGGTAGGGGAAGTGCCCCTACCTGACCATCTATATTAAATTGGTCAGGTAGGGGCCGTGGCCCTACCTGACCATCGATAAATTTAGTGTCAGGTAGGGGAAGCGCCCCTACCTGACCATAAGCCCTACCTGGCCATCGATAAATGGAGGGTCAGGTAGGGAAAGTGCCCCTACCTGACCATCTATAAGAAATCGGTCAGGTAGGGGCCCTGGCCCTACCTGGCCATCGATAAATGGAGGGTCAGGTAGGGGAAGCGCCCCTACCTGACCATCTATATTAAGCCCTACCTGGCCATCGATAAATGGAGGGTCAGGTAGGGAAAGTGCCCCTACCTGACCATCTATAAGAAATCGGTCAGGTAGGGGCCCTGGCCCTACCTGGCCATCGATAAATGGAGGGTCAGGTAGGGGAAGCACCCCTACCTGACCATCTATAATAAGCCCTACCTGGCCATCGATAAATGGAGGGTCAGGTAGGGAAAGTGCCCCTACCTGACCATCTATAATAAGCCCTACCTGGCCATCGATAAATGGAGGGTCAGGTAGGGAAAGTGCCCCTACCGGACCATCTATAAGAAATCGGTCAGGTAGGGGCCGTGGCCCTACCTGACCATCGATAAATGGAGGGTCAGGTAGGGGAAGCCCCCCTACCTGACCATCTATACTAAATTGGTCAGGTAGGGGCCCTGACCCTACCTGACCATCGATAAATGGAGGGTCAGGTAGGGGAAGTGCCCCTACCTGACCATCTATAAGAAATCGGTCAGGTAGGGGCCCTGGCCCTACCTGGCCATCGATAAATGGAGGGTCAGGTAGGGGAAGCACCCCTACCTGACCATCTATAATAAGCCCTACCTGGCCATCGATAAATGGAGGGTCAGGTAGGGAAAGTGCCCCTACCTGACCATCTATAATAAGCCCTACCTGGCCATCGATAAATGGAGGGTCAGGTAGGGAAAGTGCCCCTACCGGACCATCTATAAGAAATCGGTCAGGTAGGGGCCGTGGCCCTACCTGACCATCGATAAATGGAGGGTCAGGTAGGGGAAGCCCCCCTACCTGACCATCTATAATAAGCCCTACCTGGCCATCGATAAATGGAGGGTCAGGTAGGGGAAGTGCCCCTACCTGACCATCTATAAGAAATCGGTCAGGTAGGGGCCCTGGCCCTACCTGGCCATCGATAAATGGAGGGTCAGGTAGGGGAAGCGCCCCTAAGTGACCATCTATAATAAGCCCTACCTGGCCAACGATAAATGGAGGGTCAGGTAGGGAAAGTGCCCCTACCTGACCATCTATAAGAAATCGGTCAGGTAGGGGCCCTGGCCCTACCTGACCATCGATAAATGGAGGGTCAGGTAGGGGAAGCGCCCCTACCTGACCATCTATAATAAGCCCTACCTGGTCATCGATAAATGGAGGGTCAGGTAGGGAAAGTGCCCCTACCTGACCATCTATAAGAAATCGGTCAGGTAGGGGCCCTGGCCCTACCTGGCCATCGATAAATGGAGGGTCAGGTAGGGGAAGCGCCCCTACCTGACCATCTATATTAAATTGGTCAGGTAGGGGCCCTGACCCTACCTTACCATCGATAAATGGAGGGTCAGGTAGGGGAAGCGCCCCTACCTGACCATCTATAATAAGCCCTACCTGGCCATCGATAAATGGAGGGTCAGGTAGGGGAAGCGCCCCTACCTGACCATCTATATTAAATTGGTCAGGTAGGGGCCCTGACCCTACCTGACCATCGATAAATGGAGGGTCAGGTAGGGGAAGCGCCCCTACCTGACCATCTATAATAAATCGGTCAGGTAGGGGCCCTGGCCCTACCTGGCCATCGATAAATGGAGGGTCAGGTAGGGGTAGCGCCCCTACCTGACCATCTATATAATAAGCCCTACCTGGCCATCGATAAATGGAGGGTCAGGTAGGGGAAGCGCCCCTACCTGACCATCGATAAATGGAGGGTCAGGTAGGGGAAGTTCCCCTACCTGACCATCTATAAGAAATCGGTCAGGTAGGGGCCGTGGCCCTACCTGACCATCGATAAATTTAGTGTCAGGTAGGGGAAGCGCCCCTACCTGACCATAAGCCCTACCTGGCCATCGATAAATGGAGGGTCAGGTAGGGAAAGTGCCCCTACCTGACCATCTATAAGAAATCGGTCAGGTAGGGGCCCTGACCCTACCTGACCATCGATAAATGGAGGGTCAGGTAGGGGAAGTGCCCCTACCTGACCATCTATAAGAAATCGGTCAGGTAGGGGCCCTGACCCTACCTGACCATCGATAAATGGAGGGTCAGGTAGGGGAAGCGCCCCTACCTGACCATCTATAATAAGCCCTACCTGGCCATCGATAAATGGAGGGTCAGGTAGGGAAAGTGCCCCTACCTGACCATCTATAAGAAATCGGTCAGGTAGGGGCCCTGGCCCTACCTGGCCATCGATAAATGGAGGGTCAGGTAGGGGAAGCACCCCTACCTGACCATCTATAATAAGCCCTACCTGGCCATCGATAAATGGAGGGTCAGGTAGGGAAAGTGCCCCTACCTGACCATCTATAATAAGCCCTACCTGGCCATCGATAAATGGAGGGTCAGGTAGGGAAAGTGCCCCTACCGGACCATCTATAAGAAATCGGTCAGGTAGGGGCCGTGGCCCTACCTGACCATCGATAAATGGAGGGTCAGGTAGGGGAAGCCCCCCTACCTGACCATCTATAATAAGCCCTACCTGGCCATCGATAATTGGAGGGTCAGGTAGGGAAAGTGCCCCTACCGGACCATCTATAAGAAATCGGTCAGGTAGGGGCCCTGGCCCTACCTGGCCATCGATAAATGGAGGGTCAGGTAGGGGAAGCGCCCCTACCTGACCATCTATATTAAATTGGTCAGGTAGGGGCCCTGACCCTACCTGACCATCGATAAATGGAGGGTCAGGTAGGGGAAGCGCCCCTACCTGACCATCTATAATAAATCGGTCAGGTAGGGGCCCTGGCCCTACCTGGCCATCGATAAATGGAGGGTCAGGTAGGGGTAGCGCCCTACCTGACCATCTATATAATAAGCCCTACCTGGCCATCGATAAATGGAGGGTCAGGTAGGGGAAGCGCCCCTACCTGACCATCGATAAATGGAGGGTCAGGTAGGGGAAGTGCCCCTACCTGACCATCTATAAGAAATCGGTCAGGTAGGGGCCGTGGCCCTACCTGACCATCGATAAATGGAGGGTCAGGTAGGGGAAGCGCCCCTACCTGACCATCTATAATAAGCCCTACCTGGCCATCGATAAATGGAGGGTCAGGTAGGGAAAGTGCCCCTACCTGACCATCTATAAGAAATCGGTCAGGTAGGGGCCCTGGCCCTACCTAGCCATCGATAAATGGAGGGTCAGGTAGGGGAAGCGCCCCTACCTGACCATCTATATTAAATTGGTCAGGTAGGGGCCCTGACCCTACCTGACCATCGATAAATGGAGGGTCAGGTAGGGGAAGTGCCCCTACCTGACCATCTATAAGAAATCGGTCAGGTAGGGGCCCTGGCCCTACCTGGCCATCGATAAATGGAGGGTCAGGTAGGGGAAGCACCCCTACCTGACCATCTATAATAAGCCCTACCTGGCCATCGATAAATGGAGGGTCAGGTAGGGAAAGTGCCCCTACCTGACCATCTATAAGAAATCGGTCAGGTAGGGGCCCTGGCCCTACCTGACCATCGATAAATGGAGGGTCAGGTAGGGGAAGCGCCCCTACCTGACCATCTATAATAAGCCCTACCTGGCCATCGATAAATGGAGGGTCAGGTAGGGGAAGCACCCCTACCTGACCATCTATAAGAAATCGGTCAGGTAGGGGCCCTGGCCCTACCTGGCCATCGATAAATGGAGGGTCAGGTAGGGGAAGCGCCCCTACCTGACCATCTATATTAAATTGGTCAGGTAGG
Organism: Tetragnatha versicolor; assembly: GCA_024610705.1. Classification (NCBI taxonomy): domain Eukaryota; kingdom Metazoa; phylum Arthropoda; class Arachnida; order Araneae; family Tetragnathidae; genus Tetragnatha; species Tetragnatha versicolor. The sequence goes on along the minus strand of JANDEH010000037.1, from coordinate 218,258 downwards.
GGCCCTGACCCTACCTGACCATCGATAAATGGAGGGTCAGGTAGGGGAAGCGCCCCTACCTGACCATCTATAATAAATCGGTCAGGTAGGGGCCCTGGCCCTACCTGGCCATCGATAAATGGAGGGTCAGGTAGGGGTAGCGCCCCTACCTGACCATCTATATAATAAGCCCTACCTGGCCATCGATAAATGGAGGGTCAGGTAGGGGAAGCGCCCCTACCTGACCATCTATAATAAGCCCTACCTGGCCATCGATAAATGGAGGGTCAGGTAGGGGAAGCGCCCCTACCTGACCTTCAATAAATGGAGGGTCAGGTAGGGGAAGTGCCCCTACCTGACCATCTATAAGAAATCGGTCAGGTAGGGGCCCTGGCCCTACCTGGCCATCGATAAATGGAGGGTCAGGTAGGGGAAGCGCCCCTACCTGACCATCTATATTAAATTGGTCAGGTAGGTGCCCTGACCCTACCTGACCATCGATAAATGGAGGGTCAGGTAGGGGAAGCGCCCCTACCTGACCATCTATATTAAATTGGTCAGGTAGGGGCCCTGACCCTACCTGACCATCGATAAATGGAGGGTCAGGTAGGGGAAGTGCCCCTACCTGACCATCTATAATAAATCGGTCAGGTAGGGGCCCTTGCCCTACCTGGCCATCGATAAATGGAGGGTCAGGTAGGGGAAGCGCCCCTACCTGACCATCTATATAATAAGCCCTACCTGAGCATCTGTAATAAATTGGTCAGGTAGGGGCCCTGGCCCTACCTGGCCATCGATAAATGGAGGGTCAGGTAGGGGAAGCGCCCCTACCTGACCATCTATAATAAGCCCTACCTGGCCATCGATAAATGGAGGGTCAGGTATGGGAAGTGCCCCTACCTGACCATCTATAATAAGCCCTACCTGACCATCGATAAATGGAGGGTCAGGTCCATCTATAATAAATTGACCATCTATAATAAACCATCTATAATAACCTGACCATCTATAATAAATTGGTCAGGTAGGGGCCCTCAGTGGCGTAGCCAGAAAGTATTTTTGGGTGGTGCATGATGATTTCGAAATGAAAGAAAAAAATAAAGTTTTGAATTACACTAATTTTTTCTCTCTGAATGAATAACTTAATATTAAAAAAAATTTAAGGATATATTTTAATCATGAAACAAAGAAATCCATTGTTAACAACAAACTAGAAAGTATTTCATCATCACTCATAAATTAAATGTGTCGAAAAGAACATTTTATTTACTTACAATCCTAAATGTAAGCAGGGGCGGATACAGGATGTTTTTATGGGAGGCTAAAAATTTTCAAAATCCAATTGAATCCTCTTGATGATCTTAATACGGAAAAGATAGTGAAGTATACTGCTCCAACTATTAAAAGGGGGGTCTGGGGGTCCCCAGAAAATTTTTGGAATTTTAAGTAAAAAAACTATTTTTTTCAACTCGCTTTGATACGCCTCATCCAAATTTCGGACAGATTTTATGGTAGAATTACATTTTGACAAACTTTATATAAAACTAGCTGATATGCCCGGCCTTGCACGGGTGGAGTTTTAGCTTTCTTTTTAAAATTTTCAATACATTTTATTACACCTTATTTACCGGATGAGAGTATTAAATTAAAATCCATCCACTTAGTCAAGCTTTATAATTTTTGAATGAGTGTGCGTGATCTCAACCCAAGTAGACGGATGACGTCATTTATCACGTCAAAATCAGGTCATATTTTTTCATATGACGTCCAGTGGGAAAAAATCACGTCAACTATGACGTCCTTTTTCAATCAGAAAAAATGACGTCAATTTAAAACGACATTTAGACGTCAGATTTACGTCACCTAGAATGACCTAATTTTGATGAATGGTGATAATTTGGTCAATTTTACGTCACTTGGAATGACGTGAATTGCACGACGTCATAAATGTGGTCATTATTACGTCAGTCTAAGTGACGTAATTTTAAACACGTCATGAATTTGGTCATTTTTGCGTCATTTAAATGACGTGATATTTAGTACGTCATTAATTTGGTCATTTTTTCGTCACCTAAAATGACGTGATATTTAGTACGTCATTGATTTGGTCATTTTTTCGTCACCTAAAATGACGTGGTATTTAGTACGTCATAAATTTGGTCATACTTTCGTCAGCTAAAATGACGTGATATTTAATACGTCATTTTTTGTCATATAAAATGACGTGATAATTAATTACGTCATACATATCGTAATTTTTTCGTCACATAAAATGACGTAATATTTAATGTGTCATACATTTGGTAGTTTTCACGTCTCTTGATGTAATTTTTTAGGTCTCATTAATTTGAGGCCTTTTTTGCAACCTTTTGACCCACTTCGAACATGAATAAAAAAGCGGTTAAAAACGACGAATTTTTGTAAAAATTTTGTATTTTTGTACATAAAATTTCACACTTTCAATCAATCGAATTCGTCTTTTCCGACATCTATCGGTGTTACCTCCTGTTGTAAAAAAAGGAAATTTGCTAAGATAATGTCGGAGAAGCGGTAAGGATCCGCTTATACACCTTCGTCAAGTAAGACAGACACAACAGAATTTTACTGACACAAGAAGGAAGGAAATGACACCCAGGGGGAGGTCAGAATCGAACTGACGACGGATATTAAGTTCTTTTAGATGTAAATTCTAACAAAACGTTTAGAAAATTACAGGGTGGTTACAAACCTACCCTAAAATTCTTTACAGACGAAACTACTGGGGTAAAAAAATCTCAAATTCTAAAGGAGGCATTTTGAAGGGATGGGAATTTTTTTCAAAGAAAAATAAAATTAAATAAATTAATTTAGTTATCTAAATTTTTGCCTCAGTTTTCGGATCGTAACATGAAATTTAAAAGGTAAATTTTTTAATGTTTAATAAAACTATCAAATCAGACACTTAAGGGGAAAATATGTTTTGTCCCCAAAAAAATCTCGCAATTTTGTTGAGCAAAGGGGGATAGTTATAATTTATTTTTTCTTAAGTGTCTGATATGATAGTTTTAATAAACATTTACTTTCTAGACTTCTGGTGACGGTCCGAAATCCAAGGTAAAAACTTAATTAAATTAATTAATTTACATTTTTTTTATTTGAAAAAAATTCCCATCCCTTCAAAATGCCTCGCCTTTAAAATTTGAGATTTTTTCAACCAGTAGTTTCGTCTGTAGAGAATTTTAAAGTAGGATTGTTATTTTATAACCAACCACCCTGTATTTAGCACGAGCTGTGCTAATAGGAGAATGAACAAAAGCAAGTAGAATAAAAGCGTTTAAAAATAGGCACTGTCTATTTGGACGGCCTTTTTTCAACTAAACTCTACTCTAATTTCCACGGCCCGGCGTTCCATTGGTTCTGTCACTAAGCGCCAAGACTGCTACGTAACCACGAGACCTACAGCGCATGCGCCACGGGCCGTTTGGGCCGTCCAAATAGACACTTCGTTTTAAAGGCAAATCTTTTGGCAAATGTTTCTCAAAGTAAATCTGAATACGGTCCAAGACCCTCTATATACATGGCCACCCAACTCCGGACGATGACGTCAAACGTGAGTGAAAATTGCCATGTTAAGTCTATGGAGTGACGTCAAAGATGAGTGAAAGTTATGACGTTGCACGGCCGAGTTGGGAGGCCTTTATATAGAGGGTCTTGTACGGTCCATAGAGTAGTAATATAGATAGAGGAAGTCAGCGGGGCATTTCTCCTTCGATCGAGCGTACCCACGATGGTACCACGTGACCTGTGGCAAAGTAGTCCCGTTTTTGGCAACTTATCGCGAGTCTGGCGTCTTGGCATGCTTACGAATGCCGTGCTGCACATCGCGTCGTGTACGTAAGGAATAGGATTGTGTTTGTTGGGAAATATGTTTATGTTTCCTATTTTATTTTGTAAATAGGAAAGAAAATAACCATAAAATATAAAAGAAAATTATTCTGCTTAAATTTTAGTAAGAAATTTGAAACAATGAGAAACGTTTTATTCAGTGTATGCAAATAAATTCTTTTTTTAAAAATAAAATCAAATTGAATAATTTAACAAAATTAAGGTAAGAGAAAAGTAAAATGTTTTTGACAAAAAAGCATTATTACAAATTAAAGCTAAATAATGAAAGAACAATGACAAATAAATATTTATAGTGTGTTTAGATCAATTTTCAGATAAATAAGGAATTCTATACTCGAAGAATTTAGATTATTTCGAATTCAAATTTTGTTTTCTCCCATGTGATACTGGTAAACAAGAATTATTATGGATTTTTATTATTAATGCCCTCTCAGGTTTTTTTTGGGCTTACCAATCTTATCAAGCATTGTTAGGGGGTTTTAGGAGGATTTAGTTTTAATCCCCATACCTCTTTAGAATGGATCTTTTACTATACATATAGTTAACAAATTTAAAAGCTTTCTCTTTCTTTATAACTTACTCAAAAAATTATTTTATAAAACAATTTGGTAATTTAGAAGAACATAAAAGTTTGGTTTTTATTCTAAGAAAAAAAACAGAAACTATATTACAGAAAGAAAAAATTTTTATAACAAATCATTAACAAGACAAGACACATGGAATAATTGTTAGAGAGAGCGCTGGTACTTTTTAATTAAAAGCTTATGCCTCTGTAAATTAAAGTTTATACTATGTTTATATGTTATATTAAGGAGACAAAAGTTGATGACACTACATTTACCCCCAAAGCTTAAAATTTGGTTCATAAATATTTCAGGTAAACCATACCTAAAATCCAAAAGTTTGATTTTTAAAAATCTTAAGTACATATTGAATAATGAATAAGATCAGAGTTATAATGAATATTACTGTTCTTTTTTTATTTTTAAGTGATACATAAAACCACAGCATGTAAGTTGCCAAAATATTTGGGATCTGGTTATATATTAAAGTGGGTAATATGTACTGAAAAAATTTTAACTTGGTGAAATTTGTGATGTGTATTTCATTTTATTACAAATGAATTTCTAGAAAAAAACAGTGATGAACAAATAAAAGGTGAATGGATTTTACAAATAATAAGAAATTAAGACATAGGTAATTAATACAAAATTTATCAGCGTACCGGGAAAAGTTTGCAATTGATGTTCCAAATAAACACGAAAAAAACCTCACCCAGTTTTATGTTGTTTTCCTTCTGAAATCAAACATAATTCACAAAAAATAACAAGGTAATTATAACAAAGTATAGAAACATTTCAGTTCAATATTCTGTCATCTGTAAGGCTAAATATTGCCAAGCTGTTGGGGATGCCAAATGTTAGACACTCTTCCGATGATGATACAATTGACAACACCGAGAAAGATTTGTTATTGGATGTTCCAAAGAAGCATTCAAAAACAAACCTCACCCAGTTTTATGTTGTTTTCCTTCTGAAATCAAACATAATTCACAAAAATTAACAAGATAATTATAACAAAGTATAGAAACATTTCAGTTCAATATTCTGTCATCTGTAAGGCTAAATATTGCCAAGCTGTTGGGGATGCCAAATGTTACTCTTCTGACGATGATACAATTGACGACACCGAGAAAGATTTGTTATTGGATGTTCCAAAGAAGCATTCAAAAACAAACCTCACCCAGTTTTGTTGTTTTCCTTCTGAAATCAAACATAATTCACAAAAAATAACAAGCTATTATAACAATACTGTTTAAAAACCTCAAATTCAAATTTAACCAAGAGTAAAAATTATCAGGAGTTATCTCTAATTTCTTTTTCAATTTTGTACATGTCTTATCCCACTCTTCCTACTGAAAATTCTTACTGGTACTAATTGTCTACTAAGCTATCAGCCCATTTGCAAACACAGAAACTTTCTAGAAAAAAGTTCAACAATACATTACATATTTCTTCAGATTTTTATTACGACAAATTTAATTATAGCTGAAATAGTCTGTCGCTAACTTTTGTACCGAAAATTTATTTACTTTCAAAATAGAAACCAAAGTAATATCAACACCAGATAAAAACGGTTTTGTGAAAATACACTTAAGATATTTAACAAGACAGTGTAATGACTAATGACTTTAAATTCAAATTTCATATTACTTATGATACTATCCACTTGTCTTGTCATAACGGTAGGTACACTTGATGGCTTTTAGAAAAATGAAAATTGTCGACAATTTAAGTAAAACACTGAAGTGAGAGGGCAAGCCAAATTAATAGTCGAGTCTGCTTAACGTGATCGCATTTGTCTGATATTAAAATGATAACATTATCAGATTGATAACAATAAGCGATTTCATATAAAAAGTTATCAATGAACTGCATTGGTTTTAGAGGTTATATAGTAATTTTAACGAGTTCATTATTCCCAGTTGAGGGGTTATATGGCATTAAGACAACAAATGTTAATATAAAGTATATACTAATGTGTGTGCTATGTACTAATGTGTCCACTAATACAATACTATATCTTAGGAAAATTAAAGAACAAATAAAACTTAGCAGTACTACTAACAAGGAAACATTCTTAGGGTGAACTCACAGAAATGCACGAAAATTTTACAGGCATAAGAAGATGACTCAAAACACTTACTGTGAAAAAATTAGCTGCTGAATTTCAATAGGAGAGGAGTTATTTAAATTTGAAATTTGGGTTCTGAGTTGCCAAACACATTCATTTAGCACCACTTGGCGACTTTCCAATCGGATGGAATGAGAAATTTGATTCGAAGTGTCTAAATCCACGAAAGTTGGCCCGTGCTAAAGTATTAGCGAAATTTGTTAGAGTTGAGTTGTTACTTTCGTGGATTTAGACAGTGCCATAAAATATATAGTTTCCAATGCATTTTTAAAAAATATGCGGCAGATAACTCCTAAAAATTAAATGCTAAATAGATGTTGGATTCTTTTTAATTTGCATATAATTTTGTATTGCTTCATGCGTTATTTACTTTAATTTTACTTGTTTAATTAATTTTTATTCCTGTTTTGCTGAACTTTTTTTATTCGCTCATTTAAATGGCATCAAGGAAAACGCGGCCAGTTCATTCTAGCATTTGGCGTTCTCTCTGCGTTTCTCGCCTTGTAGGGTTACATTTGGCGTTAAATATGATAATTTTCAATAATTTTTTACAGCTTTTCTACTGTAATTCAGCAGCTAATTTTTTTACAGAAGGTGTTTTAAGTCATATACTAACCCCTGTAAAATTTTCGTCCAATTCTGTGAGTTCATCCTGAGAATGTTTCCTTGTAAGATGTAATAAGAATACAACTAAAGCAAACACTCGATAAGCATGCAAAATCTTTCACCAAAGTTAATAAATTACAAGCAGATTATGTGTAATGTACCCAAAACTGTACTAAAAACATAATACAACCATTATTTAGCTGTTACTCTTTAAAAATATATGAACTATTATGAAGAAAACAAACCCATCAATATGAAGTTAGGCATGATGAATATTTTCTAAACATCACCTTTCCACATCCAAGAATGCAGAAAGAGTAGTTATGCTTATCAAACGAACAATTAAACAGTTTAAGCCCTTCATAATTAAATAAAAACACGAATCAAATACAATAAACATTTTTTGTTTACGATTGATTGGCGACAAAAAATCCCGCCAAACCTAAACACGGGCGGACAACTCTTTTCAGGTCTTTGTAAAGCAAATTACAAAACCATATGCAACTATATTACCTCTAAATGAAGCTTAAAACAAGTTGTAACAATTAAATTTAATAGCAGAAGCGTATACCGAAATATAATTAAGATAAAGCACTAAATTCAGTGAGTGATTCGAGTAACAAGATTTTTAAACTGTTTAATCGTCATAACAAAAACAAAAATATAAGCGCAGGTACCTGTGAAACGTTACTATATTATCTTAGGAAGCTTTTCCTTGCATCTATAGGTACATCAAAACTGAAGAATGATTAAAAACAATTATTTAAAGTAGCACAGTTAATCCGACAAATGGATTCGCCATTGAATTGCTATGAGGAGCTTGGGAAGCGGTTACGGCTAAGACAAAATCTTGCCACATGTCACGTGACCTGGTCTTGCCCTCGCAGAAAGTAGGGTTGTACCCCGTTCGCACTGCCGCTAAAGGGCCCTTAAACTTTAAGTGCACTTAAACTTTAAGTGCGTTTTCTTAAAACAGCGTTCGCACTGGCAAAGGGTGATTGAGCACTTAATTGTGGAAATCTAAGAAATGTTTAATTTATTATTATATAACTTAAAACTAATAAATATAATCACCAACTTTTTAAAAAAAATAAAGTAAAAATGTAAAAATACATAAATAATTATTAATTGACAGACGATTTAAGAAAACTATTTCTGAATTTCAAATAAAAACAAAAACGAGACAAGCTGACTGGATTGTAGTGGGATAAATTGGATCATATCAAGGTAAATAAACTAAATTTTTTTATTAAACTAAATTTAATCAGTTTTTGGTCCATTGTTTTCCATATTTTGATGTACTTTTATTTTACCAACTGGGTCTTTTTGCCTTAAAAATCTAAAATATTTGGATACAATGGATATATTAGTTTGGCATAGCAGAACACGAAATAAAGTTTATCATATTCATAACAAGAATGTTCTGAAAAGATTTCTTGATTGAATTTTTGTTTAATATTTTGATTTCTTTTTATCAGCAGCTGTTTTTAATTACATTTACACTATTAAGTAATTAAAAGCAATGAGCGGAGATATTGAAGTACAGCATTGTTTAGCTCACGGTTCAATTTTTGATGGGCTTTTTTGTGTTAAATTATTGTACTAATTCAAAGAACCTAATAACCTATAAATATGTTCGTAATTGTGTCCAGTTTAAACTGTTTTAACAGTGTCCTTGGTCTTTATTTGAAGAAATATCACCGAAAATAAATTTTTCCCATCCTGGGAAACATTGTGCGCCGCCATCTTTGTTGATTTTCAAACACCCTTAAAAAATGGGGCGATTTTGTTATTCCTAAAGTGTGTTTCTATGGCAACTAAGTGCGAAATGAAAATAGAGGGTCTTTTTCCTGCCAGTGCGAACGGGGTATTGCACGCTCTCTATTCAGTATTACTACTCTATGGTACGGTCTCGATTTTTCTTTGGAATGATCGGATGGCAACGGCAACGAGACAATCCCGTGACGTCAGAAGGAGCTCTCGCGAGATTCGAACACTGGAGTAAAACTGGAACAGTGTTTTGTTTTGTTTTGATTTTGATTCGCAGCAATGCTGGGCCAAAGAATAGCTGGGCGTCAGTCGAGAGTGCTGTGCCAACTCCCCCTCAGACCATTGTTTAGTGTCCAGCGTTCTCAATAGCCGATCATTTGTGTGTGTTTTACTTGAGGAGGTAGCCGTGTATACCCGGCAGGATGCCTCGCTCAAACGATAGCAGCCGCTCAGTGAGCGCTTGCTTCTACGCTCACCGGAATTCAACCTGACCATGTGAAAGCTACAATTGCAGGCCGAATTCAACGATATTACAGGCCAGGCACAGGTAAGTGCGACTCTCGGGTTTTCTGAGTCTTACGGTACGGATTTGGCGCCATGTTTTTTTTGGCGCCAAATCGCCAAAATGGACCTGAAACGGCTATTTCTTTTTGTAAACTTTTACATCCGCATATAAAAACGAAGAAGAAAGTGGTAAATCAGAAAAAGACAAAGCAGAAAAAACCAGCACTTTAACGCAAAATAGAACGTGATTTCGGGGGGCTTCAAGACAAAACGGAAAAAACCAGCACTTTTACGCAAAATAGACCGTGATTTCGGGGGCTTCGCCCCCCCTTAAACTAACTATAACATTCACCGATTTGGAATAAATCAGAAACAACACGAAACAGAAAAACACGCAAAATAGAGAAACAAAAACTAGCACTTTTACGCAAAATAGACCGTGATTTCGGGGGCTTCGCCCCCCCTTAAACTATAACATTCACCGATTTGGAATAAATCAGAAACAACACGAAACACAAAAACACGCAAAATAGAGAAACAAAAACTAGCACTTTTACGCAAAATAGACCGTGATTTCGGGGGCTTCGCCCCCCCTGAAACTACATATAACATTCACCGATTTGGAATAAATCAGAAAGAGCACGCAAAACAGAGAAATAAAAACTAGCACTTTTACGCAAAATAGACCGTGATTTCGGGGGCTTCGCCCCCCCTTAAACTAACTATAACATTCACCGATTTGGAATAAATCAGAAACAACACGAACCACAAATAACACGCAAAAGAGGAATAAAAAGTCCACATACCCATTTCGTTGAGCTTGTCGAAAACACAAAATCCGATTGAAATAAATTTTATCCATATTCATTCAGATAACTTACCTTGGCTCGATTGCAGAATGCTCTTAAATTTCCTTCCAGATCTCCTAAAATCGCTTCCAAATTTCGTAAAATCGCTCGCTATTCAAGATGGCACCAGCCCACTCCAACGCTAACAAAGAAATGACGGAAGACGCTCAAAAACCCAGACGCTTTTTTTCTTCCTCCCCTCCCATGGAACCCCAAACCCCTTCCCCGGTCACTGAACTTTTAATTACCCTTCCGGACATACCATAGGTCGCCCCCGCCCCGAGGGGTGACGAGATACCTCCCCCAACCATCAACCCGATCTCCGTCGCAGGCCGCACCCTACGAAAGTCGAAAAATCCTGGGGTTGCCCTAAACCGCGACGGGACACTCTCCCGACACCTCCCAATGCCATATCCATCCGTTCATCCCGAAAATCGCGTTTATCGCCCATCCTGGCGCCCGTACCGTCAAACTCAGTATAGCCCGACTCTCTATCCCGGGAATTGTATTTGTTGGGAACCCTGGTCCAAAGCAAAAAGAGCTTTGTCATCAAGCTCCAGGTCTAGCACTAAGTCTAGACCTAGAGTAGCAAAGCGAACAAATTCTCTTAAATCTATTCTATTACTACCGACATCCTCAATTCGCGGTGCCGCTATTAGGTGGAAACAAATTGGAGCCGAGCGGCGTAATAATTTCTCTCAAATATTTGTGCCTAACGTAATTCCAAGTGCTCATAATGTGTTAGTGTCAAATACAGGCGGATTTATCGTTTCCAATCCCAGTGCATATATTGTGTCCCCACTGTCACAGCTAATCAGGATATAAGTAATAACACTCCCAGTGCATACAGTGTTCCCAATTCAAATGGTACCCAAGTGCTAACTAGTGAAATACCCAGTGCATACAGTGCTCCCAACTCCACGTTAAAACAACCCAGTAAATAACAATAACATTGCTAATGACAATGGTACCGACCCCCCTACCCCAATACTAAGGATCCCCCCGCCAATAATGCTCAAGGTTGAGGAAAATTCTTCTTGAGTTGTCTTGACATCATTGAATTGTCTTGACATCTTGAGTTGAAACATCTTGAGTTGTCATCCAGCCGTCGTTGAGTATGAACTAACTAGAACAATGGCTAATGATCATAGTTTGAGATGTATCGTTCTTAATCCAAATTTGTCTGAAAAGTTTCACTCATTTAATTTTCATTGAACTAATAAATATTTAATTTCAACAGATTTATAAGTCTGGTTTGCGAGGGAACAGGGTGATGCCTAAAATTGAAAAACGACGTTTCATTTGCACATAATTTATTTAAAGATATTAAAATCAGACATGTTTCCAGGGTATACTGAACCCTCTTTGTCAGTGAGATGACGATGTAAGAAAAAATGTACACACACATGGCTATCAGTAATATCACGGCTAGACTGGATTAACTGTGTTTATATACGGCTTGCGCAATTACGCGAAAAGGTAGGTTCAAGAAACTGGGATCTACGATGTTAGCGCCATCTATCTGTCATTCATGGCATTCCACTGGAAAATAATTATTGGTTGGTTGATTTCATACGATTCAAAGATATATGCTTAAAAGGAGCCACAGACGAGCAACTTGGTCATCAACCGGGTTGATTATTTTTCCATGGATCGTGAACCTGGTTGAATGTGACCTGCTCGTCTGTGGGGTCGTGGCTAGTTCACAGGGTTGGTAGTATGGTGAAGAATAAAAAAATCATAAATTTCATGATCACGGTAATGAATCACAATCATGAAAAATCATAAATTTGTATTTTTATGACTTAGGTAAATGACTAAAAGTGTTCTTAGAACGTAAAAACAAAAATTATACGACAAAAAATATATATAATATAATTATATATTATAAAAAAAAATAATACGCCCTCCAATCCTTCCAGAATTTGAAAATATCGTTTTGGAACCTGTGTTAGGATTTTTCTGTGTACTGCGTATTTTGAAGAGCCGAAGCAAACCAACCAACCAACCCTAACGAGCCACTACGCGCGGTACCCCCTCAAGCGGTAAAAACTGGAAACTTCCGGCGCCGTCGGCCGTGCGTCGGCTCTTTTGATCTTTTGGATAGTGGATAAGCCGTATGCATATTCAGAAATCCCAACCGTTTCGGTAGTGCGATACAAGTGCGCATGCGTTGAGAATCGAGGTTGCTACACATCGGCTCGATTTGGCGATACATTTTTCGTGAGCGCGGGAGAAAAAAATAGCGCCACAGCCAGCTGTTTTTTGCCAGTTCGTTCTTCGTTCTTTTCTTTCGATCAGTTATATTTTAAAGTGACTAAAAATCAGAAATATTTTAATTAAATGGTTTTATTTATTGAATTCTCTCTAAACTTAACCTTAAATGCTTAAGTTAAACTTATTATATGTTACAAGAGATAGTTTATTTATTAATTTCTTTAAAATGAAACATTATTTCAAAGAGTAACTAAAGATACACAAAAGTTATCTGTTTTTCACTGATAAAAGATGGCTTGAATTTTAATTAATTGATAAAACCAATTTGTCTTACTTGTCAGTCATAAAAACCAGTTGGTTTTTTTACTAAATTAATAAAAACCGTTGGTAAATTAATAAAACCGGATTAATTATCTCAATCATTTATCCAATTTTAATTAACATTAGTTGCTTACATTTCACTTTTATTCATTTAAAAAATGTTATTTTCTCTTTCTAAAGAAATTTCTTAAGTTCATAAATTAATCCATATAATTAAGATAATTAATTTGAATATTTTACCATTTAATAAATAATTGAATTAATTATCTCAATCAATTATCCAATTTCAATTAACATTATTTGTTTACATTTCACTTTTTACTTATTTAAGAAATAAAATTTCCTCTTTCTAAAGAAATTTCTGAAGTTTATAAATTAATCCATATATAATTAAGATAAATAATTTGATTATTTCAACCATCTATACAAGATAAATTAACACTGATTTTTATTCACTACAATAATATTAGCTATTCAAATTGGAATATTTTAAAAAAAATTATTTTTAAAACAAATTAATTTAATATTAATTAACTATTAAAATTAATTGAAATATACAAATCATTTATCAATTACAAACAACCCCTGTAGTAAATGTCTTAATTTAAAACTCAATTTCACACATCACTCCTAAAATAACTTATGCTGAAAAAAAATTCTAAAAAAACTTGGTTTAAACCAAAAAAACCCACATAAGCCCGTTTTTTTCCTGACTCATAACTACAGTAATTTCCATAAAAAAATTAAAATCCTTTGAAAAATTTTGGCTCATCAAAAATATTGCTTTAAAAATTTTATAACAACCGTATTATCATCTATTCCCGACAAATAGAATAACGAATATTTATCAGTAATGAAAGGAATATATTTTAAACAACTATGTACTATTTGTCAACGAGGTATTTTAAAGAATTTTCATAATCTAATCTAAGTATTGTTTGGGCTAATAAGAGAGAAAAAGTTAATTGTGCACAAATAAATGAACAAATTAACCATTAAATGTTTAAATAAATTTGATTCATCCAAATTGATGAAAAGAAATTATCAAACGATCTTTCAAAATAAAATGCAAGAAGCACACATATAATCCAAACGCCAACGCACCGGATTTTTTGCAAAGAATAAATCAGACTAAATAGTTCTAAAGTAATCCTACTTTACCATTTGGGCGAAAAATTGCCAAACTTCAGGGCCTAATGCGCAATCCTCAACCTACCTGAACCCGTAACCAAGTCCTGACGCATGCGCACTTGTCTCACACTGCTGAAACGGTTGGGATTTCTGAATATGCAAGCCGTATAACCTACGGTCGCGATCAAGTTTAGCCGTGGTAATATATACAGGCAACAAGAAACACAGTTACAGTTAATACAGAAACATATTTAAATTGAAAAGAAAACTATGAAAATACAGATACAGAAAAATTTTATGGTGAATAGGCTGATGCCTATTGTCATGCCCACAACTGAAAAATGGACGGAAAACATGTGGTGATGCAGGTATAACAATTTCTTCCAATGTAGAAATACTACAACTTGTATTCTTAAAAATTTTTTGTTGAAACATTTCAACAGCTTGTTATTAATATTTTACAAAATGTCTTCTTCAGACAATGTTCTCAAACTAAACATTTTAAAAGTTTAGAATTGTTGGTTGGAAAGTTAGATAATAATTAGAGATAATTTTTTCATAAAAGAGTAGTATAGGCTTTTTTACTATTTTTCCTCTCCCTTGCTATTCTTAAATCTTACCCCTTATAATAACTAAGGGAAGCTTTTTGCATTTCATAAAATTTTTTTGTTTAAGCCCGGCTCTGCCCTCCTCTGTTTCCTACCTATCAACCAATTCCTAATCCACAGTAGTGTTTTACCTCTGATACCCAATTTTTCCAATTTGAGTTGCAATGCCTCGTGTGGAACCTTATCAAATGCCTTTTGAAAATCTATGTAAAATATGTCTACACTATGTTTTTGATCCAACTCCTTTGTTACTTCGTCATAGAACTTTAAAAGATTAGTTTGACAGGATCTATACCAGGGGTCGGCAACTGGCGGACCGCGGTCCGCATCCGGACCGCGTGAAGTTATTTCCTGGACCGCCATACCATTTTGAAAATAATTTATTTGTACTTTTACGTAACAAATATTAGCTTTGACATGCTTTTTAAAGGTCTAATTTGAAAAAATTTCCTGGGGGAAGCCCCCAGACCCCCATTTCAATGTTAAAACTTCTAATCATATTAAATTTAACAATTTTATTTAGCAGGTAGCATACTCAAATTACATCTTTGTAAAATTTATGTACAACTGAAGATAACAATATAAACTAGTAATAGTAGCCTATTTTTTCTCCGGACCCCGATGAAAAATTTTTAAAATCATTTGGACCCCAAGTAAAATTACTTGCCGACCCCTGATCTATACCCTTCCTGAATCCAAACTGATTGTCTGAAAGTAAGTTACCCTCCTCCAAGTATAACATTATATGCTTTTTAAGTATGGTTTCGAAAATCTTACAAATGACTGATGTTAAGCTAACTAGTCTATAATTGCCTGGATCCCATTTTGGTCCCTTCTTATATATTGGAGTTACATTAGCTAATTTCCAATCCACTGGCACCAAACCCGATTCGTATGTTGATTTAAAAATTGTCACTATTATGTCCCCTAATTGAATTAGGGGACATAATAGTGGAGGCAGTTAAACTGCCTCCACTACATGTGTAGCGCCCGGCAAGCAACACCTTGCAAAATTGCGCTTTTTACGCCCGACCATGTCTCCCAAAACCCTAACCGTGGAATCTCCAACCACAATCCCAACCTTATCTGACAGAAGTCAAAAGATAGTGTTAGTTTTAATTTCTTATGCTCTCCACTGCTAAAAGAGAGAAAAGATTTCATCGTACCTGCTCGCGTTGTGAGGACTCGGTATTATTAATTTTTCATATTACTAAAAATTTGATTATAAATTTTTTTATCAAAATTTTCATTTGAACAAAAAAATTTCTGTAAACCCCCAATTTTCATTTTCATGCCTGTGGACCCCCTGAAAATAGCTGGGGGTCCATATGGACCACCGCTGATTTAGAAGCATTGATTAAATCCTGCTCTTTAAAAAAGTTATTTTTAAAAAAAGATGCTAACCAATATTCAAAATCAAGCCCTTTTTTCACCTCATTATAAACGCTTTTCTACGTTTATTTGTTGCAGGGGACCAATTCGGCTTCACGAGCAAAAACTACTGCAAGTGGGCATCAGTTGTAGCTCTGCCATTGGGGTGTTGGGATGACAGAAATGGTGGTGAGTTACAGAATGAAATGAAATGTGACAAAGAAATGTCTCTCTTTAAAAAAGATGGGCCAAAAAGAAATAAAATATTTGTACAATTTCTTTACAATTTGAGGAGCTGAGAGCCAGAGTGGACCAACCCACAAAAAATGAAAAAGTGTTTTTTTTAAATTTTTCAGTAGACTGTAGAGACATCTATTGATTCAAGTTAGAAAACAATGCATTTTTTTAGTTCCCACAAGATGGCATCACTTTTTCGTTTGATCGAGTAATTAAAGTTGCACAAAAATTTAATGCCCCCAGAATGGATGAAGCCACTTGGTCCATTCTGATTCTGACTTTCAATTGAGGAGCTGAGTGATTGATCACGAGAAGATCAAAACTAAATAGTATTAAATACTAACCTCAAAAAAGAAAGTTTTAAATATTACTACAATTTCGTAAAAGCGTTTTTCTCGAAATAACAGCTGCTGAGGTTGGTCCACTCTGGCTCTCAACTCTTCAATTATCTTTAAAGTATCTGCTGTTCTAATTTTGCAGATCAAAACCCCCTTTTCAATCATGCAACCCAAGCTCTTCTGATGCCAGCATACTAGGCTTGGGTTTTTGTATTTTTGCATTTCATTAACTTCAAATTTTTTTTATAAATTGGGCATCCTTTAAGAATTGTAGGTGCTTTCAGTTTACAATTATTGAACTTTATAAATCATATTTGAACTTGATTTTAAAAAAAATGTTAAAAAGAATTAAATACCTAAAGGTATCGATATATTTGATACTTTTAGATATCAATTCACCATTTAAAATGTTATTTTGGAAATTACTTTAATCATTACTCTGAAGCCCCTTAGATCTGATAGTCCAGATGATGCAAAAGTATGTTTGCTGATTTGAATACATTAATCAATACGCAAAACATTTATAGCAAATGTAGTTTCAAAGTATTCATTTGCCCGCTTTTTGGGCCCTTTGTGACTTGACTCGTTTTCTAATCAAATTTTTCCTTTCGTTTGATAATTCTTTTTTTTTTGTTTCATATCCTTTTACTCTTTTATAAATGTAGGATAATTTAAATAATCAAAGTTGTTTGAATGTTTCAGGGCCTTCTTTGATCTGGCTGGAGATGGCCCAAGGCTACCTCAAGCCCATGGCTACGGGGGGGGGGCTGAGCCCCCCCAGCATCTTTATTTGCCCCCCCTAGAAAATGGAGGTCATGTTCAAAGATCTACCTCTGAGCCCCAAGGCTGAAGTGGCTGGGGGTGAGTATTTCCAAAATTCTGATTTATTTGCCTCAAGTAGCTACCCACCTGGCATCTTTATTTGCCCCACCAGGGGTCTGTCCAGACTTTTTGTGAAGGGTCCTTTGTTATTTCTTATTTTTATTAATGATTTGTGTAAAGTACAGTTATATGGCAAAATGTTAACAAATGCCGATGATTCTGTCTTGTTATATTCATGCTCTGATATTAATACACTTCCTGCTACAAATAGAATCTGATCTGACTGAAATAAGAAAATGGTTTACTACAAATGATTTATGCCTAAATTTAAAAAAAGAGCTCAAAGAATTTAAAGCGGTTCATTTTTACTTTATATTTTGTTACATTCAATCCATAACAATGGATTTTAACGTGGTTTATCAATTCACTAATAGTTTGTCAATTTCTACTAACTCTCTTCATTGTATTAACTATACGTACTTTTCTATAAAAATTTCAAGCTTCAATTTTTAAATTTGGAATCATTCTTTTTACTGGAAATATTTTGTTTTTGTTTTAAAGGAATTCAGGAATGTTTCATTTAATTTTTAAAGTCGATTTCAAAATTAAGAAAATTAAAATTTTAAAAAGTTTAACTCTGTATTATATAGTCCGTGTAACGAAATTTGGCGGCTAAAAACTAGAGTTATTTTTCACTTTCACATGCTCTTCCTATGAAAAAGGTGACAAAAAACATTAGTTTTCAGTCACAAACTTGGTTACACGGACTAGTTTCTGTCAAATTTTATTATGTTTTCATTTCGGCCATTTATTCTAAATGAAAACTGAAGAAACTATGTTTTTTGCAGTTTTTGTGGTTTTAAAAGATGTTCTAGTTTTAATTTTTTATTTCCAATGGGCTTTTTTAATTGATGTTTTAATTTTAAATCAAACAGAATATTAGAATTTTTGGTAAGCTGTCATTGAAGTCATTCAGTTTTTCAATTTTTGGAAGGTTTAAGCTTTTTCTGAATAGATTAGTAGATTTCATCGAGTTATAGCAGGGGTGGCCAACCTTTTTTGGAAGAGTGCCACTATTTTAGGGGGGAAATTTAGGCGTGCCACTTACTATTTTTCTACCTCACCAAAAAATATAAAAAATTGAAAACAAAAATTCATAGGCTGATAATAGGATTTTTACACACATAAATTTTTCATGTGAATTAGAATAATGTAGGCAGTTTTAAAATCATGAATTGGCGGTATCCGCTCCTAATTTTCTCTTCGATGTCGAAGGTTTACTCAAGGACATAATTAAATTTTTAAAACAACATTTAAGGACAAAATTTTAAAAGCTGAACATTTACTTGGAAGATAAAAGCGAACTGAGCCAGACAGGAAGTACAGAGAGCAAGAAAAAAAGTATTTTTCATCCATATTTAAAATGTCTTTTTTTTGTGGTGGACGCTTTTTCTCCGAAGAGTAAAACCAAGACATGATGGCGCCAAAGCACGGCGGCAACGCAAACGGATATAATATACGAAAAATCCAGTCAATGCAAAAACCGTTCAATAAAAAAACAAATCTATTACATGTGTAAAGCTATGAGCTTTTCTGCTTTTTGAACAGTTTTTGTATGACCGGTTTTTGAATAGACCGGATTTTTCGCGACACCACGCAAACTGTGCTCAAATCCATCTGTCATTGATGACGCCTGAAAACATTATTTTTTTCAATATCTACGCGTGCCACTGGTGAGGCTCTGCCGTGCCACATTGTGGCACGCGTGCCGCGGGTTGGCCATCCCTGAGTGATTTTATTTGGGAAGGCTATTTAAGGGGACTATTTTTTGTAATTTAGGAGACTATTTTTCATATATGAGGAGACTAATTGCTACTATTTCTGAAAGTGTAACTCAATGAGAGCCCTTGCTCGAGTAGTTTAATTTTTTTCTCAATTTGCAATGATATTTTTAAAGCTTGTTAACGCGGGGGGATTCTGCACGTTTTCTAACTGTAGCAACAGTCAACATTCTGCTAAAAATGTTGATGGAAATTTAAAAATATTTTTGAAACAGTCATATAGTAATCATAATTGGGGCTGTGATTATAAACTCAAAACTTATACTAATGAACTCATTATATGCATTTATTTTAGGTAAATATGTGATAAAAAGTGCAAAATTTGGGCTTGAGGATAGGGAAAGATTTTATGGAATTTCAAATAATTTTTACTGAATTCTGAAAACATTAAAAACCAGGGTTGGCCGGTTTAAACCATTTGGTTTAAACCATTGGTTTAAACCATGGTTTTTTTATCAAAAAAACCACTTGGTTTTTTTTGTTTTTTTTAGAAATTATAAAATATTTTCAGGATTTTTTAAAGAAAGTGTTATTAAGTATAATCTTTGCACAAAATTAAAAGGTCAGATTAATAAAAAAATTGACATTTTAAGGTGATTAAAAATCAGAAATCTTTTAATTTAATGGTTTTAATTATTGAATTCTCTCTAAACTTAATCTTAAATGCTTAAGTTAAACTTATTATATGTTGCAAGAGATAGTTTATTTATTAATTTCCTTTAAAATGAAACATTATTTCAAAGAGTAACTAACGATACACAAAAGTTATCTGTTTTTCACTGATAAAAGATGGCTTGGATTTTAATTAATTGATAAAACCAATTTGTTTTATTTGTCAGTCATAAAAACCAGTTGGTTTTTTACTTAATTAAAAAAACCGTCGATTTCTTTAATGATAAAAACTAAAAACCAGTTGGTTTGTTTATAAACAGATAAAAACCAGTTTTTTTTACTAAATTAAGAAAAAACCATTGATTTCCTTAATCGGATTAATTATCTCAATCATTTATCCAATTTCAATTAACATTAGTTACTTACTAAAATGTTATTTGTTATTTAAAAAATGTTATTTTCATTTTCAAAAGAAATTTTTTAAGTTTATAAATTAATCCATGTAATTAAGATAATTAATTTGATTATTTTACCATTTAATAATTAATCAAATTAATTATATCAATCAATTATCTAATTTCAATTAACATTAGTTGTTTACATTTCACTTTTACTACTTATTTAAAAAATAAAATTTTCGCTTTCTACTTAAGTTCATAAATTAATCCATATATAATTAAGATAAAATTTACAGTATGTATCCATGTATTTTATTGTTCTTTCTGTATTGATCTCTGTATGGCGTAAGGATAATGTCCGTACCGCCAGCTGCATTGGAAATAAAAAAAAATTAAGATAAATAATTTGATTATTTCAACCATTTATCCAAGATAAATTAACACCGATTTTTATTCACAACAATAATATTAGATTTTCAAATTGGAATATTTTAAAAACAAGAATTATTTTTAAAACAAATCAATTTAATTTTAATTAGCTAATTAAATTAATTAATTGAAATTTACAAATCATTTATCAATTATAAACAACCCCTGAAATAAATGTCTCATTTACAACTCAATTTCAAACATCACTGCTAAAATAACTTATTCTGAAAAAAAATTCCAAAAAAACTTGGTTTAAACCAAAAAAACCTGGTTTAAACCAAAAAAACCAAATAAACCTGGTTTTTTTGGTTTTTTAAAAAAAACCCGGTTTTTTGCCAACCCTGTTAAAAACTGTGAGCTTTTAAGTTCTTAAAGGAATAAGTCAGTAATTTTTGGGATTTTAATCCCCTATAAAGAAAGGAAAAAGTACCAAAAAAACCCACCTGTAAAAATAAACGGGAAACACGAAATAGACACCTTCCAATTGATAGCCCCGAGTTCACAACTTACGATTGCTAAATTTAGCATTCATGTGGGTCAGTCTACATCGGCACCACCCGACGTTCTGCAAAAACCAGAATTGCAGAGCACAAGAGGCATTGTCGCCTATATCATCCAGAGAAGTCGGCCGAGCATGCTTTAACAAATGGGGACCATAGAGTACTGTTTAATAACACCGAAATCCTGGCAACCATCAATCCACCCGATTAATAAGAGAAGCCATATCAGGGTTCATACAGGGCCTTGAAAACCTTGAAAGTCCTGGAATTTCAAATTTGGTTTTCAAGGCCTGGAATATCCTGGAAAAAGCTAATTTTGGTATTAAAATCCTGGAAAATCCTTGAATTTTAATTTTTAAAAAGCTTAAAGGATTTCAGGGTATCAACTTATTGTGTTAAAGTTCAAAATCCTACAGTAGCGGATTTCTAAATAGGCTAGCTAGGCTATAGCCTACGGCGGCAAATTTTAGTAGGCGGCAAATTTTTGACAGCAGAATTTTTTTCTGAATAAAAAAGAAGAAAAAGGAAACACTAAAAATAAGCTCTGGAAAGAGGGAGAACGTTCTTTCAGAAAATCAATTATGTGGTTTACAAGGAACTGTTCTCATTGTTACCCAAAGAGTCTCAAAATGAGCCAAAACACTACTTTAAACACACGCCTTTTGGGAGAGACGCCATGGGGGTCGCCTGTTTGCGTCTCCAGTTGCGATGAGAAAGAAGCGCGGCACGCTTTTTGTTTGGTAAACCAGATGTCCAGGCTTCGGTTGCAATGCTGTTTTAAGACACAGTAGGGGTGACAATTGACAGAGAATGGGGTAGAATGTGTGAAAGATTTATGGACCAGACGGACCAGGAAGGTTTTGTTCTGCCTGGGGCTTACTTCAAAGGGGGTGCTGTTGTGATAACAAACATTTCAGGTTTCTTGACCAAAGAATACCAGGAAAATCTTGAGTGCTCAGGGATGGAAAGAACGTTCAATTAGTTCCATTGCCACCTGCTCAAAGGGGTCATAAATAAATCGAAGATAAAGCATTCCGCTTCTTGAGCCCTTCATCAGCTATTGGTTCATTCTACGAAAAACCAATCCTGTGTATTCGGGGGTTGGTTTTTATCCCCTTTCATTGAATGTGTTCACGAGACCGCTTCCATATAAGCTCTGTTTAGCTTCTCAATTGGCAGTAAGAAGAGTTTAGCCTTGAACAGAGAGAGACCTTCTAAATGAGGTATTTGCATGAGTGAGGGATTTGCTTGATTTTATACTTTTTCGATACATTATGGTTTAAAACTCCCAAATTTCTGATTTTTAAGTTCAAAAATGGGTTTTAAATTACTTAAAATTCAATTTTATTTTTGCCAAAACGTCAGAAAAATCACGTTATCAGAAAACGGGCTTCTATTGGATGTGACATCACAGCGCATGAAAACCATTGTGTTTACGGCTTTCACGTGATCAGAAAACAGGTTTCTATTGGATGTGACCTCACAGCGCATGATTTGTGATTCGAGAGTGTTTTCGCGCCCAAACAAAAAATGAAACTTCAAAAATTTATATCTCGGAAACTAGGCTACTAAAAAACTTGATGTAAACGTCATTCTTCATGGTTTTTTATCTACTATTTTAATAAAATTTAGTCTCAAAACGTGAGAATACCTCATTAGTGTAAGTTTCAAAAATACAAATTGGAACATCGTTTTCTAGTAAGTTCCTATATGTTTTTCGTATTTTATTGTATTAATCAATAAATTTCGTAAAAATAATTGGATATTCATACTTGCCAACTTTTAAGGTTTTTCCGTAAAATGTTCTGATTTTCGTTTAGTTTACGGTCTTACTGATGGATCGGAAATTTCTGCGGTTATTGCGTTTCTTTTCACTTCAAAATCAGATTCCTCTGCTAATCCCTGTCTATTTGATTTTCACAATTTTGGTCTTTTTATTTAATTAATTTTAGACTTTTTTGTAAGTCTTGGATTCACTCGCAAGTCTCCTGAGTCTTGATGAGCACTCTCCGGGTAAGTTTGCTTATCTTGTTCGCGAAAAGAACAACTTAACCGAGATAAGACCCTGAAAGATGCTTGGATGCATGAAACTTGTTTTCAATCAATGTTTTATGTTATTTCCCTTAGTAGTAGTTGATACGAGTGATAATTTATGAAAACATTTACTAGAAACTAGATGAAAGAAAATATTTGTTTATTTCTTAGAAACTATTGCAGATTTTTTATTATATTTTATGCAATTTTACATGCTGTTTTATAATTTCAATGGTTTCCTTGAGTTAAAACACTAATTTCGAGGATCAAATTTTTTTAAAAAGGAAAAAAAATTCTGGTAGAGAACCCCCAATTCCCAAAATTTGGCGTTGGTTTTAGGTAGTGTTTTTCTCATTAAAAATTCTGATGCCTAAATGAAGAGGTCTCCTTTAGGTGTTTCCCCAAACTGTGTCGAAATAAAGGATACTTCCAGTTCCCCTCCAAATTTTTACGCCTATTGTGACGCTGCTCGCGTCACAGCATTATTAAACTTATCAATTTCAATATTTTAGAATTTAATTTATCCCGAGTCTATGGCATACGTGACCAGGCTCAGGAGAGAGTAAAGTTCATAGCACGAAAATAGTAATTATCTCGTTAACGGGGTGATTAAGGGTAACCCATTGAACTTCTGGACGTTTCAAAGCGCGTGATCCTTAATGATTTGGGACTTTCTATCAGCAAAATTTAAAGTCCAATAAGCAGCCCATAAATAGAAAGTGAGGGGAGAGACGAAACTCACACACCCTCTCCCGAGGCCCCAGAATCTGAAGGAGGGAACCACCCCGAGAACTCGCTAGTCTAAGCGGTTAACGTTGAAATACTTCACTTTTTGATGATGGGATGACACTTGGTACACTGATTCCAGGGACCATAAGAATCAGTTTTCGATCAGGAGTAAGCCTCAACTTCCCTTAGAATTTAAAATATTTAACTTTTTGTGAAATTTTTAAATTCGCGTTTTACCAGTTAACTATCACACTTTTCAACATGTGAGGTGACTTTTCTATACAATTTGAGGTCGTAGATTACAATTATGAAGTCAAAAATTTCATAAACGTGGTTTTTGATATGTTTTTTTTTAAAAAAACTAAATTTAAAAATTTAAAATGTTTAAAAACACAATGCAAAACGTAAGTTGGTATCTTGAAATTTTTACCATATATTAAGCTATTCGTAACTATCATAAATCCAAAATTTCAAGGCTTTTCGTTTATTATTAACCGAGACAGGAGACTTTGAATTTGGAAAATTTTCAAAATGGCGGCCATGTTGGATGCGAATACTCATCGAAAACTTCCCATAACTCGGTAAATTTTTGGTCAAAATGAAAAGATAAAACCTTTTTTGAAATAAGAGCAAAGTCACTCCCCTATTAAAACATTAAAAGAGCAATAAAACTTTTTTAAATTGGTTTTAAATAAACTCTAAGATAGATTAATACTTTACTATGAGAAGCATATTAGACGCTTCAAAAAATGCTTTCTTGGTGAAAAAAAGTTCTAAATATTTTACTAAATGTTCACCCTCAAATAAATTTGCGACATTAAACCATTTGAAGGAAAATTTTGCCTTACAAGCGCCTGGGTGCAAACGCGAAAATACTTAATAAACGCGCGCTTCAAATGAACTTTTTCTATCAAAGAATCAAAAAATTGTACTTCGTATTAGGATTTTCGAACTCCATGTTGAAGAAACAAGCATTCCTCATCCTAGGTATCAGATAAAAATGCATAAAATTCAATTTTTCAGGTTAAAAAATTGCATAAAATGCAATTTTCAGGTTAAAAAAATTACCTTTTAGACGAGAATTTTCAAGCTTTTCTATTTAATGCATTAAAACATGAAACATCGTTGACATCCATGATATATTCAGAATATTCAAACTCTTACCGAACACTTTTAAACAACTATTAATCGTTGTGTACTTGCTATATTTTTATGAAAATCGAGTAAGGGAAATGCATCAATCATTTCTTTTAATAATAACACCCTTTGAACCTAAAACATTTTGTTTTTAATCATTATATCAAATAAATTGAGACAATGAAACCTAGAGATTTAAATTACAACAAAGCTCATAAAGAATAATCAACTTACATTGTAAGAAGAAAATATGAATTTAGCCTTTTTTATTTTATAAGAACTTTAGTTTTAGAAGTCAAGACTTACCAACAAGTATATAGTTATTTTCAATATCTGTATATATTCATTAGAAATTAAGAATATCGGAATATATCCAAATCTTTCGCTAATAATCACCGTACATTCATTTGTATTTCATAAATAAGTATATATACTATATCAATATGATAAACTTACCTGTATGGAGAAATAGAAAAGAAAAGTAAGGATTTTTCTTATTATTAACTAGCTGGTATGCCCGGCCTTAAACGGGTGGAGATATAGCTTTATTTTTTTATAAAATTTTCAATACATTCTATTACATCTTATTTTAACGGGTGAAAAGTATTAAATTCCATCCACTTGTTAAACCTACTAATTTTTAATGGTTTCTACATTTAACCGCATGATCCCCATAAAAACAGAAAAATTAGAAAAAAAATATTCCCATTTAGAGCCCTTGAGTAATTATACAGGATTTGAATTAAATTTTTCTGTGAAATTATTCAATGGTTAAAGCATATTCCCTTTGCAATTAAAAAAACAATATTTCAGGTTGAAAGGGATTTAACATTTGCAACAGGGTTTTTTTTAAAACACTTTCTTAGAGCAACAATATGATCATCTTTTGATACTATTTTAACAACAATGCTATTCCATGAATTTTTTTATTTAAAAGCTAAATGAAGTTTCAAATTAAAATATTTTAAAATATACTTAATAACCAGTTTTAAAATTTAAAATTTCATTTAATTATATATTTAGATTATTATCATAATTTTTAAATAGATTTGTATCTAGTTTTTCTTTTGAAAACTTGCTATTTTTGCATTATGTTATTTTTGTAACAATGGGGTTCGCAGATCTCTTCTGGAGGAGAAATAAAGCTATTTCAGCAAAATCACTATAAAAAGGGTCAAAAGAGGGTCAAGGGGTCGTTCTAGAACTTCGAAACATAGCCTTCTGTTTTCCTTGGGTTTTTTACGTAGGTATACCCATTTTGGTGCCGATCGGATGTAAAACTGTGGATTTCTATAAAGGATGTACACACACACATACATTGACTTTTATTATTATTAATGAGAGTCGTAGAGGCAATATATTTTTCATGCAAGAGCATATAAAATGTGTTCACACCATGATCGATCGTTGATCGAAACATTGTTTCATTTTTTTGGCTTTTAAAAAAAGCGTATATATTTTTCTTGAGAATTTGCATATTTTCTAAATTAAATAGATTTTAAAAATAAAGCAAATAAAGCACGTAGAAAAGCTTGAAAGTTCTCGTCTAAAAGGTAATTTTTTTAACCTGAAAATCAATTTTTTAACCTGAAAAATTGAATTTTATGCATTTTTTTCTGATACCTAAGATGAGGAATGCTTGTTTCATCAACATGGAGTTCGAAAATCCTAATAGGAAGTACAATTTTTTGATTCTTTGATACAAAAAGTTCATTTGAAGCGCGCGTTTATTAAGTATTTTCGCGTTTGCACCCAGGCGCTTGTAAGGCAAAATTTTCCTTCAAATGGTTTAATATCACAAATTTATTTGAGGGTGAACATTTAGTAAAATATTTAGAACTTTTTTTTCACCAAGAAAGCATTTTTTGAAGCGTCTAATATGCTTCTCATAGTAAAGTATTAATCTATCTTAGAGTTCATTTAAAACCAATTTTAAAAAGTTTTATTGCTCTTTTAATGTTTTAATAGGGTAGTGACTTTGCTCTTCTTTCAAAAAAGGTTTTATCTTTTCATTTTGACCAAAAATTTACCGAGTTATGGGAAGTTTTCGATGAGTATTCGCATCCAACATGGCCGCCATTTTGAAAATTTTCCAAGTTCAAAGTCTCCTGTCTCGGTTAATAATAAACGAAAAGCCTTGAAATTTTGGATTTATGATAGTTACGAATAGCTTAATATATGGTAAAAATTTCAAGATACCAACTTACGTTTTGCATTGTGTTTTTAAACATTTTAAATTTTTAAATTTAGTTTTAAAAAAAAAACATATCAAAAACCACTTTTATGAAATTTTTGACTTCATAATTGTAATCTACGACCTCAAATTGTATAGAAAAGTCACCTCACATGTTGAAAAGTGTGATAGTTAACTGGTAAAACGCGAATTTAAAAATTTCACAAAAAGTTAAATATTTTAAATTCTAAGGGAAGTTGAGGCTTACTCCTGATCGAAAACTGATTCTTATGGTCCCTGGAATCAGTGTACCAAGTGTCATCCCATCATCAAAAAGTGAAGTATTTCGCCCTTTTTTGCTCTTAACCGCTCCGACTACGCAGCACGAGGACCCCTTTGGAGACATGTCGTTGGGTAAGCAGTCTGTCCAATTTATCTTCGGTGTTTGACCGGGAATATGTAAGATTAAATGTTATCTCTTTATATTTTACTTTAACCTAATTGATTATAATCTAATTCGTAATAAATTGTATGTTTCTTTCAATACCTGAGTATTAATTTGGCTTATGTACCTACACCAAGGAGTTATATGTTAAACAAGTAAAGTCGCAGTTTTAAACTGTGATACTATTTATGATTATTTTCCTTTAAAATTCAGTGATTTTTAAGGTCTCAAAATGAACTAAAAACACTTTTTCCGAGACATTTTTCAAAATTTTTCTGGGGAGACCCCCCAGATTTACTTAAGCTCACATTACAAAATTTCGACAATTTGTGCAACACATTCAAGGGCTTCCTTCAAGTGATAATTAACGTTACAAGTACATTAACGTTAAAAACGTTGAGTCAATCCCTCCCCAAAACAATAGTCTGGTTATAGCTCAAAAATTTTCCCTCATAAAAAATTGGACATAAAGGGGAAAGGGGTGGTTTCAAAAATAAAGGGGGGCGCCAATGAGAGAGAGAGAGAGCTACCTTCGCCCCGGGCGCCGTTTTACCACGGCACGGCTCTGGTCTTTCCATAGAGTTTGAAAAGTAGATAAACACAAGTTTGAGGGAAGTTTCCAAATTCATAATCCTGGGGGAGGGCCTCCGGACCTTGTGGACGTTTTTTATAAATTTCCCCCCTATAAAATTCTGTGGTTTTCAAGGAACTGAAGGATCTCAAAATGATCTGAAACACTACTTTGAGAGGCAAGTTTTCAAAATTTTTCTGTGGAAACCCCCAAGACCCCCCCATTCTCTATATTCTATATGGCATTTTATGCACCAAAATGAGTTAAAACCCTGTTATTTTTAAGTCAAATTTTCAAACATTTTCTGGGGGAGGACTCCCAGACCCCCGTGGTACCTATAACTCTATAATTACAACTTTATTTTATATTAAGTTCGTCCAAATACAAAAATTCTATCATAAAATCTATATCCGAAACTCGGATGAGGCGTTCCAAAACTAGTTAAAAAAATTGGGGTTTTTTAACTAAAATTTCCAAAAAATTTCTGGGGGAGAACCCCCAGACCCCCCTTTTAAAGGATTTCCCATATTAAGATCATAAAGAAGATTTAATTGAATTATGAAAATTCATAGCCCCCCCCCAAAACCAAATCCTGGATCCACCCTTGTCGCCCTCCCCCAAAAAAAATAAAAACCAAAAGTCAAGTCACGCCGTGTATATAAACCCACTTAAAATCTTTGCCCCCCTCCCAACCAAAAACTGAAATGACACCCCTGTTGAGTTTTGTAAGAGGTATTGCATATAGGCGGCAAATTTTGGTTCAGCCTATAGGCGGCACATTTGGAAATCCGCCACTGAAATCCTATAACAACCCGGAATTTCAATGAAAAATCCCTAATTTTCATACGTTTCCCTGTAAAGTTGGCATTTTGAAGGCGTGGAAGAGGGCAGAAAAAACTTGACGGTCGATTCGCGTTTTTCTTACTTTGCGGCAATATCTATGGCTTTAAATGCTTGTTTTGGGAGAAAGTGTTCATTTATAACAGTTCAAATGTGTGTTACCAATATTAAGCTGGAAAATTAATAGGTTTATTAGAGGAATTTCTTGTTTTTTGAAAGAGGGCAAATAGAAATTTATAGTTTGTATAATTTAGAGTTTTAATCAGTGGCGTAGCCAGAGGGGGGATTTGGGGATATATCCCCCCCCGAAACTTAGAAATTTTCCTTTTTTGACCATAGGAAACCACTAAAAATACTCCATATCCCCCCGAAATATCAATATCCCCCTCCGAAATTTTTTTCTGGCTACGCCACTGGTTTTAATATCAGATAATTACTAGGTGTGTAGATAATGGGTATATGAAAATTTCAAGGAAAATAATATTATTTAAGCATTATTAAAAAATTTTCAGAAAGAAAGTATTACAAAATCTTATATATAGATATGGAATTTTTGGAGGGTTGCAATTAAACATCTTGGACTAAATTTTTTTTCTGTCTGAGTGTTTTTTATTATTTGCAATTCACACATTTTAATTCAATGCATTAGAATGGCTATTCATCATTATTTAAAGTATAAGGTAGTTTTTTATTTTTTGAAATATAAATCTGTCTAAATAGGTTCATGTATTTAAAAATTACTTAAACATTTATTGTTAATATTCTATAGCTTAATTAAATTTTTATTCAAACCCTTTTTTTTAGGAACTAGTATAAAATTTCCTTTCATTAAAATGTTTAAAAGATAAAATTGTACAAAATGAAACATAAGTACTAAAAAAATGGTTGCAAACAATATCGGTCAGCCTTGAAATTTTTATCAGGTAGCCTGGAAAAGTCCTTGAAAATCCTTGAATTTTTTTCCTCAAAAAGTGTATGAACCCTGGAAGCCATAGAAATTTTCAAACACAAGAATAATTTCAATAGAAAAGAGGAGGGTGTTTCCATTCCGAGCGTCTGGCACCCGAAATGCGGGATAAAGCCAGCACAACAATAGTATTAGTATCTGATCTCATTTTCATTCCACGTTAGCATTCACGCTGTAATTGTTTGGTAGTATTTGTTTTTATTTTCCATTTTTATCAGTTGATTTTTTGCCACGCTCTCCGAAGCAGAGAGCGAAACGTTTGGAAATTCCATTCATCAAACACGGCCATCCATCCCGGAAAATGAAATAAATTACTCTTCGTGGAAGTTTTCATCAAACAATAGTGATAGTTAAGCATCAATTTTTAAATAGCATAGATAATGAAAGGATTCAATTGGTTTTTTCATTCGAAAGTGTTATAAAATTCTATATAGATTTTACATCTTAGCTTTATTTTATTTTTAAAGGTTTGAATTTCTAAAATAAATATATTTTTTAAGCTTTTAACTTGCATTCTCCATTCATCTATTTTTATAAATGAGAAAAATCTGACTGGTTTTGAATTTTTTCTGACGTATAATTTTGAAGCAATTGTCCTATATTTTCGAAGCAAATGTCCTATATTTTTGAAGCAAATGTCCTATATTTTTTCTAACTGTCGCCATGAACCCTGATTCAGTTATTATTCATTAAACTAATAATTCATAGTTTTGGTATTAAAGTACTTTTTTGTTTTAGAAAATTCTGAAATTGAATATTATGAAAGTTTACTAGACAAAAAATAATTTATGATTGACGATTTGGAGAAAAAGGCAGTTTTCAAAAAGCCTCACTAGAAAGGTGAGAATCTGTTCAATGCGTTTCTTGTTGGAAGAATTCACTCTCCTGCAAATTCTGCTATATTCAACGTTTTTCCAGCCAGCTATTCATATGTTGAATGTATAATTAACTGAATTTCTTTGAATATTAATCTTTAAAATTGGATATTAAGTGTTCAGTATGCAAAATGCCTACTGTCTTTTCCTCACTGTGAAGCATATTAACTCTTTATCTTATTTCAGGCCCTTCATGAGATGCTGGACTTGAATGGAACTTGAATTAATTTTACCCGTCAGGTGCACTCCTTCCAGGTAAAAAACCCTTAAGGCAACCTGTTTATAAATAGTGAATTCTAACAACATTTTCTGTGAATAGTGTATTTTTCTGATTTCCAAAGAGTTTTTTTGTTATCCCTGATTCAAAAAAGTTTTTCTTTTCAGACCAAATAGCCTGTGAACTGTGTGGGAAGGTTGTAAAAATGAAAAACCTTTCCCACCACAAAAACACACACAAAAACACAGCGCTGAAGGAAGGCTCAAGTCCCCGTCACGTGTTCAACAGCTTACAACCTGAATAGGCATAGAAAAAATTTCCATGGTAAAAAAATTTTATTATTATGTTATTTTTCGTGTTTTAATTATGTTTTATTGAATCCTTAAAAAAGTAGTTTGGTAAAGTAACAAAATTTGAATTATCTGACAAATTAAACAAGGGGAAAGAAGAGAGAAAACGCACTAAATTTAGTTATTCCTATCATCTATCTATAAAAGTGAAATATTAGAGTATATTCTCGGAAAGGTCATGGAAAGTATTTTATTTAGTTTAAGTATTACATTCAAGAAGGTCCTTAAAATTTTGTCCTTAATTTTACTCTTTAATAAACTTCTGCACGAACCCTGTTTTTGGCAACAAATTTCTTTCCACACAGAGGAACACTTAACTCGCTTTAACATAATTTTTGAATGTTTTAACGAGTACGGAAATGTCTTGAATACTGAAAAATGCATATTTGGAAAATCAAAATTGACATTCTTAGGTTTTGGTATCTCAGCTCTTTCTACTCTTCTCAGTTGGTATTTTACCTTTTACTTGCCTCATTTTTGTTATTAGGGGACATCCATAAATTACGTGAGGTGTTTTTTCCAAAATCTGGACCCCCCCTCCCCCCTTGGTGAGATTTTGCTGGACCCCCCTCCCCCCAACGTGAGATTTACCTACAACCTTTAAAAATAATTTTCTATCCTATTCGTTTGCATTTTGTGTTTCACAGCACCTAAAACTTATAATTTCTAACTTGAAAAGTTGACGTGAGATTTTAATCGACCCCCCCTTGGTGAGATTTTTCCAAACCCCTCCCCCCTTTTTGACCTCACCTAATTTATGGATGTCCCCTTATGATTTACGGATAATCTAAGGAATATTCCCTCACTCCTAATGAGTTTGTTTTATTTTTGTTATTTCAATAATAGATGAAGATCCCCCAGACATTTCTTATTTTCTCACAAATAAAATATATGGGGAATAATGTAGTGTAATAAACTTTGAGTGAGCATACCCGCTAACTTGGCCAATAGTAGTGGTCAAAAAACCTTGCCTTGGGAGAAGCTAGTGGTGAATAGGGATAGCACTAGTGTTCAACCACGGCTTACTAGATACTACTACTACAGGCTGACTGCAGTTTCGAATTATTTAAAACACTTTTCCCGCTCTAGGATCGCCCCAAATCGATTAAATAATGTCCTAACCAATAGGATAAACACACTGACAAATAAGGAAAAACAAAGGGGCGTGTTTTCAAGACGAAACTGTTAGCCATTAAGCCCCGCCATCAACTCTGTGGATTAGCTTTGCTAGATGCTAACTATTTCCATCTACATTTTAAAGATTTCCGCATCTCGGTCAGCCTCCTGTAGTAGTATCTGGTAAGTAGGCCTGGGCCTTAAATCGATATATAAAGATAAATCGATTTAACCCCAACATCGGAATACCGGTTTCACGCTTATATCGGATTCCTTATATCGGAACCGATATATAATTCCGGAATTCGAAAGATAAATCGGTTTTTCAGAATACCGGTTTAGCGCGAATATCGAATCTCTAAAATCGAATACCGATATGTAATTCCGGAATCAGAAATTTTATTCAACTTGATTATTTGAATTTTCCTTACTTACTTCTTTACTACTTGTTTTCTGATTCATACTCGTAGATCGGCTGCGATAACCGATACTATTCCGGGTTCCGGAATTGTCTTAATCACTATGTTTATGATGATTATTAATAAAATTTATTGTACATATAATTGAAAAATATTTGCGTTTTCATATTCTTACTATTCTAAGGTTCTAATAATCCTTTAATATTTAGATACTCCATTTAAAGTTTCGACGATTAAAAAGGATTGCGAAAAGAAGAATTTCGTTAAACGAGCTGCGATTACTGATAGACATGCATTTATTTCTGACGGACCCTTTTTATTATTTTAATACTTGTTGATAAAAAAATACTTCATCTTGAGCAAAGGGATTGCTGTGTAGATTATTATTTTAATGATTTGTAATTGTTTTACATAATAATGAGAAGATTGAATTGGATTAAAAAAGTATGTTTTCTTTTCAACTGACTTTGAGAATCGAGACTACTGCGCCATCTATATGTTAGTATAATAATTATAAGTTAGTATAAATAGTTACGTTTTTATTTATAGAACACTTGATATATGACAAAAAACAAGTATTTTAAATGATACATGTATTGTGTATGTGTATTCTATTTATTTCAGCTTAAAATTTGGATTAATATTACCCGAATTAAATCGATTTATAACTAAATCGGATTTTAAGATGAACTATAAATCGATTTAAGAAATTTATATATATCCCCCAGCCCTACTAGTAAGCTGTGGTTCAACGTAGATCAATTGATTGTGGTGTTAAACAAATCGCAATAGTTCTTTATCATGTGGATTTTGATTAATGTTTACTTTTCTTACAGGTGCTGGTTTTGAATCCTCTCTGACAGTTCACCAGATACCAGTTAATCCATTTCGTTCTTCTGCTTGTTCGTGATAGTGCTGACTGCTGATTGGACTCCTGGTAGACTCCCCTAGCTCAAGGTTGAATGTTAAGACTGAACCAAGACTTCCATTGTGGTACGTCCGGACATTTTGTTTTGTAAGATCAAATTGCTTGTAACCCCCCGCCACCACCTTTAGTTTTTAATAAAAATATTTAGTCTCAATGGGGTTCTTTTATTTAATTGCCTTTCAGTTGCTACTTAGTATAATATAGGCATAAACTATATCTTCGACTTGGAAAAAGTCCATAGCTGCCAACCGTTCCGATTAAATCGTATTTGTTCCGAATTTCCGCTGTTGTTCCGATAATACGAATTTAGCCCAAAAAGTTCTGATTTTTCATTATTTTACTCCTTTCTTGGTGAATCTTTCCTTTTCGACAGATTCTAATTGCTCAGCGAGCGAGAATCGTCTTTGCATTACCCCTTTAAAAACGTTTATTCAAAAAGTGTCGTCGATAGTGTTCCGATTTCTGTTTCTGAAAAGTTGGCAGCTATGAAAGTCTTTTGTATTTTTGTTAAAAAACCATTTTTACTTTCCAGATGTACTCCTGGTTACATTCTAAGATTAGAGTTAGGACAACCCCCAATCTCAGTTACTGTAGTCAAAATAATTTTGGATCAAAATTCTTAAATTACCAAATGAGATATATAAAAATTTGCTATAACAAACTACTTCTAAACGCACAACAATTTTCTAGCAATACAGAATTTAACTGGGTTTTATCTATAAAAAAATCCTTGATAATCTAGGTTATAGTTTCATTTTTGTCTCGCAGGACCCTTATATAGCCTCTTATTTTCTTCCCCTGGTGTTACAATCTCTCCGAGATCAGACCCTTCAAAATGACCTGTTTCGAATGGAAAATAGAACAAACTTTCCCCATTATAAAATCTTAAACAGCACCTCCCCTGAAACCTATGTTGAATCACCCTTAAATATAACCATTAAGAGATTTATCTTTCAACTACGTCTTAATCAAAGCCGAATTTTCTACAAAAACGAAATTTTTGAAATTTTTCCTTCTAACCCTTGCACTATCTGTAATAATGAAGAAAATGAGACTTGGAACCATATATTCAACACTTGTCCTCTTTATAATCAATACAGATACAAATACTTAACCGGTTTAAAACCTTTTCTGTTACTCAAAGTCAATACGAAAGAATTTTTTATTTTACAATTTCTATTTTAAAAGTCCGTAAAAATTTATTAGATGAATTGAGTTAGCCCAGTGTTCCAACAACTTTTAATATATATTTGTGTATATTTACATTTATCTTTCATAGTTTTAATGTTCAATGATAATTAAGTGTTAATTTATTTCCTTATTTGTACTTTTTGTTCCTTTATTTTTGCTACTTTGTAAACGGGCACGAGCCCATTACAATCAAGTCTTGTCTATGTCTAGTATAATATAGGTGCGCATATACACCTAGTGCGCATGCGCCAACCACTGGGAAAGAGTTGTAGCCAAGTCAAGTAGGAAAGGTAGCCAAGGCAGTGGCGTAGCCAGGATTTTCCTATGGGGGGGTCCAGTGGGAAAAATTTACTATTGGACATCAAAAGGTTTCCACAATTGGAGAAATAAATTTATAATTTTCACATTACTTTTAATTTCTTATCAATGTTAATTAATAATTTATTAGTAATTAGTGTAATAATCAAGATTAAGTATTACTTCGATTGAGAGTTCTCATCCACATAATTTTTTATTAGGTACAGAGACCATCAAAAACCAAATTACGAGGTTTCAGTAGCTCGAGCTCAATATAAAAAAAAGGGTTGGGGGGTCCACCCCCAGAAAACTTTTGGAAATTTGATTTTTAAAAGGAGTTTTTTACTTCATTATGGGAGGTTATAACCTAGGAGCACGTCAAAATTTCTGAGGCAGTGGTTGATCCAGGATTTGGTTTTGGGGTTTTTTTAAGGAATATAAGGGTGATTCCATAGAGTTAGTACAAATATAGAGACAGCTTGGAACATCTGCTCCATTGTTCTAAGCGTGTCGGGTTTTCGTTTCGCTGCCCTGCAAAATCGGTTTTTTTTGCTTTGCCAATTTGGCCTCTAAATACCTCTTTTAGCGTTTACGGTTTTTCGTGTGATTGCTTTTTTCGATCACTTTATCTCAGTTGTCTCCAACCTGTGGGCCCTATCTAATGTTCTTTTTATTTTTTGAAGGAAAGTTTTAAAAATTGTGCAGCTTTAATAATAAAATATGAATGTTCTAAATCTCATTTTTAGTCGATGCTTCCACCAAAACAATGCTACTCTTGCTACTCGTATCTCCCATCTTTTTTCTGTAATTTTCTTCTTTAGGAAATATATTTCCCCTACACGAAAAACAGGTATTTGATACTATATTTTGTTTAAACTGTCCATACCATTAAATTAAAATACCATTTAAAAATCCCCTTTTACTTATATCACTATAAGATTCCCTTAAAGGTATCGCTATAAAATTATTATTCAGAAGAAAAACAACTAATATTAAATGCATGCATTCCTTATGTTTAACTTCATGTCATGTTTATATTTCATACTTCAATTTTTACACTTTAACTTTTTGTTATCTTGATAAACACTTAAGGAAAATTTTTAAACATTATTTAATAGAAAATTAAAAATTTAAACTATTATTTATAACTTGCAAAAAAATTATTTTATTAAGTGAAAAGTTAAGGAATCAGTTAAGCATTTTACAAAATATTATTTATTAAATATTATACCAAATGAACTACTAAAACAATATAGGGTATTTTTCAGTTAATTGCCAATCAAAATATTTTTGTATTTAAATTTGTTAATTAAATCAAAATATAATAAGACAAAAATAAGTTTTTATTAAAATATAATAGGTAAACTAAGTTAATTTCTAAGCTATCAGATTCGCTTCAACACTTCTTTCCAGGAATAAGAGAGAAAAGTGTGATAACTTTAAACATAAAAAGCTCATAGTTCACAAAGTTAAAGCCAGATGATGTGGTCCTGTGGTCGAATGTCACAAACCATCACCTGGTGTTAGGAGAGAATTACAGTTGCCCTAGATTCTTTGTGCCTTAGATTGGCGGAAAAATCCATAGATAGTATAAGTTCAAGGAATATTCTGTGTCGTGAATTATTTTAGGTAAGATAATATTTCATTAATACGACTGTTTTAAATTAAACGAACACTGGAAGCAAAATTTCTACTCTTAATTCCTCTATATATATTTTTTCTTATTAGTTTAACAATGTAGTAAGTTGAAAAAGATGATTCGATAGTGGCCATAAATTTTTAAAAATATCGCTTGTTACTTGGAAAGAAAAGATTAACACAGATTACTTTACTGTAAGTTTCCTCCTATCAAAAAATAAAAATAAAGTATTAAAAGAAGATCAGTGGTAAGAATTAAAAACTTAAATAAAAATTTAACAAAATTAAAGCTAATTTAACATTTATGCGTCGAGATGCAGAAATATTTCAGATAATCATGGCCTTAATAAATCAAAATCAAATCAGTAAGTTATTTCGAATGACCACCGAAAGAAACTACGGCAAAAACGCGCGCCAAGCTCAAACCGCCAAGCTTTGCCAACTTCCAGTATCTACCTCGGCCACAAAATCAGCAATTTTCTCCCTTAAATATTCTTTAAACGAATTGGAAATGACTCATATCGAATCAGGAGGGTTCATATTATGTAATGTGAAGCTTTTATTAAAGAAATTCCCCCAGAAACATTATAAAAATACAGTTTAAAATTGTTTTTCCGAATCCGCGGAATTTAAAAAAATCACAGATAAAAAACTAATTCAGATAGAGTAATTTTTTCTTCACTAAACGATTCGTCATTGGTTTTTCTCTAATGGAAAATTGTCGGTATCATTTTCTCCTGATTTTTCTGTGAGGAAGAGCAGTTTTTATGCCCCAAAATCCACCCGCCTATGGGACTTCCCATGTTAAAAATTTCTTTCTGCCCCGCAAACAGGTCCGACAGTTTTCGACATGCAGGGTTGCTTTACGGAGAAGAGCAAGCTGTCTCTATATTTGTACTAACTCTATGGGTGATTCTCAAAATAGGGGAGAATTTCTGTCTTTCAGCATATAATAAATTTTGGAAGGTTTTCTAGCATTTTTGTTTAGTGAAATATGTTTGTCACAATATTATTCTTAATTTGCATTGAAAAAATCACTCACTTTTCAGTTAAAAACACCTTAAAATAACAAAAAAATGTTCAAAATGTCATTAGCATGGATGTCCACAGCAGCCTCTACCATCTCCATATCAACATTTTTGAGTGCTTGTGTCATGTTAATAAGACCAAACAAATTTTATTCCTTGTTTAAATGAATCAATGAGATCATTTATCCAATAAATTTATTTTTTAACATTAAAATAATAATACATAGAAAGGATTTAAAGTTTGCCCTCCATTTTTGATTTCTTAAGCATGGTTATCTTTATTAGCTGATTTTGAATAATTATTTCATTTTCACTGATGGCAAGAGTGTGAAAAGTTTTTGCAGGGCAACTATTAGCTATTTTACTTTAGTGTGAAAATAGAAGCATGTGCTGCATTTTTTGAATAGAAGTTAAATATCTGAAAAGTACATCAATTGTATGTCATTAGAATGGATAATAATTTTAATGCTTATTTTATAATTAAAATTTTTATTTTACTGATTTGAATAGAATTTTTGTATTTTAAGAAGCTGTAGAAAGGAGCATTGTATTCTGATTATATTATGGTTCATAATCTTATTTTAGTTGAAGTTTGTCATTAGCATGGACATGTGCTAGTGTCATTAGCATGGTTTTTTCAGTCCATGGCAATGGCATAACAGCCATAACATAAAGATTAAACTTCTTTTCATATTACAGTCGACTCCGCTGAATGTGATCTCTTTTGTACAGAATGATATCCGATTG
Organism: Tetragnatha versicolor; assembly: GCA_024610705.1. Classification (NCBI taxonomy): domain Eukaryota; kingdom Metazoa; phylum Arthropoda; class Arachnida; order Araneae; family Tetragnathidae; genus Tetragnatha; species Tetragnatha versicolor. The sequence continues at coordinate 179,445 of JANDEH010000037.1, read as the reverse complement.
ATAACAATAACCGATTCCGATTCTATACTAAAAAAAAGGCAAACTAGAGTGTTAGGGTTAAATTGGGTTATCGTTCTTTACGTTGAATTCTCGATTTTGATCCTTACAATCCCGCGTGATCAAAATCGAGAATTCAACGTAAAATACGAGATTTCAACGTAAATTCGATAAACATCAACCCCACTCCTAGCTTTATTTGGGGACCAAATGACATGAAAATTGGTTTTGGGGGGTTTTAGGGGGTGCTCTTTCAGAAACAGGACTATTGTTTGATGTCACCCATAGGAAAAACGAAAGTTGGTGCTTCTTTAAATGTGTAGACGGCCCCTTAAGGATTTAAATTATAGCTTGTTTTAAAGAGGACATATTGAATCATGGAAATTGGCGTTTACAGTATCTGTCGTGTTAGTGATGGAAATGGCCGCATGATGGCGCTGCGCCGCCTGGAATCTCGAACGGAGTGAGTGTTTTTTTTCTATTCAATTGACGTGCGGACTCCAGTCGAGAAGGACGGAGCTCCTGCTTTGTATACTTTCGTTTCGTGTTTGTCAATAAATGTTGTTCTTGTTTCAAAAGTGATCTCGTCAACATCTGAAAGAACCATGGACACGACAGTATCCTTCTAACCCCAACCAATCGCTCACAATAGTCTCTGTTTCGATTTTTTTGCAGCCGACTGACCTCCCCTAAAAGTTTGTCCCCCCATGTATAATGATATACACCCTGTAGATCCCCCCTGACCAATATTGATGAGCGCTTGAAAAATGAAAAAGTTTGAACAATCTGTGGGAAAAGATCTCCTAGGCTAAAAAAAGGGGCCAAGAAAGGAAGAGAAAAATTGTTAAAAGTGCATTTTAAATGACTGAATTTTTTTATCATTATTTTATTGGAATTGCTTTTTTTCTCCTTTTTACACCTTTTCTCTTCTTTTTGCTCCCTGCTGATGGATTCGCGTCTGGTTATTAAATTAATATAATTCTTCCTTTTAACTAAACTGAGGCGCTTGCGGCAACAACGATCGAAAATGTATAGCTGTTAGATCGTTGTTGCTGCAAGCGCCTCAGTTTTATTTTTTCGCCATTATTTCGACCATTCATAGATACCTGAACGAATTCCCGAGTGTCGAGCCGGTCGTGGCTCAGTGGTTAAAGCCTTGGCTCTGTGAACAGAAAGGTCCCCGGTTCGAACCTAGCTTCAAAAATCCCTAAATTAATTCTGGCCAAAAATAAAATTCCAAATTCACAGTAGGGCTGTTGGTCAGTAGATGGCAGTGTGTGGTGTTGTGAACCTGACTCCCTTGGATCGCATGTGTGGCGAAGGGGCCCCCGGTTGAAAGGCCGGGGGACTTCTTTCTCCCCCCTTAACGTCGAGCATCCGGTCCATTTAAGGGCGGATCAGGTTCACAGGGCAAAGGCAATTTTACCGTTTTGCGCAGCCCCTCATTTGCATGTTTCTGCGCATATGCGCAGTGACATGCGCGCTGGAGAGATGACGCCAGGGGGCGTGGGTGCAGGCACGTGCCGGCTCATTTGGAAGTCGGAGCTCGCTGGCATCGTACGCTCTCAGTTTTGCTGTTGATGTAAGTATTGATCTTTCTATTTTACTCAGTTTAAAGTGTCTCTTTCGATTTATATCATATTACTTGGAGCTTTAACGTTGTTATTTCCTCCCTCATTAAGTAAAAGAACTATTTTAAACTTTAATACTGTATGGAAGATGTCGTCTGTAAACTCAGTCTGTTGTTCTCAATGACGTATTCAGCTACTAGTTCACAGTGTCAGTAAGTAGCTTATTTCAGAATAGTTAAACTAGAAAACATTGTTCGGAGACTGATAATGTCATGTTAATCGTGTATAGACGTTTGCTCCAAGTGTCATCCCCAAGATTGACCTTGCAAGACTCTTATTTCAGTTAGTTCCTTAATGAACTTCTTGTTCGCTCAATTCAAGTTTGCTATTATTGGGCTGGTTAAATTTTTTTATATTAATCGTTGTTCCACTTAATTTAAGCTGTAGTAGTGTTTATATAATGTCGGATTCAGCGGATAGTTCAGTAAGTGATCAGATAGTTCAGTGTGTCAGTAAGTAGCTTGCTATTTCAGTATAGTAAACCAGGATTATTTCGTTTACAGTTTTCAATAGACGAGTAAAACCATGTTATTGGGCGATTCCAATCGTTGAACTACTAAAGCTCCAATTTGTCATAATCGCCAATGCATTACTTTTAGCCTGCCTTTTCAGTTGGTCTTGCAACACTCAAGTTAATATTACGTAAATTAATGTTTCTCAGAAGAATTTTTATGAAAATTTATATCGGATTGATTATATTATTATTAAATTAACTATCAATCTAAACTAATCTTGTTATTAATGTAACCGATTTTAGAAATTCTTGTGTAAGGGATATCTCTGCGTTCAGCTTTAGAACAGCTTTAGAAAGAGTCCTCCAGCCGCCATGTTTATATACCCAAATCTCAAATGATGACTGACAACCATAGATATCTCATTATTGATGTTAGATCCTAAAATAACAATAATTAGTAGATTATTATTAGAGGTCTAGGGGAAAGTAGTGTACCTCGGATCTAACTCATGCAACACTAGACATGTAGTTGGCATCAAAAGTTGACTAGACATGTAGTTGGCCTTACAAACAGATATCTTATTTCAATTAATTTTTATAAAAAGTTTAAAATTTGAGGAAATAGTATAGGTTAAAAACTGGTTTCGCCCGTTAAAAGTAAATTTTCTAAGTTACACTTCGAAGCTATTAGTTTTAAAAACACAAATTTTATTTTAAAGGGAATTTTATATCCTAAAGTGTATTGTTTCAGCTATAATATTAAATATATTGTGTTTGAAATGGGGCTGGAGGTAAACTGATTATGAAGCTCGGACATTTTTTTAGTAAATGATCAAGTGATGTACTTGGACAAATACACTTTAACACCTTGAGGGATTGACAAAATCTCTTTGTTGACTTTTATTACATTGGTATATTTATTTTTAAAGCAGGGTAGAGGATTGAGTTTCATGACTAAAGCTAATTTTAATTGAAATCGACGTTTTTGTGATCAAAATAAATGTTTTAAAAAGTGCTCCAGAGAGCTCGGAGAGAATTCCAATTCGACTTCACACGATTAGATCTCATCTGGTAATTCCAAATTTCTTAAAAAGAAGGATTATATTCATTAAATAAAGAAAAGAACTAAGAATTTTTGACAGGTCTAAGGTGCACACCCTTTGAAACCATCAAGGCACACCTTGGACCTATGTTTTTTTATTAATTACGTAGTACTGAAATACTTCAATTAAAATTCCGAAAAAAAATTATATGTTGTGTATGAAAGGTTAAAGTATCGAGGAAAAGTTGTTTCATCAGTTTATTTTCAATAAATAAGAAATTACGGGGTCAAAAGTAAAAATAGGTTCGAGGTCCCCTATACTATTAGATCTGATGTTGACAGACAACACTAAAAACTTGATGATTTGAAGACTCTTTCTAAAGCTGTTCCTGAAGTTTTTACATCAGCGAAGCTTAAAGGTGAAGATATTGTGAAAAACCTTCTGATGTATTTTGTTGTTTTTTCCCCAGGTGCTTCCAGTTGCAGTAAATGTGGCGATGCTTTAGAAAATCCAGAATTGATTTTCCTCGTGAAATTTAATTATTACAAAGTGTTTAATGAGAGGTTCGGTACCAATGCTTCTAATTCAGATTTTCATGTAAACTTTTAGTTTTTATTATCTCAGATGGCGTTTTCCATCGTAATTGTTTTCATTCGATTGGTTTTAAAATTTATTAGAAAAATTTTTGAAGTTTTTTCAAAATTATGATTGAGATTATTTTTTTGAAGAATGCTTTAGCTTGTAAGTGCCCAAATTTTTCATGCTAAGCAGTAACTTGGATTTAAAAGATAAAAAGTGAAAATACATTATTCAAAAGTAATTATCTTTTATGCATTTTTAACAGTGATAATAAAATTTGTTATTATTATTGAAAATTAAAGTTCCTCTATAAAGTATTCATCAGACTTTATCAGACTAAGTATTCATCAGAGGCAATATTCGAACATTCAGGATTTTAAAGTGAATTGATCATTGGTACCGGATCCCTATAGATATGTTTTCAGCTCTATTGTCTAGTTGTGTTGGCCTGGAGCAATACGGTACAAAGATCGTAAGTATATGTATTTTCGTCTCCCTGAAAGCTCCTTGGATTTGCTAGCATTGACCAAGTTTGGGTGAGTGGAACCAACCTTTTTAAACTTTCATTTGTTTGGACAAGGTTTTGAGCTTTGCACAAGGGTTTTGGGGGGTCATTTGGAGCAACTTAGCTTTTTGTGCGTTCCCTTTAGAATTCACTCATAATGGGCGGGTATTCGGGATTTTTGAGCTGTGGGCCAGTATTCGATCATCGTTATGATCAGTGAGGGGTGAAATAGTAGTAATTTGGAACTGTCTAGGCTACATTCTCATCTAAAACTAGACTAAGGTTTTAAGCAGGGGTTTTAGTGAGGAGGAGACTGAAAATTAGTTTAAATACTACTTTTAAGGGTCAAAAATTGAATGTAGACCTGACCCCCTTAACATAGTAATATACTACTTTGATATAACTTATTTACGACTAATGCATTGTTCGGGTGTCGATCCCAGGTGGCCCCCAATTCAGAACTTTTTCTCACTATCTGGGGGAGACTTAAAATTCACTAGATAATTATATGGGGTTAGTGCTGGGGATCCCCTAATTTTAAAGATATTGTGTTGAGGACGGTTTGGTGGGGGGTCATTCGAAACAATTGGGTTGTCCGTTTTATGGAACAGTCCTACTTCAGAATCTGACCACCTTAAATCAATATTAGTGATAGGGTCGTAACTAGACGTTTTTTTTTCAGGGGGGGCTCTATCAACGTCATTCCTTAGGTGCCTCCTAAGAATAATTTACAGAATTAGTTTTGAATTTTGATGTAATAGATTTCAAATTGTTTTAGCAATGTGAATCCCTAGTAAATTTGGGGGAAGGAGTAAGGGGGCACTTTTCAACACTATTACCTTTACTTTTTGAACCAAACTGTCAAAATATTGGGGATTTCCTAAAAATTATCACTGAAGATCCCCTTGTAGAAATGGGTGTATGGGGGTCCTCCCCCAGAAAAAAAATTTTGAAATTATACCTGTAAAAGTAGGGTTTTTACTCATTTTGAGAACCTTTTTGGGTTCCCAAGGGGGGCACTGTCCAGGCACTTGGTCAGAGGCAGGGGGGGGGAAATTTTCCAGGCAAGAACTCCTTGTGGTACCATTGGAGGTATGAGGGTCCCCCCCAGAAAACATTTTGTGATATTTGTCGAGCGAGAGTTTAACTTATTTTCAGAACCATTTTGGGTCTGAGGGGGGCACTTTTCAAACCCTTCACCTTCACGTTTTGACCCATAATGTCCAAATATTGGGGATTTCCTAAAAACAATAACTGAAGATTCCATGAGGTACTAATGGGGGTCATCCCCCAGAAAGAATTTTGAAATGTAACCAGTAAAAGTAAGGTTTTTACTCATTTTAAGAACCTTTTTGGGTCCCCAAGAAAGAGTCCAGAGTGCCCCCCCTTGGATCCGTACGCAAAGTTCTATCGCTTGGTCAGATGATAGAACTTTGTGTTAGAGCAGACATGGCCAAAAAGTCAAAGGGGGTAAGTGGGTCCTTCCGCAGAAAATGTTTATAATTTTTTTATCCCTAAAAGTAGGATTTTGACTAATTTAGAGACTCCTCCTCCTAAGACTAGTTTTATACCTTTAGGCGACTTACATAACTAGTTTTGATGTAATAAATTTCTAATTGTTTTAGCAATGTGAATCCCTAGTAAATTTTTGGGAGGGGATCTGGAGGAAACTTCCCCCTTAAGGTAGTGTTTTAGCACTTATAGCAAAAGACCACTGCATATTGTAAAAAATGGCAGAATTTTCCTGGGAGAAGCAGTAAAACAATATGCGCAAAAGTAAGAGGGGTTAAGTGGGCCCTCCCCCAGAAAATGTTTATAATTTTTTTACCCCTAGAAGTAGGATTTTGACCAATTTAGAGACCCTCCTCACTAATAATTTTCACAGAAAACGACAGTATCGAAATTTCATGGTGTGGGGTTGAGAATATCAAACTCCCCCTTGGTTGATTAGTGAGTTTTTAACAGTGTATCCATATCCGATTATCGTTATACTCATCAGTAAGTTGATTGGGAATCTCGTTTTGGGTTTATTACCCTCATCAATTCAGATAATTCCTTCCAAATTTGACCATCCCCATAGGTGGATATTATTGGTGACAGGGCCGCGAATTTAAGTTTTACACGACTTACAAAACTACTTTGAATTTTAGTGCGCTAAATTTAAAAATGTGTAAAGCCCTAGTCTGGAGGTCCTCCCGAAAAACTGTGAAAATTTCCACCTAAAAGACGCATGTAAATTTTCCCGGAAGTTGAAATAGGTTCCCCCGACCCCTGGTCATGACGAGATCCAAAGTACACCGCTGATACCTACTCTAATAGAATAATGAATTTGGCAGATCCAAAAGCTTTAAACAAATTGATATAGATTTATGCCAGCCTACAGTCAATCTTCCTTTTGAGACGTTAATTTATTTCCTCCTCAATGTGAAAAAAAAATCCCTGTAAATGTTAATGAGAAAATTAAATTGGGAATGAAACCTCGTAATTCAATTGGTTGAAACCCTTGGGATTTCATAATAGAGTAATCGGATTAAGCGTGAAGATAGCTCTATTCAAAACTTAATTTACAAAAGATTTTAAGTAAACACTGATTTGGCATTAAAAAAAAGTTTTCAGAACGTACCTTTTTAAAGAAATTACTTATAACTTTACTTTCAGTGGAGTGATTGTAAAAAAACAGAATTACTCAAAGGATTTTTACTTGGATCACAATCCCCCCCATGCAAACTTAGCTTAATATACAAGTTGATTCTATGTTTAAATGTATTTACAGGAGTTTGCTGAAATCAACTTTGGAATTTTTAATTGTAACTATTGGTGTTTAATATCATGCCATTGCGAGAAGAAATAAAAACTCCAAGTTATATATCAAAGTGTGTCTTTATTATTTTCAGCAAAAAGGTAAGTTTGGCGACTCTAGGGTTCTTACAATTGTCGCCAAACAGGGACACTCACACAAGCAAAAGTGTCTGAAAGCCAAGTGGAGGGGGACCCTAATTCTTGCTAAGTCCCAACTTGTAAACAAATAATTACAGGTGGGGACTCCAGTGTTGCCCTCTAGCGGTGGTTTCCAATTCAGACTAAGGTAGGTAGTAAGGACTTAGACTTAAGTCTAATATTAGTCTTACTACTAAGCTGACTATTGCTTATTGGACTTAACTTGCAATAGACAGCTCAGTAGGTAAGACTTACAATAGACTAAATAACTTCTAATCAATAGAAGTTACTAAGTCCTACTACTTACCCAAGTCCTGAGTGGAAACCAAGTAGATCTTAGTAATTGGTCAATACCTATAGTAGATCATAGTAATTAAGTAACATAAGATAGACCATTAGTAAAGCCAATTGGTTGCTACCAACCAAATCTGACGAACTTGTAGATGCGCAGATCATTGTTATGCTCACGGACTTAGAATATAACGGATCGACCCTGCATCTCTTCGGTGATTCGGAAGGCAGCCGAGTTGGCCATACTAATTAGGCAATACCTGTAGTAGATTATAATTAAATAACTTAAGACGTTGGTAGTAAAGCCATTTGGTTGCTATCAACCAATTAAGACGTCCAATCCAGCTTGTAAATGCGCAGATCAATGTTATGCTCATTGCTCATGGACTTAACCTGTATTAAAAAAGGAAATATGTCATGGCAGCTGGGCTCGAAACCGCATGCAGTGATTCCAACGGCAGCCATCTTGGTTTACGTCAGAATTGGTTGGTAGCAGTAGACCTCGAGCTCCTAGATGCGCAGATCTTTGTTATGCTCACGGACTTAGAATAATCCGCAACATGCATCCACGGTATGTGCTGAGAACAGCTGGACTCGAACCAGCTTCTCCGTATGAATCTATGGAAAGGATTCTTCGATTGGAACGGCAGCCATCTTTGTTCTGGAACACTCGTCCTCAATTGGGGTTACCTGTATGAGTAGTGGGTTTCAAATATTCACCGTACATTTTTACTTATTTAAATGAGCATGCTCTGCTGCGAGTTCTCAGAATTTCTATTCCTATGAACTAAAAGGTTGGTTGTTTGGTTGGGGTTTCAATGGCGTTAGGCCAAAATTAGATCTTTCAGCCCCAACCAAGTCATTGGACTTACGTTATCTGGAATATTAATTCAGCCGCTAGACTAACGCTAGAGTGCTCTAGCCATATTATTCTTCTGATAGGAACTTTTGAGATCCACTAGGTTTGCAAGGATAAAGTTACTAACCCACCCAATCCTTAAAGCTTCTTTAAAATTAAGATATATATATATATATTAAGGGGGGCTATCTATATTAGAAAACTAAGTTTTTTGAGAACACTTCCAAATTAAATTTACCGATGTTTGAATCTTTACTCGATTTGCAGATAATTTCTTTCCGACAAAAATCCGATGATGAAAAATAAGTTTTGGAGGGAAAAACTACATTTTACCTTGTGTTCAGTGCGTTTCCATGGAAACTGGCCGATCATGTGAACTCCGAGACCTATATCTGCTAGCTAAATGGGGGAAAACTGGAGGAAAAAACTTAAAATTTAGAATGAGACCATTCTAATACCGACTCTTCAATTTTAAGGAAAGATTTTCTACAAACGTTACAAGGTGACAATTCGGAATGAGCAATTCCTGCATTTTTTTTATTCGATGTAGAGGCAAACATTTTTAAAAAAACTTAAAATGAGACCATTTTTTGAGAGACTTAAAGGGAAATTTCGACTCGTTCAATTTAAAAGGAGATATTTTCCACAAACGTTACAAAGATATGACAATTCGGAATGAGCAATTCCTGCATTTTATTTACTTTTTTATTCGATGTAGAGGCAAACATTTTAAAATTCCGATTGCTTTGCTATTTTAAATCTTAATTTCAAAACTTGGACTTCAAAAAAGGTGCAAAAACAGAATGTGACGTCATTCTACGCAAAGCACGATTTTGATATCTAAAACGGTTCATAAATTACTCTACAGATGGCGCCACGTCAAAAAAAATTAATTACTACAATAGAACCTCGACACTGACGGGACATACTACAAATCGGAACGTTCTAACGAATTTGGGAAAACTCTAATTAAAATAAAGAAATGCTACCTCAATTAACACATTCTTAACGGGTACAAAATGTAAAGCAATCTTTGCGAACATTCCAAAACATTTAAAAATCCAGTAATTTGGATAAGAGAAATTCTTCCAACATCCCGTCTCTTTGTTGCGAATACTAGTAAAAGTTATGTTGAACTGAACTAGTGATTAATATAATTATTTATTATCTTATACATTTTTAACAGTTGCATTGTTGTTAATATTGTTAAGAACTTAAAATATGCAAATAGAATTGAGGAAAAGGGAGGATTCAAGATTGCATAAAATAAATAGGCTGTTTTATTTTAATTACTAGCGATGGATTAGGTAGAAATTTATTAAACTCTTTTTACTTAACATGGGGCACGTTTTAGGCACTCTTAATAGGTCAGAATTAAAGCGTAAATAATTTTAAAATTGTTTGAAATTATCGATATTATGATTTACAATTGCGATCTGATGGTAATCTACATTGTTTTTAGCTTAAAAATCGGGTTTTGAAAGGTTATTAGTTGCTTTAAAAATTTTGGGTCAACTGAATTCATCATTGGAGTTCTGAAGGTTTAAAACATCAGGCAACCAGAATCTGTTGTTTTGCGATTGATGACGTCACAATTTCAAGGTCAAATTTGCAGAGCGTTTTTAGAATGCGTTTCAAATTTGTCAAATTTTACTTTACAATATCGAATTAACCTTTTACAGGCCGAATTCAGATCCAGGTATATTTTAATTAATTTTTTTGCATAATTTACCTTCTAATGCTTCAATTAAGAGATTTTATTAAGATGAAAGTGATAAAAAAATTTTACATGCGATTTTCACGATGTTCCCAATTGGGAACATTGGCCACTTCCGACTATACTTCTCCCGGGGAAGAGCGAATAGACTATAGTGATAAATCTATCGAATAATGACCCAAATTATATGGAATAACTTACAAATTTAACCTTATATGTAATTTATGTTTCAGTTCAAGCAGTAATTTTGTATAAATTTCATTATTTTTTAAAATTTTAATGACAATTTCACTTTACACATCAGAGAAATACCGAAATTTTATATCATTATGCTTCTAAATTTTATACACTAGCCTGAAAAATTCAATTGAAGAATAGGGATATCAAAAACAACTAAAATATGAATGACTATTATTATTTTTAATCCTTTTATAATTAAAAAACAAGTTATTTTATCAAACACGGGTAAATATTGAAGATATCATGCATTTATGAATAGGATTTAAAAATAGATAATAATAATGAGTACTAAAATTATGATTAAAAGTTTTGAGTAATGGATGAAATAATTGATTTTCGAATGTAACATTTATGTATTTAAATGAAAATTTCACTCACATTACTTTAAAAGATCTGAAACCTTTTATACGTTTATTCCCATCATAGAAATAATTTTCTGAATAATATTTTCTAAATTTATTTCTCACGTATAATAAATAATACTGAGCTTGTGAGATGTCTGAATCTACTATAAACTTTTTTATTTGTACAAGAATAAATCACTGGGAACTTATGAACGTGGTTTATTCACACCCATCATTTCTCAAAGCGAAATATTAGATTCAAATAAAAAAAACAATTACTCAATAAAAAAACATTCAAACCAGCTACTTCCTCTTTAAAAGGGGATTCCCCTTTAACAATTATATAACCTTGTTATTCTTTTCTGAAAAGAAATTGCCGAAATACACCAGTTCTATCGATTCAATGGTATAACGCCGTACAAGAAACTCGGATTCCTTTGCATAGCGGCGACAGGCCAATGTTCCCAATTGGGAACATGCCTGTTTCGCAAGTTACTACAAACGTGTTTTTAATAATTATCATTAATACTGAGGATATCTATTAAAGGTAAGTCTTTTTCAATATCCTCACCAAATTTTGGAAACTTAGGTCAATATTTTGATTTTTCACTAATTGTTTTGTGTGCCTCTGTCACGAAGTGTAAAAATGGCCGATTTTAAGATTTTTTGTAATTTTTTCCTATAAAGATATCAACTTCGTTTGAATTTCAAAAAATCAAGTCATCTTTCAACTTTACATAGATAATTTTTCACCAGTATACTGACAGTAGTTAATTTTTTATGATTTTTCAAACACGATGTTCCCAATTGGGAACATTGGCCTGTAAAAGGTTAAAAACTTTCAAAGTCGATTTTTGGATTTAGAACATTGTTTTACTGAAAATTTTTTATATTGTTTTTTTGAAAAAACACAAGAATTGCTCATTACCTTGTGTGGCATCACTCGTAAATCTGATTGTTCACGGTCGGTTTCCATGGAAACACAGCCTGATCAGGGATGCCTGAAAAAGAAAACTAGAGAAAAACATCAAAATGTTGTTCAGAGTAGCAATCAAACAAATAAAAATGCATTCTATAAGACTTTGAAATATATTTATTTTATTGTTATTTCATGTTCAACATACAGTACTCAGACAATCTTATTTTTAAAGAGTAGATATAACTTTTTTTACTTCCTAAAATGTTTTTTCATTACTTGTTGAACAAATAAAGCATTTACGATTGTCCAGCCATAGTTATTGACTTACTTAATTCTCTGAAATAGACCTCTACAGTGACAATATCACAGAGATGGGCTGTCATCTCCGCCCATGGCAGTGTTTGATTTGGACTCGTCGTGGACACGACATCATCATCATCACCAAATAAATCCTAATGTACTGCAAAAATGTGATAATATTACTACACACACTAGCGGAAATAAAAATCCCAACACCAAGAAGGAAAGGAGATATCAAAGTCAAATTTATTTCTATGATTGCACATAGTATCAATGTGAATTGATTAAAAAATCAGCCTTCCTGGATGTTAGGGGGCCGAGAAAACCAGGGAGGAGTGTTGTCTCCATAGGTGTCCATTACCGCCGTCACACGTCATGGTGGAGGGTCCCGGGTTCGATTCCCGACACCGCTAAAGACACATCGAGTATATGCGGAGTACGTGCTCGTTAAATCTGTGGGTCCGAAAGTCCTGTGGTCCGTCATGGCGCAGTTTACCAAGGGTCCAGGTGTCTGGAGACTATTTCCCTCCCCTTCAGATACATGGCAAAATTGTGGAGGTGGCGATAGACAGTGGCAGCATCTATCATCTCATGAGGCAGAAGTCCTGCCATTTATGGGCCTCACTTTCTCAGGAGCCCTTGCCTTTGCCTTGAATCCTTATGGAGCTTGGGTAGTACCAAAGTGGCACTCGACAACAACAACAACACGTCATGGTATTGAGTGACAGGGGGTCTAAATGACTTTTGAGGGATTGGAGGACCATGTTGCCTCCTCAGGTAGTCCAAATTCATATGGTGCACCAGCGGACGTTGCATACCGGGCTGGGTGGTTTCTCCTCATTGGCCGGACTTGTTTTGTGGGTGTTGGTTCTAGAGAACGGGAAAGACGGGGTAAAAATGCAAACTAGGGGGTTAAGAAGAAAGCTTGGACATTGCATACAACATGTGGTTGTGCATGGTTCTCTTGAAACTTGTCCCCAGGACAGGTCTGAAGGTAAGGACGGTCTACCGGCTGCAAAACCTCAATGACGCAGCTCTGGTTGGGAAAAGTACTGGTGGATCATACTCAGGAGTTGCAGAAATGGAATCTAATGCATCACCACTCCGTGGAACGATTAGAAAATCATCAGCTGAGTGCGCTCTCTCCATTGTGTCTTCAAACTCATACCCAACCGTCGTGGTGCTCCAAACCAAAGCTGGATTCCCTCATAAACACAATGTCATGAAATTGGGATTTTCATTTCCTTATTTCGTGCACTGTTGGAAACAGAAAGGCCCATTTTCAGCCCCTTGTTCATAGACAAAGATGTAAGAAGCTATGCGGACAAAACGGACAATCCGCAGTACTGGAAACGACATCCATCCCACTGCCGCTTGTCCTCAGTATGATCTACCGGTACTTTGGCCAACCAGAGCTGCTTCATTGAGGTTTTTTAGCCAGTTGTCCGTCCTTACCTTCAGACCTGTCCTGGGGAAAAATTTCAAGAGAAAAATGCACAACCACATGTTTTATGCAATGTCCATCAAGCTTTCTTCTTAACCCCCTATGTTGCATTTTTACCCTGGCCTATCCGTTCGTAAGAACCAACGCTCACAAAACATGCCCGGAGAAAGAGGAAAAATAACCCAGCCCGGTATGCAACGTCCACTGGTGCACCATATGAATTTGGACTACCTGAGGAGGCAACATGGTCCTCCAATCCCTCAAAAGTCATTTAGACCCCCTATCACTCAATACCATGACGTGTGACGGCGGTAATGGACACCTATGGAGACAACACTCCTCCCTGGTTTTCTCGGCCCCCTAACATCCAGGAAGGCTGATTTTTTAAGCAATTCACATTGATACTATGTGCAATCATAGAAATAAATTTGACTTTGATATCTCCTTTCCTTCTTGGTGTTGGGATTTTTATTTCCGCTAGTGTACATTTAATGCAATAAACTTATATTTTTATCTAAATTACCTAACTCCTTCTCGTGGTTGTGATAACACTCAGGTACCGTGTAACGTGGGGGCCTCTTCCTAAATGTTGGGTCTAAGTGCAGGGGTGGCCAACCCAAATGATGTTGAGGGCAACTTTCGAAAACCACAATACTCTCGTGGGCCGCATTTAAAATGTTTGGATATTAGGTGCACAAAATGACAGTGAAATAAATTGAATAAACTAGGTAGTATAAATAAGGGGGTTTCTTAGATCTTTTGCTTGGTTTGACAGATTCCTAAATAAAATGTTCATCTAAATTTACCTTTAGGAGCAAACCCAAGAATACCTTCTGTTTATCCATAGGAACTTAGCAGGTCCCGTTAAAAAAACACTTGGACATGATCAATCGTCATGAATTTCTGCATAATGTTTGCTCTTTGTTGCTTTGATAAACCCTTTAATTAACTTAAGGTGTACGTACACACTAGACAACTTTTTTCTTATTTTTGGCTTAAAAAATTTTATATTTTCACTGTAGGTTAGTTATTTGTTTTTAAAACCATTTTCCTGAAAAAAACTTACAAAATATTAATTAGTTAATTAGCAAATTATGTCCTAATTAGCATCATTTTCAAACAGTTCTAAATTACGTTCAAATTATCTTAGAAACTCAATTCTGGTTGGAAACAGTTTCCTGTACTTAAGGGTCCGAACCTCGAAAAAAGGATCTGATGCGTTGAATAGTTTTTCTGTAACAATTGTGTTTTTGAAGATAGCCGAAAAAATCACGATATTTTTCAGAGACATATATAAGTACTTAAAAATTTGTTTAAAATAAACTTCTAATAACCTTGCTTATTTTGGAGGGTCAGACCCTTTCTATAAATTTACAGATTGAAAAAACACAAGTATTATCAAGATAAACTAAATATTTCTGAAATTATCACTGTTTAAAGCTGAAAAACCATGAAAAAATTTAGAATTTTATAAGTTCCGTAAAAATATAATAAAAACGTATTTCGATAAAATTTGAATGCTTACAAATACAAATTAGACAGTTTTCTACAAAATAATAAGTTATTCCGAATCTGCAGATTTAAAATACACTTTAAAATAGAGGACAAGGTATCCATTGTTGAGGTCTATTTTCGGGATTTCGCAGTGTGTATACGTACACCTTAACCGCTTAACCCTTCTCAGCCCTCTTTAATATGATAAACAGCTACTTAAAGCATTTTTTAGAAGCTTGTGAAAAGTTAAAAACAGCGACTTTTCCCCATTTTCTATAGAGACAGACATACAAGAAAGTTAATGGAAACATTGTAATGTAGTAATCAAGGGCGGATTCAGGTTTAATTTCTAGAGGGGGGGGCACAAAGATTTTTAAAACATCTCCAGAAACTGCGATGTTTAAGAAAATAATGAAGGATAATAGGGTGGGTTGGGGTAAAGTGGGTCTTGGGGTAAAATGGGTCAGTTTTAATTAACTCGATATAAATCAAATTTAAATTGAATAATTTTTGCTCATTTTTTTCTATTATAATCTTTTACCTGTTGGCAACATTTTTCGACTGTCAAAGATTAATATTTATGATTTTGAGGACTGAAAAAATAATTAATTTGAACAGTAAATAATGTCATCGAAAAAACAGGGTTTACTAACTTCCAAAATATCTATATATTGTAATAAATTACAGCAGACTTTTGCAATATTTTTCCATAAAAGAAAGTCAGAGAGACATTTCAAGCCAATCAGTTTAGAAAAATATAAAATATTTTATCTTTTATAACGATATTTTGGGCTTGGGGTAAAATGGGTCATAGTAAAGAGGCCTTTTGTATTAAGTAAAAACAATGTTTTTAACTTATTTCCTTCAAATATACATTGAACTGTCTTACAAGTTTATTTTTTTACCCAAACGAAGTATTTTAAATGCTAAATTTGAACAATGTTCATTAACTCCGGATTTTTACAATTTCATTAAAGTGCAACTTAAAACAAATTTTTTCAGATGAAAACGGCTTAGCCGATTGCCTTTTTTCTTATTTTCATGTATATTTAGTAATAAATATATTTTTGACATCGTTTTGCAATGAGACCTATTTTACCCCACATTGGGGTAAAATAGGTCGTTGCTTTTGATGCTAAGTTTAACCAACTTATAACTAAAAAAATATTTCATAAAATTAGATGAAAATGTTCTGAAGGATTGTAATGTCAAGATCCAATTGAAAGAAATCATTAAAAAGTAATAGTTTTGATGAAATAAAACTTAGAATGTGAAGGTACCTTGAAATTGACCCATATTACCCCAACCCACCCTATACTTTTTTTCGCCATAAACATTATAGCATTTGCTTCAAAATTACAATTCTTTTAAGAAATTATCCTGTGTCATTTTATTCAGAAAAGAAATTATATAGGGTAAGGTGGGGGAAAATGGGTCCCTTTTAAGCTATTTTCACATTCCAAGGGTTATTTCATCAACACTATTATTTTTTAAATGATTTCTTTTAATTGGATCTCGACATTACAATCCTTGAGAACATTTTAGTCCAAAGTTCCGATTTCCGCTTTGCCACATCTGACATTTTTATATTTTTTTGAAACCTCTGATCCATTCATAGGCAAACTTTCAAAGCTTGCTGGTTCAATGATATTGGTGTGTAATCTTTAAAACATCTTGGCGATCGAATGGGAGCCCACAGTCTCCGAGGAATTTTAGAGCAACTACAATGCAGTACTCTTCAACTCGAGAAAAAACAGATAATCGTGCCCTTAAAACAGGAGGTTTAATAACCAAAAGTTCATTTTGAAAGTCATCTTCACATCAAATAGGGGAGAGTGTTGTACCTAAAGACAATTGTAGTTTCGGCCACCGCATTTTAAAATTCGGGAAAAAATGTACATTTAAATTTGTGGTCGGTTTTGAATGTTAACAGATGCTATCTAGTTGCTAACGTGAAATCAGCTCTTTAAAATCTTGTTTAAATTTTATGAAATAAATGTATTGTATTTTTAGTGCCCCCCCCCCATTACTACATTAATACTTTTCTTCCCCAATAATTATATGATAAAATGGGATATATGGGGTGAATCCTCGAGATTTTGACTTTTTAGTTTTGATATTAGAAATCGTCAGATCTCAATTATTTTACTTTTCTAGAATTTTGAATGCAAAAACACCCGATGTTGTACCTACGGACACGTTCTTGTGGCTTGTGGGTGTCTGTAGCTAATCGTCGTTTTTGAATCACGTTTCATTAAAGTGAATACATTTTAATGCATGTTAAATTAGTTCTGAATGGTTATCTATTTTTCGGTGATTATTTTCAAATGATTTTTTGATGAAAAATCAAATATTTTGTGATATAAACTACTATATTTTACTTTGCATTTAATGTAAAATATGGCATAAATAATATTAAGCACCCTATCGCATTTAAGTATGATGATAACAAAAAACTTAAAATTTCCACCGAAGATGATTTGCGAAAGTTATTACTACCAAATGCTTGCACTAAGTGTCGATCGAATTGGTTTTTTATTAGTGAAGTGATCAGATCAATCAACATGATTGATGAAACTATTACCATAAATTTCGATCCGAAAATCCCATGTGATTTATGTATTTTTGGTAAAAAATCAAGACTTCTATCAGTCAACTTCGTTTTAATGTGATCATTTACGATCTAAAACTACTTTGCTTTAAAAAATCTATTTCCAATTTTAAAAATACTTGAAATAGTTTATTAAAAGGTAAGCATAATAAAAATGTTCATTTTTATCTTTTTTCAACTAAAACTTCCCTTTTTAAGGGTGTCCACAGGTACAACTGGGTTTGTCCATAGGTACAACAGGTTGTTGTACCTTTGGACACAAATTTCGTTAAGTTATTAAAATTAATTAAAAATCCAATTTTGAAGATTTGAGCTAATAAAAAAATACTACCCTATTTTGCTAAGGTTATGACTATAGGTTGGACGCTTTAAATGGTCAGAATTTTCCTACAAGATGCGTTGGTTCGTTTTTATTTTGTGAAAAGCGATTTTAAAGTGTTGGGAAACAGTTTTATTTCAGCGCGCTCTAGTGTGAATACCTCTCATTATAAAACCTCTATAACAGTCACTTTGGTAACGTTTCCGAATTCAGCGGCACGGTCGACGGGATAATAGTACGTAAGAACCCAGATGGATTTAAAAGCAATACATTTAAACTTTTGAAGCTTTCTAATACCTCATTGGTTCTTACGTATTATCCCGTCGACCGTACCGCTCAATCAAAAACGTCATCAAATCCCATTCACTTTTCTATTGATGTGCCGCTGAATTAAATGGCCTCTAAAAGGTCGACGGTATAATACGTAAGTATCAAATCATTTTTCGGCAGTGGATTACAGATGATCGATTTTGTTATTTTAATCCACATAAATTTAAAATTTATTTTTTTAGACACGTCGAGGGTCCGCAAATGGGTCTTTTGCCCTTAATACGTGTAAGTTGGTCACTGCTTAAACGGTCAATATTTCAAATATGAATAGAAAGTGCATTGGCCGTTTAAGTAGTTGAGAACACTTACATTTGAGAGTGAACACCGAGCTTACTATATACAACAAAGGCAAAGTAATAGGAAAAAAACATGGGCGAAATCTTACCTGATAGGACTTCTTAGAGATGAGAGGTAAACAACGGGAATATCTTCTACTCTGAAACATTGGTGAACACTGGGCTGGGTTGCCACCCGAATAGCTGAATACGGAAACCAAGCTCTTCCGGCTGATTGCTTGTTTGAAATCACACTCAGGGAAAGGGGTTCGAATCCATCACAGAGTAGTCCATGGCCATATTAGCTGATAATGGAAATCGAAACAGCCTGGGGTACGCACTGAGCTATAAAAGGAGTGACAACCTCCGATACTATAACAAGCGGCCAAACGTGCCGGCGCGGAAGGTTAAATTGCCCCGATTGCTCAAGCAATCGGGGCAAGTCGGAAGATCATTTCCCCGCATGACCCCTTCTTAATCCGCCCATGCCTGTTTTTTAAATATTATGCAATTAATTTAATTATTATTGCAATTGTTTCAGCAACGCATTCCATCTATCTATCCACTATACTATCTATTATACTCTGTTTTTTTGAACTGGCGCTTGAAAATATTTCCTTCCCCCACCACCGATCAGTAACCACATGGGCGTAGCCAAGGGGGGCAGCTGCCCCCCCTAAGTCTCGAATAATTAACTTTTACTTTACTTTTAGTTATAGTTAAAACCCAGTATTTTAGGGTAAAATTTTTAAAAATTTTCTGGGGGAGGACCCCCAGACCCCTCTGTAGTATTTAAACCTTTATTATTCACACTTTTTTTAAATAACTTCATTAAAATCAAAATTCTACCTAAATATGAAAGTCCAAATTTGGGTTTACGCGTTACCAAAAAGCAGTTTACAACCCTATTCTTAGGGGCAAATTTCCGAAATTTTCTGGGGGAGGACCCCCAGACCCCTCGTTGAAACTTGACGGCCCTCTCTCACGAGGTTTTAAATTTGTTCTGTACAAACATAAAAAAAGTCGACCCTCCTTCCCCCCTGGCTACGCCCATGGGTAACCATAGCAACTGTACTCGTCAAAGTGACGAAGAAGGCTTACTATTGGCTGCTTGAAGAGCGTAACTATGGTTACGCTTCTAGCGTGGGGGAAAGCACTATTTCTCAAGCGCCAATTCTGAATGAATAGAGTATAAAAAATATTGCCCCCTTTCTACAATCCGTCTTAACCCTTTATGTCCCAAATTATGTTTTTCAGAAAAATTGTGCTGAATATTTTTTATACGTTATCCCTATAAGTATATAAGCTTCGGGTCTGGTTCAAAATCCCGACAATCAATTGCCCGACAGGTACGTTTGCCCGACATCATCATCATAATATTCAATGCGATACAGTGAAGGAAGGAGGGAGAATTGTCGGGCAAACGTACCTGTCGGGCAACTGATTGTCGGGATTTTGAACGGATCCCATAAGCTTCATATTAACCCTTAGTAGCACAACTCGTCCCAAATATGTCAAGTTTACGTAACTGCAACTAGAAGTAAACAAAATTTGGCCTTATATGACGAAAATTGGACGAACTTGGAACATTGGGAAGTGGGACTTACAAGTCCCGTCGGGGCATAAAGGGTTAAATTTTACTTTATTCAATCTGAAATTACGTCAATCAATGTTACGATCATTGAAAATTCCTTCCCCAAACGTCATTTTTCTAAATACCATTAAGTGATGTCCATTCTTTGACTAAAAGATTAATATTGCACTTTTGAAACTCACTCCACGGTTTAGAAAGTGGTTCAAATTGTATCGAATTCATGGTGTAAGTAGTAGGAATACTTCCTTACCTTATGCAATAATGTTTTTCATTTTATTATGTTTTGTTTCGTCACACGGGCCTCCTAAAACGGCCTCTTGAAACGCGCTCGCACTACATTAGGTCCTAGCTCTTAAACGTTAAGGATGCGCCCCCCCATTCCTAAGCGAAATATGCTTGTCTAGGTCCTCTCTACCCCATGTGAAGTTTTTCCACGTAATTTAGAATCACCCTGTATAAAAATTTAACGTATCGGGAAAATTTTGTCTTGAATTACTTTTAATTTTATCTAGAGAGAAAATATATCTTATTTGAAACTTGTGCTATTAAAATTACTTTTATTAAGTTACCTATATATTTTTCGTGAAACTAAATTTTAATACCTTTTTGTCTAAAAGTGAATTTGTGAAATATCGTTAAAAGGTAAAATTTAATTTTGGACAGGGCTTTTACTTCCCTATGTAAATGTTTTAATTGTAGTTTTCTTTCTGTGAAGGGGGATTTTAAATCCTATTCCTCCTATCATTTTTAATCCTATCATTCATGTCTATTTCTGGCATAAAAAAATCTCCTGAAATTTTATTTCTGTGATCATGTGCATTCAATAAAAAATAGTTCATTTCTGTTGCCTTATTTTTGTTGTAGGTACTAAATTTAGAATTTTATTTCAACAAAACGTAATTAAATATCATGAAAGGAAAAAAACCCAATAGAATAATACGCACACAACATTGAAGAGACAATGAAAAAAAGAAGACGAACACACACATAAAGAAAATAGTAGTTTTGAAGTACCAAAAGAGCTCGTCCATGGTACCCAGTATACCAAAAACTCTCCCTTAGGCAACAAAGCTGCTCTGACTCTATTTAGTTAGCAAGAAGTTAGTTAAATTAAACAATTTTCTTAAACAAGAATATTTCCTTAGAGATTTAGTTTAGACCTGTCTCATTTTATGTATATACTTTTGGTTATTATTTTTCTTTACAATTGTTTGTAGTAAGTATAAACTACTTTGTAGTGAGTATAACTATTTTGTAGTATATCTTTGTAAGCGGGCTCCAGCCCCTGAACACAAATAAAATTCTACTTTATTCTATATAGATATACTTCCTTTTAACTTACACTCTTAAAACGAGTCTTAAAAGTGAGTAAAAAAGTACTCAAATTGGCTCCGATCCAAATAGTAGTCTCAAATTTGAAAACATGAATATACTCATTTCTAAAAATGTGCATACTACAAAATGAAACATCTTGAGCTTGAACTCAAAAATGAGCTCAAGATGTTTCATTTTTTAAGTATTGCATTGGGTTCTCATATTTGAAACGAAAAGTTTCATATCAAGGATTTACTCAATTTTGGATACATGGATTTACTCAATTTTGAAACTGATTTATCTCAGTGCGAATCCAAACCAGGGTTGGCTGGATTGGACCCAATGGGTTTTTTCAAAAAAACCCAAGTGAAAAAACACACATTTTGGACCCATTTTTGGGTTTTTTCTAGAAAAATCAAGATTTTGGCAGTTCCATCAAAATTTAGTGTTTTTTTTCAAAGTTTCGGATATTTTTAAAATTTTAATGGTTTTTTTTCAAAATTTAAACTAGGTTTTAAAAATTAAATGGTGTTTTTTCAATTTCAGGGAGTTTTTTCAAAACGTTATATAGGTTCTTTCATTATTCAGTGGGTTTTCTCACAATTGAATGGGGTTTTTTCAAAATTTAGGATGTTTATAATTCAAACTTAAATTATTAAAAATAAGGAATATTTTTAAAAATAATTTCAGGTTTTTTTTCAAAATTTAAACCAGGTTTCAGTAAACAAAGTTTTTACAATTTCAGTGGGTTTTTTCAAATTATAAAAACTTTGAAAAAACCCACTTAACTGTGGAAAAACTGACATTATTTTGACAGAACACATTTAACATAGAAAGAACTCACTAAAATTTAAAAAAACCCACTTACTTTCTAGGAGAAAACCACTTAATTTTGAAAAAACCCATACTCTTTCAGAAAAAACCCAGTTTTATATGGGTTTTTCAGGGTTTCATTGAAAAAACCCAACCAACTTGGGTTTTTCAAAAATACCCGGGTTTTTGCCAACCCTGCTTAGGGGACATCCATAAATTACGTGAGGTCAAAGGGGTGGGAGGGGTTTGTAAAAATCTCACCATGGGGGGAGGGGGTCTTTTAAAATCTCACGTCAACTTTTTAAGTTAGAAATTATACTCTTTTCTTTTTTTAAGTATGAGAAAGGAATACACACATCAGATAAGATACTGCAAATTATTTTTTAAAAAGTTGTAGGTAAATCTCACTTGGGGGGAGGGGGGTCCAACAAAATCTCATTAAATCTCACCAAGGGGGAAGGGGGGTCCAGATTTTGGAAAAAAACGCCTCACGTATAATTTATGGATGTCCCCTTATAAACTGAATTCAAATGGCTAACTGATACTGAAAAATATTTATCCGACAAATTCCCCGTATCTTAGAAAAAACCAAAACAGAGAAGTAAAAAAAATTATTACCGGATGTTGAAGAAATCCATTTTTATCATCTTTTGTTAGATGGAAGTGCCATAATGTCTCGCACGATGTCGTGGTTTTCTTGGAAGATTTCTGAAAGTTGTTTTTGTTTTTAAGATTAAACGAGTCCGCGGGCCACATGGATCAGCCTTGCGGGCCACATTTGGCCCGCGGGCCGTAGGTTGGGCATCACTGCTATAGAGTACAGACCATCACCTTGGATCCCACCGTAGGAGTAATATGCGAAGAGAGCGCATTTACATCTGCTCTCCCACTGCAGCAAAACTAACGAGCGAAGAGAGAAAACCGAAACGAGCGCTAGATTTGGCAACGATTCGCTTTCCTGGCTCTTTGCGCCTTCCGCTCTCGCCTAGCACATCCACACGCTTTGAGGAAATCTGCGAAGCGACCGTTCGCCAAGCTTAAATCGCCAACACTTTTTTCCCGACATCGGTCGCTAAAACCGCGATTTCTCGCTCGAATATTGGTAAAAAGGAATCGGAAATGGCTCGAATCGAATCAGAAGGGTTCATACTACATAATGCAAAGCGTTTTTTTAGAAAATTTCCCAGATAACTGTACGAAATTACAGTTTAAAGTCATTCCTTCCGAAAAAGAGTCGATTCAAGATCGACCGCTTCCCTCCGCAAAACGAGCTCTCCGATTCGCCGATTGGGGTTGCCAGTCACTAAGAACACGCCCCAAAAAAAGGGCGGAGCCTCAACTTTGCTCAACTTGATTGTTGGAAAGTTTGACGAATGACCATCGATGACGACGTTCGACGAATGAATAAAAGGAAGAGGCTGTACTCCCGCATATAGGCCGCCAATTATGCATACAGTTTTTCCACGTGCAATTTAATCCTTTTTGTAGAATTTACATCAAAATTAGAGATTTTTGGCTCTTCCAAAAGTTGCACAAGTTTCAACCTTGTGAAAATTTTAAATAAATTTAGTTTTAAATAATTTTGCTGTGATTAGGTAGCTTAAGTACACACCTTCCCATCTGGGTTGACAGAATAACTTCAATTTCCAATTTTGGCGAACCAATACAACGTATGTTCCCAAATGGGAACATCGGCGTTTTGGGTATACTATACAGTATTTGAGGGGATTTTTATAACATGCAAAAATTCAAGTTATTTCCTATTTTCTTTAATTTTTTGAACCTTTATGTCTCAAAGGATCTAAACAGGTTAAGAATGATGTTTTAAATACAAAATATATAATTTTTATTTTTTCACCTGATTTATGGAGAAATAAATTCCAAATCTTTATAGCAGATTCTTACACTTGTATATTTTTCTAACTCCCCGATCGATTAATTCTCAGTAATTATCAATAGGGGTTATGCAAAGAGCATATTTGGGGCCTTTGAAAAAAACCCATTCAATAATGAAAAAACCCACTGAATAATGAAAGAACCTATTTAACTTTAAAAAAACTCCCTGAAATTGAAAAACACAATTTAATTTTTAAAACCTAGTTTAAATTTTGAAAAAACCCATTAAAATTATAAAAATATCCTAAACTTTGAAAAGCACATTAAATTTTGAAGGAACTGCCAAAATCTTGATTTTTCTTGAAAAAACCCAAAAATGGGTCCAAAATGTGTGTTTTTTCACATGGGGTTCTTTGAAAAACCCATTGGGTACAATCAAGCCAACCCTGGTTTTAACTTAGATAGAAGGAAATAAAGAAGTGGGCAGCTGCCCCTTCTTTAGATTTCTCTTCAGCAAAACTCTCTCTCAGCAACTCTTCAGCAAAATCCGGTCAGTAAAAAACAAATTAATCACATGAGTAAAGATTTTTTTTGTCCCTTGACCGGAATTTTCGCGACATCGGCAGGATTGATGACACATCACAATGGAACAGTTGAGAATAAATTAATAAAGACTAGAATTTATAGACTTGAAGAATAAAAATTAACTAATGGTTGAATGTATACCAGAAATAGAATTCACATAAGTTTAATACCTATGCTTGAGTGAATTAAAAAAATAGAATTTAAAATGGTATATAGAAGCATTGGCGTCGGCGACTCCTGAACATTGGGGGGGGGGACGCTTCAAGGATTCGAAATTCCTCCCCAAAAATTTTTATACAAACTACTGGTTAAAATTACCCCAAAAATAATAGGTTTTGCCCTCGTTTAGCAATTTTAAGGTGGTTTTGAATCAACTACTTAAATTCTGTCTCAATATTTTATTAACCGTTTGAACGTTTCACTGAAAAGGGGGTCCTCCCGCAGAAAAATTTTAGAAATTTGACCTTATAATACAGGTTTAAACTCATTTTAAGGGTTATACTATTACAGTTTCAAAATCAAATTTTTTATACATTTACCAGTGCTGAAGCTGGATTTTTTAGGGGTCTCATTAAATTATTATTTTTTTAAGCTAGAAACAGAATTTTTTGTTGGAATAATACTTTCCCATTCTCTTACTTGCTTCAACCTACTCTAAATGAAATCGTGTTCTAAAAATGCGGTGTCCGTCCCCCTCTTGTATACGCCTCTTAAATTAGGTGCCATTGGTATATTGGCACCATCCTTTATGATAAAAAGTTGAAGAAACACATATTCAGTAAATTTTCGGTTGCCACCAAAAGTTACAAACAGTTTTTTAAACTATGTTCCCAATTATTGGGGGGGGGACGCGAATAATGAATAGAAGATATAGAAGAATAATGTTTACTTTTCGAATATCTTGTGAATAATATTAAAGTCTCTTCAGTTCATAATGTTGGACGTTCGAAATTAAAATAATAAAAAGGAATGAAAATTTTTTTTTGCTAATGGGCGGGTACTACTGGACATTATCCTTGACCACTGAACTGCCCTTAGAAGTACCTACTTAGCGTTATACCCCGTTCGCACTGGCCTTTATTTTCGTTAGCACTTTGTTGTCATGGAAACAAAGGCAAAATCGCCCCATCTTTTGCACTGACAAGGGGAGAAAATAAGCACTTTACTGTGTGTAAACAACAACAGCATGATTTGTAAAATAATTTAATTTCTCAATACAACTCATGAATAAAATCAACAAAAATACAAGTAAAAATACATAAAAGATTATTAATTGACTAGTGAATTGATTAGTGTGTTTCCATGACAATGTGGCGCTGCTGCGTTTAGTGCTGCGGTGCCTAAGTGAGGTGGCGCTGTGTGTTTGAGTGCTGTGGCGTCGGTGCTGAACTGCGCATGCCCTATAGGTATGTTTTTCTATAAAGCTAGGTCAGTGTTTCCCAACCTTTTTTGGTCCATGCCCCACCAAAGCATTTCTGAATTTTCCATGCCCCCCGGTCTCCGTGGCATATATAGAAATATATTTTGAGAGGGAGACAAAATTATTTCTTAGCCCCTCCCTCCCATGTATATTTAATAAGTCTAATGATCACAGCATTTTTAGGTAGAATTTGCATGCTAAAGAACTAAATCAAGTTATGAGTAATTAAGTTCTAAGTACCAAGGGGGGTCTGGGGGTCCTCCCCCAGTAAATTTGACTCTAGGAAGCAGGTTTTTAACTAGTTTGGCACCCCTAGTTGGGAAATTTTGGTTATAAATTTTTAGGGAAGATTTTGATGAACAAAAAAGTTTCAAATATAAGCGTTCTAAAAACAAAGAGATCTTGGGTCATCCCCCAGAAAAGGCTTGGAAATTAGACTCTAAAAACAGGATTTCAAAGTTTCAACTTGGTTTTGATACATATTGGTCCAGATTTCAGACATACATTCTCAGATAGAATAATATAAGATTTTGATAAACTTTTATTTAAAAAGTTTTTTTTTAATTTCCCCCCTGGATTGGTCCCATCTGGGGGGCAATTTGGTTGAAAATTTTCAAATTGCCCCCCTAGAAAATGATATTGCCCCCCGGTGGGGCGTGCGCCCCACGTTGGGAAACACTGAGCTAGGTGGTTCGGTGGCAATTGTAGCTACTTTCTTACTCTTTCGGCCGAGACTTTGTCTCACTACCAAAATTCCTTTTTACTTAGCACTCAGCACCCGCGCCGCATCACGTAACTTTCTTTGATAATGTTTTTTATTGATGTTCTTTATTGTGAACTTTTTTCACCTTTCAAGGGATTTAACATTTAAATTGATAGTTCCTAATATGTAAAGTTTTTCTGGATATTAAAATTTTTGTGTTTTTACTACCTTGTATTTATTTATAGTACGACGTTATGGCTAGGCTATGTAACCTTCTGATCCAAAAAAAAATTAATCTAAAAATGAGATTTAACTAGCCCCGCGTGCTATAACAACAAAGTGCTAACGAAAATAAAGGCCAGTGCGAACGGGGTATTACCCACAGCGCGCACCTGTGGACCACAGAGGTGAGGTAACTGCTACCCGCGCCACACTCACACATTCGCTCGCACAACCCCTTCTTACAGGGGGGCACATTCTTAATCTTAGTAATTAAAAGTCACACACAGATTCTACCACAGATAGTATTCATCTCCATAGACGCTAATGGCAACTTTTTTAACAGGGCTTTTCCCACAGACAAACTTCGAGCCAAACGATCCGCCTCCTTTAATACCACGTCATTCCTGCACATTCTGTCATTTGCCCATTGTCACTCAAATCCAAATCAGAAGTGGAGGGAAAAGAGCAGCACCGATGAAATTTAAATGCCGCTTGATATAGAAGTTCCATATCCAATCATCAGGAATCACCAGAGACTCCAACTAATTTTTTCCGTAGTACGCAATGAACCCTTTATCCGGAATTCTAAAAACCAGAATATGCCTCACCCAATTGGCACATTTTTGGATTGTTTAAACAACTTTATTGTCTTAAAGATATTTTCGCCCCGAATTTCGAAAATGGGAGTTAATAATAGGGAGAGAAAGATCTTATTTTTGTTTAAGTAAAACATTTGCAGGATTAAAAGCCTGCACAAGACCTTCTATTAGCAATGATGTGCTAGCTTTTTTTATGCAATGCAATGAGGAAGTTGGATGATTTTTTTTTATTTTTTTAATCGATTCCTCTTGCAAAAATAAGCAACTACCCAAAATTTGAGGCCGATCGAGAAATTTTTTGATTGACAAAAAAATTAACAAAAATCCCCTTTTTAAAAGCGCGCGAAAACGCCAAGAGTTTGGATGTGACGTCATCTTATACTACTAAACATTGTTGAAAAGCAATGGAGTTGATGGTATTATTGTTGACGTCATCTTATAGTTTAAACAATAAACGTTTTCAGTCACGTGTTTTTTTCTCGATTTTCAAATTAAAATATTTAATTACCTGTACATTGAGAAACTGACTATAGATAGGGTGGGTTGCCCAGTGAATGAACACTCCCAGTGAATGAACACATGGTCGTATTATCTCAAATATTAAGATATTTGAACTTGCTATAGACTATCACTGAATTTTAGTAGTTGCAGGAAGACCTCCTAGAGGACAGGCAATCGTTGATTTAACCATAAATTCCGATTTCAGACTGTGAAAATTTATTTATTGTCACTCGAGCTTCAGGCTCATGAAAAAGTCTCCGGTAAGTTAAGATTTGACTTGATTCATTCATATTTTTCTACCTTATAATTACGTTTATTATGATCGTTGTTGTTTTTTATCAACTGTTTAAGACTTATTCTTTGATATGTCATAATTCAGAAAGCTGTACTTTTAAAATTGCGGTAGATAAGGGGGTGTTCACTTACTGGGAGTGCAAACTGAGATTTCCCAGTAAATGAACAGGTGTTCATTCACTGGGAAAAATGCATTTTTCGTAAAACCTCATAATTCTGGTTTTAATTTATTCATAATGATGTAAGCTAAACTATGTAAAGTGCGCAATGATCAAAATTGTGTCCTTCCAGTAAATGAACGGGGTATATTGATTAGAAAGTGCAAGTGTTCACATACTGGAAAGAGTAAACTAAGATTTACCAGTAAATGAACAAAGATTTAATTCTTAATAGTAAGATTATTATTGTGAGCTTGAAATAAATAATGGTCTCTCTTAATATTTTAGACATTAATCTTTAACTTTATGCAGTATTAATTTTCCACTTAAGGTTTTTAAGTGTAAAAATTGAGAATTCGCATTTAGTGTAAAAAAATTTTCAGATGTCGGCTTAATGCTGAAAAAAATTAAGGAAATATATTTTTCTTCTGTGTTTAATTTAAACA
This sequence comes from Tetragnatha versicolor, assembly GCA_024610705.1. Lineage (NCBI taxonomy): Eukaryota > Metazoa > Arthropoda > Arachnida > Araneae > Tetragnathidae > Tetragnatha > Tetragnatha versicolor. The sequence goes on along the minus strand of JANDEH010000037.1, from coordinate 150,671 downwards.
AATCGGTGTCATTACAGCTGAAATAATAATAATACGTGTAAATATAATCACTAACTTTTTTAAAAAATGCAAATAAAACTACAAACAAAGATTTTAATTAAATGACAGACGATTTAAAAAAAAATATTTCCGAATCAAAACAAAACAAGCTAAATGGACTGCAGTTCAATGAATCATTATTGAAGGTAAATAAACAAAAACGTTTGAATAAATCTATTATTAAACTAAATTAATAAGATCTTAGTTATTAGAACTCTATATTTGTTTGGTTCTATTCTATATTTTTATGCATACTTAAGTTTTTCAACTGTGAATCTTTTAGTCTAAATCCAATCAAAAATATTTCGGTACAATGGATATTAAAGTTTGACAAAGCAAAACAGCGAAATAGATTTTATCAAAAAGAATGTTCTGAAAAGTTCTCATTATTGGATTTTTAAGTTTAACATTTTGTTTTCTTTGCCTCAGCAGCTATTTTTTATTACATTTATGCTAATCAATAACTAAAATCTTATTTATTAAAGGTATTCCAATGCTCCAGTTATTGATACAGGACATGTCAGTTATTCGTCCTTAAAATTTTACCGGTATTTCAGTTACTGGTAGCTACCATCCCAACTTAAAAATTATTTTAAAAATAGAAAATGTTTACTTATTCAAACGAATTGTACCCTAAATAAATATTGAAACTTCTTTTATTTTTCAAAACAGAAAGTTTTTTCCAGGATAGTTTTATAAAGTGGCTATAGCTAATTAATTAATAGTTTATAAAATATGGAAGAAAATTCTGGTACTCTATAGGATTAGCCAGGTGGAAGTTGACTGTTTTATGCTCTTTCGTCAGTATTTTAATAAATACTAATATCATAAAAAACCATTAAAATATAACATTCTCTCTAGAAGTCTTCCTTTTAATTTTGTTAAGCTGGCATTAGTATAACGTGCAATCCATGTCTGGCAAGATTTGCGCCCGCCTAATCCTTAAGTACCGTTTTTGTGTGTATTTGTATTCAATGAAGAAATTTTAGAGTTCTTAGAAAGACATTTTCTATTTTATGTAACGCAGGCTGGTCAATTGAAAAAAAACATGGTATTTTTCAGTGTTCATTCACTGGAAGACACTGTTCACAATTAGGGCAAACTTTGTTCATTTACTGGGTCTATCGCCCTTTTCTCACTCAAATTAAGATTCCTTCAAAACTATTGATGTTTGAGATCTGGAAACACTTCGATCATATTGCCAAGAAAAAGCCAGTACGGAAACATACCTTGTTTTTAAAAATCGAGCGAGAAATAGCCATGAAAAAAATTTTTGAAGTGGAAAAATCACAAACCAAAATGCTAAGTGTTCATTCACTGGGCGGTTGACCCTATTTCATTTTAGCATACAAAAAACCATACGGAACACTTGTTTGTTTTGAAAATCTGACACATGCAACTTCCTTATTAGTTTTACAGTCCAGTCTGTACCGTAATACCACTGTTGCTGCATCAATATCAGCATATTTTCCTGAAATGAACCCCACCAGATCATTGGGAGACTTTCCGTAGTTTCCTGTGCGTGATTTCCGTAATCCGTAGTATCAGAACAGCAACCGTAGAAACTACGGAGAATCCGTAGTACTTGGAGTCTCTGAATCACTTTCGCATTTCGCCTTCTCTGCTATTGGCTGCTAGTGAAATTAATTATAATCTGGGAGCAGGAATTAAATTAAGGAGGAAAACAGCCGTTTGATGGAATATCTGTAAGCTCTATACTCTGTGGATTCTGCATGATCTATTAATATACATAAGAAGTAGAGCGTATTGAAAAGAAATGATTTATTCAAATGTACACGTCCTTATTTACACAAGTTCCCATCAACTCCTCAGAGCCAATGAGATGACTGTAGTAACATGAAAGAGATCTCTCATTGGCTCTTATTTAGAGACTGGAACTTTCAAATGTTGGGGGGCAGCGGGTTTCTTGACGGGACGAAGAGGCCAGTCCGCTCTCTGCAACAACAAACTTTATAAGTACAGGGTGTCCATAAAATAAGTAACCCGATTTAAGGGCCTCTAGAAGCCACACCGTTCATCGGAATTGAATGAAATTTTGGTGGGAGACGTTTTGAGGGATGGGGACGAGAATGATATGGGGTGGGGCAGTTAAACTTTATTAGTTGCGGTTAAAGTGAAAATTTTTTTGAAAATTCCCAATGTAACCCCCCTTTTTTATTTGTGCTATTTGATCCCAGATGTGAAACAACACCAATAGCGTTGAAACGGTACCTCTAAGTTGTAAACTCGCTCCTAGAGAGACAAATGAAAACAGCTATGCGAAACTGTTATTTTTTTAGAAGCTAGACTAGTGAACGATTAAGAAAATATGACTAGTGTATCAGGAAATAACAATAAAACTAGTGAACTTACTAGCATACTTTGATTTACTAGTTTTATTGTTATTTCCTGATACACTAGTCATATTTTCTTAATCATTCACTAGTCTAGCTTCTAAAAAAATAACAGTTTCGCATAGCTGTTTTCATTTGTCTCTCTAGGAGCGAGTTTACAACTTAGAGGTACCGTTTCAACGCTATTGGTGTAGTTTAACATCTGGGATCAAATAGCACAAATAAAAAAGGGGGGTTACATTGGGAATTAAAATTTTTTTTTCACTTTAACCGCAACTAATAAAGTTTAACTGCCCCACCCCATATTACTCTCGTCCCCATCCCTCAAAACGTCTCCCACCAAAATTTCATTCAATTCCGATGAACGGTGTGGCTTCTAGAGGCCCTTAAATCGGGTTACTTATTTTATGGACACCCTGTATAAACAGCACCACGTCTTTCAAAGGACCAATGTAAAACGAAATGTATAGGGGGGGCATTCATTAATCACGTAAGGATTATTTTGGCATTTTTTGACCCCCCATGTAAGGGTACGTAAGATTTTTCAACCCCCCCTATTCTTACGTGAGATTCCATTTCGTTTTTCAAAATAATACAATGTTCGAAAAGGATCAGTTACACTAAAACTCTCAGTTTGACGTAAATCAAAGATTTTTTATTTTTCAACAGATAAGTAATATTCTTGCTGTGTCAACTACATATTACCATTATGTTATTATCTCTAGTCTTTGGAACCATTATATTATTATCTCTTGTCTATTGAAAACCCCCTCACTGGAAGATGGATTCAATAGTTTTATTTTTTATCTTAACTTAATGCTACTCCAATAAAAAAAGATCGAAGTGTCTATTTGGATGGTCTCGTGGTTACGTAGCAGTCTTGGCGCTTAGTGATAGAACCAATGGAAGGCCGGGCCGTGGAAATTAGAGTAGAGTTTAGTTGAAAAAAGGCCGTCCAAATAGACCAGTGGTTCCCAACAGGTGGTCCGCGGACCACTGGTGGTCCGTGAGGCCTTCACAGGTGGTCCGTGAGAAGATTTTTAAATAACTTATCCAAAAAATGTGTGGAAAATTAAAAAAAATAGTTTTCCTAATCACACATTCCAGGAAATAGTAAAAACACTACAGATACAAAAAGATACATAAAGAATCGAATGATCGGACTTATTCTTGGTTTGATACGAAGCAAAGCGTGGAAGTGTTGAAAGATACTTCAAACTGGGATGCTATGGTCAGACAGTGGGTCTTCGAGAAATCGTGGTATGAAAAGAGGAAATTTCTGAGATACACGTGAAATAGGTTTGTTCGAAGATATGAGAAAAATTTACCGTCAAAAATGCGAAAGTTTTTGAACCAATAAATTATTTTCTATTTTAATCTCTCCTTTGAAATAATTATTGACTTTTGACGCGGTTTCTTTGTTTCTTTCGGGAGAACATCAGCCTCGCCTATAGAGAATTTCCTCTGTCACAACTCACAGTCAGTGCATGTCCAGTTTGCTTTTTTGTGATCAACAGAATTCCTGGTTATCTCATTCGTCCTGCAGTTAAATTTGAAGCTAAGTGCTTTCTTTCAAATTTAAATCTACTAATAATATACTAACTTATTTGTTGATTATGAAAAAGAAGAAAAATTACTATTTTATACTATTTTTTTTTAAACCTGTAACTTTTGTGTAGGTGTGGACCCTTCCAGGGTTAATAGATAAAAAGGCTTGATAAAAATGGTTAAATGGTCTTTTATAAAAAGTATATTTTTAAATAATTAGATATAAAACTAATAAATGTTAATTTTTCATTTAAGTTTAATAGATTATTTGATTTTCTAAGCTCTATTTAGAAACATTGTAAGACTAGGTTTCCCTTACTTCAGAAAAAAAGTCAAAATTTTAGACCCTCCATGAGAAATGAATGCACTGAAAAAAGTTAAAATTTTGAAGATACAGTTAGGGATAGAGATGGTCCGCGGAGGTTCAAATTTAAGTGAAGTGGTCCGCAGACATATTTGAGTTGGGAACCACTGAAATAGACAGTGCCAAAAAAGATACATCTGATATACCTTCATTTTTTTAAAATTAAAGCTTCCAAAATATACAGAGATCGTCAGCATTTTTAAGTTTTTCTGGGGTTATTCAATAGTAATTTTATTAGAATAATTGGAATTTGTTTACATTAACTTGGAAAATCTTACGTAGTTAGAGTTTGAGAAACTCTATGGTATTACCTAATATTGATTGGTATTGGTAATATTTATTGTGTTTGGAGATCAGAAGTTTCAGCTTCATTCCTAGAAGGCAGCACGACTTACTACTTTTGGACGCCATATATTCAAATATCGACAAACTTTTCTGATTTTTAATGATAAACTGAATAGTCTTACTCAGGGGTTCTCAACCTTTTTGACTCCGCGACCCCCTTTTCAGGGAAAAGATTTTGGCCCCCCTCAGATCTAAAATGTTAAGACTTTAATATTTATCTACCATTTAGTTGCCATTTCACTCGCAATACGCTGCTGATGCATCCTACAGGGTGTCCCAAAAAGACTGACACATTTAAAAAATTTTTAATTAAAAAACTAAAAAAGATAAAAATACGCGGTTTATTGCATCCTACTCATAAGACCTAAGAATTTTATGACACAAATTTTTGTAAATCATTGTTCCCAAATCCCCCGACAGGGCATAAAAGTACTCCCCATAGGAGATAATGGAAAATAGTGCTCCCACCTGTAGGGGGATTTTTGAACTACGATTTACGAAAATATGTATTATAAAATTATTTAGTCTTTAGAGTAGAATTCAAAAAACCGCTTATTTTTATCTTTTAGTTTTTGAGTTATTGATTTTTAAAATGTAATGTGTCAGTCTTTTTTGGGACACCCTGTATATTTACACTTATTCAAAATAGTTCATGCATGAAACAAACTATTCTCTCTAATAAGTTTTAATAATTGTGTCAATATAAAAAATAACTGTAAATATGACTGTTCTTAATTTTTTTTTTCGCGACCCACCGGTTGAGAACCCCTGGTCTAGGTCTAACTAAACATTTTAGTCTATGTGTTTAAAATTATTTAGCAATATCTCTACTTTTTGGTGTTCAAAAAAGTATAGCGGGAATGTTAACGGTATAAAAAATTCTATAGTTTAAAAACTGATTTTTCTCCCCGTATATCTCACCTCATGACTTCTTGAGCATTTCTACGTAGGCCAAAACCAGCTTCCGGATCTTTTCTGGATTCACGCAGTTGTTGCAGTTCACAAAGATCTGAAAAAAACCACAACTTCTAAGCAAATGGGGGCCCTCCGGAAGGATCATGCTTAGGGGCCGTCCATAAATGACGTCACGCTCAGAGGGGGGTTAATCAATTTGAGACAAGGGGGAGGGAGGGGGGTTTTAAGGTTGTGACATCACATCCTGCAGCTGAAAATCAACGAAAAAAAACTCTTAAATTTTTAAAACGATATAGACTTATTTTTCTCTCAAAAGGCATCTTAAAGGTTGATGAAATGAAACTATCAAGAGGGGTAAAATTAAGCTAAAAAAATTTGGTTCCGGGCTTTTTCAAATTCGTGTATTAAACATATTGTTGGTTTAGGAGCGTGACATGTGACAGAGAGGGGGGGAGGGGGTCAAAAAAAGTGTGACATCATTTATGGATGGCCCCTTATACTCTGTTCCACCCCATGTTGACAGTGAAGAAAAGGCTACGGCGACCGCAGCCATCAGGAAACCGGCTCAATCAGCTGCTGCCCATCCAACGCCGTTCTATACCCGGCTCTACCCTACGGACTATATTCATTCGCTTGGTTTTAAAGACTTAAAACCTTCACTTAGACTTCACCAGTAACCTCTGGTTAGACGAAAGTGTGAGAAAACTCAAGCTCTCAAGCGTCGCCTCCAGCCATGGACAAGTTTCGTCCTTGTTAGGACTCTGAGTTTGAGAGCTGGAGTTTTCTCACACAATCCTCTAACCAGAGGTACTGGTGAAGAACTCTTCTTTTCAGGAATTAAATCTGTTCTTAGGAATGCACATCAGTTCATTCCGGCAGATAGTGGAGGACTAATCAATGGTCACCACTTTTTCCGATATAGTCGGCTAGACTCCCTCGCGTTGCCTTCCTATGCCGTGATGCTGATGAGTCCTAACAAGGACGAAACTGGTCCATGGTTGGAGGCGACGCTAGAGCTGGAGTTTTCTCACAAAATCCCAACTTTCTTGATGTGATATAAATTAGATCTATATGTTTTTGAAGCTATTTGCTATAATATCTGTATTTTATTTAACAATCAGAACATAGCACAAACTGAAAATTGATCAATTTGGTCTTGAAACTAGACGACTCACGTGAAATATGGGGTTTTAAGCAGAAAATAGACCAAAAAACTTATTAGGATGCTTCGTTCCCTTCTTATTTGTTTGAGACCAAACAATCATTTAGCAGCTGCTTCAAACATGAAAATTTACCATAAGAAAGAGCACCATGCACACGAAATGAAAAAGATGTAAGAAGAAAGTGTGAAAAATTTTACCTTGGGGACAGCCCTGCGCAGGATGTCCTTGTAGTCATTCTTGTCGAGCACCCCGAGGCTGTAAAAGGGGCGGAGCACCTCCTTCGCCTCTTCCGCGATTCGCTCCTTCACATCCTGCTGCTGCTGAAACAACCAATCAAATTAAACTCTGCATTGGTTTGAAAAGTTTTTAACGTAAACTATAAGTTGAACTAGTTAGATAAAAGTATGTGTGTGAACGAACTGTCTTAGATTTAAGCTAGTTAAGCAAAGATAAACTGTCTTAAAAACTTTTTTTTTATATTTGATATCACATCGGCGCATTCGCTTGTGTAAATTAAATATGTTTTCGAGATTAGTTACATTTTGATAATGATATTGGACAACGCAAGCAGAAAAAATTCGTATTCTGCAAATTTAAGTGCAAAATAAAAATGTTTAAGTGGAGTGTTTAGGCTTAGAGACGAGCCCTTGGACGGCCGACATTTTTACTCTAGCTTTAAGACAGTAGGTAACAGGTAAAAATAAGATAGTTTAAGATATCTCAACTTCTCTCTTAAGTTTAATCTTCCTGTGTGGTACAATGGACGTTTAAAATAGTTTTAAACATTTTTTATATTGAAGCTATTGCTCTAAAATTGCAAAAGTATTTGTGCGCTCAAACACAATACAAAGTTTTCCAAAAAAAATCCATCTTTTTGGTAACAAAATTGGACCACTTGTTAAACTGTGGGGTGAGTTATAAAACGTACAATATTAACCAATTTTGCTCAAATTTATGGTGGAAGTAGTACTACTGCTTTACCCCATCGCAATAAATTTTTTCTTTTTATTACGTTTAGTGAAAAGGGCCTCAGGAAAACGCCCTCGCACTACATTAGGTCCTAGCTCTTTAATGGCGCATCTGCGCCCCTCCACTAAGTTTGTCTACGTACTTTCCGATGTATACAGGGTGTTTGGAAACACCGCGGACAAACTTTGAGGGATGGTAGAGGGAACCTAGACCAGCATATTTCGAATAAGAATGGGAGGTCGCAGATGTACCGCTTAAGAGCTAGAACCCCTAATGTAGTGCGAGGGCGTTATAAGAGGCGGTTTTTTAAGGCCCGTTTTACGAAACAAAACATAATAGAATGAAACAAAAATTATTGCAAGAGGTACAGCAGCATCCATACTACTTCCACCATTAATTTGAACAAAATTGGATCACTTGTTAAGCCGTGGGGTGAGTCATAAAACCTGCAATATTTGTTCTCTTAGTATAATGGTATTTTTTTAACCATCTTCCATAAAAAAACACCATTCCTTAAGGGAACAAATATTGCACGTTTTATAACTCATCCCACAGGTTAACAAGTGGTCCAATTTTGTTCAAATTTATATGGTGGAAGTAGTATGGATGCTGCTGTACCTCATGTGCAATAAATTTTTTTCATTGTGTTGTTTTATTTATTAAAACGGGCCTTAAGAAAACCGCCTTTTGTAACGCCCTCGCACTACATTATACTCTGTTCATTTTGAATCGGCGCTTGAAAATATTTCCTTCCCCCACCACCGATCGGTAACCATAGCAACTATCCTCGTCAAAGTGACGGCTTACTATTGGCTGCTCAAAGAGCGTAACTATGGTTACGCTTCTAGCGTGGGGGCAAGCACTATTTATCAAGCGCCAATTCTAAATGAATAGAGTATAGGGGTTCTAGCTCTTTAACGGTACATCTGCGACCCCCCATTCCTATGCTTGTCCCTTCTACCATCCCTCAAAGTTTGTCCACGGTGTTTCCGATGTATAATCACTAGAATCATCAGACTGACCTTTTTCGAGTCGATGGGGCCCTCCTCTTTCTCGCCAGTCTCTTGGTTCGTCTGCCCCAGGAGACACCTCTCTCGACTTGTGAGGGGAGTCCTGTCTTTAGAACACCTATCATCACTGGAACACCTCCTTTTCCTACCTGAGTCCTGCCTCTCATTGGAACAACTGTCCCGCTTATTAGAACACCTAATTTTGGAGTCCGGTTTGTTCCAGTGCCTCTCATTTGAAATGTTCCGGTCGCTGGAACACGACCTTTTCGAGTCCCTCCTTGGTTTATCCGAGAGATGCCTGACAGATTCTTTGTCATCATCTTCTTGGAGGTAGCTGTTCTCGTTTTGGTGACTTTCAACAGATGATTCTTTCTTAATTTTGATCTCTTTTGAACTCTTCCTTTTGTGGCAACTTTCAGAAGACAATTCTTCCTTAATTTTTCTTTCAGGTTTCTGTTCTGAACTCTTTTTGTTCTGGTTTCTTTCAAGAGATGATTCTTCCTTAACTTTTCTTTCAGGTTTCTCTTTAGAACTCTTTTTGTTCTGGTTTCTTTCAAGAGATGGTTCATTCTTAACATTTATTCCAAAAGGTTCCTCTTTAGAATTCTTCTTTTTGTGGCTTCTTTCAAGAGATGATTCTTTAACCTTCCTTCTAGGAGAATCCTCTTTAGAACTCTTTCTTTTGTGGCTTCTTTCAATAGAGGATTCTTCCTTAACCTTCCTTCTAGGAGAATCCTCTTTAGAACTCTTCCTTTTGTGGCTTCTTTCAATAGAGGATTCTTCCTTAACCTTCCTTCTAGGAGAATCCTCTTTAGAACTCTTTCTTTTGTGGCTTCTTTCAATAGAGGATTCTTCCTTAACCTTCCTTCTAGGAGAATCCTCTTTAGAACTCTTTCTTTTGTGGCTTTTTTCAATAGAGGATTCTTCCTTAACCTTCCTTCTAGGAGAATCCTCTTTAGAACTCTTCCTTTTGTGGCTTCTTTCAATAGAGGATTCTTCCTTAACCTTCCTTCTAGGAGAATCGTCTTTAGAACTCTTCGTTTTGTGGCTTCTTTCGATAGAGGATTCCTCCTTAACCTTCCTTCTAGGAGAATCCTCTTTAGAACTCTTCCTTTTGTGACACCTTTCAAGAGACGATTCTTCCTTAACCTTCCTTCTAGGAGAATCCTCTTTAGAACTCTTCCTTTTGTGACACCTTTCAAGAGATGATTCTTCCTTAACCTTCCTTCTAGGAGAATCCTCTTTAGAACTCTTCCTTTTGTGACACCTTTCAAGAGACGATTCTTCCTCATCCATTCTTTCAAAATGTTTCTCTTTGGAACTCTTCCTTTCTTGGCATCTTTCAATAGAGGATTCTTCCTTATCCTTACTTTTAGGATGATCCTCTTTAGAACTCTTCTTTTTGTAGCTTCTTTCAAGAGATGATTCTTTCTTAACCTTCCTTCCAGGAGGATTCTCTTTAGACCTGTTCCTTTCATGGCACCTTTCAAGAGACGATTCTTCCTCATCCATTCTTTCAAAATATTTCTCTTTAGAACTCTTCCTTTCTTGGCATCTTTCAATAGAGGATTCTTCCTTATCCTTCCTTTTAGGATGATCCTCTTTAGAACTCTTCTTTTTGTGGCTTCTTTCAAGAGATGATTCTTTCTTAACTTTTCTTTCAGGTTCCTCTTTAGAACTCTTCCTTCTGTGACACCTTTCAAGAGACGATTCTTCCTTAACCTTCCTTCCAGGAGGATTCTCTTTGGACCTCTTCCTTTCGTGGCACCTTTCAAGAGCCGATTCTTCCTCATCCATTCTTTCAAAACGTTTCTCTTTGGAAATCTTCGTTCTGTGGCATCTTTCAATAGAGGATTCTTCCTTAACCCTGAAGTTGTTGAGTACCTCTTTGAAAACCTGTTTATCTAATTGCTTCTTTTCAAGGAGTTCTTCAGAGCTTTTCCTCCTCTTTTGACAGGTTGAATCTTTTGAGTCCTTCCTTCCTCTAGAAGAGGACCTTTCCTCCCTTTTGACAGAACTCTCTCTCTTCCTCTTCTTCTCAGAAGGTTCCCTCTTGACTTCTCTTCTGTCGACTTCCCTCTTCGTGACTGCCGACTCGTCTCCGCTGAGGGGCTCCAGCTTGATCTTCCGTTGCAGGGTGGAGCACACCTTTACGACTCTATCGGAACTCTCTTCCACCAGCTTGATCCCTTCTTCTTCTGACAGTTTCTCGGCAGCTTCGACTTGAGCTGCCTCAGACGGTTTCTCGACCGGTTCCTCGATTCTCGGAACTGACCCTCCTTCGACCGGAGCAGCAGCTGCCTCGGACGGTTTCCCGAAAGATTCTTCGGTTTTCGGAACTGGTCCCGCCGGAACAGTCGCGGGCAGGGCTTCTTTGATTTCCGGTGGTGGTTCGGGGGGCAGGCCGAACTTCTTCCTCGCCTGGTCGAAGGAGAAGGTCCTGCGGCCGGGGGGCTTGGGCAGGGGCAGGCCCCGCCGGGGCATCACCACCTGCGGAAGGTTGCGATGGATGCACGGACGGGCGGGCTCCTTCCGCCGGTCACTCAGGAGGCGGTCGTAGAACGCCGGGTCTCTCCCAACCAGCTCGTCCGAACGGACGCCCAGAGCACTCGGGGCTACAGGGTTGCCACTCACAACAGAGGGGGGATTCAATGTCGATACGGGGGAATCGGTACCTGGAGAGTCGCAAGAGCTACCACCGAGGGTAACACTTGCTGCCAGGGAAGTTCGTTCAGACACGTCGCTGGAAGCAACTCCCTCCCCTGAGACGCTGTCAAAAGGAACTGGAAGGTTGCCATTGCTACTTGAAGAAGTCTTACTGCCATTGACAGACTCGTGAGGATGGGGTAAGTTTTCTTCCTTACAGGTTGCTTTTACAGCTGCATCTTTCGAAACTTTTGGGATTGATGGTACAGTGGCAGGTAACTGACTGGCAGAGAGAGATTCCACCATTTGAGTGGGTGGAAGATCGTCATAATTGGTACCAAAACTTCTGCCAGCAAAGCCTTTAATAGGCACTGCTTCTTGAGTCACTGCTTGGGTTGCAGGTAACTGACTGGCAGAGAGAGATTCCACCATTTGAGTGGGTGGAAGATCATCATAATTGGTACCAAAACTTCTGCCAGCAAAGCCTTTCTTAGGCACTGCTTCTTGAGTCACTGCTTGGGTTGCAGGTAACTGACTGGCAGAGAGAGATTCCACCATTTGAGTGGGTGGAAGATCATCATAATTGGTACCAAAACTTCTGCCAGCAAAGCCTTTCTTAGGCACTGCTTCTTGAGTCACTGCTTGGGTTGCAGGTAACTGACTGGCAGAGAGAGATTCCACCATTTGAGTGGGTGGAAGATCATCATAATTGGTACCAAAACTTCTGCCAGCAAAGCCTTTCTTAGGCACTGCTTCTTGAGTCACTGCTTGGGTTGCAGGTAACTGACTGGCAGAGAGAGATTCCACCATTTGAGTGGGTGGAAGATCATCATAATTGGTACCAAAACTTCTGCCAGCAAAACCTTTCTTGGGCACTGCTTCTTGAGTCACTGCTTGAGTAGCAGGTAACTGACTGGCAGAGAGAGATTCCACCATTTGAGTGGGTGGAAGATCATCATAATTGGTACCAAAACTTCTGCCAGCAAAGCCTTTCTTAGGCACTGCTTCTTGAGTCACTGCTTGAGTAGCAGGTAACTGGCTGGCAGAGAGCGATTCCACCATTTGCGTAGGTGAAAGGTCATTTGAATTGAAGGTGCAGTCATATGGATCTGGAGTAGAAACTTTATAAGTTGCAGTTCTTGGGCATGGATCACTTCCAGGTTCATCCTTTACTCCAATGCTGGAGGGAACAATTAAGCTCTGAGAATTGTCCTCTGGTTCTGTAGACTCTGCCTCAGATTCCACCTTTTGAATTCGTGGAAACTCGTCATATACAGTTCCTAAGCTTTTGCCTACAAAATCTTTTATAGGAACTGCTTCTTGAGTTACTGCTTGAGTAGCAGGTAACTGACTGGCAGAGAGAGATTCTACCATTTGAGTGGGTGGAAGATCATCATAATTGGTACCAAAACTTCTGCCAGCAAAACCTTTCTTAGGCACTGCTTCTTGAGTCACTGCTTGAGTAGCAGGTAACTGACTGGCAGAGAGAGATTCCACCATTTGAGTGGGTGGCAGATCATCATAATTGGTACCAAAACTTCTGCCAGCAAAACCTTTCTTAGGCACTGCTTCTTGAGTTACTGCTTGAGTAGCAGGTAACTGACTGGCAGAGAGAGATTCCACCATTTGAGTGGGTGGAAGATCATCATAATTGGTACCAAAACTTCTGGCAGCAAAGCCTTTCTTAGGCACTGCTTCTTGAGTCACTGCTTGGGTTGCAGGCAACTGACTGGCAGAGAGAGATTCCACCATTTGAGTGGGTGGAAGATCATCATAATTGGTACCAAAACTTCTGCCAGCAAAGCCTTTCTTAGGCACTGCTTCTTGAGTCACTGCTTGAGTAGCAGGTAACTGACTGGCAGAGAGAGATTCCACCATTTGAGTAGGTGGAAGATCATCATAATTGGTACCAAAACTTCTGCCAGAAAAGCCTTTCTTAGGCACTGCTTCTTGAGTCACTGCTTGAGTAGCAGGTAACTGACTGGCAGAGAGAGATTCCACCATTTCAGTAGGTGGAAGATCATCATAATTGGTACCAAAACTTCTGCCAGCAAAGCCTTTCTTAGGCACTGCTTGAGTAGCAGGTAACTGACTGGCAGAGAGAGATTCCACCATTTGAGTAGGTGGAAGATCATCATAATTGGTACCAAAACTTCTGCCAGCAAAGCCTTTCTTAGGCACTGCTTCTTGAGTCACTGCTTGGGTTGCAGGTAACTGACTGGCAGAGAGAGATTCCACCATTTGAGTAGGTGGAAGATCATCATAATTGGTACCAAAACTTCTGCCAGAAAAGCCTTTCTTAGGCACTGCTTCTTGAGTCACTGCTTGAGTAGCAGGTAACTGACTGGCAGAGAGAGATTCCACCATTTCAGTAGGTGGAAGATCATCATAATTGGTACCAAAACTTCTGCCAGAAAAGCCTTTCTTAGGCACTGCTTCTTGAGTCACTGCTTGAGTAGCAGGTAACTGACTGGCAGAGAGAGATTCCACCATTTGAGTGGGTGGAAGATCATTTGAATTTGAGGAACGGTCAGATAGATCTGGAGAAGAAATTTTATTTGCAGTTCTTGGGAATGGATCACTTCCAGGTTCTTCCTTTACTCGAAGGGTGGAGGGAACAATTAAGCTCTGAGAATTGTCCTCTGGTTCTGAAGACTCTGTCTCAGATTCCACCTTTTGAATTTGTGGAAACTCATCATATACAGTTCCTAAGCTTTTGCCAGCAAAAGCTTTCTTAGGCACTGCTTCTTGAGTCACTGCTTGGGTTGCAGGCAACTGACTGGCAGAGAGAGATTCCACCATTTGAGTGGGTGGCAGATCATCATAATTGGTACCAAAACTTCTGCCAGCAAAACCTTTCTTAGGTACTGCTTCTTGAGTCACTGCTTGGGTTGCAGGTAACTGACTGGCAGAGAGCGATTCCACCATTTGAGTGGGTGGAAGATCATTTGAATTTGAGGAACGGTCATATAGATCTGGAGAAGAAATTTTATTTGCAGTTCTTGGGAATGGATCACTTCCAGGTTCCTCCTTTACTCGGAGGGTGGAGGGAACAATTAAGCTCTGAGAATTGTCCTCTGGTTCTGAAGACTCTGTCTCAGATTCCACCTTTAGAATTTGAGGAAAGTCATATACAGTTCCTAAGCTATTGCCTGCAAAACCTTTCTTAGGAACTGCTTCTTGAGTTACTGCTTGAGTAGCAGGTAACTGACTGAAAGAGAGAGATTCTACCATTTGAGTAGGTGGAAGGTCATTTGAATTGGAGGCGCAGTCATATGGATTTGGATTAGAAAATTTATAAGTTGCAGTTCTTGGGCATGGATCACTTCCAGGTTCTTCCTTTACTCGAATGCCGGAGGGAACAATTAAGCTCTGAGAATCGTCTTCTGGGTCTGTGGACTCCGATTCCACCTTACGTATTTGTTGAAGCTCATCGCATGCAGTTCCTAAGTTTTTGCCAGCAAAACTTATCCTTGGTTTTGTTTCATGAGTCATGGCCTGAGTCTCCGGTAACTGACTGAACGAGAGCCAATCTACCTTTTGAGGGAGATTACCTGAATATGAAGAATTTTCATTTAGAGGTGATGATCCTGGAAATGGAGGTTCCTGCTTCACTCGTACAGGGGATGGAGCAATCAAGCTCTGGGAGCAGTCTGGTTCTGAGGATTCCGCATCGGAAGCCTCCAGTTTTATTAGATTCTCCCTGCTCTTCCTAGTAACTTCCTCATCGTCCGAGGACTCCTCGACCTTGATTCGGGCAAAGGTCGACGACCGGACCCTCTTCTTCTTGGGGGGCACCACCTGCAGGATTTCCACCGAGTCCTCGTCCGACTCGACGGTCCTAGAGTCCTCTTGTGAGCGGTCGGGGACGTAAGTTTCTGCCTTCTGGAGCCTCTGCTGGCCTTCTGGGACCTTTAACTGTGACTTGCCCCTTCCAGTAGCGGACGCCTTCGGTGGGTCTGTAAACCTCCCGTAGACTATGTTCTTAAGGCGCTGCGATGGAAAGAATCTCAGAGGCTTTTTCTGGGCGAGAGAGTCGTTCTTTTTTGACGACGAGTCGTCTTTCCTCATGACTGCCTTTGGCAGGGAGTCGCTCTTTTTGGAAGACGAGTCAAAACTCATTTCTTTCTCTTTGATCCTAGGCAGGGAGTTACTCTTTTTTGAAGATGAGGCACTCTTTTTAAAAGACGAGTCGCAGCTTATTCCTTTAGGCAAAGAGTCACTCCTTTTCAAAGATGAGTCACCGCTCATTCCTTTTGTCCTGGGCAGGGAGTCGCTCTTTTTTGCAGACCAGTCACTGCTCATTTCTTTGATCCTAGACAGTGAGTGTTGTGAGCTCGCTCCTTTGGTCTTTGGCAGGCTCTTGTTGGCAGGAGGAGGCTTCCGGACGAGTGAGCCGTCTGGGCGTATGGCTATGTCGTCTGTCCGAGCGTGCAGCAGCTCTTGACCTGCCAAGATGCTGTCCAGGAGGTTCACAGGGGCGGGTGGGGGGACGCTGAAAGAGAAAGAACCAATCAAAACTCGTGTTGCTGCAACATCATCACGATCCATCTTCAGTATTGTCTGTTTTTCCATGTGGTTCGTACAGAAGTTTAAAGGGAAAAATTAAAGGACTTTCGAAGGATTTTCGAGAAGTTTTAAGGACCTACTTGAACACATTTACAGCTGACAATAAAATGTCCTCATTGAGAATTCAAGAATATTTGAATATTTTTTTGTCTGTCAAATAGGGACAACATTAGTTAATGAAACAAGATATTACCTAACGTTGTATAATGACTGCAAAAAAGTTTTCAAAATGGTTAAGTGATCAAGCGTTTACACATTTTTTTCATTATTTTTATTTTTGGCACTTTCAGCAGTTTTACCATGGGTAAAAATTTTGGGGTTCTTATAATTCAATTTTTGGTCTTATTAGACCCCAGGCATAATATCATATAGAGCTAAATATTTAAATTTTTGTCATATTGTTGATAAAACATGTTGTTGTTTAAGACGCTTAGAGATATATTAGGAAGACATTTTCTTAGAAATTGTATTTTTTTTACGAAAAGAAGATTGCGACAAATTGAAGATTTTGAAAATTCGACTCTAAAAATCAGGTTCTGTTTTGGTACCCCAAGTTAGAATTTTGGATGTAAATATTTAGGTAAGGTAAGCATTTTGACATACCTGCCAACATTGGGATTGTAAAAAAAGGAAGATTTTAAAAACCAAGGTATCCATGGCATTTTTTTCTTTATCTAAGTCATGGCTACCTACCATAGTTACTACCCCGAAGTTAATAAGTAGCATGAATGGATATCTTTCAGTACAAATATTAAAGAAAAACATACATTTAATATCAAATGAGCACACTAATTACCTAACTTTACGACAGACATTAAAAAAACTAATTTCAGATCAATAAAAAATTTTTATCCTTTCAAATATTTTTCTTAATATTAATTTTTTAAAGCCGATATGTGCAAGATTTAGCCTTTTTTAGAAAATTTTTACCAAACACCATTTCAAAACAGTTGTGTCCTTTGCAAAAATAGGCTGCTTGAATTGTTTGAACAAAAAACGGAAGAAATTGATTGAAAAACGGATGACGGAAGATTCTCTTAAAAAACGGAAATCTTCCGGCTAAAACGGAAGAGTTGGCAGCTATGAAATAATATAGTTTGAAGAACAAAAGGGGAGGTTCTCCCCCAGATTTGTTTTCAAAAGTTGACCCTAATGGTGGCCACAAATTGGAGCGGAGCGGCGTAGTGAACAGCCACGAACACGCTCTGCGCAAGCGCCGCTCTTAGCGCCTCCGAGTGGCGCGTGCGCAGAGCGTGTTCGTGGCTGTTCGCTACGCCGCTCCGCTCCAATTTGTGGCCACCTTAAGAAACAAGGTTTTAACTAGTTTTGGTACCCCAGTTATAATTTCGTAGGGGGCATTGCCCCTTTGCCTCCCCCCTCATAAACACCAATGGAACCAGGGTCAGGGCCTGTGTGTGAGAGCTCCTCTGGCATTGAAAAAAACAACAGAAAAAGAAATAGAAGGAAACGGGTGGTTATAAAATAGTAACATACCTACTTTAAAATTTTAAAAGGGGTATATTGAAGGAATGGGAACTTTTTAAACCTAAAAATTAGCAAATTAATTAATTTAATTAAGTTTCCCCCTCCAGTAGATTTGTCTATAAGGAATTTTAAAGTAGGTAGCATGTTATTTTATAACCACCCTGTATACAA
Source organism: Tetragnatha versicolor (assembly GCA_024610705.1). NCBI lineage: Eukaryota > Metazoa > Arthropoda > Arachnida > Araneae > Tetragnathidae > Tetragnatha > Tetragnatha versicolor. Next base: position 133,093 of record JANDEH010000037.1, on the reverse strand, counting down.
TGCAGAGATGAGATTGACAAAAAAGCAACAAGTCTGAAGATTGCAAGAATCGATAAGAAGATCGTAAACCAAACCAAATAAAATTATTTAGCTGCCTTGGATATGAAAATTAACCATAGGAAAGATTTTCATAAACCAAAAACATTCACAAAAAATATGAAAAAACATGTAGTTTTTAGTTGAAAATTCCAGTTTATAAGCTGATTTTTTTTCCATTGAAAGTCTGAAATTTTTGTTTATATGTTTTAAAAAGGCTGAAAATCCTCCAAAAGTCTGAGAAATGCAGAAAAGTGCTCCTTGGAGCAAAAAAGAAAAAAAAACAGTGCATTTTGAATGAGCAGAAAAATATCTTTCTTTGGTTACTCAAAATGACCCGTTGAATTCATAGGGGAAATTATAAGACAATTAAAAGTTATGAAGGAGCTATGAAAATCTCAAATTGAAAATTGCATTACTTTTTTTAAAATTTGACCTTTGTAACCTTAAAATCGACGTATTTAGTCGTCACCCGTTGAATCTGTGGGTCCGAAAGTCCTGTGGTCTGTCATGGCGCAGTTTACCACGGGTCCAGGTGTCTGGAGACTATTTCCCTCCCCTTCAGATACATGGCAAAATTGTGGAGGAGGTGATAGATCGTGGCAGCATCTATCATATATCATGAGGCAGAAGTCTGCCATTTATGGGCCTCACTTTCCCAGGAGCCCCTTTGCCTTGAATCCTTGTGGAGCTTAGGGTGTTCCAAGTAGCACACAACAACAACAACAATATGAACTACCATAAAAGTTAGAATAATGCAGAAAAATGCCCCTTGGAGCAAAAAAACTGCAGTGCATTTTGAATGAGCAGAAAATTATCTTTCTTTGGTTTCTCAAAATGACCCTTTGAATTCACAGGGGAAATTATAAGACAATTGAATCGTTTATTTCAGAAACAAGTTAAACACTGTGTTAATCCAATGGGGTTTAACTTGTTTCTGAAATAAACGATTCAATTAAAGGTTATCAGGGAGCTATGAAAATCTCAAATTGCATTATTTTTTTTTAAATTTGACCTTTGTAACCTTCAAATTGACGTATTTACACTCTGTTCATTTTGAACTGGCCCTTGAAAATATTTCCTTCCCCACCACCGATCGGTAACCATAGCAACTATCCTCGTCAAAGTGACGAAGAAGGCTTGCTATTGGCTGCTCAAAGAGTGTAACTATGGTTACGCTATGGTTATGGAAAGCACTATTTCTCAAGGGCCAATTGTAAATGAATAGAGTATATAGTGATTGCAAAAATAAGTGTTACAAAGTAACAACAGTGTTAACTACCATAAAAGTTAGAATAATGCAGAAAAATGCCCCTTGGAGCAAAAAAATCGCAGTGCATTTTGAATGAGCAGAAAAATATCTTTCTTTGGTTACTCAAACTGACCCTTTGAATTCATAGGGGAAATTATAAGACAATTAAAAGTTATCAGGGAGCTATGAAAATCTCAAATTGAAAATTGCATTATTTTTTAAAAAAATTTGACCTTTGTAACCTTCAAATTGACGTATTTACACTCTGTTCATTTTGAACTGTCCCTTGAAAATATTTCCTTCCCCCACCACCGATCAGTAACCATAGCAACTATCCTTGTCAAAGTGACGAAGAAGGCTTGCTATTGGCTGCTCAAAGAGCGTAACTATGGTTACGCTTCTAGCGTGGGGGAAAGCACTATTTCTCAAGCGCCAATTCTAAATGAATAGAGTATATAGTGAGTGCAAAAATAAGAAACTCACCGACGAGAAGTGGAAGGGTGCGAAGAGGAGCTTGAGAGTTCTTCAGAGTAGCTGAAAAAGAGTCACTCATCAATTCAATTGCAATGTATTCAAAGGTTCAATTCCGTTAGAGTTCCCACTAAATATCGCCAATCTCTTTTGGACACTATAAAGCAGCGGTCGGCAACTGGCGGACCGCGGTCCGCATCCGGACCGCATGGGGTTATATTGCGGACCGCCAAAACGTTTTAAAAATCATTAATATGTATTTTTACACTTCAAAAGTTAGTTTGACCCGCTCATTAAGCCGCAAATTTCAAAAACTTTCCTGGGAAAACCCCCATTTTTAATGTGAAAACTTCTAATAGTGTTAAAACAAGCGGGTAGCATACTCAAATTACATCGTTGTAAAAATATATGTGATTTGGAAGATAACAATTTAAAGTAGTAATAGTAACTTGTTTTTTTCTCCGGACCTCGATGAAAATTTTCAAAATTATTTGGATTCCACGTAAAATTACTTGCCGACCCCTGCTATAAAGTATAAATTCCTGATGATGAAAAAAAAGATTCCTGAGGTTTTTAAATAATGAAGCGCAGTTACACACAAATGATATAAACTACTTCAATTCCTTAAACATTCTTCCAATTCGCCATCTTTTTTATTTTAAAATCTAATCTAATTTTTAAATCTAAACCCCAACATATGTCAAAAACGCAATGTCGTAAACCTACGAAGATCTAACATAATATACGATGTTTCTAAACCTAAAAAGTCCATATTCTGTAAAAACTTTTGTTACATAGCCCCTTAGTGTTTTAATAAGTTACCTATACATATTCAAAATAGCCCTTCAAAACATTTATTCAAAAAATAATTAAAGGAATATCTGTTTACAATTGAGGATATTGATGATTTCTTTTGTTCTGTTTAATGTATGATCTAAAATAATTTTAAGCACTTTAACTCATCATTATGGCAAAAAATATAATTTATTGGCGCCCTGTTTGCCACTATATCCACTTCATGTATGTATTTCCTATATTTTTTTCTTCTCATAGTTTAGTTTAAATTTTTGTTATACATAATTACGGTCACCTACATGGACCAAGAGATCCCAGGTGACTATGTTAACTTGTAACTTTTTTTCCCTTTATTTGTAGTTCATTATATGTTTTTGTTCAATAAAAAAAATAATAATATTGCTAAATAATTTCAAACTCATAGATTAAAATGTTTAATTAGATCTATTACTGTTCAGTTTATCATTAAACATTTTAAAAACATTGTTTATATTTGAATATTGAGTGTTCGAAAGATATTTTCGGTGATATTTAGCGGGAACTATAACGGAATAGGACCAAAACTAATACACTCAGACAGGAATAACAAATTTTAGTCCAAAAAGTTTAATTTTACCCCCAAAATTTACCCACATGTAAGATTCTGTAAAACTTTCTTTCTGATATCATTATTTATCTTAAAATTTCCATTAATGACACACTGATATACCAATGATGCAGGGGTGCAGAAAATGTTTCAGTGGCAAAATTTCCCCAGAACACATTTTTTTCTCCAAAATTTCAATTATTAAACTTCTTTCAGATTCAATAATTTTTTCGTAATCCATAGATTTAAATTTTAATGTTATTTATACTCTCCTTTTTAATCTTTCTTGCACACTTATAATCTTATAGCTCAGAAGTGCTTCTTTTCTTAAATATGAAAAACTGTCTATTTTTCTCAAATTTAAGCTAAATGTTAACTTCTCATCAAATAACTTTTTAGAAAATAACATCCGTGTGATTAAACAAGAATGTAATTATTGTGAAAATTACCCATCCTGCAACAAAACGTTTTTTCTGCATACCAATCGGAAAGCAAGGAAAAGCCAACTTTCGGGTATTCACCTAGAAAACCAAGATTTTTAGCGCAGATCCGTAGTTTTCCGATTCAACATCCGTAACTCTGCAGTTTTAACCTGGTTTTCGTTGAAATTGGAGGTTATGATGCAGTCACTACCCAAAATATTTGTTTGTCAGCTAATGATGATTGGATTTTTTTAGTTTTTCTTTCCATCTTGGGCAAAAATTTCCCCAGAGCTTCTTAAATTTCCCCCCAAACCTCGTTCGGGCATATTTTGCACCCCTGCAATGATAACTGATATACCAATATAAGTTGATGATACCAATCTGTGTGACACCAACGAAATATTTCAGGTATCTGCTGACAAAGTGGAGAAAAGACGATTCCATTAGTGCTTCTCCACTCACATGTATGGAAATTTCTTTCTCATTAATAGAGCCAAAATAAAATTTGCTTATAAACTTTAAAGTTTATTTTTTTATCCATGGTGGAATGTTTGACTCCAATTCATCTATTGATACTGTCTTAATGACTTGGCATAATAATTATTTTGAATTTTATTTGTCTCTCTACCAAGAGGAAATATAATTTAAATCTCAATTTAAGTGGTTTTTTTAAGATTTTTTTTCCGCTGTAATTTGAAAAAGGGCATCAACTTTTTTCGACTGTAAAATATTTTTGAATGTCTAATTTCTTTGGTGTGATTGCTCTGTTTTCTAAACAGAGTCCTGAATTTCCAGAAAAAATTTGGTGGTAATGCAACATAAATTCCATTACTTATACAGTTTCTTTTTATTCTCTCAAAACTTGGTTTTTGACTTGGTCTAAAACCCCTTTCCAAACTGACAATTCAATTTGGATTTTTTTTCTGTACAAACATGGGCTAAAATTTCCAACTACCAGTGGCGTAGACAGAGGGGGTGCAATGGGTCTTTTGCACCCCCAAACTTTTTCTTTGTGAATATTTTAGAATTTCTTATTATATTGTATTGTGAATATTTAGAATTCTTTTAAACTCCCCTATTCCCGAATTCAGATTAGATACACCGAAACAAGTTAAAAACCAGTTTCAAAGACGTTTTCTACTATATGAGTTTTTTCATTTGTATGTCAGTCCCTTGAAAGACATATAAACAGTGCATTACAATAACGGGATAACAAAAAAGAAGACTCACTTTTCGCTGAAGTCCATGAGCTGGTCCCTTCGGCCGAACAGTGGGCAGACGGGGCCCGAGGCTCGTCCGGACACTTCCGAGGACTTCTCCGGCTTCCTAACACTCTTCTTCACCTTGGTTCCCTTGGAGACACGCTGCAAAAGAGAAAACCTCGTTACAAAAGCCAATAAGGAAGTTGCATGTGTCAGATTTTCAAAAACAACCAAGTGTTCCGTATGGTTTTTTGTATGGTAAAATCAAATATCTAGTCAGTTTTTCAATGCACAGGTAATTAAATATTTTAATCTAAAAGTCGAGAAAAAAACACGTGACTGAAAACGTTTATTGTTTAAAGATCTCAACAATCACACCATCAACTCCATTGCTTTCCAACAATGTTTATCGTATGATGACGTCAACCTACGATGATCATAAACTCTTGGCGTTTTCGCGCGGTTTTAAAAAGTGGATTTTTGTTCATTTTTTTGGCAATCAAAAAATTTCTTGATAGGCCTCAAATTTTGGGTAGTTGCTTATTTTTGCAAGAGGAATCGATTAAAAAAATAAAAAAATCATGCAACTTCCTCATTGCATCTCGAAGGAAATATCAATCATTAATAAAGATGAGAGAGTTACATGTATGAGAATAATAAGTTTCAGATTTAAAACCTTCGAACGTTTTTGTGGAGCTATGCTGGACATTATCAGATCATACTTGTGATTAAACAGACAAAAAATTGGCGGAAAATATTTAAAAAAATTCAATGGCACCTAAATTTTTCTTCATTTTAAGTAGAGGAGGTTCATTGGCTTCACTTCCCGAGATCTAGATTGGTTAAGTTTTTACGGCGCATGACCCAAGACAGGGTATTAGAGCCCTAAATCTAGGATTCGATATGCTAGATTCATATTTTTTTAGCTTAAATCTTAAACTAATTTTCATATTACTTCGATATTTATTTTTCTTAAAATTTAGTACTAGGCGACACTAGCGGTCAGTTTTCAGTATAAAACGATTGGAAAATAAGAAAGTGGAATTTCAAGTTTGCAAATCGAATTGTCGGATATTAATTTTGCTAACCAAATTGGCGGATTTCCGCCAATTGGCGGAAGAATCACATGTATGTCAGATTCTTGCAGATCGTATAGGAGGTGCAGTGTATAAGTAAAAATAGTCCATTCTGTCAGTTAGGGGATTAATATAACGCATCCTTTGGCTTGTTTTCTCAAGGCATCTATATGTTCTGTTGTTAGAACTAATTCTTTATTGCTCCATCTTGCAGGATATGCCCACAGTATTGTTGATAAATAACCCCTTGGTTTTTTAAAATAAACTAATTTATTTATTAAATTTTGGGTTCTGTCTTTTCATGAATTCAATAGGTATTTACTCTGCTAAATTTTAGAAACCAGTTCTTAAGTCTGGTAACAGAACAAGTGTTTTCACCACCCCACAAACCCAAAAAAACACGAGTGGGTTCTTTAACCCTTTCGCTGGGACATATGCTGTCCCAGGGTGGAAAAATTTTGAAATTACGACTGAGGCACTATTATGTCCCAGATGCTGAAAAGGAACAGAATAAAATGCTTCCTTTATGCTTGCAGCTTATGCTTATATTATTATGCAGCTTATGCTTGCCTTTATGCTTATAAAATGCTTGCAGAATTTGTGCCTCCAAACACATCCTGATCTAATGGATATCTCATCGCAGTTGCCCCGCTCAAACAAGTGCAAAAATTGCACTTTTCTGATTCCCTTGCCGTATTGAAAGGGTTAAAAAAAAACCACTTAAAAAACCCAGCCCCAAGCAGTGGCGGATCCAGGGGGTGGCACTCTGGAAAGTGCCCCCCCCTTGGAGACCCAAAAAGGTTCTCAAAATGAGTAAAAACCCAACTTTTACAGGTCTAATTTCAAAATATTTTCTGGGGGAGGACCCCCATAAGTATCAAAAGGGGATATATTGTGATTATTTTTGGAAATCCCCAAAATTTTGACATTTTGGGTGAAAAAGTAAAGGTAATAATAGTGTTGAAAAGTGCCCCCTTAGACTCAAAACGTTTCTAAATATGAGTTAAAACCAGTGGCGGCTCGTCCATAGGGGCCAAAAATTTCCCGAAATTCCAATTTTTATTTGCTTTACAATATTTAAAAAATTATCTATTTCTCCCTTTAATCTTTGTCCTTTATAATCCTTTTTCAATTAATAATTCTCTGCTATGCCGTCTCGCCAACAGATTTCTTTCCGGGTCGATCAGCCCCCGCAGATGTACCAATTGTAGTATAAAACCTAGCTCTATCATATCAAATGAAAATATCAAGAATTTAGCATTCGAATCTGTTAGAAGAAAAGGGGCTGCTGAAAAGCAGCCCCGACCAAAAGAATGATAGCCTTTTCTCATGAGAGAGCTGTGAGGAAGAAGAAAAATAAACGATTTCTACTACTAATAAATCATATTGGCTTTTTTAGCTTATCCCTCCAACACTGTTTTAATTTTTTATTTATAGCTTCTTTTTTTCCTTTCAATAGAGAGAGAACAAAATATTTTCTGATGTTTATGGGCAAGTCAATAAAGATTCATGTTTACTTTTTTCTAGCCAAGTTTTTATTTCTTTTTATGTTAAAAAAATTATCAAAATGTTGATTTTAGTTTCATTTGCTTTTGAGATACTAAATGAAATAGACTTCATCTTAGATTTTTAATATTCGTATAATAATCCGCTAATCTCGTAAGTGACAGTTTTTGAATGCTTATTTAGTGTGAAATCAAAATTTTGTGTTGTTCCCATCTTTTCTATTTGACTTTTTACTCGTTTTTGTTTAATAGAAATATAATTTGGCATTATATCGCTTAAAATACGTTGCCAACTTGGTACCATCGGAGCAGCACCCCTTATAATTTTACCCTCGAGCCGCCACTGGTTAAAACCCTACTTTTACACGTCAAATTTAAATTTTTTTCTGGGGTAAGGACCCCCATACCCCCCAATGATAGCACAAGGGGATCTTTTCTGGAAAAGTGCCCCCCCTTGGAGCCGTGCCGGGCCCTAAGTGGGTTTTATTGTTCCCAAAAAAACCCACCCAGGTTGGGTTTATTTTCCCCAGAAAATAAACCCAACCCGTTCCCGTTAAATTTCCGTTGGGGGCCCAGTTGGTAAAAAAAAATCCGTTTTTTTCAAACCCTGAACGGAACCCCCTAGGTTACTTGCGGTACTCACTGTTGCTCGTCGCTTGGTCCTCCTCCTTCTCCTCCTACGGTACGTAAGGACTACCTTGGTCTCACGGCTGCCTGTCTTTCCCTTGCCGCCCTTTGCGGTACGTGCCAGCGTCACCACCTTCAGGCCGGCTGCCCGTCTGCGGTACGTGCGACGCTTCCGCTTCTTCTTTGTGGGCTACGGGAGAAGCTGGGTCAGTGGAATTAAATTACGCCCATGGATACACACCCAGAATTTTAAATTTTTCTGTCTTATTTTTATGTATTTTAGTATTTAGTATTTTCTGTATGTTTTTATGTATTATGTATTTTATGTATTCCTTCAAATTTTGTTGATATGTTCAGGATCCTCATCAATGATCTACGTGTGAAGGCCATGTTTTAATGCAAATCAGGTGTATAGCGGGACAAAAATGGGGCTGTGACTAGAGAATGTTGGAATTTTTTTCACCACTGGTCTATGAAGAAACAAAAACACCTCCTTTAAAGTAGATGAAAACAAAATCATCCATAAGTTACAACCACTGTAGTTACAACAAAAGGCGTCCAAAACGATTAATCATGGTTCCTGCTCTATAACCAAAATAGAAATTAATGCTTTTTTTTGGAAAAATACAACTTTAAAAAGAAAATGTACTATTCAATTAATATATTTCACTCATCTTACTCTTAAAAACTTCTTACTTACGATTGAAACATAGGCTTATTTTTTTAAATCGGAAAATCTGAGTTTTTAGGGAAAAATCGGATTACTGGAGAAGAAACCAAAAATAAGAGTAACTCCGATAAAATCGGAGTACTTGGCAGCTATGCCTTAGTAGTCTGAGCCGTTTTTCAGTGGAATTTTGAACGCTCTCACCAGTGGCGGATCCAGGATTTGGTTTTGGGGGGGCTAAGAATTTTCATAATCCATTTGAACCTTCTTGTTAATGGTAAATAAGGAAAAGGTTGTGAATTATCCTACTCAAACCATTAAAAGGGGGGTCTGGGGGTCCTCCCCCAGAAAATTGTTGGAAATTTAAGTCAAAAACCCCACTTTTTCAACTCGTTTTGGTACGCCTCATCCGAATATCGGATATAGATTTTTTGCGTTTTGACAAACTTAGTAAAATATTAGACGCTTTGGGGGGGATTCAGCCCGAAAGCCCCCCCCCGTAGATCCGCCACTGGATCTCACCCCATATAAAAACGTCTTCCAGCGAAATTTCGTTCAATTCCGATGAACCTAAAGGTTGCCCTTGAACAAAGAGATAAAAGAGAGGACCCACCAGTTGGGGGGTGGTTGTGGTGCGCAGCCTCTGCACGCGTGAACGGACGGCCTCGCTGGCGGTGGTACGAGGGATTGCTCTCACCCGGGGCGTCTGGGACGGGCCGGGACGCGCTGAAACAAATCAGTCTCCTTTTAAACAGGGCAAAAGTACAATGGGCAATTCTAGCATTTATCGGACCTGGAAAAAGTGCCCGAACCTATAAACCTGGTTCGGGGGAAGCCCTCTGCCAGCTCCATAGAAGCAATAATACATAAGGTTTGGGTAAATTTTATTAGGTTCGGGGGAAGGTTACAACTTTTTCCAGCTCCGGCATTTATTTTTAGTTTTTTTATTCGATAGAGGTACCCTAGAGCATGGGCGTAGCCAAGGGGGGGCAGGGAGGGGCAGCTGCCCCCCCCTTAAACCCAAAGAATTAACTTTTACCTTCATTTTAGTTAAGTTAAAACCCAGTATTTTAGACTCAAATTTTCAAAATTTTTTTGAGGGAGGGACCCCAGGCCCCCCTTTAGTATTTATTACTCACATTTTCTTATAATAAGTTCATTAAAATCAAAATTCTACCTCAATATTCCAAATTTGGTCCAAACTTCCAAAAGAGTCCAAATTTGGGTTTACGTGAACCAAAGAACAGTTGGAAACCCTATTCTTAGGGTCTAACTTTCAAACATTTTCTGAGGGAGGACCGACAAGCCCCCTTTTAGTATTTAAACCTTTATTATTCACACTCTTTATGTAATAAGTTGATTAAAATCCGAATTCTATCTAAAAGTGTATGTCCAAATTTGGGTTTACATGTACCAAAAAAAGTTTAAAACTCTGTTCTTAGGGTCGAATTTCCAAAATTTTCCCAGACCCCCTGTTGAAACCCGGGCCTCTTTCTCACGGGGTTTTAAAATTACTCTCCACAAACATAAAAAAAGTCGACCCTGCTTGCCCCCCCCTAAGTTAAACCCTGGCTACGCCCATACCCTAGAGCAGAATATATGCGCAATTTTTTTTTAATTACCATCATTATTTATTTTATTATGTAATTTAAAAGTTTGACTTTAAAAAACGGCGTTAAAATGTCAAATTTCAAAATGTGACATACTTCTATCCCATACATTGACTTAAAACAATGCTTTAATTGTTTAATCAAATCAAAGTCATTGTTAGGTTTCACGTTTAAGTCTGGCAGGGGAAATGTCCTGGGTCGCAAAAATGTCCAGGGTTTCATGCATTTAAGATTTCCCAGGCATTTTTGGGTAAAAATCCCAACCAAGCTGTTTAAAATTGCACTTTTTTTTACATTTTCTAACGTCTGTTTTACTTCAGAAAACTTACTTTCTGTTAATTTTGTGATAAAAACAGGGTACATACTCTATCTAACATAGTAAAATTCAGGAGTATTTAAGGAGTGTTTCAGGAGTAAATTACTAAAAAATCAGGAGGTAATGTCAATAATTATTAACCTTAAACAACTTTGTATGTTACGAGCAGATGGAGTTCAGAATGAGGTATGGAGCAAGGAACTGCAAAAGTGGTTAGAATTTCACATTTCAACGCAACTTTATTGATAATAAAAACAATTATTTTTCACCCAAATCAAAACTTCATTTTGCCCTTTGACAGATGTTTTTCATGAGTCAGAGGGTAAAATCAGGAGAAAAAACATAGTTTTTAGGAGTTATAAGGGCCCTTGGAAAAATAAAGCGAATTTCAGGAGGCGTACGAACCCTGTAAAAATTAAGGGAATCAAACAATTTTCGAAAAAGTAATGTGAATAACGTTTGAAATATTTATTTTTAAAACATTTTGCAATCGTTTTTTTACCCTAAATTGTAAATTTGTAACCGCTTAGCAAGCAAGATTGCAAATCAATCCCAGGGGGTTGGTGAGCGATAGCAGGGGTGCATCCAGGATTTTTTGCCAGGGGCCGTTTTTGGGAATTTAGTGAAAAATGGAATTGAATTTTGTGAAAATAATTTTTCATTCTAAAATAAGGTCTTATTTCTGTAAATATATTATTTTTAAAAAATAAAATTACACTTAGCGAGTGCATATAGCTTGATTAAAGTCCGTTTTTGGGAACTGGAATTTTGTGAAGGGGCTGTTTTTTGACGATCGGAATTTTGTGAAGGGGCCGTTTTCAGCCCCAATTTCTTTCTAGATGCACCTCTGGATAGTATTCATTAAAAGTCTCACCTTGCTTTAACAAGTTCAAAACAACTTTTGTTAACAGTTGTACAAGTTTTGTAAAGTATGTTTAAAAAATATTGCAATTGTTTTTTTTACCCTACATTGTAAATCAGTAACCGCTAAGCGAGCAAGATTGCAAAGCAATCCTAGGGGGAGCGATCGCATTCATTAAAAGTCTCACCTTGCATGACGAGGGCGCAGGAGGGGCAGAACCACTCCTCGATGGGGATGTGGAAGAGTGGGGGGTCGAGGCAGTCGCAGTGGAAGCCCAGATCGCACGCATCGCACAACAGCAGTCGGTGCTCGCGGTCCCCCAGACGGCACACCTCGCACAGCGTCACCTCCTCCCTCGCACCTCCCTCCTCCGGGCCTCGCGACGCAACCTCCACGCGCACCTGAAAACAAGTTGTTGTATCATGGTTCCATCTCTTTGAAAACATTGAAAATCAAGGACTTTTCAAGAACCTTGACAAAATTTTTTGAAGGACCTCTCTGCTTTGCTTTTTATTTAATAGTGATTCTTAATACTAACAAGAAGTGGAATATTTATTTCAAAAAGTTAAAACGGATCATTTGCCACAAATTTCAAAAAAATTACGATTCCACAGTTCTTCACTGCTATACTCTATTCATTTAGAATTGGCACTTAAGAAATAGTGCTTTCTCCCACGCTAGAAGCGTAACCATAGTTATGCTTTTCAAGCAGCCAATAGTAAGCCGTCACTTTGACGAAGATAGTTGCTATGGTTACCGATCAGTGGTGGGGGAAGAAAATATTTTCAAGCGCCAGTTCAAGAAAATTTCAAGAAAAAAAACAAAGATCTGAAAAAATTAAGTTCGATTAGTGGGTGAGTGAAAATTCAAGGACCAAAGTCATTTTTCCAGGACCTAGAACGTTTTTCGAAGCCCCAGTGGCTCAGTGGTAGTGCTTCGCGCTTCCACACCACAGGCCCGGGGTTCAATTCCCGGGCTGGGCAAGGTCCACTCAGCCTTTCATCCCTTCAGTGGGTCGATAAAATGAGGACCAAGCGTGCTTGGGAACTAAACACTGGGGGTCTCGCGTTAGAATGACCACCTAACCGGGACACATGCCTAACAACTTGCACCCCAGGGCCCCACGGTCACGAAAACGAAGATGGGCATCGTAGGCCTTGGCCCACTAGGGCTGTTGCGCCAATGAGTTTAGTTTAGTTTGTAGAACGTTTTTCAAGGACTTTCAAGTACTTAATTTTAGCCTTAAAAAATTCAAGGACTTTCAAGGATCGTGGGAACCCTGTGTATAGAGAATCTGAAAGAGCCACCAAAGATCACCTCAAAGAGGTAGCCATACTGAGTGAGACCAATCAACGTCTGTTGTTTGCAGTGGCGTATATAGAAATTTATTTCGGGAGGGGCCCAAAATTATTTTTCACCCCCTCCCAAGCAAATTTATAACGTTCAATGTAACTTTCTATATATTTTTTGTTGAAATTTAAATCTGAAAGAACTTATTATAAAATAAAGTTGTGAATAATTTTGTTCCAAGTACCAAAGGGGGGTCTGGGGGTCAACCCCCAAATAAGTTTTAAAATTTGACTTTTGAAAACAGGTTTTTAACCAGTTTTGGTATACCTAGTCCGAATTTTTGATTTATATTTATAGATAGGATTTGCATTTGGGTGAACTTAATATAAAAACAAGTTGAAAATAATAGAGTGCCAAGTAGGAAAGGGGATCTGGGGGTCCTCCCACAGAAAGTTTTTGGAAATTTGTGCCTAAAAAACAGGGTTTTAGCTTGTTTTAGTACACCAAGTCCGGATTTCGGGGGGGGGCCAGGGCCCCTTCGACCCCCCCTTATATACGCCACTGGTGTTTGTTTTTCTTGATTGCTAGTCTGAATGTTAGGAAATGGAAGCATACTATAATATGCAAATCAAGTTTAAAGTGTTTTTTATTTTTTTTTCAACTTCCTAATATGAAGTAAGGTTGATGATGTCAACAGACAGGTGATTGGATGAGTTAAGGTATATAAGGGGACATCATCCATAAATTACGTGAGGTCAAAAAGGGGGGGGGTTTGGAAAAACCTCACCAAGAGGGGAGGAGGGGGGTTGATTAATATCTCACGTCAACTTTTTAAGTTGGAAATTAAACGATTTTTTTAAGTATGAGAAAGAAATAATACCCACAGATAAGCTACTGTGGTGATTTTTAGCCAACGAAAGCAAAAGGGTCACGTGATCTTGACAGACTTTGCACGGCCGATAGTCAGGTAACCAGTGATAGTTGGGGTCTTACTTATGTCACTTTCGATCACCTCAACTTCCACCTGTCTCCCCTCCGAAATACTAGTTCCAGCGTTGTCAAAATCACGTGCCCCTTTTACTATCGTTGGCTGAGCAGTATCATGATCTCTTTGCATGGGCGTAGCCAGGGGGGGGCAGCTGCCCCCCCTAAGTCCTTAGTAATATACATTTAATTAAGTTAAAACCCAGTTTTTTAGGGTCAAATTTTCAAAAAAATTCTGGGGGAGGGCCTACATAAAGCCCTAGATTCTCTACCTTAAGTAGCGACATCACGCTCAATCGGCCGCCATTTTGGGGAGAACTCACTACTAGTGACGATAAGCTATACTATCCAGACTAGTAGTGAGTTCTCCCCAAAATGCCAGCCGATTGAGCGTGATGTCGCTACTTAAGGTAGAGATCCAGGGCTTTAGGCCTACAGGCCCCCTTTAGTATTGAAACCTTTATTATTCTCACTTTTCTATATTAAGTTCATTGAAATCAAAATTCTACCTAAAAATCTATGTCCAAATTTGGGTTTAGGTGTACCAAAAAACAGTTTGAAACCCTGTTTTTAGGGTCAGATTTCGAAACATTTTCTGGGGGTGGGCAGTCAGGCACTCCTTTAGTATTTAAAACTTTATTATTCACACTTTTTTATAATAAGTTCATTAAAATCAATATTCTACTTAAAAATGTTTGTCCAAATTTGGGCTTACATGTACTAAAAAACAGTTTAAAACCCTGTTCCTAGGGTCAAATTTCCAAAATTTTTCTGGGGGAGGACCCCCAGACCCCCCTTGAACCTTTATTACTAAACCTTTATATATAAGTTTTTCTTTCACACAAATTTTACCTAAAAAAGTGTTGAAAAAAGGTCAAATATCCCTCTCGAAACAATACTGTGGTTATGGCCCTTTCTCACATGGCTTTAAAACTGTTCTCCAAAAACATAAAAAAAAGTCGACCCTGCTTGCCCCCCCTAAGTGGAACCCTGGCTACGCCCATGTCTCTTTGGCAACACAACTTGGCGTTATATTCAGTTCCCAGATGTTTTTCAGTAACTGGGATATAATGTTGCCCCAGCAGTAATTTCAAAATTTTCCCAGCCTGGGACAGCATTCATATGTCCAATCCAGTGTGAAAGGGTTAAATGATTAAGAGCAAGGGGATACAGAGGGACTAGATTTCAATATGGGTAACAGAAATTGAATAAAGGAAATTTTAATTGGGGCAGTAATAGAAAAAGGAATAGGAAAGGAAGAAGAAGGATGGAATGCGTTACCTGAAAGGATTGTAAATTCAAGTGGGGAGTTAAAGAAAAAAAATTGACAGTTATACACCGTTCGCACTGGCCTCTATTTTCGTTAGCACTTTGTTGTCATGGAAACACACTAATCAATTCACTAGTCAATTAATAATCTTTTATGTATTTTTACTTGTATTTTTGGTGATTTTATTCATTAGTTTTAAGTTGTATTGAGAAATTATATTTTTAATTATTTTACAAATCATGCTGTTATTGTTTACACACATCAGTAAAGTGCTTATTTTCGCCCCTTGTCAGTGCAAAAGATGGGGCGATTTTGCCTTTGTTACCATGACAACAAAGTGCTAACGAAAATAAAGGCAAAAATAAAGGCCAGTGCGAACGGGGTATTACCGGGAATCCGGAGTTAAGTTTGGGTTAAGTGAGGATTAAGTGAGTAAGACCGGACCAACCTTGCTGTGGTTGGTTGACTTTTTTTGTATCTGTGAAGGAAATATTAGTGGACATACCTTTTTCAGCGTCTTTCCTGTCGGAGAGTCCCTCAGGTAAATATAGTTGAACTCTGTCCTGTCTATGGGGCAAGTGTTGATGTTCTGCAACCAAAATGGGTACAATTAATTCCCACTGAATTCATTTTTATCAAGAGTGATTCTAAAAACTAAACCATCGGCCCTAAGTGGGCCTATGATGAAAAACACTAGTGTTGAAAATCCAAACTACTGTTATATACTCTATTCATTTAGAATTGGCGCTTGAGAAATAGTGCTTTCCCCCACGCTAACAATAGCGTGGAATAAGAAGCGTAACCATAGTTACGCTCTTCGAGCAGCCAATAGTAAGCCTTCTTCGTCACTTTGACGTAGATGGTTGCTATAGTTACCGATCGGTGGTGGGGGAAGGAAATATTTTCAAGCGCCAGTTCAAAGTGAACAGAGTATAGTAAGGGGGGGGGTTCTCCCCAAGTGGTGGATCCAGCCTGGACTTAAGGGGGGCAACCACATTTTTGGGTTTGGAATTTCCCAACAGAAAAATAAGACCCTAAAAACCCATTTTAGGTCATCTACAGGGACTTAACCCCCACCAAAGTTAATTTCTCATAAATGGTTTTGACTCGCAATTTCTTCCCTAAGGTTCCTTCCTGAAGTATTTTATGGATCCAATGTGGAATTGTGGAAATTTACCCCAAAAAACATAGTTTTTACTCGTTTTGGAAACCTAGTCCGAGCCCAAAGGGGGCAATTGACTAGTTGCCACCCCTGGATCCGGGCTCAGTTCAACCCCAGAAAATTTAAGGACTTTAAGCACGTACAAACTGAATTTTTAAGCTATTTCTTATAGTTTACCACTTCTCAATGCTCATTGCCCCCGTACCACCCAAAACAGGTTTACCACCCCTAAGGATCCCCCCTCTCACTGCCCCTTTTGAGAATCACTCATACATGTGATTACACAGACAAAAAATTGGCGGAAAATATTAAAAAAAATTTGATGGCACCTAAATTTTTCTTCATTTTAAGTAGAGGGGGTCCATCGGCTTCTACTTCACGAGATCTAGGTTGGTTGGGTTTTTTATGGCACATGACCCAAGACAGGGTATAGCCCTAGATCTAGGATTCGATATGCTAGATTCATATTTCTTAGCTTAAATCTTAACTAATTGTCATATTTATTCGATATTTTGACTTTTTTTACGATTTTCCTTAAAATTTAGTACTAGGCCACACTAGTGGTCAGAGAGTTTTCAGTAAAAAACAATAAGGAAGTTGCATCATGTGTCAGATTTTCAAAACAAACAAGTGTTCCGTATGTTTTTTTGTATGGTATGGTTATTTTTCGAAAAAATGTAAAAAACACGTGACCGAAAACGGTTATTGTTTAAAGATGTCAACAATCATACCATCAACTCCACTGCTTTCCAACAATGTTTATGAAAATAAGAGTGGAATTTCAGTTTCGAGTTGTCGGATTTTAATTTTGCTAAGCAAATTGGCGGAAGAATCACATTGCTCACTTTTTTCAAGAACGTCATATCTCAAAAATCAACGATATTTAGTTATGACTGTTTTCGGAAAGCTCTGAATGAGTACTACAACCCTGCGAAACCCTCATATTTTTAAACTGAATAGTAAAGAAATTAACCAGATTCTTATTATTTATTTTCAATGCATTTCAATGGAATTCTAAACTTTCAAATGCCTCTCCTGAAAATTCAGGTTTTTTGAGATATGATGTTCTTGAAAGGAGTGAGCTCCTTATGACTAGAGTAGTGAGTATGATCACTACTCTAGATGAACCCTTGGTAATGGTAATAACATGGCGTTAAAAATGGTCAGGAGGAGTTGAAATGCTCACCTTTGACCACTCTGTGATGCATTCTAGGCAGAAGACATGCTCACAATTCTCCGGGGTGCCGAGCCGCTTTCCGTCGAGGCGAGAGAGGCAGACGGGACACGAGCCCCCCTCCCCACTCGAACTCCCTGACCCCACTTCCTCTTCTTCTTCCACTGAAACACACATTCATTAACAAATGCCAAATTTGTGTGTGTGTAACAAATTATACACAACAACAAATTATTAACATTATCTTCCACTGAAACACACGTTTAGGGGTCATCCATAAATTACGTGAGGTGTTTTTTCTAAATTCTGGACCCCCCTCCCCCCTTGGTGAGATTTAGTGAGATTTTGCTGGACCCCCCCTCCCCCCACGTGAGATTATTTAAAAATAATTTTTCTCCTTCCTTCTTATATATTCCTTTCTCATACTTAAAAAAGAAAGAAAATCGTATAATTTCTAATTTAAAAAGTTGATGTGAGATTTCAATCGACCCCCCCCTCCCCCCTTGGTGAGATTTGGTGAGATTTTTCCAAACCCCTCCCCCCCTTTTTGACCTCACGTAATTTATGGATGACCCCTTATTAACAAATACAGGTGACCTGAAGGCAAATGCACATAATAGAAACAAAAAAAAGACTTTGCAAGTGATTTTCCAAAAAGCTCTTCCATGGGCTCATAGATTACCTATAAAATTTCATTACAAGTAAAAATAAATGGATACCTAAAAAGAAATCACTTAACCCGTCATGGGCACAAACTACTAGTTGGAAATCGAATTTAATAACACAGAAAAAATTTAATTCATCGAAATATACTAAGAACAGAAATCAGCATAAGGGTGATTCTCTAGAAATCTAAAAATATGAAAACACAAATTTTGAAAAATAAAATTTCTTTCAAAACTTCTGAATTTTTTAAAAATGTTAGATGAACATGTCTTAGTTGATATACAATAAGCGACAGTAAAGTTTAAATACATTTAGTGTGGTTTAGGTGGAATTTGGCTGTTAATGAACTTAATGTTTAAAAAAAATTGAAAAGTAGAGATCCAAGTTCTAAAAAGGGGGTTGGGGGTTCCCTTCAAAAAATTTTTGGTAATTTGATCCTAAAATTCAAGGTTTTAGCTTATTTTCAACAACTTGTCCAAATTTTTTGCGGTGGGAAGTTTGAGGAAAAATCGGAAAATCCGACAAAAATCGGAAGAACCTCATGCCTGTATAAGTAAAAAACATTGGATTAAACAGAAATTTGATTTTCAGTGAAAATCTCCAAAAACACTTCGTAAAAGTTTTTTCTGCACATCAATCAAAACTCAAGGTGAAAAAACAAGTTTCAGGTAATCACCAAAGAATCTCGTTTTTTCGGAGTAGATCCGTAGTTTTCACCTGATTTTCCGAAGAATTTGGAGGGTACAATACTGTCCCCAGCCAAAATACTTGTTACTTATAACAACTTGGATTTGTAGAATTTTTTTTCTTTATAAAATGAGGCGAAATTTTCCCCAAAACTCCCGTTCTGACATGTTCTGCACCCGTGAAGGAGAACCCATACCAGACCTGCCAACTCCCCTGCTTTTGAACCGAGTTTTCTGCCTGTAATTCAAATCTTCGGCTTCAATTTTTTGATCGGGTGCCTGATTATACTCCGAAAAACAGCCTTATAAAACTCCCCCAATCAAAATAGAGACTTGCGATTCAAAATAAAAGCCAGAAACTCCGGCCAACAGCTGGAGAGTTGGCAGGTCTGCCATACCATCTGTGTATTCATCGGAGTCATCTTCTTCTGTACTCTCCTCATCCTCCGAAGTGTTGCCACCGTCCTCCATCGGAAAGGAAGCCACTGCACTCATGACCTGGAAGCATCACATTCATTAGTTTAAACAAGTGTGGTCCAACCTGTAGTAAGAGAACACTAGACAGATTTCCAACATCAGAATACCAAATTTACTTTATTGACTAAACGGGTAGTTCCATGGCAATGCAGGGGCCGCGCTAAGGTTTTCAAAACATTCGCCAGTGAATTAGCCAAATCATAAATTTATTAGCCAAATTTATTAGCTATTAGCCATATTTTTTTTGAGTAAAATCTAATTGCATGATTTATTTAAGTTACTCTATCCAAAAATTAAAGCGTTCGCGGGCAGTCCGTGGCTGGCGCCGGCGTAATCGGATATCGGGTAAAACCGGTATTAACGTAGCTTCATTACATAAAACAGCTAATAAATACAGCGCCATCATATAGATGGCGCTGTATTTATCGCTTATCTACTATAAAAAAAACAGGTTTCGATTCTCAAAATCAGTTAAAAATATACTTTTTAAATCCAAGTCAATCGGCTCATTAATTATGTAAAAAAATTCTAAATCATTAAGATAATAATCTATACAGCAAGCTTTTTGCTCAAGATCGATTATTTTTTTATTATCAACAAGTACTTAAATAATATTATTATTTCGCAATCTGTTTTAATCGTCGAAATTTTCAATGGAGTATTTAAATATAAAAGGAGTATTAGAACCTGAGAATCTTAATAACATAAAATTATGATTATTTTTTCAATGTATAATCTCGCTCAGTTTCGTAACGCCCAAACAGCGTCGCGAACGGTTGTTTCGGTGCTCGTAGCGCGGTCGCGGCGCACGCGGAAATACGATTTCAAGCCAACCGCATTCCGCGAATGCTCGCGGCTGTGCAGCCAAACCATTTTTGGCGAGTAATCGCACACGGGGGACTTTTAAAAACGAAAGTTAAGTTCTGAAATTTATCGATTTCTTTTGGAAGTTCACTAAAACGGAAAAAGTATTCGCCAGTACTTTCGCCAAAATTACTTTTTTCTCGCCATTTCTGCGATTTACTCGCATTTGGCGAATGGTTAGCGCGGCCCCTGCAATGTAACATCAGTCACGCATAAATTCTCCCTTATTTCATACAAGATAACCTCCTCCTGCCTAAAAACTGGTGGGTTAGACTAACCCACCAATTAATTTTTAATTCTTAAAGCGGACTTATTCTAAAGCTGTACCCTAATTAACAATTCATTATACAAAAATAAATGTTCCTCTAGGGCACATACAATTCAACCATATACAAATGGAAAACTAAAGATAGATTCAGTTTAATCGAACAATAATTCTTCAGTTGTGATTTAAGATCCACATTTAGCTCATTTTTTATACAACTCGCGCATAGCCTCTATATCGAGACAACCAAATGGTATACTCCAGCAATCCTAAAAGCCTTGTACCTCGGTTTGTAGGTATATTAGTGTGTATAATGAATAAATTTTCGGAGAATACACAGTCCATTGAGTGTCGTCTTTTAACAAACGTAAAAAGTCACACAAAACTAACGTTTACATTTGCAAAGTTCAAAATTAGAACATTGAAGTATATTCCCTTACGTTGTCAAAATCAGTCGAATTCAAACTTAATAAAGTTTTCTTTAACAAGGGTGATTTCTTTAAAATCAAATAAATTATTTTTTCTTCTCATAAATATAAAAAATAGAAGTTTTTAGGGTATTATGAGACATTGACAAATATATTGACAACATTCAACACGAACAATAACATTGATAAATTGTTGCCAAAGACTTTATAACAAATAACAAGAAAATGTGGCTTCGGAAAAAACTACTCAACCTCACTTATATTTCTTTGAAAGAAAAGCATAAGTGCAAAAGAAAAGTCTTGTTATAAAAACCTTTGTTAAAATAAACTTTATTTAAAAAAAGGTATATTTTTAAATTAAGAGATACAATTTTTAAAAACTTCTTGTCTGTCAAGAAAACGCGGCCTCTTGCGGCGTTCATGGTAACCCTTGTCAAACCATAAACTTATGATGGCATTTTCTTTGTATTGTCACTGATTGTTGTCTTTCATTTCGGTTGGCCACTGGGTCTCGGACAAAAGCTTTCCATTGTAAGTAATGTTTAAAATTAATTTAATTATTACTCATTAATCATTTTTATTTCAATTATTTTCGTGAAGGTAAAGTTAATTTTGAGCAGGTTATGATTCTTTTATTCATTAATGTTCATAAATTCCCTAAAGGTTTCTCATTATGAAACCTCAAGGTTTTTCTGTTGGGATCAGTGAACTGCAATTTCTGCCATCTTGGTTTCATGGGTTCCCATTGAATTTTATTGCGAGCATTAAATTTTATTCTCTACTCTACTGTTGAATGTTTCTTGTCGCGACTTTCTTGTTTTCTATCGATGTTTTGAGTGGCCGGAGTAACTTAAAAGGTTTGTTGCTGCTTGGTTTACATCTATTTTGTTTCTGGAGCAGTGTCAATGATTACGCCAAGATCGGTGTTTAGTCGGTGAAATTTAAAATCCCGTGTCGTCCTTTGTGAAAAAAACTTGAATGCGTTATCGTGGTGTGTATCATATTATATAGTATTTATTAATGTGTATGATTTTAGCCGAGTTCTGCACTTGACGCATTGTTTGTTTACTACATTACTAGCTCCTTTGGTTCGAAGTATATTTGAAGCCTTTTTTTGTAGTATGCAACGATATTTACTGAGCTTCTCTTTTACTGAGTAAAAATCATCCCTCTTATGTTGTAAATGTAGAGTTTTGGTAGATAATTGTAATTTTCAACTTTTCACAGGTGTGGCCTTTTTGGAAAACCCCAGGAATGTAGTTTTAGTTTAGTGTGATTGCAATTGTATAAAATATTGGATCCTTTGTGATTAAAGTGGGGAAATTATCTCATTAATATTCTCTATCCAATTTCGTAATTAATATCTATGTATGAAAAATCATACCAGTTTATCATGACTTGACTTATCCCTCTACCACTCCATTACTGGAGCATAGGGCCTCCGTCATGAGTCTCCACCTGACTCTATTGATGGCAAGATGTTTTGCCTCCCTCCATGTCACTGATATCCTTCAGTTCCCTCTCAATCGTCCTTCGCCATGTTGTTTTAGGCCTTCCCCTCTTTCGATGACCCTGAGGGTTCCAGTCAAAGACCTGTCTAACCTTGAATTTTTCAGGTTTGCAAAGTACGTGGCCAGTCCATTTCCTTTTCATAATTTCAGACTCCACTGGTTTCTGTTTCACTTTTCTTAGTAGATCTTCATTGTTAATTTTACGAAACCATTTTATATCCAGAATTCTTCTCAAGCGCTTGTTAATGAAGATCTGGATTTTTTTCATGTTGGTCTTATTGCAGGTTTCAGATCCATAGAGAAGGATGGATTTCACGTTAGTGTTAAACACTCTGATCTTGGTGGAGATGGTCTTATTTTTCCAAAACTTGTACAGGATTGCAAAGCTGCTTTATGCAGTCTGTTGGTAATATCTTCATCAGTTCCGCCTTTATTATTAATAGTAGAGCCAAGATATGTGAAGCTTGTCACTTCTTCTAATTTGTGATTCTGCAAGAAGATGTCATTTGATTGTTTAGGGTTGATTTAGTTTATCATGAAATGTTGGGAATGTTGTTCTGTCTGTGGCCACCCTTTAATTAACAATTGAGGGCCTTTTGTACCTCCATTAAATGTTCTTTCAATCCCTAATTCAGAGATGGCAACCATTCCGGATTTTGCGGAATCATTCCGCATTTCGGCCCGGAATTCCGCAATTACGGATAAAGCTTGAAAATTACGGAAACTACGCTAATTATATTGTAACGACAATGTATTAAATTTTTCTTCTCAATTCTCTGTTTTTAGCTTCAATCCTTACATATTTTTTACTTAGAATTGCGAATAAAAACGATAACGCTAGTAACTGATGAGATGGGCAATCAATAAGAAGGGGGAATCAATCGGAATTTGGGATATTCTAATCTGCATGGATAATTGATTCATGAGAGAAAAAAAAGGCCTTTTGTTCACAAATATTTGCGTTTTCAGGACATTTCTGAAACTTATCAAAAGATTGGGTCATTTTTCTACGTGTAGAAAACGCGGCATAGGGTCGGCAAGCCGCACGCCACGCCTTTTTTTTATGGGCGGGGGGCTTTTACGAATGAGCGTTGTCTCAGGTTGGCAACCCTGCTAATTACAAAAATTGGCTTGATGAAAATGCCAAGTAAATAAAAGTTCCAAAATGTGTGGGGACTTGATCGCTCTTTAAGCTATTTCAAAAACTTTTTTGCTGTCATTATATTTGCAATGTTAGTAACTCAATGTGATGTAGAAATGTTAGGATAAGAAAACTCATTTGAAAACAATTGTTTTTTGAAAAGAACTTATTTCAACAGGAAGTAATGGTGCCAGTTTGAAATTTGAAAGGAGTATTTTTTTGTCACTAGGAATATTGCGAAAGGGTCGTTTTAGCAAAGCTCATTTTCGTGAAGGGTTCCTAATTTTTGGGCTGGATGGACTAGAAAATTTGAGGTCTTTAAAAACTGCGTCAGCTATGAAATTGAAATAAATTTGTCCCAGGATGTAATGAGATGATTACTGTTGCAGAGAGGCAGAATATGTCCGAACGCCTGAACGATGTTCGGGGGAAATTCATGCAGCTGTGGGGAATTTTCCAAAAAAAATCTATCATTAGCTGAAAAACAGATATTTTGTGCTGTGACTACATCATAACCTCCAAATTCAATGTGAGCAGAGTTACAGATGTAGAGTGGTAGAAACTACGGATCTGCGCTAAAACACCTAATTTTCCAAGTTCTTAACCTGGATGTTGGCTTTTCCTTGCTTTCCGATTGGTATGCAGGAAAAACAATTTATCCGTGGTAGAATGGGTAATTTTTACTAATCAATAGCGTTCTTGTTTAATCACATCGATGTTCTTACTTAATTAAAATGTTGAGTTCACATTAAGAAGAAATTTACAGGTAGCTCAAATTTGAGAAAAGTAGAAAATTTTTCATATTTTAGGGAAAGAGGCATTTTTTTAGCAAAGGATATAAGTGTGTAAGAAAGACTAAAAAAGAGTATAAAGATCATTAAAATTTAAATGTATTGATTAAGTGAAAATTATTGAATCTGAGAGAAGTTAAGGAACTAAAAATTTTTTTTTAATGAAATTTCATTTTGGGGGAAATTTTAGAGAAAAAAATTGTGTTCTGGGGAAATTTTGGATGATGGAACATTTTCTGCACCCCTGAACTGTTGTTGCGTTTCAGATAACATTCCAAGAGCTGGCCCCCTTTTGTTCGGCTGTGGTCCCCCTCGATTCGCGAAAGGGCCAATTTTACGAAGTTTATTCTTGTGAAGGGGCTGTGTAAGCAAAGTTCATTTTTGTGAAGGGGCCGCAAAACAGCCATAATTTTTGGCAGGATGGACCTCTGACTAGAAAACTTTAGTAGAAACAGGGACTAATACAGGCCAATTTTGGGACAGGACTAATACAGGCCAATTTTGGGACAGGACTAATACAGGGACTAATACCGTTTATTGGCACTTTCACAAAAAATGTACGAACAAAAACAGCACTTTCTCAAAATTATTCTTATTAAATGTGGATTGTTCATAGTTAATTGAGTATTCAAATTGCTATAAAACTGAAGAAATAGGTAATTTGATGCTGAATTCATGAACTTTGCAGTTTCCGTTAAAAATAGTTGTATAAAAATTTCACATAAATTCAAAAGATGTTACAATTTTTCACAAAAAAACAAAATACTGTTTAATTTTTTTTCACCAAAATGGGGGTTAAGTTAAAACTCCTGTATTGGTCCCTGTAAAAAGATTGTGATATATTGGATTGTATGTGATGATTGTTGTTTCAGATTACATTCCAAGAAGAGCTGGCCCCCTTTTGTTCGGCTGTGGTCCCCCTAAACGTAACAACGGAACGGCAGAGAAGGTCGGGGAGTGCTTCTCGATGCTCCGGAGGAAGGTGAGCATTTTATATTTATGTCTAATAAATGTCCTTCTAAGCGAAAGTGCACATAAAGGTGTTCAGATTTACTTGGAGAAAGCCAAAAGAGGCAGATTTTTTAATCTGTGAGGTAGACCCTCCTTTCAGGAAAAACCCTTGGTGATTTGCTATGGCATTGCAGGGTCCATACGCTCCTTAAATCGGGGTTGGCCCGATTGGACCCAATGGGTTTTTTCAAAAACACCCATACTTGTATAATATACACGAACGCGCGAACGGCGTTCGCAGAAAATTTCGCCCTCTGCAGAAAATTTTCTGCAGGAAAACTACAAAAAAATTTTTTTTCTGAAATTTTTCTGCAGAATTTATTTTTGATAAATTTTTCTTATGTTTTTCGCCAAATGCTTCCATCCGCGGTATTGCGATTTTACAAAGAATCGGAATCGGGAAATCTCAACTTCTCCCGTAAGTTCCGTTTTTGCTCGCGGAGTTTACCGTTTCATCCGCGATGCTTTCTAAGATGGCCGCGGACATAAGGTGAAGTCGGCTTCGTATCGCGTTGCTCGCAGAGTTTACCGTTTCATCCGCGATGCTTTCGAAGACGGCCGCGGACGTTAAGGTGAAGTCGGCTTCGTATCGCGTTGTTGTTGCGATGTAGAAAAAACAACTTTTCCGTAGTTAGAAGCCAACAAGTCCGGAAGTAAAAAAAATAGCGATTTTTCGCGAAAGTTCCGTTTTTCTGGCTTATGAGGTTTTCTAAGTTGCAAAATTTTTGAAAGGCTACTTTGAGAAGCAACTTAATTCAGTTTTTTAATCGTGTTAGATTATAACCTGTATTACATATCTGATATGATTTGAGATTCTAATAATACTTTTAAAAATTCATTTGACTTTTTTCTTCACTTAGCAAAAATTTTATTGGTAAAAAAATTAAGTAATTTAATTAAATTTAAAGTAATCAATAAATTATCCTTGTATTTAACTGATTTCCTAAATTTGCATCTGATTTTAGTTGCATTTTGGTTATTTTCCTGCAAATGAAGATAACGTGAAATATGTAGCTTTCTTTGTTTAAAGATATTTTTATCTAGTCTAGACTATCAATATTAATGACTAGTTAAATGCCAGTTTAAAGTTCTTAAAATCCTCCCAAGTATAACCCAGTTAAATTAAAAATTTTCTTGTTAAAATTATTTGTTTTACACATTAAACAAAATTATACATAACTAAGCTCACATGCTTTTTCATCTTTAGATAAACTCCCCTGCAATTTGGGTATTTCAGTAATAATGTTTTTTTTTAGAGAGATTTAAAAATGTGTAAATTCTTGCAGAAAATTTTTTGGAAAAAATTTAAGTTCGCAGAAAGGTTTTTATTTTATACAAGTATGAAAACACCCATGTGAAAAAACCCACATTTTGGACCCATTTTCAGGTTTTTTCAAGTAAAATCAAGATTTTGGCAGTTCCTTCGAAATTTAATGTTTTTTTAAAGTTTAGGATATTTTTAAAATTTTAATGGGTTTCTCAAAATTTAAACTAGGTTTTAAAAATTAAATGGTGTTTTTTCAATTTCAGAGTTTTAAAAAAAGTTAAATAGGTTCTTTCATTATTCACTGGGTTTCTTCAAAATTTAGGACGTTTTAAGATTAAACTAGATATAAAAATAAAGATTGAAAAAAAATTTCAGTGGGTTTTCAAAGTTGAATAGATTTCTTTCAATAATGAATGGGTTTTTTCAAAGTTTAGGATATTTTTTTAAATTTTAGTGGGTTTTTTTTAAAGTAAAAAAACTTTGAAAAAACCCACTTAACTGTGGAAAAAGTGACATTATTTTGACAGAACACATTAAACATAGAAAGAACATTATTTTCGAGAAAAATAATGGGTTACTGCGGAAAAATCTCGACTTTTCGTGAAGTGAGAGTGATTTTATAGCCTGATTAAAGAATGCAATTAGCAAAGCTTGCATTTTAAGCTGTGTAAAAAATTTTCTCTCAAATACTCCTTGAAATTTTTAAAAATACTCCTTGATTTTGATTTGTGAAAAATTGTATGAACCCTGAGACAATAAAGTTGTTTAAACAATCCAAAAATGTGGCAATTGGATAAGGCATATTCTGGTTTTTAGAATTCCGGATAAAGGGTTCATTGCGGAAAAAGTTAGTTGGAGTCTCTGGATTTATACAACCAAATCCATCTGGAGTAAAGAAAGTTGTTTTGTATTTCAGGGACGAAGGCCCCCGTCCATCCGCCACTAGCGTAGGCTCTCTCGCCGCTCGCAGATGGGTACCTCCAAGCAGCATCAAACGAGAAAGTAACTCCCAACACGACAAGCATGACCAAGTTTTCAGAAGAGTCCGAGGGTGAGTATCAAACCATTTTTAATCATCAATGGTCTAATAACAACACTTAAAAATTAACCCTCTTGTGGCACCATCAAAAAAGTGAAAACTTTTTCTTCTCAATACATCCAAAATGTGCCTATAATTTGTCTGGAAAATTTTTTTTTCTTGTGTGCACTCCTTCCTAGTTATTTTATCTTCCATATTTTTTCATTTTATCAGAAAATACTTGGTTTAGAACTTATTAAGAGACATGTTCGTAATATTAGAAGGTTACGATGTAAGAAAATATCTACCAACCTATAAAAAATGTTCTACAGAAGCTAGTATTTTCTCTTCACAAGCATCACAGCTTAAGATGTAAACATTGAGGTATAAATGCCATTTCGAAACGAATTCAGAAACCATGTAGAAGTCGCATATTATGTGATCTACATGAATCAGTGAAGTCACTGATGAAAAGAAAATAAATTTGCGTGTTTACATCACACCAAAATCGAGCTCATAAGTAGGAGCCTCATATGAGGCCCAGGGTGGTGAGAGGGTTAAAGCATCAAGATTTATGACAACAAATTGTCAAATATCAGAATAAAAAATGCATTATAATATCTCACCTAGCAGAGTTAGTATTAATTTTTGTGTAAATTGTAAAATGTCGCCAATAAAGTGCAACTTACTTAAGTGATATTTGCACCCGACTTAATCCCCTTAGGTACCCGATAACTTTTTCAGTAGACAATAAGGAACTACAGTAGAACCCCGATTATCCGCGAGTGCTACGAAAATTTTTTTTAAAGGTTGGAAGCAAATTTTAGATGAGATTAGACATTTTAGATGTAGTGCAAAGGTTTCTGCTGTACTGTAAGTATATTAAAAGTTTTACTTATGTGTTTTTGTACAATAAAACAGCTTTATGCTTAATTTTTTTTTCGTGGTTACACCTCATTTTAAGTCTTTTTTCAGGTTATCCGCGATTTTCGCTATCCGCAGTACCCTTGCCACCCAATTCCGCGGATAATCGGGGCTCTACTGTACAAATAAAATTCATAAGATTTTTACAATTGAATTAATTTATATTTGGATTTAAAACTTAAATTTTGTGTTTTCCAATATACACGAGATATATTTACTCCTCTTAAGATGTGTACTTTTTCAAAAACAGTATCTTTCACCATGTTTCAGCAGTAAAATTGGGTCGAATTAAAAGTTTTGTAGAGCAATCAACAGTTTTGTTCCCCTGCTGATGCGACTAGATTTCAAGTATTTGTAAATTCCAAAAACAGTACTAGGTAGGCAATTTGTAATCTAGGTAGGGTTCAATATAATTGGAGGATGGTTATTCAGGGGTCTGTTTAGGTTTTTTTAAAGAGGTAGATATTTTGTGAAAATTTAATTTCAAAACAACAATATTAACAAACAATATTACAAAAGAAACAAACAATATTAACAAAAGAAAATCAAGTATAGAATGGCTAAAAATTTAACTATAAGTAAGAGAAAACATAGCTTCCTAAAGAACTTACATAACAAAAATGTATTTTGTGAAATTACCTTTTTACCAAAACTGAAATTGTGAAAGTGCCTATTTATCAAATGGTGAAATTGTGAAGGTACCGAAAAACGGTAGTAAAATTGAATCGTCAGTTTGAAGAAGGGAATAAGTCCAAAAATCAAGTTTTGAGAAAATCGAAAAAAAAGTAATGGAATTTTCATTGCATGGACATCGATTTCACAACTTCAAGGGGCGAATCTCCCTATAGGGGTTAGTTATTTCCCCCCTCTTTTCACCCATGTGTAGGGCAAAGCTTGGAGATTGTTTTGAGCACAAAAAGTCAATTTGTCATTTTTTGGACTTATTCCCTTCTTCAAACTGACGATTCAATTGCCTTGGACAGACCACTGTTATTTGTCTTTGGTTGATTGAGATCTCGGGGGGACACCCAATAATTTGGAACATTGTTTAAAAAAAGCTTTATTTTTAACTTTTGAAGGAGAACTTAAATCATAAAGGATGATGCCAATTTACCAAAGCAGGGGTTGATCCAGACAAAAATTGGGGCCCTTTTGCTGCCCCTTCACAAAAATAAATTCATAAAAACACCCCTTTCATGATATTCAAATTAGCTTTCGTGATAATTTGCAAGAAAACACTCACGAAATATTTGAATCTTCCACGATTTTCTTGGTTTGTGAGTCAATTTTACTTTTACGCACTCATCTGCCAACTATCACTGCTTCAATTTCTCTCACAGTAACAATTTCTTTTTCACAAAAAACAGACCTACCAACTCTCCTGCTTTTGGACTTGGTTTTCTGCCTTTAATTCAAATCTCAGACTTCCTTTTTTCATTGCATAGCTGCCAAGTACTCCGATTTTATCGGAGTTACTCCTATTTTTGGTTTCTTCTCCGGTAATCCGATTTTCCCCTAAAAACTGATTTTCCGATTTAAAAAAATAAACCTATGTTTCAATCGTAAGTAAGAAGTTTTTAAGAGTAAGGTGAGTGAAATATATTAATTAAATAGTACATTTTCTTTTTAAAGTTGTATTTTTCCAAAAAAAAAAAGCATTTATTTATATTTTTGTTATAGAGCAGGAACCATGATTAATCGTTTTGGACGCCTTTGGTTGTAACTTACACATGATTTTGTTTTACTACTTTTTTTGTTATCTACTTTATGGGGGGTGTTTTTGTTTCTTCATAGACATCGTTTTAGGGTTTTATCTAAATTATTTGTGCTTCGTAGTTCTACTATGAACTAAAAAGGCAGCTTAAATTTTAACTTGTGACTGAAAAAAGGTGGGTATGCTTTCCATGAAAGTACTCCTATTTTTTCCTCCATCAGGTTGGCAGCTATGCATTGTTTTGATCGGGTGCAGGATCAAAAACCGCCTCATAAAACTCCCAGTAAAAATAGAGACTGACGATTCAAAATAAAAGCCAGAAACTCGGGCCAAAAGCCGGAGAGTTGGCAGGTCTGCAGAAAATGATGAAATAGGTTCCAAAATATAAAACCTAGATCTACCCCTGCAAAGGAACCTAAGGTAAGAGGCGTATATGTGAGCCCTCCCCCATGATTCAGAACAAGATTTCATTTAGAATATGTTGAAGCCAGATTAGGAGGACATTAATAAGCCTAACAAAAAATTATAAAAAAGTTGGTTCCAAACAGGGTTGTTACATTTAAAACACTTTTTACATTAAAAACCTTGTTTAAAACACATGTAGTTTTTAGCAAGTTGCTCCCTTTATTTAGGCAACAAACTCACTATTTTCATGTATGGATCACCCAGAGCCTAAAAAGATGGTGCCAAGTATAAGGCTTGGGTACAAATTGCCATGACATAGGCAGTACATTGCTCGATAAAGAGCACGATGCTGTGAAGAAAACTTGCAAAAATTCATTTAAATGAACGAACTGTTTGGTGTATTTAAAATTATAGCTTTATTAATCTAATTTCAAATTGAAAAATCAAATTTAAATTTTTAAAAATCATGAGTTTTTGTAGCATATCTCAGGGATGCAGAAAATGTTTTTACCTTCAAGATTTCCCACAATCCATACAAAAATTTCCCCAAAATTTTAAAAAATGATAAATACCTTCAAAAATTCTGAATTATCGTCAGTATCAAAAATCGGTTTAAAAGTACAATGACACGAATCGCCACAAAATTTTTTATTACTGAACTGAAATTCAATTCTTTTCCACAAAATTTCCCCAGATGGCTAAAATTTCCCCCGATCTTAGATCGCCGGATCGGACATATTCTGCATCCCTGGCATATCTTTGTCTTCTTTTGGGTAAAAAACCCAAATAAGACTTGTTTTAAACAACAAAAAAAACGTTTGAAACAAATAAAACATGTGAGAAAACTCCAGCTCTCAAGCGTCGCCTCCAACCGTGGACCGGTTTCGCCCTTGTTAGGGCTCATCTGCACGGTATAGGAAGGTAACGCAAGAGAGCGGAGGAAGAGCTTTTAGTCTAGCCGACTATAACGGAAAAAGTGGTGACCATTGATCAGTCCTCCACTATCCGCCGGAATGAACTGCGCATTCCATAGAACAGATTTAATTTCCGAAAGGACAGGTATGAAAAAGGAGTACTTCACCACTACCTCTGGTTCGAGGAATATGTGACACACAAGGGCGAAACCGGTGCACGGTTGGAGGCGACGCTTGAGAGCTGGAGTTCTCTCACATATTCCTCTAACCAGAGGTAGTGGTGAAGTACTCCTTTTTCAAATAAAACATGTTTTTTGTTTTATTAAAAAACCCATATTTTTTTCAAAAATAAGTTTTGTGTTTCAGCATCCTCAACAAGCTCACGCCCGAAAAGTTCCACAAGCTGAGCGAGGAGCTCCTGAGCGTTGGGCTCGACTCCACACAGATCCTCAAAGGTGTCATTCTGCTGGTAAGGATTAATTTGTACAGAGCAGGGATTTCCAACTTCTGCGGGCCTCAATCGAAATCACAAGTCACAAAATAATCTGATGGCTCCTTTTTTAAATGATGATTTTTTGGGGTGATAGTCTTCAATGTGAAATTTTTCCAGCAAAAGAGGGACGAATGTTTTTTACATATTTTGAATGCATGCACTACTGTATTTTCCAAAATTCCAGGGGATATATTAATTTTGTTACTCTTATAAAACTCGTAAGACATATTTAATATTTTGAATATTACTTAAATACTTTGAATATTACTTCCTCAAGAAAATGTTTGTAGATTTTCCTTAGAGGATTGTTTTACCTAATACTCTCCCTCCTCATGATAAAGGTTATAAAAGCCTTCATTGCCTTCATACCCCCTTGCTACGCTCAGGGAGAATTTCAGGTTTTTCAAACGACCTCTCGAAACTTCAAACTTTTAATTCTTGCACCATTGAAAACTATCAAAGCTAGTCCATAATCTAAGAGGTATATGGGGGAAGCTACTCTTAGGAGGGTTTTCAGAGAGCTTCGCGGACCGCTAGTTGGAAACCCCTGGTATAGAGCTTAACAGAGTATTCATCTCCATAGACGCCAATGGCAACTTTTTTAACAGGGCTTTTCCCATAGACAAACTTCGAGCCAAACGGACCGGCCTCCTTTAATACCATGTCATTCCTGCTAATTCTGCCCACTGAAGCTGTTACTCGATCGATTACAGGATCGATTGCCTATCTTTGCATCTTTAGGAGGCTAATGAGTTCATAGTTAAAAACGACAAAATCATGACGAAAGATCCAATCCTAATAATCATTTATTTACAGATGATTGCACGGTTATATACATTTGAAGATAATGACGTATACAGTGACGAAACATAAAACGCGAAACTTTCGCATCCAATAGGATTACGTAAGAAGCAGTGAATGGGTGGAGACTTGGATAAATTTACATAATTCTCAACAAATGCCCCCTTCTCCACACATTCACTCTTTAGGAAACAAACATTAGAAAATATCTTGTTACAAAAGAACGTCAAATTATCAAAACTTACAGCTTTAGTTAACATATCAGCCAAGTTTTCTTTCCCATGGACAAAACACAATGAAAAATGTCCCTTTTTTAGGTAGTCCTTCACAAAAAAATACCTTGTATCCACATGCTTAGTTCTTCTGGTCTCAACAAGATTTTTAGAAAAGTAGATAGCACTTTGGCTATCACAAAAAACAACTGGTTTTTGAACCGTTATGTTTAAACAACTTTCATTAGTAATTCTCAAAAGCCAAATAATTTCTTTTACCAATTCTGATAAGGAAATAAATTCAGCCTCCATGCTAGATAAAGCAATTGAATGCTGTTTAGCAGATAGCCAAGATATAGGGACACCTCCAAATAAAACTACAAATCCGCTTACAGATTTTCGGTCATCCCTATCCGCGGCCCAACTGGCATCACAGTACGCAGTAATTCTAGAATTTGTGGCTTCTGAAAGATTGATACAATAGTCTTTAGTATCTACTACATAATTAAATAATTGACATAGCAACTTCCAATGAATCGCTGTATGGTTATTGTTGTACTTTGATAATAATGTTACCGCAAACATTATATCTGGCCTTGTCCTCGAAGCCAAAAACAACAAACTGCCGATCAGAGATCGGTAAGGGACATCTTTTAGAATCGAATTTTCATCCACAGCCCTTTCAATAACTAAGCCAGGACTCATTGGAAGTTTACGTTTTACCTTAGGTACACCTTTAAAAACTTCAATCATTTTCTCAATGTAACCCCTCTGGTGCATATACAATTTTTGATCCTTAACCTCAAAATCTACCCCTAAAAATTTAGAAATAGGGCCTAAATCTTTTATCTCAAATTTAGAATTCAATAGTTTTATAACATTTTTCATGTTATTTTCATCACTTGCAAATACAGCCAAATCATCCACATACACCAGCATGATTACATTACTTTCAAGAAAATAAACACAGTTACAATTTTTCATTTGCTGAAAACCCAAACTGATCAAAACCTCATTTAATGTAAAGAACCATTCTCTTCCTGCTTGTCGCAGGCCGTATAAGGCTTTCTTTAATTTTAGTACATAGTCCTTATCATTAAATTCAACAAATCCCTGAGGTTGCTCTACATAAGTTTCTTCCCTTAAATTGCTGTACAAATACGCACATTTCACATCTAAATGACGATGCTTCCATTTTCTAAGAACCACCATTAGAATCATGAAAAATTTAACAAGGGTAAAATTTACTACTGGGGAAAATATATCGTAGAAATCAATGCCCTCAGTTTGCCTGAATCCCTGGGCTACAAAACGAGCTTTATATGTTTTTATTTTCCCAGTAAAATCTTTTTTAAGGTTATACACCCATCGACTACCTAACACCTTATGGTTAGAGGGTCTTGGTACTATTTCATACACATTTCGGGTTTTTAGAGTATCTACCTCCTCTTTCATGGCTTTATCCCAAAAAGGTTTCTCCGGAACCATCTGCGATTCCAGAAAAGATAAAGGAACTCTGACTTCAGCACAACAGGCTTCATGATCAGAATTCAAATCCGATTCATCGTTAGAAGAAGCCTCAACTTCAGTTTCATCTGAATGTCTAGAAAAATCGTAATCATCAGGATTAAAATTTATTCCCTCTTTATTACAGTACCGCTCAACTTCGTTTAAACTTCTCAACCTTATATTACCTTTAGGGTAATAATACACGTCCTTTTGCCCAGCAGATTTCCCCTTAGTTCTGGTAACCACCTTTCTTACCCACTCTTCAGGTTGACCCTGATCTAGATCATCAGATACCTTTTCCCGACTTTCCGGAGCTTCTGACTCCTCATCTGATTCTAGAATTTCACTTGGGAAACTTAAACCAAAAAATATCTTATCTTTGGAAGGATTTTCACCTAACTTGGGTTCTACTTGGGATTCAACAATTTTAACATGTTTTGTTTCAATTACCTCTTTAGTATTGGGTTTCCATATGCGGTAACCTTTAGTTTTGGCTGCATATCCCACTAATATACCTTTTTGTGCCCTTTTATCCAGCTTATCTCTATACAATTTAGGGATATGAATAAAAGCTTCACTACCTATTGTCCTCAGATGCCTAACAGAAAACCTTTTACCAGACCAAATGTTTAAGGGAATTTTCCCGTTTAGGCCTCTATGGGGAAACCGGTTTTTCAAATAATTTTGGGTATTTACTACCTCCGCCCACAAACTTTTTGGCAACTTCCCCTGATACAATGAAGCCCTTGCCCCCTCAACAATAGTCCTGTTAAATCGTTCGGCTACACCATTCATCTCTGGGGAGTAAGGGTTAGTCCTTTCAAACCTAATCCCAGAATTCTGTAGGTAATCTTCAAAATATCCGGCACAAAATTCTAAACCATTGTCAGTTCTTATCCTTTTAATTTTTCTCCCAGTTTGTCTCTCCATCTCAGCTTGATATTGTTTAAAGTACCCAAACACCTGATCTTTATTCCTTAGAAAATAAACAGTAGAATATCGAGAGTAATCGTCTATTATGCTAAGAAAATATCTAGATCTACCCAATGATTCTACAGGTGCAGGCCCCCATAAATCTAAGTGAAGTAATTCCAATACATGTTTAGTCGAAATTTTGTTTACAGGTTTAGATGATACCCTTTTAGATTTAGACACATCACATATTTCACAAGATTCAATTTCACCAGTTAATTTTTCCATACCAAAAACATATTCAGATTTTGCCATATTAAACAGTTCCCTTGGATTTTGATGCCCAAATCTCGCATGCCACTTCATAATATTACTTTTAGTAGCAATATACCCTTCTGATTTACCACTTTTAACAACATCAGCATTTAAAGGATATAATTTATCACATAAAAATGATTCAAGAAAGAAGGAACCATTTGGTTCTCGAATTACAAGTTTACTATTCTTAATGTGTATACTATAACCAGCATTGTCAATAAGTCTGCCAGAAATTAAGTTTCTAGACATCTTAGGAGCATGCAATACATTTTTCAACAATAGAAACTTTTTACCTTTTCTTTGATGAACGTATAACTTTAAGTTACCGTACCCATGTATAGGAGTTGATCCTTCAGCAATCTTCGCTGGACTCACGTCAGTACATTTGCGATAGTCACTAAATAAACTGATGTCATTACAAAAATGTTCAGTGGCTGCGGTATCAACCACGAAGTTTACCGTGTCCGAGTCCACCATCATGGCTCCTGAGGCTAGGAAAGCATTTTTAGAACTGTCCGCCGACACTCTAAAGGACGTCTCTGTAGAGGCTTTGCCCTCCGATTTGCAGTCCCTTACAAAGTGACCAGGAAGTCCACACTTGAAACACTTGACCGTACTCTTTATCTTTCCTCTCCGGGGTCTACCTCCGCTCCTCTGCCTTCGCTTTTCTGTTTCGGACGCGAGAGCTGTCTCAGCTGCCCTTGATGACTCGTCGATCTCATTCCGGTGCTGCAAGCGATCATACTCAGCTAATAAAGCTTTTCTGACGTTTAAAGACGTAAAGTCTTCATCACCCAGCTGGTAGACTTGGATCACCACGTTGTCGTAGTGTGGAGGTAACTGGTATAGCATCTGGTACGCAATTTCATCATCTGGGACGACTTTTCCGGCCAGCTCCAGATCCTTCGCGGCTCTTAGTAACCTTCCAATAAACATCGACATGGTCTCCGTTTCTTTCAATCTAATATTCATGAAGTCAGTCCGGAGAGCTGCGATTCGGGCTCTAGTTGTGGGTTCAAAACTTCCACAGATGCTATCCCATGCTGCTTTTGCGCTGTCGGATTCCATCACTAGATTCTTGAGGTCTTCCTCAATCGACAGGCAGATTGTGGAAAGAGCTTTTGCATCTCGAGATTTCCACATCTTGATTGCTTTTTCATCTTCTGGCTTCTTTTCGCTGCCTTCCGCGAATCCAAAGAGATCTTGATGCATCAACAGCATTTTCAGATTGAATCGCCATTCTCGGAAATTATCCCGGTTCAACTTCTGTATATTAAATAGATTTGCGGGATCTTTAGCAGAACTCATCTTTGTTCATGCAAAACAGCAGACAACCACGCTCTGCTACCATGTAGAGGATCGATTGATTGTCTTTGCATCTTTAGGAGGCTAATGAGTTCATAGTTAAAAACGACAAAATCATGACGAAAGATCCAATCCTAATAATCATTTATTTACAGATGATTGCACGGTTATATACATTTGAAGATAATGACGTATACAGTGACGAAACATAAAACGCGAAACTTTCGCATCCAATAGGATTACGTAAGAAGCAGTGAATGGGTGGAGACTTGGATAAATTTACATAATTCTCAACAGTTTTCAGAGAGCTTCGCGGACCGCTAGTTGGAAACCCCTGGTATAGAGCTTAACAGAGTATTCATCTCCATAGACGCCAATGGCAACTTTTTTAACAGGGCTTTTCCCATAGACAAACTTCGAGCCAAACGGACCGGCCTCCTTTAATACCATGTCATTCCTGCTAATTCTGCCCACTGAAGCTGTTACTCAAATCCAATCGGAACTGGAGGGGGGAAAACAACACCGATGAAATTTAAATGCCGCTTGATAGAAGTTCCATATCCAATCAGGAATCACTTTCACTTTCTCTGATTGGCTGAAATGATTTATATTCTGGGAAGAGGAAAACTGCCCAAAGAGGAAAACTGCCGTTTGGAATCTCTGTAAGCTCTATACTCTGGTGATAACAACTTAAATGGAACAATCCGAGAATTCTGTTTTTTTTCTCGGTTCAATTCCGATTAGTGATGGGCAAAATCGATAATTTTAGGTATCGAATACTTTGGTATCGAATACATATAGGTATCGAATACTTTGGTATCGAATACTTATAGGTATCGAGTACTTTTTTTCAATGTCGGGAAATGAACCTGAAGGGACAATTTTTTTAGGGCCTATCCATAATCAGACAAATATTCAAAAAACTGAAAGCGATCCATCAAAAAGCCCCGTAGCTACGGGCCTGGAGGTGGATAGAGGCGAAGGATTTGGCGGGGGAAAAACCTAGCCGCGTCAAATTTCTCTCGCGGATGATTAACGACTTGGGTTTGAGCGTTGCAAAATGAAAACGGAAACAGGCTGCGTTTGATCTACAGTAGGTATCATAAAGATTACTTCATTGAAAAATTTAAAATGAAATATGTCAATAAAGTATCGATACTTTTGTGGGTATCGAATACACTCGATACCTATAGGTATCGAGTACTTAATATTTGGTATCGATACCTGCCCATCACTAATTCCGATAAAGGTCCCGCTAAATATCACGCAAGTTTTTATGAGCGCCATATATTCAAATATGGACAAATTTTTCTGAGTTTTATCGATAAACGAAACAGTTATTGATCAAGCTAAATATTTTAATCTATTGGTTCGAAATTATTTAGCAATATTTCTGCTTTTGGGTGACCAGAAGGCCCGGTGGCGCTAAAGGCCCAAGGTTCAAACCCTGGCCAAGGCAGACTCGGCCTTTCATTCCTCC
Source organism: Tetragnatha versicolor (assembly GCA_024610705.1). NCBI lineage: Eukaryota > Metazoa > Arthropoda > Arachnida > Araneae > Tetragnathidae > Tetragnatha > Tetragnatha versicolor. Next base: position 94,674 of record JANDEH010000037.1, on the reverse strand, counting down.
GGGGTCGATGAACGAGTACCAAGTTTACTTGGGGAAATCAAGAGGGTGTTAGCATCAAGCTATAGCTCACTCAGCTGACCATGACATTCAGTCACATGTTCTGTAACAGCTCTGCATATACCCAGCGAGACCATGTTCTTCTGGAGTTTGAAAATCCACCAACCTAGGTACTGTTGTAAAAATTAAAAGTAAATTAGCAAAGGATAATTGGAGGGCTCAGAATTAAAATGGACCAAGTCCACTTTTTGTCATTTTTGAGTTAGCAACGCTACAACATGCACCAACTATGTAAAATTCCAGTGCAATAGTGAACCAAGTCCTAGTTCTGATAATATCCGCTTGGCAGCAGCAAGTTCTGATGCGTTAACATGTAATTTTGCTATGAAGCTTTAACTTTAAACGTCTGTAGCTCAAAAGTAGCTAAAGTGGACTTGGTTCACTTCTATTCTGAACCCTCCAATTGCTGCTTTGGACTCACCACACTTGTTGAGGGTGGTAGGCTATACCACCCTCAACAAGTGTGGCGAGTCCAAAGTGGTAGGTTTGTTTACCAGTTAAGACCATGTTGGTTTGTTGTCCCACGGCTAGACTGGATTAACTGTGTTTATATACGGCTTGCGCAATTACGCGAAAAGGTAGGTTCAAGAAACTGGGATGTACGATGTTAGCGCCATCTATCTGTCATTCATGGCATTCCACTGGAAAATAATTATTGGTTGGTTGATTTCATACGATTCAAAGATATGCTTAAAAGGAGCCACAGACGAGCAACTTGGTCATCAACCGGGTTGATTATTTTTCCATGGATCGTGAACCTGGTTGAATGTGACCTGCTCGTCTGTGGGGTCGTGGCTAGTTCACAGGGTTGGTAGTATGGTGAAGAATAAAAAAATCATAAATTTCATGATCACGATAATGAATCACAATCATGAAAAATCATAAATTTGTATTTTTATGACTTGGGTAAATGACTAAAAGTGTTCTTAGAACGTAAAAACAAAAATTATACGACAAAAAATATATATAATATAATTATATATTATAAAAAAAAATAATACGCCCTCCAATCCTTACAGAATTTGAAAATATCGTTTTGGAACCTGTGTTAGGATTTTTCTGTGTACTGCGTATTTTGAAGAGCCGAAGCAAACCAACCAACCAACCCTAACGAGCCACTACGCGCGGTACCCCCTCAAGCGGTAAAAACTGGAAACTTCCAGCGCCGTCGACCGTGCGTCGGCTCTTTTGATCTTTTGGATAGTGGATAAGCCGTATAACCTACGGTCGCGATCAAGTTTAGCCGTGGTTGTCCAAAGTGACTGGCTGGGCAGTTTGTTTAGATGTTTTGATTGCCTAATTGAATTTAATGTTTGTTTTGGAGTTTGTTGCAGAACTGGGCTGAAGTGGTGGATGTGACATCATCACCTCCTGATTGGTTCAGGGTCTGGTGATGTCACATCTCCTGCCACATGTATAAAGTAAACACTCTTGCTCTTTGAGTTGCTTCTGCTCCAGTTTTTGTGAGGTCCTTTGGCCTGTTGGTGTTTTCTGCTCCACTCACCATGACTTAGTACTGTAAAAGATGATCTGCTGAGCACAGATGGATTGTTGGTAGCCATTTTGGCTAGTGTGTTTTGGCTGTGCCCATGTTGAACTGAAAAATGGTAACACTAACACTTTGTTTTTTACTAACTTTAAAATAAATTATGACTTTATTTTCTTAAACCTTTTCTAGTCCTTCTTGCTTTCATGAATTCAATTGATACCATACTCTGCTAAATTATTTTAGATACCAGTCTCTTAAAATCGAGTATTAGTTTTGTGTCAGGGGAGTTACCATACTGTCTCCTAAGGAATTCTTTTCTCACAAATATTTGCGCCATATATAGACACCAGCTTCCTTTTGTGTGGTTGATTATGGATAAGCGTTGTCATCCCTGTTGTCTGGCAAACATCAATTGTAATACTTAACTTTTAACATTGAGACTCACACAGCAAGTGACTTATAGTTACATGATGACCCAGCATCTTTAAACAAACCTAAAACACAACAACCATTACTTCTTTCCTGAAACTGGGAAAACTGATTTGCATATTGTCTTTAACTTAATTTGCATAAAGCTAAACTTCCCTAATACCTCGTTCGCACTGCCGCTAAAGTACCCTTAAAACATATCGCACTTAAACGTAAAGTGCGTTTTCTTAAAACGGCGTTCGCACTGGCAAAGGGTGATTGAGCACTTAATTGTGGAAATCTAAGAAATATTTAATTTATTATTATATATTTTATACTTAATAAATATAATCACCAACTTTTTTAAAAAAATGCAAGTAAAAATGTAAAAATACATAAATAATTATTAATTGACAGACGATTTAAGAAAACTATTTCTGAATTTCAAATAAAAACAAGACAAGCTGACTGGATTGTAGTGGGATAAATTGGATCATATCAAGGTAAATAAACTAAATTTTTTATTAAACTTAATTTAATCAGTTTTTGGTCCATTGTTTTCCATATTTTGATGTACTTTTATTTTACCAACTGGGTCTTTTTTGCCTTAAAAATCTAAAATATTTGGATACAATGGATATATTAGTTTGGCATAGCAGAACACGAAATAAATTTTATCATATTCATAACAAGAATATTCTGAAAAGATTTCTTGATTGAATTTTTGTTTAATATTTTGATTTCTTTTTATCAGCAGCTGTTTTTAATTACACTTATACTATTAAGTAATTAAAAGCAATGAGCGGAGATATTGAAGTACAGCATTGTTTAGCTCACGGTTCAATTTTTGATGGGCTTTTTTGTGTTAAATTATTGTACTAATTCAAAGAACTTAATAACCTATAAATATGTGTGTAATTGTGTCCAGTGTAAACTGTTTTAAAATGTTTCTTTGGCCTCTATTTTATGAAAAATCACCAAAATAAGCATTTGACCATGCTGGGAAATATTGTGCGCCGCCATCTTTGTTGATTAAGGGTGATTTTCAAACACCCTTAAAATATGGGGCGATTTTGTTATTCCTAAAGTGTGTTTCTATGGCAACTAAGTGCGAAATGAAAATAGAGGGTCTTTTTTCTGCCAGTGCGAACGGGGTATAACCTGATATTCAAATCAAGCAATCAAAAAGAGTAAATACAAACAACAGGCATGTACTGCATGGTTACAATCAGAAGGGTTAACACTTTGGATAGGTGAGGTGATACTATAAGGTACATTTATTTATATTACACAACAACAGTGTTAAAAGGAGTTGTTTGTGTTTCACAGATCTTTGACAAGGCCCTCGATGAACCCAAGTACAGCTCCATGTATGCCCTGCTCTGCAGGAAGCTGTGTGAGGAGGCCCCCAACTTCGACCCTCCCTCCAACACCACAGACAGCCTCACCAGCAACGTGAGTCAAACTCTGTTCTTAAGTTCTTTTTTAAAATCTTCCTGTTTTATACTCTATTCATTTAGAATTGGCACTCTTGAGAAATAGCCCCCATGCTAGAAGCGTAACCATAGTTACTATCTTCAAGCAGCCAATAGTAAGGTGCCATTCATTAATTACGCAAGGATGATTTTGGCAATTTTTGACCCCCATGTAAGGGTATGTAAGATTTTTCAAACCCCTCCCCCCTCTATTCTTACGTAAGATTCTATTTCGTTTGATCAGTTTAAACTCAAATAAAAAGATACATCTGATATAACATTTTTTAAAAATTAAAGCTTCGAAAATATACCGAGATCGGTAGCATTTTTAAGTTTTTCTGGGGTTACTCAATAGTTATTTGATTGGAATTTGTTTGCATTAACTTGGAAAATCTTACGTAAGAATAGGTTTGATCCCCCAAGTAAGGGTATGTAGAGATTTTTCCCCCCTCCCCTTCGGGACCTTTACGTAATTAATGAATGGACCCTAAGCCTTCTTTGTCACTTTGACGTGGACAGTTGGTATGGTAACCGATCGGTGCAGAGACTCCATCTACTACGGATTCTCCATAGTTTCTACGGATGCCGTCGTTAAACTACGGACTACTGATAACATCGAAAAAGCTTTACACATAGTAATTACACTGTAGGAAAAATTTAAGCATGGCCAACGGAGCCTAATAATCTAGTGATACCTCTCAGATCGCGTTTTTATCGATTTTAGTCAGTGTTTTCAACTAATTTTTCTTAAGGATTTTCTGAGTTGTAAATTTTTACTGATTGATCACTCTAAAGCTTAATTCAGTGTTTTTTAAAATCTTGTTAGATTGTAACCTGTTTCAGATATGACATCAAGGGGGATGGCAGGGGATAAACCTTAAAAAAATCGGACAAGGTGTCTAAAACAACCCTTTTTTTAGGATCAACTTCCAAAAAAATTGTTCTTTCTCATTAGGACTACTGACAACCATCTTTGAAAGTTGGAGTCTCTGTCGGTGGTGGGGCAAGGAAATATTTTCAAGCGCCAGTTCAAAATGAACAGAGTATTAACAGGGCATATATAGCTTGTCTGCCGTGTTGCTTGGCGGAGAAAACCCGTTCTTTTTGCATTGTGTCGAAAGCAGAGAAAACTGTATAACATCAGGTAAAACTTGTGGAAATAGTAAAACTAGTAATGTGAAAAACAACGTTTAATCAACAATTAAAACATTTAAAAAGCAGACAATTGTTTCGGGGATCAAAGGATCCCCTTCATCAGTGCTAAAAGTAACAATTAAAGACAGGCGATCGGTATAAATACAAACAGAAAGGGACCTCTAGACAAGGAACAAGAAAACCAAATAAGTTAAATCGAAACACCCAGAATAAAAATAAAAAGGAACAACGTTAAATTACGAACAATTAAGATTTCCTAACAGGTGAAAAATAAGGTACACTATTTCATAGCTGCCAAGTACTCAGATTATATCCGAGTTACTCCTATTTTTGGTTTCTTCTCCGATAATCCTATTTTTCCCTAAAAACTCAGTTTTTTTTAATACTTAACGTTGTAATCGTTAAAGACAAGCAAAATAAAAGAATAGTGCCATTTTGAGAACAATTTATCACTCAAAGAATACGTTATTAAAAGTAAGATGAGTGAAATATATGAATTCGATATCACATTATCTTTTTTTAAGTTTAATTTTTCCATCAATTTCTGTTATATAGTAATGGAGCAAGAACCATCATTAATATTTAAATCGTTATGGACGCCTGTAGTTGTATTTTTTGGATGATTTTGTTATTTACTTTGAGGGGGATGTTTCTTCATAGACTTCGTTTTAGGTTTTTATCTAAATTATTTGGGCTTCATAGTTCTACTATAAACTAAAAAAGTTATGAGTTTTAAATCATGACTGGAAAAAAGATGGGTGTGCTTCCATGTGTAGTCTATGAAAGTACTCCTATTTTTTCCCCCATCAGGTTGGCAGCTATGCTATTTAAATCATTAAAACGTTTTAATTGTGGATTAAACGTTTTTTACATTAGGTGAATTCCAGCTAACTAGTCACCCGGGTGGAAAAAAATAAACTTTATCAAAATCCCAAGTGTTATACATCATTGGAAAGCTTAAAGTCTATAGAATTAGAAACAAACATTGGTTTTTACAAATATTAGCTCTATTTTGTAGAGGAAATCATCAAAAAGCATGTATTGTAAAAGTTTTGTTGCTGCTGAAATTACCGACTTTTTACCTTATTACATCTGTAAATTATGTCATCAAAGTTGTTCCACAGAAGTTTATTATTGATGTTAGATCTCTAAATATAAAATAAATGTGTGTTTACAAGTGATTTAATCAAAAACTGCCTAGCTGGGGGTCTATTTGTCATACCAGGTTGAGCATGTAACGTCTGTTACAAATTTCACTAAAGTTTGTCTCACATAGTGAAAAATGGTTTTTTAAACTTTTATTTCCATTTTCTACTTTAATTTTAAGGTAAAAGAACTAATAACATCAAAATTTGTGAAAAAAAATTATATTACCTGTAAATACAGGTGTAACAGACGTTACATGCGCCTGTCGTAACGGACGTTACAATGTCAATGTAACGTCTGTTACACATATAACTTGGCATAATAAAAGCTTAATAAGGAACCTACTATTAATAAATTAATTTATTTTAATTTATCAATTATATAATTAATTGAAAGTAATACATTTTAATTAAAAATTAATTATGTCATAAATTTTATATTTTATCTTACTATGTGTCAACCAAGAATTTCCAATCTATATTTGCAAAACAGAGGCATCTAGGGCACCATGTCAACCATCATGGGAAGGGGGCAATCCCCCTTTTAATGGCAAAAACAATATTTAATTAAATTAAACATTAATTAAACTTTTTCAGCAAATTAGAATTCAAATACTAACTTTCAGTAAAGGCATCCTGAGATCCCAGGTATATAAAGATTTTTTCTCAGCAATTTTATTTTACCTTTTTTTTTCACGAATAAAAACTATAAGATCAGGTATTTAGGATGCTAAAAAATTAAAAACCGTTAACTTCATTTTAGTAACAATTTTAACTTTGTCATTATAATCGCACTTTCAATTTTAAAATGGTTGTCGAGTGAATTTTTTAACAATGCACTTAAGATTTAATTTATGATTGTAACTTAATTTCTAGGTACTTAAAGTTTTAATGTGAAAGTAATGATCATTACTTTACCCTTATTTACCCATTACTTTATCATTACCCTTATTTCCAAGCAGCATGACTAATATAATATTATCAGTATTGGTCATTATTAAAATGTACTTAGAAATATCAGTCAATATGGCTTAATTTTTGTTTTGGCTGGCCAATGCTGTTTCTCAGACAAATTTTACTTAATTTAAAAGGGTAGGTAAAATAATATAATTTTGATTATTTTTAAAATTGTTCTCTTTTTTTATTTGAAAAGCCACTCATTGCATGATATTTACAGGTATTGGCTAATACAAAAATTGGCATTGGTAAATTAATAAATTATTTTAATTTTAATAAGTTCATTCATTCATTCATAAAGTCATTTTGAGTGCTTTTAACCTTCTTTTTTAGTAATTTAAAGTGCTACCCAATGCTTAATATTTATTGGTATTTGCCATATTGGCCAATATCGTAGATTTTAACAGGTTTTATCATTCAAAATAATTTTTGTATGTTTTTAACCCTTTTTTTACTAAATTTAAAGCTCTTGACTATGTATGATATTTTTTATATTTGCGATATTGACCGATATCGCAACATTGTTTAATTAATAAACTACATCAAATTTAATCTTAACAGGATTATTCATTCAAAATAACGTTATTTTGAATGTTTTTAACGTTGTTTTTTAGTAATTTAAAGTGCTAGACATGTACGAGATTTATCGGTATTTACGATATTGGCCGATATTGTAACAACCCCCAATTGATAATCTTGGAGTACATGAGTGGTTCTTATTAAGTTATGATCCTCCTCTTCAACTTTAACTTAAATATTCAAGGCCTGAATGGTATGCATTTCGTACGACGTAACGTCTGTTACACCATGTAACGTCCGTTACGAAAGTTTAGAATTTTTTAAAAAATACAAAAAATGGCTGAATTTTGTAGTCAATGCTGTGATTTATTGCGTACATGTCTAGTAATGTTATTTAAATTTTTTTTAAACTAAAATGCCTTATAGATTCACAGACTTTTTAAACTGATGACACTAAAGTGTAAAAGGGCTTCCATTCATGTAACATCCGTTACAAAAAACAATAATTTCCCCCCCCACTTCACAACCCCGGAAATAAATTTTCAAACATGTATATCTTTTATTCAGAACTAGTTTTACTAGGAAAAAATATATAATCATTATTATGAGACGTTTTTATGCCCTTAAAAATTGTTTAAACATCGAATTTTCGTACGAGTGTAACATCCGTTACGTTGGAATTCACCATTACTAGTTTCAGAGAAAACAGGTTTTCAGCCGCCAAGCGACGGCATACAAGTCTGCTCTAAGGGGGGATCCATCACATGACCTGTTCTAAGGATTTCTGAATTCTTGTTTTGCAGACATTCCGCCGCCTTCTGCTTGCTAAATGTCAGGATGAATTTGAGAACAGAAGAAAAGCCAGTGAAGGTATGCTCTAGATTATTCTAGCTCTTATTTTAACCAACTTTAAATTTCAGGGAAAATTGTTAATTTTGGCCAAAAACCTGGAAATGAAATGTTGTGTGTCAATTTCGGCTCTACTAAGTGAAAAAATAGTCAATTTATTGAAAATTATAAGTTCAAAATTGCAAGAAGTATCCGAAAAATGCTGTGAATTACTAGTTTTTTACCAAAAAATCTGGAAAAGTCGGGGAATTTTATTTCTGGAATTGAGTGGGGGGAACCCTGTAAAAGCTGCAGGTGTGAGATTCTTCAGATTTTTTTTCCCTCAAACCTCCCACCACAAAAAAAATTCTGACAAGGTGTTAAAAATAAGCTAAAACTGATAACTAAAAGTGTTGCTTTTACTCACCTCAATCGTGACTAATGTGTTCCTAACTTTGTTTAGAATTTTTGATTGCTTGTTTGATCAAGCTATTTTTTTTAAGGTTGTGAGTTCTAGGGTTATGTGTTGTAGGGTTAAAAGTCAGTTTGGTTTTGACACTTCAGTATCTGACTGTGTTAGTGAAGTGAATGGAGCCTGTGATGTCATCACCTCTCATTGGTTTAACCTTGTATGACATCATCATAGTCTTTCAGATTAAGTGTGTGGCTAGCTTCTCTCTCACTTTGCTCTTGTTAATGAAGATGCATACTACTTTTTTTCCTGCTGATCAAGATGACATCTTTATTTAGTAAGTGTTTATAATAGGGTTTTTTTCTGATGGCCAGATGCTTTTTAGTTTGGTCACATGCCAGATTTGTTTACATTGTTTCTTTTGGAAGATTAAATTGTTTAGTGATGTTAATCAGTATTTACAATTGTTAATCTTTGTTTTTAAAGCTCTGCTATGTTTTGTTAGTCTTGACACTAATTAGAGTTTATAGGTAACAAAAACCTTGAATTTTAGGATCAAATGGGAGAACTTGGTATTGATCTGTTAGGGAATACAAACCTTCTGCACTTCTCACCTTTTTCCTTTTGGGATTCTGTTTACCTTTTTCTGATGTTGACCCTGTAACTTTAACCTGTATTTGTGAAGTTTTGAACTGAGGTGAAGTGCTGATGTTTACATAAATAGTTCTGCTTCACTGAGGGGAGTTTTTCTTTTTCCCTTTGTTCAACACCTGACCATGTTTTGTTTGGAACCCTTAAGTATCTTTCTGGGAGTTTTTTTCAGTTACTTAAACTTGAGTGTCCATCTTGTTTGATATTTTTGGTAGTCTTTAACTCCATTTGAGATGTTTATGCTTATACTTTTTTTTATCAAACTTCCGTTGTTGCTTTAACTTAGTCCTTTAATAAACATTAAAATATTTAAAACTTAATTCAAAATTTTGAGCATTGTTTACATAAGACAAATCATCAACAAACTTAATACACAGCTATTTCCATTATTTTAAAAGTTCAGGAGCGTGTGAGTAAAATATTACGAGACAAAGGCTGGTTTAGTTGTAAAGCAGCATTTTCATCCGCTACAGTCCTATTATTTGTGTTTTCTTCACTCTACTAACTTTATTGGATATTAAATGTCTATACAGACAACAGGTATTTTACTGTTCATGTGGTATTTTATGAATTGTTTTGACAGATTGTTTTTTTATTAATTAACCCTTGGCATTACAGCCCCAGACCTGCCAACTCTCCAGCTTTTGGCCGGAGTTTCTGGCTTTTATTTTGAATCTCAAGTCTCTATTTTAATTTGGAGTTTTATAATGTTTTTTTTTCAGAGTATTATCAGGCACTCGATCAAATAAATGAAGCCAGGTATTTGAATTACAGGCAGAAAACTCGGTTCAAAAGCGGAGGAGTCTTAAGGTCCTTTTCAACCTCATCCAACCATCTTTTGATTGGCCTTTTTTTTTGTCCCATTGAAAATCTTTCTAGTGCCCCTATCTTTCTCCATTCTCTCGAGGTGTCCCAACCAATGTATTGTTTTGGTCTTTGCATGATTATGTCAAATAGACTTTCACAATTAAATCTTTTCCTCTAAAGGTCCTAAAATTCCTCTTAGAATTTTTCTCTCCCAGTTGGATCTTTTCTTGTTTTTGAGTCTCTGCTCTATAGGTAACTGCTGGTCTGATTATAGTTTTATAAACCTTTGTTTTTCATGTTACTGTTTTAGATTTTTATTAATTAAATCACTCTAAATATCATGTATATTCATGTGATCATGTTGTATGTTCATGATCATGTGATTCATGTTGTTCATGATCACAGAGGTGCAGAATATGTCCGAACGCCCGAACGATGTTCGGGGGAAATTTGAGGAGCTCTGGGGAAATTATTCCCCAAGATAGAAAGAAAAACTAAAAAATCCAACATCATTAGCTGAAAAACAAATATTTTGTGCTGTGACTACATCATAACCTCCAATTTCAACGTCAAAACAGCGGAGTTATGGATGTAGAGTGGGAAAACTTATGGATCTGCTCTAAAACCTAATTATCTAGGTTCTTAACCTGGATGTTGGCTTTTCCTTGCTTTTTGATAGGTAAGCAGGAAAAACAATTTATCCGTGGTAGAATGGGTAATTTTCACTATTAATAGCGTTCTTGTTCAATCACATCGATGTTCTTAATTAAAATGTTAAGATCATTAAGGAGAAAATTCAGGTAGCTCAAATTTTGAGATAATTAGAAAATTTTTCATATTTTAGGGAAAGGGGCACTTTTTTGAGCAAAGATTTTAAGTGTAAGAAAGACTAAAAAAGAGAATAAAGATCATTAAAATTTAAATTTATGGATTATTTGAAAATTATTGAATCTGAAAGAAGTTTAAGAACTGAATAAACTATTTTCTAATGAAATTTCATTTGGGGGGAATTTTGGAGAAAAAACTGTGTTCTGGGGAAATTTTGGATCCTGGAATATTTTCTGCACCCCTGCATGATCATGCGATTCATGTTGCATATTCATGATCATGTGATCCAATTGTTTTTTTCCTTTTGATATATTGTTTGAAAATTTGCAATATAATGAGAAAGTTAGATGTTATGTTAAGTTAGTGGTAGTTCATTTTTAGTGTTATGAAAGTGATAATTCCTGTCACATTTAAGTGTAGTTGCTAAAAAACCCTGCTCCAAATTTTACAATCACAAAAAATGCCTTAACTTGCTACAAATTTTAAGTGACTTAAGTATTTTGTTGCAAGTTCTAGCTGCTACAAAATACTTGAAATATAGCAACATCCCTGCTTTCTCAAATTTAGTCTGTTTTATGCTTTGAAATTACAATTTTTATTAGTAATTATACATTGCTAGCATATGTAAGCTTTCCATCTTATCACCAAATATTTAAAAAAATGCCTTAAAGCTTTAGTTAGACCGAACCTGGAAAATCAAAAAAATTGTCCTGGAAAACTCAGGGAATTCTTAGCTTAGAATTAAGTGGACACCCTGATTCCAGGTTTTCCCGGTTTCCAGGGTTAGCGGACACCCTGTTTTACTAAAAAATTTGTTTTTTTTCCTTTCCAACAGCCCTTGCGGTGGTGTCGAAGGAGGAAAGTGGTGGGGTGTTGGGCAAGAAGCACAAGATGCTCGGCAACATCAAGTTCATCGGAGAGCTGGGCAAACAAGGGCTGCTGCAGGAAGCCGTGCTGCACCAGTGCGTTCGGCAGCTTCTGCTCGGCAGATCGCCAGGAGACCTCGAGTGCCTCTGCCAGATCCTGCGGACGGTCGGGGGCCGCTTGGACACGGAACGCGCACGCCCCCTGGTGGACCAGTACTTTGAGCGGGCGGGGCTGCTGGCCGCCTGCAACGAGCTGCCCGCCCGCATACGCTTCATGCTGCAGGACCTGCTCGAGCTCAGGAGGAACAGGGTGAGTGTTTGCTGCTGCAATGAGGAAGTTGCATGTGTCAGATTTACAAAAACAAACAAGTGTTCCGTATGGTTTTTTGTATGGGAAAATCAAATATCTAGTCAGTTTTTCAATGTACAGGTTAATTAAATATTTTAATTTAAAAGTCGAGAAATGAAAACGTTTATTGTTTAAACTGTAGGATGATGACGTCAACAATAATACCATCAACTCCATTGCTTTACAACAATGCCTAGTATAAGATGACGTCACATCCAAACTCTTGGCGTTTTCGCGCGCTTTTAAAAAGGGGATTTTTGTTCATTTTTTTGGCAATCAAAAAATGTCTCGATCGGCCTCAAATTTTGGGTAGTTGCTTATTTTTGCAAGAGGAATCGATTAAAAAAATATAAAAAATCATGCAACTTCCTCATTGTTTTTCCATCCATCGATTCTTCCGCCGATGATGAGGAAGTTGCATGATTTTTTTAATCGATTCTTTTTGCAAAAATAAGCAACTACCCAAAATTTGAGGCCGATCGAGAAATTTTTTGATTGCCAAAAAAATTAACCAAGATTAGGGCTGCCCAACCTCAAGCCCGCGAACGAAATTAGAGCAACACCTTTTATTACTTTCAGTGGCGGATCCAGGATTTGGTTTTGGGGGCTAAAAATTTTCATAACCCAATTGAATCTTGTTAATGTTATTACGAAAAAGATAGTGAATTATCCTGCTCCAACTACCAAAAGGGGGGTCAGGGGATCTCCTCCATAAAATTTTTGGAAACCCCACTTTTTCAACTTGTTTTGGTACGCTTCATCCGAATTTTGTGTATAGATTTTTTGCGTTTTGACAAACTTAGTAAAAAATAGTTGTAATAACAGAGTTACAAGTGCCAAGGGGGTCTGGAGGTCCTCCCCCATAATTTTTTTTAAAATTTGAGCTTAAAATAACAGGAACAGGGTTTTAACTCATTTTGGTGCATAAAATATCATTAATATAGAGCCTTTTCATTTGGGGGCTTCAGCCCCTTAGCCTCCCCCTGGATCCGCTAGTTATTACTTTGTTTTCCGGGGGGTTTTCGCTGAGAAAAAATTCGTTAAAAATGCCAAGTTGTAAAAATACTGTAAATGAAAAGTTATAAAATGTATTGTTGTTATTAAGCATCAGTTAGCGCTTTTGCTTTTCAACTGTAATTTACTTTCTGGCCCTCCACACCTCATCAAATACCCTGAGTGGCCCTCCTCCAAAAAAGGTTGGGCACCCCTAACCAAGATCCACTTTTTTGAAAACGCCAAGAGTTTGGGATGTGACTTCATCGTACGATAAACATTGTTGGAAAGTAATGGCAAAGCTGCCAACCGTTCCGATTTTCAATTCTTGTAACGAATATAATACAAATTACAATACAATTTTAATAATACAATCGTAGAGAATAGGATACAGCTGTCTATTATTAAATTGTTCCGAATTTAAAAAATGGAAAACCGGGTTGAAAATTGAAAAAGAAACCGTAAAAATCGGAACGGGTTGGCAGGTATGCAATGGAGTTGATGGTATGATTGTTGACATCTTTAAACAATGAGCGTTTTCGGGCATGTGTTTTTTCTCGCCTTTTAAATTAAAATATTTAATTACCTGTACATTTTTTTGAAAAATTGACTGGATGTTTCATTTTACCATACAAATATCCATACGGAACACTTGTTTGTTTTTGGAAATCTGACACATGCAACTTCCTTATGTGCGGAAATCCGCCAATTTGCTTTCAAAATTAAAGTCCGACAATTTTATTTGCAAAACTCAAATTCCACTTTCTGATTTTCCAATTCTTTTTTTTACAGAAAACTCTGGCCGCAAAGGTTGCCTAGTAATAAATTTGGTTCAATTCTGTTAAATTGAACCATAAATTTAAGGTAAAATCAAAAAAATTATCCAAGTAATATGAAAAGCAGTTAATATTTAAGCCAAAAAATATGATACTAGCATCTCGAATCGTTGATTTCGGGAAGTAGAAGCCAATGGACCCCATCTATTTAAAATGAAGGAAAATTTAGGTGCCATCAAAATTTTTAAAAAAATATATTCAGCCAATTTATTGTCAGTAATCGCATATGATTTATGTTTTTAACTTCATCAGAATTATGCACGAATTGTAGATTTTATTACAAAACAGGGTGGCCACCAATATCGAATTATCAGGAAATTTGAAACTTTTGGAAAAGTCAGGGAATTTTGAAGAAAATCGGGAATATTTTGGCTGCTGACATGTCCTTCAAATTCTTATTTTTATTTTTTATTGCTTATTTTTAATTGATTATTGAAATTGTGAGTTACTCTTTGGTTAAAAAAATTAAGTTAAACGTTTTGTGAATTACTACAAGCCTTTTTATAATTATACCCCTTTAAAAACGTTTATTCAAAATGTGTCGTCGATAGTGTTCCGATTTCTGTTTCTGAAAAGTTGGCAGCTATGTACTAACTGCATACCTGCCAACCGTTCCGATTAAATCGTATTCGTTCCGATTTTTCACTGTTGTTCCGAAAATACGATTTTAGTACCAAATGTTCCGTTTTTACGCCCCCCTGTAAAAGGTCAAAATCAACTACTTTTGTAGCCCTTCATAAAGATTAATTTTTCTATTTTCCAAACAATGTTTGCTTATTTCACTGTTTCATTTTATTAGTACTAACCAAGTATTTTTAAATCTTTCTGAGTTATTATGTATGAAATTCCCAGTGTTTGACATCGTTAGTCATTTTTGTTATTCTATTTGCAGAAATTTAAGCCCAGATAAATGGAAGAAAAATTTAACTTTATTATATCCTAGTATAAATGTAGATAATTATTAGTCAGAATATAAAGGTATAAAACACTTAGTCCTCTTAAGGTATCCGTACACCTTTTTTAGGTCAATTTTCACGAAAACCTCGATTTTCCAAAATTGATTTAGAATAGTAGTCCTATTTATTAGCTTCAAAAAACACTTTAAATTTTGTGTCTAGGACATTTAGAACCGAAGTTATAGAATTTTAAAAATTACATATCTATAGTAAGCTAGGTACAATTAAAAGTTTAATTTCGTGTTTTCTCAAAATGGGTTTTTCGTGTTTTTGCTTTATCGCATTTTTAAATATCTCCTGAAGTTATTGTTGGATTTGCATGAAATTTGGTATGCATATACTAGATATATAGGTGTTAGATCTAGACTACAATCATGGTGATATATTGAGTAGAAAAAAATTAACAGCTTATGTAATACAGTAACGGACCCTTTATCCGGGAACCCGAAATCCGGAAGGACCTGAAATCCAGCTCGCGTTTAGAATTAGTTTTTTCATATTTTGAAGAATTTTTAGTGAGTAAATGCTGTTACGACGAGCAATGGTTGCGCGTGGCTTTTGCGACATCGTCTCGGTGCGGAATGGGACGATTCGGTGCGGGCTGACTCGACCGAATCGTATCGTCCCCGCGCTTAAACGGCCGTTCCAAAATCGGCTGCTGCCTCGCAATCGGTTCTTGCCGCGACGACCCACGTGCTTTGCCGGAAGTTTTTTTTTGCTGGATCCGTTATGATTGGATGCGCCGCGCCTTTTGTGACATCGTCTTGGTGCGGAATGGGACGATTCGGCGCGGGCCGACGCGGCTGAATCGTATCGTCCCCGCACTTAAACGGCCGTTCCAAAATCGGCGGCTGCCTCACTATCAGTTCTTGCCGCGACGACCCACGTGCTTATCCGTTACGATTGGAACGGACTTATGTCATTTCAGCGGGTATTGTGGTTTTACTAAAGCAGCTGCGTCTTTAATGGCGTTTTTTCCAGAACGGACCCGAAATCCGGAAAATTCCGAAGTCTGGGATGATGTCGGCCCCAAGCTTGCCGGATAAAGGGTCCGTTACTGTATCATTGTTTATATTTTTTTTATGAGTTTTAAGGTATTTCAATTTCAAAAGCTTCTAAAAACTTTAAAACTTTATATTTTTCAAAACTTTTAGTCTAGATCCAAAAGTACATATCACTCTTTGAAATCCAATTTACAAAAGTAAAAAATATTAATAACTTTTTGTGTAATTTCAAAATGCGTAATGGTTGTTTTTTGACCTTTTTGACCCTATTTTTTACCCTAAATTGGTGAAAAAAATTTTTTTTTCAATTTGTTTTTTGATTTATAACTAAGTTTTGAGGTAACTAATGATATTTTAAAGAAAAAAGTTGTCAAAGGTGTACGGATACCTTAACAACCATAAGATACCTTAGATAAGAGATAAAAGTTATGAATTACAAGTTTTTTAAATGATACCCCTTTAACACATTAAAAATGTGTCGTGCGTGTTGTTCCTATTTCTGTTTCTGAAATGTTGGCAGGTATGTAACTGTCTAAAACAGACTTTTGACCCTTCAACACATAACCCTAGAACTCATAACCTCAGAAATTACATTGGTCAAACAAGCAATCAGAATATCAAAACAAAGATATACATCAGTCACAATTGAGGTGAGAACAGTTTTGATGCAAAAATGAAGAGAATTGTTTTTGTTTCAGTGGGTTCCCCGAAGGAGCGGTTCTGAACACGCGCCCAAGACGATTGCCCAGGTGAGGGACGATGCGGCCAGAGACCTTGGGGGCTTCCTGCCCAACCGCTCCACCCCCAACCACATGATCCACATGGGGAAGCTACGAAGCGGGATGGACGACGTCTTCAGCTCCATGCCCATAGGTCAGTGTTCCATTCCACAGGGGTGCATCTAGGCCGGAAACAGCGCCTTCACAAAATCACTTTAATCATTGCCGAGCAGGGCCGTATTTAGGCACGTGCAACATGTGCTATAGCACAGGGCGGCAACATTTTGGGGGGCGGCAGATAACACCAATTCAAAATGCTACACACTATAGTTTTGAAAAAAAAATATACCACACAGTTTTCACATGAAGGGCCAAAAATGAGTAAATTCCCAGTTTTCTAGGGACATATTTTCAAACATATTCTGGGGGGTACCCCCAAAAGAATAATGAGAGGGAAAACAGGAAAATTCCAGAATATATGAGAAAGGTGAGTTAATGTAAATGGTGACAATCAAAGGGAGTTAAAAGAGAGTCAAATGGGCAGGGGCATTTACTTGAAACAGATATTGAAAAGGGGGCGGCAATAAATCGATATGCACAGGGCGGCAAAAACCCTAAATAAGGGCCTGTTGCCGAGTGTAATTTTATTAAAAAGAATTGTATATTTACAGAAATAGGACCTTATTTTAGAATTATTTTCACCAAATTCAATTCTGCTTTTCACAAAATTCCTTAAAACGGTGAAAAATCCTGGATGCACCCCTGTTCCAACTCCATCAGTTCAGCCTTTCCCAAGCTATTTTAATGAACATAAATTTTAAGTACATCAGGCATGTGATTTTTCCGCTAATTTTAGAGGTGTTCGGAATCGGAATTCCGCTCAATTGTTGTGTGGAATTAATATTTGAAAGCTGGAAAAAATCAGATTATTTTGTTTCCTGAGCGGACATAAAGTGTACCAAAACGATTTAAAACCCTGTTTTTTAGGGTTTAATTTCAAAAAATTTCTGAGATTGAGTTTAGTAAGATGATAATCCTATCTAAGTATTAAAAAGCTGAATTGAACCTATTGTATGGGATATGGTTAATGAATTTAGGCCCCTCCCGAAATAAGTTTCTATACCACTGTAACTAATCTCGACGATAGAAAACATTGCATAGCATTTTATGGGAAAATGGAAAACTGAAATATTTTATCGTTGGGCGCACCTAGACCAGGCTTCATGGCGGGCATAGGGTGGGGGACCCCTGGTCTAGAGAGTCTTAGTCAGTTCCATTTCTTCATTAAGTCTGCAGCGGCTGTTGTTGTATAAGGTCCGTCATGTTGTCCGATCTTTTATCTCTTATTTTTACATCGATCCTGGAATTGGTCAGGTGTATAAGAAGCTCTTAAAGATACTCAGCGTTCTGTCGACCCCGATCTTGGGACTGCTCTGCTGTCTCAGCAGCTCCGCCAAGTCTTTGCAGTTGTGGAAACGTCTCATTAAGTCTAGCTACTTTCATAGCTTTATTAGAGCTTTGGGAAATATTAGACTTACGCTTCTTAGTAGGTACTCTTTTCCTACACTTCCAAAAAACAAAATCACCTTTAAATTTTTTTCTTTTTAAGTATGGCTTTATTGGAATAAATATTAATCCATTGAAAATACATACAGAAAAAGGGTTAACATATAAAGGAATAGAAGAGAAAACATGATGAACAAAGTCAGGAACATTATGCTGGAGGCTTCCCAGTATAGGTGACCGCCCCTCAGTTGGGCATCTTTGTCTTTACATGAAATAAGATGGGCTGCTGCATTCAGAGTGCCACAGATATGACAGTCCTGGAAACCCATTCTTTGGCAAGCCAGTCGTGGCCTGTTTTGCAAATTTGGCCGTCAAGGAGTCCTTTCGACTAGAATCCCACTTGTCTCTGTTTGAAAAGGCCGTGGAATGTTGAGCTGGAAACATTTCATTTTTTCTTCAGTGATGTTAGCTTCAAGGATCACCAGCTCTCTCTTCCTCCACAATCCTTCCCGAAAACCACGAGAGTCCCCCTGCATTCCAATGGAGGAAACCACATCTCTCTGCCTTAGAACTTCCGCTTTGATTTGCCATTGCCAAAGCCTCTTTTACCCAGGGAGCACTTAAAGTATGTCATGGGCGCGAGTAACATCCCTTTAAATATTGAAATCAATAATTACGTCGTTGAATCTTTGATCGCATCAATCGGCTAGTCTTCAATACTGAAAGTCGGCATCTAGGAATTTCAATACTTTGGTTTTTAGGGGGCTGAGTTGAGGAGGTCGAACTTTATAGAATAGGAGCCTAAACTAAATGAGCACTATTGGTTAAAAGGTAAAGAAATTTAATTACAAGACGATACAGCTCCCAACTGAGCTGAGCAAAACAGGAGTTTTAATATAACAAGCATCACGCGGTGACACACTTTAAACATGCGGGATTCTTGATAGTCTTCTCTAGGTGTTACGTCATTCCCACATTATTAACTTACATTCGATACTTTTTGGTATCTTGGTAGCCCATATAATATAACATAATAATAATAACAAAATTTTTTTTACCGTGCTTAATTTTTCTATGCCTCTGCTGGTTATAAGCAGTAGAGCACGTCACTGGGCACTCAAACCTTTTTTTGAAGGGTTTTTTGCGCCTTCCTCTTGTCTTGTGTTTGGCGCAATATGATCCAATTTGGGTCGTTAAAAATCAAATAACCAACCCAACAATTGTATGTATCTGGAATTTGCTTTGTCTGCAAAAAGAAACAATAAGTTACAGAGCTTCACTGGGGATAGAATGGCCTAATCTGGCCTTTGTCCCAAAAAAACATACAGTGGCAGAGCTACCACCTCTAGCTGGAGCCCGCTTGCCATGAAAATCCAGAGAAGGTTTTCTGTTTCTAAGGATATTTCTAAGATATTATAAATTCCTACATAGTCATTCCAGTTGACATAGACAATACAATACACATAAGTAAAATTAATTCAAGTTGCATCAAGCATTCAAGTCCAGCATCACTAATTTCATGAAAGGCCTGAAATAAAATAAAGAGTTAATATGCTTCACAGTGAGGAAAAGGCATTTTGCATACTGAACACTTTCGGGACGGGCGTCTCACCCGTGAGTGAATGAGGTATTTGCATGAGTGAAGGATTTGCTTGATTTTATACTTTTTCGATACATTATGGTCTTAAACTCCCAAATTTCTGATTTTTAAGTTCAAAAATGTGTTTTAAATAATTTAAAATTCAATTTTATTTTTGCCAAAACGTCAAAAGTCACGTTATCAGAAAACGGGCTTCTATTGGATGTGACGTCACAGCGCATGGAAACCATTGTGTTTTCTGTTTTCACGTGATCAGAAAACGGGCTCCTATTGGATGGGACCTCACAGTGCATGATTTGTGATTCGAGTGTTTTAGCGCCAAAACAAAAAACGAAATTTCAAAAATTTATATCTCAGAAACTAGGCTACGAAAATACATGATGTAAACGTCATTCTTCATGGTTTTTTGTCTACTATTTTAATAAAATTTAATCCCAAAACGTGAGAATACCTCATTGCTTCCACCGGCGTCTCACGCTAAGCTCCTCCAAATCCCCCCTGTAGTACATATTACTACAGTGCGGACATTTGACACATATGGCCCCACAGGTGGCGCACTATACCCTGTCATGCGCCATAAAAACCCATCCACAGAGGAGAGTTGTCCTTGGACGAAATAGAAATACTTTTTAAATTTCCAATAACTATGTCCACACTGAAAACTGCTTTTAATCAAATTCAGAAAACGGAAAAGGTTGCTTTTACTGGGTTGGAAGGACTTAAGTTTAATCCACTTTGTTTTGGGTTGAAAAACTCACCGAAAGCCTTTCAGGCCGTATCTCAAGACGGATCTCAAGAGAGATGCAATAGTGTACATCGATGACATAGTATTATATAGCAAAAATATTGAGGAATGCATGATGTTGTTGGATAAAGTGCTGGACTGATTTGAAAGGCTCTTCTCCAAGTTAATTCCTGGGATACCTTTTGACACTACAAGGGCTAACAGAGAAGCTGAAAGACCAACTTCTTTTGGAGGGATCCCTCCCAATCAAAATATAGTTCTTGAATTCTTTGCAATATTCTCAGCCCTGACTTTCTTCTTCAGGAAGTATCTAATAGGGAGAAAATTCAAATTGTTAACGGATCCCCTCGATGGTTTTCTTTCAAATAAGAACTCAATAATATTGAAATTGGCTCTCGAGGAATCACACAATCGTGTATGTAAAAAAAGGCAAATTAAATGTAGTGGCCAACCATCTATCCCATTGATGCTATAACTATCGAATTTCCAAATAATGAAGAGTTAAGAATTTCTGTGTTTTCCTTTTTAAGACTCATTATTCGCTTGAAGGTTTTTGTTCGATTTTTGTAAAGTTTGGATTTCAGACTTTAGATCGTTTATTAAAGAGATGTTGAACTCGATTGATTTTTCGAGATCTGCAAATCTTGCATTAATAAGATCTCTTAATTCACTAAATTGAGATTGCATAGTAGCTGAAGAATCATCATTTAAAAGTTGATTTGCGGCACCTCTGGTTGACACTTTAGTGGAACTGACGTTACTGCATGCGACACAGATCCATTTAGATCTTTTGTTCTGAGATAAGTTGTTGAAAGCTACTTTCTACAATTTGATATGAATTTTCGGTTTTTTACTGGCTTGAAGGAAAATTTTTTTAACTTATTTATAATTAACTTATCATTTTGCTTCAAATTTTCTAAGCAATCAATTACTGTAGAAACAGTATTGAATGCATGAAAAAGAGTGGTTTCTCTTTCTTGAAGAACTCGTTCCAGACAAGAAACTACCTCCGATAGTTCCACCGCATGAAACTTTCTCGAGTTATTGATTTTAACAAAACCTTAGGACGAGTCTGTTTTAGATAACGTAGAACAGTTCTCTAGATGGAGCTCAATTGACTCATAGAGCTGGAAAAAGTTTTTAAACGCGCAAATGGGGTAACCATTGAGTCTCACTGACCGGGGTAGGAACCATATCTTTGTATTCCAGGGACGATATTACTTTTTTGCACGATTGTTAGGGCTATTATGGTAAAACTTATAAAGTTGATACAAAAAACTCTTGAGAGCTCTGGAAATTTTTTGATTGCGTCCTTAAACGCTAGCTCTAATCTGCAGTGAATCTTTACAATGTTGTTGTTACATTCGGATAGTCTTTGCGCAACTCCAGTCTTTACACCTTGCATAGTTGCTGCACCATAAAAGTTTTTTGGAGGGATTATCAAGCTCAAGAAGGTTGACACAAGTGTCTTTTTTAGTGAATTGTTTCAGCCCTTAGGCAAAGAACACAAATTTAAAAATTTAACTGACTGTTTACAGTACTTAATATAAATGATTAGCTTAATTGAACAGTCAGTCGACTCATCACATATCAATGAAAACGAATTTCACATATTAGGTCTTTCAAACATGCCTTGGAGATAAAAGTAAATTCTTTGCATGCTTTATAGGTAAGTTTGACCTAATTCTATTACCAGAATCTTAAGGAAACTGGTATCTAATACAATTTAGCAGAGTATGATATCAATTGAATTCATGAAGGCAAGGAGGACTAAAGGTTTAAGAAAATAAAGTCATTTATTTAAAGTTAGTAAAACATTAAAACAACAAAGTGTTACCATTCAGTGCATCCTTCAACATGAGCACAGCCAAAACAAAACAAACAGCCAAGATGGCTACAAACAACTTGTCTGCTCAGCCACGGCTAAACTTGATCGCGACCGTAGGTTATACGGCTTATCCACTATCCAAAAGATCAAAAGAGCCGACGCACGGCCGACGGCGCCGGAAGTTTCCAGTTTTTACCGCTTGAGGGGGTACCGCGCGTAGTGGCTCGTTAGGGTTGGTTGGTTTGCTTCGGCTCTTCAAAATACGCAGTACACAGAAAAATCCTAACACAGGTTCCAAAACGATATTTTCAAATTCTGGAAGGATTGGAGGGCGTATTATTTTTTTTTATAATATATAATTATATTATATATATTTTTTGTCGTATAATTTTTGTTTTTACGTTCTAAGAACACTTTTGTTGCATGAACCAAGTTGCTCGTCTGTGGCTCCTTTTAAGCATATCTTTGAATCGTATGAAATCAACCAACCAATAATTATTTTCCATTGGAATGCCATGAATGACAGATAGATGGCGCTAAAATCGTAGATCCCAGTTTCTTGAACCTACCTTTTCGCGTAATTGCGCAAGCCGTATATAAACACAGTTAATCCAGTCTAGCCGTGGCTCAGCAGATCATCTTTATCATAACAAATCGTTGGGGAGTGGAGAAGGGAAAATCTAAAAGGCCAAAGGGCCTTACAATGACTGGAGCAGCAGCTGAAGAGAAGAAGTAGTAGCTCAAAGAGCCAGAGTGTTTACTTTATACATGTGGCAGGAGATGTGACATCACCAGACCCTGAATCAATCAGGAGGTGATGATGTCACATCCACCACTTCAGCTCAGTTCTGCAACAGTATTCAGAAAACTCCAAAACAAACAGTGAAACATTAAACTCACTTTGGACAACAAACCAGCATGTCCTTCACTGGTAAACAAACCTACCACCCTCAACAAGTGTGGTGAGTCTAAAGTAGCATTTCTCCTATGCTAATTTGCTTTTTACTTTTACAACAAATTCAGCATTTTTCATTTCATTCAGTTGGCATTGCCATTTAAAGTAGGCCATAGCGTTTTTGGCGAGAGCAGTTCTAAACAAATGACACAATCTGTCTTTTTGCTTACCGCATCAATAAAGCCTTACTTGCTTCAGTACTTGCCTTTCTGGAACCCACAGCTTTCCTGTGCGGAATGCTGGGACTTGATGGAGTCTATCCTAAAATTGCTGGAGCCAGTTGTGAATACATAATTTGCAAATGGAACAATCCATCTTCTTTTCCAAAGCATCGTATTCTAATCATTCAAAGGCCGTTAACCACTGGTCCAGGGCTCCCAGCAGGTCTCTTTTTTCCCTAAAAGTCTTACTTAGTCTGACTCAGTGGCGTAGCCAGAGGGGGGGATTTGGGGATATATCCCCCCCCGAAACTTAGAAATTTTCCTTTTTTGACCATAGGAAACCACTAAAAATACTCCATATCCCCCCCCGAAATATCAATATCCCCCTCCGAAATTTTTTTCTGGCTACGCCACTGGTCTGACTTACAAGATATTGGTATCTTTGGGTGTTAGCAATGGGTCAATTTGCTATAGTACAGAAACCAATACAGTGAAAACAGGATCCTTTGTATGCTCCAGCTGGGAGACAAGTACAGTGCTGTTGGCCTCTTCTGAGAAAATTCCAAACAGCAACTCGGACGATTTACTAGTGAACTGTAAACATTTAAGGAATAACTTTTGGCAACTGTGTTTGAATTGATGTGAAATTGTGAAATGATTATTATTGTTTTGAATTTGAGGAAGTTAGTTTAGTTTTCAATTTATTGGTTTTGAATTTTAGGAAATTAGTTTGAAATTATGGTTTTGGATTTGTAGTAGCGTAGGTTAGTTTTAAATTTGTTGATTGAGTATTGTTTTGAATTTTAGGAGTTTAGGTTAGTTTTGAAATTATTAGTCTGATTTGAATTGTTTGGCATGTTTAATCAAAATTATTAAAGTATGAATATGAAGTTTAACTCTCTGTTTGGCATTTAGTCCTTCCACTCCGGGTGAGAAGTAGAGTCAAAGAAAACAGACCTTACTCTACTGCTCTTTATTAGTTGCGCTATTTGGAAATCAGTGGCCGGGATGTGAGAAGGATGACTTCGGAAGCCACCTTAAGAAAACAGGAGTATAGTTAGAAGTTTGATACAGAGTCTAATAGAGTCGTTAGAGTTAAAGTTGAAGGAACCTTTATTAGACCTGGATTCATTGGAGGAAGATTTAGAATTCTTGGAAGTACAATCAGGATATTTAAAGCAGTTAGAAAATGATTTACTGCCGTTTTATACTGAGGACAATGTGGATAAAGAAATAGACGAAGCTGAAGAACTGAAGGAAAGTATTTTAAGATGGAAATTTAGAGTAAAGAAAGCTATAAGGGTACAAGATTCACCTCGAAGATCAGACACGAAGCTGTCTGTCTCACGGTATTCAGACACAGGGCCGCCCATAGGGGGCAGCAACCCCGACAAATGTCGGAGGGCCCGGAGCTTTAAGGGGCCCGGGCCCACGAGTTCCACTTTGTTTTTTTAGTCAGAGTCTGTACTAGATGTTTTTTTTTATTTTCCAAATAAAAATTGAACTCGCTGAATTCATATCATTTAGCATATTCAGTTCCCGAAACGGACGGGCCCGTCAAAAGTGGTTGGTCTCTTTTTCAGAAGTTTCATCTCCAATCAAATTCTGAAACATGAGATAACACAACCCCTTCCCAACGTGACCACTTCCCGCACACTGGAAAAAGCTACCAATATTTCTTGCTATGGCATTTTATGCACCAAAATGAGTTAAAACCCTGTTATTTTAAGGTGAAATTTTGAAAAAATTTCTGGGGGAGAACCCCCAGACCCCTTAACTTGTAACTCTATTATTACAACCTTATTTTATATTAAGTTCGTCAAAACGCGGAAATTCTACCATAAAACCTATATCCGAAATGGATAACTGCAGCATCTCTTAAATTTTCTTTATTTAGTTTGTTCTTAGTAAAATTTGGTATTCTGATTCCGAATATCACATTTTTAAGTCTCAAAAATAATTAGTTCTTTTATTATTAACAATTAAAAATGAGCGAAAAGGGATGCAATCAGAAACGCACTATGATTGGCTGTTACCATCGTGACGTGTCGGGTGCCATAACTCTCTCAGACAACATGGCTGCACGATTCATCTAGCAAAGCTTTTGTTTTGTTTAGTTTTAGTTGTTTTGTTTATATAGTAAGTGTGAGACTTTCTGCTTTGCTTTTTCCAATTATATTCATAGCCTTCCCCCTATAATTCATACACAGAATTTTCATGAAATCATAGAGTTATTACGCCATGACTTTGCCAGCCGATAGGACTTTTTTGTGCTGAAAAACTGACTATTATCCATTGCATTGATTATTGTTTTACTTAAAAGTTCAAAATTATGTCCATGTTTGCCTGTAGACGCATAAAATAGCTTTTATTTTATGAAAATCGCGTTAAAAATCGCATTTAAGTAGTCATGTCAAAATGCACTTTTGTGCCGCATTAAAGATTCGTGGCACCCATCTTGAGCAGTGTTTTCAAGTGCAATTCCTCATGCAAAAAATAATTTGCGTGTTCCTCTGATACCCCTAGATTAGACAATTACAAATGTTCCCCACCTTCCTTTATCAATCTTCTAGGGGGGACTTTTCTATTATTTCCGGCATGGTCGCTCTTTTTAAACTTTTTCCACTATGGTTCTTACTGAATGCTCTCACAATCAAGTTAAATCTTCGACGCTTATTTTTTCACTGGCAAAACAAAGCTAAAGAGTCCATTTACACATTTCGGAACTTAGAATTACTTTAATTTGGTGACATCGCTTCTTTTAAAAATAATTTTATCACAGCTCGATACTTGCTTTTTCTCATTGTTGAGAACATAGGATCTTAAAATAAATTGCCGACAGCATTATTCCGATCAGAACAACCCCAAAAAAATTAATTAGGCTTCTTTGAAGAGTTATTGTAAGAGGAAAAAAAATTCGCGCCAATTCTGGGTGAGAATAACCAGAAGAATTAATTATAAATAATAAAACACACTACACGCTATGGGATATCTAACTAAAACAACTAGTATTTAACACATGTTACGTCACAGTCATTCAAGTCACATGACTGCCTTTTCAAAGTGATTCCGAAACTAGGTGATTTTTAATTGCAAATAATTAATTATTGGGCCCGTAAATCTAAGAAATAAAATGTTTTCTAGAAGTTTTAAGACATTCGGAACACATTAAAAGCAAAATTGAAAATTGTTGCAGTTATCCATTCGGATGAGGCGTATCAAAAAGAGTTGAAAAAGAGGGTTCTTTTACTTAAATTTCCGAAAATTTTCTGGGGGAGGACCCCCAGTCCCCCCTTTTAGTAGTTGGAGCAGGATAATTCCACTACCCTTTCCATATTAAAATCAAAAAGAAGATTCAATTGGACTTTGAAAATTCTTAGCCCTCCCCCAAAACCAAATCCTGGATCCGCCCCTGCAGGCAGAATTTAATGAAATTCGGTTTACAGGGGTTTTCGAGGGTGCTCTCTCCGAATCTCTAATAATAAATGAAGTTTTCAGTGGAATAAAGTAGTTATAAATGCTACTCCTTCGCCGGCAAACATTGTCCTCTAGCGGACTTGGGTTCCTATGAAAATCTTGTTGGTCATGGCATGACAGACATGCATGCTAAATTTCTACTCGACCATTTGAGATACCCTGTATATTTTACTTAAGGGATACTTTGTAAAATGTAAATTCTTTATTATACTTCAAAAACTTAAAAAGTTAGGGGGCCCGTGAAAAAATTTTGTCGGGGGGCCCGGTAGAGTTATGGGCGGCCCTGTTCAGACATCATAAGAATCTTCAATGAAAATAAGACGAATAAGAACAGGAGTGAAGAATCAAAGGTCCGGACCAAGAAAGACGAGACCAAGGAAACTTCAAAGGAGAGGTTCCCCAAGAATCAGCAAGAAGATCCGGATATCTCCGTCAGTGGGGAAGAATTGCAGAAAGTGGTCTCTGCCGAAACAAAGGATGGTGCTGCAGTGATCGTGATGGAGCTAGATCCCTCTGTTCAGGCGAAGAAGTCGGAGAACGTTGTCTCTGCAGAAAAAGCTGGAGGAGCTGAGATGATCTCAGTGGAGCCAGAGCTATCTGTTGAGGTGAATAAGTCAGAGAACGTGGAATCTGCAGAAGCAGCCGGAGAAGCTGAGATGATCGTGATGGAGCCAGATCCATCTGTTAAAGAGAAGAAGTCTGAGAATTTGAGCTCCTCTGAAACAGCTATCGAAGCTGAAGTGATGATGATGATGGAGCCTCTAACTGCATGAGGAATTGCAGTGCACCAGGAAAGAAGGATTTGGAGAAACTGACTTTCCAGAAGATAGACGCCAACGTAAAGATAGAATAGGAAATAGAAGAAGTAAAGAAATAAAAGGAAAAAGTTGGAACAGAAGAACTAAACAAACTGACCTGAGTTCAGCAAGTAAAGTGCCCAGAGGACTTTACAATGCACTCTCGAGTGTCAGAGTAAAGAAAAAGAAAGTCAGAGACGAGTGAAAGGACCAATGACAGTCTCGCATTCAGTTGCTGTGCCAAGAGTTACCGAACAGAGTTATTAAAGTATGAATATGAACTCTCTGTTTGGCATTTAGTCCTTCCAAACGGAAAACAGACCTTACTCTACTGCTCTTCGACTAACGCGCTATTTGGAATAAGCTGTGTGGCTTTTCCTTTCATCATCATGTCTCGGAATTTGTCGCGGCTCAAAATTTATCTTCAGAATCTCCCATGATGCCTCTTTTCCGTCGCTGCAATCAAGGTTAGGAATTTTCTTTCAATTCCCTGGTGGTGTCTCCAGTTGATGCGATCTCTCTCCGGAGCAGCTGTGATAAATTCCCAGCAGTTTCTATCAATGAGAATCACCTCGAGTAGTTCCCCAACAAACTGTTGGGGATTTCTTGTTAAAAAATCCTTTTATTATTTTGAATGGGAGATTTATAAAATTTAAAGGTAATTATGAAGTCCTAAAAAATCAGGATGTATGGAATATGTTTGATACCTTTAGGTGTTGGCATTTTCCAGCGACATTACCAAGTTGGTATTCTGGAATACGAGGTGCTCGTTTTGACTCCGTAACTTCAGAATCACGAGCTCCAGCTCCGATATTTTTTGAGTTTCAACCATTCCTAGAATCAATCATATTTATATTAATATAAATGCATTACTGCCATAAAATGTACACAATGGCTCATATCCCATGGGCAGGGTTGCTTGATTTAAATCAACTTGATTTAAATCACGATTTAAATCACTTGATTTTTTTAAAAAAATCATTGATTTAAATCAAAAATGTAAAACTTCTACAATTTAAATAAAAAATTTATCTGCTAGAAATGTAATTGGGAGAGATATGTTAAAGTTACTCTACATAAAATTGCCTGCAATTTCAGGATAAAATTTTTGCTATCAATATCAAAAATGTTTAGGACGAAAAAGGGAAAATAGCAGGTTTTGGAATCAATAATTGTGATAAACTAAACAAGAATTAAAATATTGTTTTTTTACCTGGTATCAAATCTTAAAATAAAAGTATGTGGATGATTTTTATTGAAAGCTCGTTTTTATAATTTTAGTCATGTTTTCCCAACTAATTTTTTCATATACAAAATTACAGATAATAGAGCTCTAATATCTGTGTGCATGACAAGTATCAATAATTAATTACTGAATTTTTATTTTTATAACTCATTAATAATTATTTTAAAGAAATAAACACATAATTCTTTGAGTAAAATTAATTAACTGAATCAATATAATTAAAAGATTGATTAATTTTTACACAAAAATGAGGCATAATGTTTTTTGTAATCGGTCACAATTATTTTCAAACCTAATACTAATATCAAAATTTGGCAGAAATAGATATAGAAAGAAAGATAAAAATTTTAGTAATTGAGTACTATTATTCATTCACCCTTTTTGAATGGGTGTCTCATAGGTGAGATGCCAGTGAACTGCTTATCATAATTCATTCAATTACTTAATTAATGTATAAAATAGACTAAAATTGGGTAATTAAGTAATGCTAAATTATTATATCACATTGAAATTACAATATCAGTTTATTATTAACCAGTTTCATGAAGTTCAGAACTAGTAATTCATTTAAATCAAAAAAATCTGATTTAAATCAAAAAAGTCCGATTTAAATCAAATAAATCCGATTTTTTTGATTTTTTTAAAAAAATCAAAAAAATCAGCAACCCTGCCCATGGGGTTGGGGATACAGTCGGTGACAAAAAAATCGAAACAGAGACGATTGGTTGGGGTTAGAAGGATACTGTAAAGGCCAATTTTCACGATTTAGTGTCTATTTCAAAACAACACTGGTTACAGGTATACCCTGTCTTGGGTCATAAAAACCCAATCATCCATCCACGGGAGAGTTGTCCTTGAGCTGAATGTGTGAGATTTATAAAATTTGGAGGTAATTAGGACGGATTCTTGCGTGATTGCTAGGTTGTCTTTCAATTGCATACCTGCCAACTGTTCCGATTAAATCGTATTTGTTCCGATTTTTCACTGTTGTTCCGAAAATACGATTTCAGTACCAAATGTTCCGTTTTTACTTTCCCCTGTCCCGCCATTTTCGACCTACTCGAATTGCGCAATAATAAGGCGTTTAGTCTTAGTGAAAGGGTGTTAAGTCTAGTTCGTAAGAACAAGACTGACTCTCAGAGTTCCATGGACTCTCATGGAGAGTGGAAAAACAGGCCTCACTTCAGCTCAGACTTGAGTGAGAATTTTTAAGGGTAATAAACAAATAGCTACCTTTTTTCAAAATATCTAAACAGGTCAATATCATCAGGGCTCAAAATTTTCTTAGCGTTGAAAAATGTTCCACTCCTTAAGCTTTGAAAATGTTGAGAACCACTGTCCTAGATGCTTGCCGGGCATCATCAGCATTTCTTCTCAAATAGACGTTTCAAAGCGACGTGAATAGTTGTGGGCAGACTCCATGGAGATCAGATTCTGATTGGTTGGTGCCTGATCTGCTTGAATTGAACAAAGTTCAAAATTCTATCGATTTTAGTTGTTTCTGCCTTCCCATTGTAGTTATTTTTACGGTTTAATATCTCACAAAGGCTTTGCACTGTGTCTAATCGGGGACTAATGCAGGTCAAATTTAGGTACCGTTTATCGGCACCTTCACAAAAAATGTACTCACAAAAATTCTAAAATTATTTTTTAATGATAGACGAATTGTTTATGACAAAATTAGTCTTTAAATTGCTATAAAATTGTAGCAATAAGTAATTTCATGCTGTTTTCATTAAATTTATAGTTCCCCTTAAGGAAACTTGTAAAAAATTTCAATTCTATCGATTTTAGTTCGTCGCTTAAGGCGCAAAATGACATAACTGCATTTTCCCTATTTTGCAGGAGATGAAAAAAAACAGTTTGGCTATTAATTAAAGAAAATAATATTATTATAGTTTCAAACCTTCATTTTAGGCCTTTTTGACCGGGGATTGAGATGAAACGCTTCTCTGTGGCCCTAACAATATCAATGAAAGGCGTGCAATTATGTCATTTTGCCTTACGAATGCAGTTATGCTAAAATGACAAAATTGACGATTGCAGCGATTTGAGTCATTTTCTCACAAAATCGTTGGTGCCAGGTGATCCGGGGCCGGGATTTGCATAAAGATTGATGCATAACTCAAAATGGCCAAAATGTCAGTTATGTCATTTTGCGCCTTAAGCGACGAGTTTCTGCCTTCCTATTGAAGTTATTTTTATGGTTTAATATCTCACAAAGGCTTTGTGCTGTGTCTAATCGGGGACTAATGCGGATCAAATTTAGGTACCGTTTATCGTCACCTTCACAAAAATTCTAAAATTATTTTTTAATGATAGACGAATTGATTATGACAAAATTAGTCTTTAAATTGCTATAAAACTGTAGCAATAAGTAATTAAATGCTGTTTTCATTAAATTTATAGTTCCCCTTAAGGAAACTTATAAAAAATTTCACACTAATTAAAAAGCTTTTACAATTTTTCACAAAAATTGAAAGGATGTGTAAGTTCTTCACTAAAATGGGAGTTAAGTTTAAAATCCTGGATTAGTCCCTGCTAATGTAAAAATGTCCTTCAGTGAACGGTGTTGAAGAAAAAGCAACAGAGACTGTGCAGGTACAGTCGAATCCGCTTAATGTTATCAATCGGATAATGTTATCGAAATTGACAGGTCCCGATCATTCCTATTTAATTTAATATAATATACACCGCTTAATGTGATCAACTATCAATCATCACTCCGCTTAATATTATCAAAATTTGTCCATATCCCCTTTAAAACGACCACTTTTGAGTTCGAGTTTCATGTTGAAAGTCAATTTTTACAAGTAAAAATCTTCTCCATAAGAACATCTGGCGCTTCTTTTTTCTGAAACTCAGTATAAGTAAGAAAAATAACACCTTCCCCATATTACATTGAAAGAAAACTGTTATAGGGGGGGGGTCCGAATCCATACTTGTGATTCGTTAAAGAAACACCAAGATCCATGCTTTGTCAGATGTTTCTAATAAGAGATTTTGATTTTCCCTTGTTTACTAGAATTCAGATTATGTTATAAATGGAGGGTTCAGAATAGAAATGGACCAAGTCCACTTTAGCTACTTTTGAGCTACAGACGTTTAAAGTTAAAGCTTCATAACAAAATTATCTGTTACAATTTTTTAAAAGTATATACTAAATTTAAGAAGTTCAATGAGTAACTTAGACATTTACATAGGTTTTATTGGCCAATTTTCATAATATAACCCCAAAAAATCCAAAGTAGTGGACTTGGTTCAATTGTATTCTGAAAAATTTGAGGAAGATAATGAACCAACTCCAAGTGTTGCTAATACATTTTATTTTTAAATCTGATTAGAGATCAAATTACAAATATTAAAAGAAAATATTACTTCTTAGTTGAAAGGAAATTTAATCGACATAAAAAAACTCATCATCGGTGTCATTTCCTTCAGTTGTTTTGTTGTCCTGGGTTTGACGAGTTGTCTGATTCCCTGGAAGGTTTCTGAAGTATCCATGATAAATAGGGGGTATGTAAGGGAGTAAGGACAACATGTCCTCCTTTTTTTTGAAAGTCATTTGTCTTCTAGTTGGGTAAAGCTGACCCTGCTGTACAGTCAACAAGGTTTGCACTTTCACGGGTCTTCCTGACTGACGTTGTTTACTGGTCTTTTTCAAGATGTCTAAGGTTCTGAACCCCGAAACTTCACTGAAAGATTCATTTATTTTTATTTGGAAGGGTGCTCCTTTTTCAAACCTCAACCACCGTATCTTAAGCCAATTAATTTTCTTACCTTCAGTATCCTTTTTCCTGTTTGTGATTGAATCTTCAAGGGCTTTTGTGCTCAAAAACTCTTCTCGTTGTATTTTTACAACTTCAAACTGAGGCTTTTTCACTTTTGCAGTTTTAATGATGTTGTACCATTCATCAGGCACATTAATGGTCCCATGTTTCTTGCTTGCTCTCTCTATTATACCGAATTCAGTATCGTTGGGAAGGAATGAGTGGCCTGGTATCATAAATTTCACATCAATTGTCTCCACATCAAATAGAGGGTCTTGAACAAGTTTCAGTAGAGTAAGGCTAGTTTTTATATTTCTGTTTTGTCCAGTGCAAGAGTCAGAAAACAGAACAACGTATTTGAATGTCTTGGCATGTTCATACAAATGTTTCCTAAGGCATGAAGCTAGATCTTCAGAACCCCTTCCACCAGCAGTCTCATCCCAGACGTGCATATAGGCAGTGTTGTTATTAAAACAATGAATACCAAAGTTGTAGACATAAAGATTTCTCTTATAGTAGGCTATTGAAGTTGTGAGTTTGGGGAAAGGCAATGCCTTTTGAAGATCAAATGTACAAACATATTTTTTATCCTGCGAGGCTTCCGCGGCATCTTTTTTTAGTTCTGCGCGTGCTTGTTCTGCTCGCCTTAAGTGCAATTCTCTTTCTGCCTTTAAGTCGGCTATCTTTTTCTCATCAGTTTCAGCACTGATTTTTTGAAATAACTTGTCACAGTTGCTGCAAGTGTCTTTTGAAGGAGGTTTAAAGTGCAAGTTAAATTTTTTGCTGAAGACTTGGTAGTAAAATTTTTCTTTCACAGGATTTTTCTTCTCACTTTCACATTTCTGTTTGTATAAATCATACATTTTTTTTATATTCAAATCTGGATTTAAGTATCTTTTGTTATCATTGTCCTTTCTTGTGTAGTGGCTTTGGTAGCAAGGAAATGACTTTATGTGCGCAACAACATCCGAGTCGTCAATTTTACGCAACGATGATTTTCCCCTTGCTTCAATAACAGTTGCAACTTCAGTTTTATTAAAACATCTGTATAGTCTTCCCCAACTTATTTGTAACATGGCAAGAAAGTAGGTCTTACAAACCCTCAGCTGATTATTATGTTCATCTGGAATAACGTACTGATACACCTTTGATTTTGCTTTTCCTGATCCGTCTCTTGTCCGAGGCCTACTGACAGGTAAGGTCTTAACTAAGCCCCGCAAAAAACAGTTTTGTTTTGAGTAATCTGCCAGTTTCCAAAATGAATCAAAAAAAGATTTCAATGTATCTTCAGAAGGGAACTTCTCAGGGCACTTTCTGGGACATTTACAGTCATATCCAGATTGAAATATCTTTGCATCCCTTACCTTATTATTGCAAGATGAGTACTCTTGACCGCTGTTACGATTCAACTTCCTCTTGTTAATTTTCCAGTTTTCAAAGTTCGTCGGCCGCTTTCTTCCTCGGGAAATTTCTTCATTTTCCCCATCTGAATGGACAGAAGAAGGAGTGATGTTGTTGTCATCAGTATCCGAGGCAGATAAGATGATATCACCTTGAGCTCCATCACCTTAAAACAAATTCAATTAAATAAATATTTTCCCACACAAAACATTTCAATAAGACAGACAAGGCAGACAAAACCTTCTGCTCGTAACTATCTTGCAGTAGAACAGGCCCGTAGCTACGGGGGGGGCAGGGGGGGCATCTGCATCTTCATTTGCCCCCCCCTAGAAAATTTTCAGAAATTTTATCTACTATCACAGCCAGGGGGGGCAGGGAGGAGCAGCTGCTCCTTCTAAAACATGAGTAATTTACTTCGAGCTAAGTTAAAACCTAGTTTTTTTAAGGTCAAATTTTTAACATTTTTCTGGGGGAGGGCCCCCATACCCCCCATTTGTATTTAAACCTTTATTATTCACAATTTTTTTTTAAATTACAAGTTCATCAAAATCAAAATTCTACTTAAAAATGTATGTCCGAATTTTGGTCTACAAGTATCAAAAGCAGTTTAAAACCCTGTTTTTGGGTCAAATTTCCAAAATATTTCTGGGGGAGGACCCCCAGACCTCCCTATGGTACTCGTAACCCCCACTATTTCAAAACAACTGTTCTTATATTAATATAACAGATCACACGAATTAATAAATTTCTCTTGGACGAAAATTCAACCCAAAAATGCCAAACAAACTACATTACATATGTTAAATATACATGGGAGGGGGCTGACAAATATATTAGGCCCACTACCGAAATAAACTTTTTACCCTTGCACAGATTGAAAAGGGAGGTTAGGGAAAATTGACACCCTTTAGAAAATTATGTCTATTTGAAGATAAAAAAGGAGTGATCCACCTCGATTTTCGAGTTTTCCTTTTAAATTCTGGAGTTTACATGGACAGTTCCTTCTATAATTTAACCCAAAGGATCTAAAAATGGGCTAAAACAGTAATTTAGCTTCAATTTTCTAAAATTTAAAAAAGAAAACTTAAGAAAACAGGAAAGGTAAAACTAGAAAAATTTAGGACTAACTCCTCCAAGAAACAAAAGTCATAACAGCTCCTTAGGCCTGAGGGTCCTATGGGTTTTGTCCTCTAGTCAAACAGTTGAACTTACGCCAATGATACCTCCTGAAAACCCCCTTGCCTCCCTTAAAAAGTGGGCGCCCCACCAAAGGGAAATTCCTGGCTACGGGCCTGCAGTAGAACCAGTTTATTTTAATCATTTCATTTCATGCAAAGTCAGCATGCATAAAAATAATGTTTTGATGCTTTAGGCCTAGTTCAAAACTTATTGAAACAATATTTAAGAGATTTAAAATTTACCTTTCTCCCTTGATGTACTGGGTTGATTCATATCATGAGAAATGTTTTTGTTTAGCAGGCCCTTGGGCGGACGCCTCCGTTTCAAGTTGGCCGACAGAACAGTATTGTTGTCGTCAGATGAAGTATCAAACTCTAAAAATATGAAATTATATGTTTACTGCAATACACGTTTCAACCAATATCAAATACTTTGGGTAGCAATCCTAGCGTAAAATATATTAACATTCTATTTACCTGTGTCATATCTGTCTGGCGACCACTCTTCACCTGATTCAGATGAAATATCCATTGCAGAATACAACTGGCGAAAATGAATGTGTAATAAACCACACAGTATAGAGCTTACAGATTCTAAACAGCCGTTTTTCCTCTTTAAGTAGTTCTTAATTTAATTCAGCTCGCAGATTTCAATTCAGTTCACTAGCAGACGATCAGAAAAAGCAAAAATTCGAAAGTGATTCCTGATTGGTCAAATGGAACTTCTATCAGGCATTGCATTATAATTTCATCGGCGCTGCTCTTTTTTCCCTTTTCCCCGTAGATCGTAGAACATTTCCCTAAAGTAGGTAAATTAATTTCCCTACTTCATTCTAGAGATTTATTTATTTTATTTATTTCAAAGAATAATTACTCTGTGATTATCTCTGGCGGGAATAAAATGTTTTTAAACTTGAGCACAGAGAATTTCTAAAATCCTAAACCCAAGTCGTCCATTATTTTTACTTTACGTCTTGGGGAATTGGAATGGGGTAAATAAAAGAGATTTTCTCTCCACTGCCGATTTGAAGACAGCTTCAGCGGGTGAGTGACTGGTGTGAGGTGGAGCTTAGGAGGTAAAAGGAGGCAGTCCGCTGGGCCAGAAGTTTGTCTATGGGAAAAGCCTTGTTAAAAAAGTTGCCATTAGTGTCTATGGAGATGAATACTCTGTTAAGCTCTTTACTCTGTGTTATAAACTGTCAAAAGCTCTAACTAAAGGGTTTAAAGCACGTCAACACAGAATTGTATACATTACTAAGATCACTTGGACTTGGTTCAGTAGTATTCTGAATAAAAATGAAAATCTCTCACAATGCAAAAGAACTTCCTGATGTCTAGCGGATATTATGAGAACTAGGACTTAGCTCATTATTGCACTAAAATTTTACATAGTTGGTGCATGTTATAGCGTTGCTAACTCAAAAATTACAAAAAGTGGACTTGGTCGTATTCAATTCTGAACCCTCCAAATAAGTGGTTTATTGGAGTGGAAGGCTATAATGGAGCGGAAAAAAGAGACCTTTCTATAAAAATACAATGAAAGCGATTATTTTAATTTTATTAACTGAACTACTCTTATATTTTCCCCTTAAAATTTTACCTAGTGTTGTTTTTTTATATGAGATCGCTTATTGTTATCGATCGGATAATGTTATCAGTTTAGTCTCGTACAATTGCGATCACATTAAGCAAACTCGACTGTACTTGTAAGTTAGAAAGGTCAAACGAAAATCAATTGCACTCATGATAAAAGGTTTATTAATTACACAGGTCTGCAAAAAAAAACTTTTTTCGAGCTGTTTTGGATATTTCACCTGAACTTTGTTATTTTTGGTGCGCTGAATCCAAAAATGACCTCCATTTTTTCCTGGGACGTCACGTTTTTTGACAATTCAGATTTTTAGGTTTTATTGGGAAATGCCTTAAAATTTTGTTAAATTAACTTTAAATACTAAATTTTTTATTCAAATTTTTTTCACCAAATCTTTTTTTATGTTTTTTGATGTGCTGAATCTAAAACTGACCTCCGTTTTGTCATAGGACTTCACCTTTTTTCACAATTTGAGTAAATATGTCAATTTTTTAAGAAAATAAAAGTAAATATTTAAAAAAATTATTTTTCGACTCAAACTTTATTTGAAAACAATCTTTTATGATTTTTGGTGAGCTGAATCCAAAAAATACCTCTTTTGATTTTTAAGACACCACATTTTGTAACAAATTGAGCAAATATAGCAACATTTCACATAAAATGTAAGTATACTTAAGAAGTAGATTTTTTAATGAAAATTTATATTTAAGGTTGTTACTTCCAAGGTTTTTTTGTGCCCCGAGTTCAAAAATGGTCTCTGTTTTTCCATAGAATGTCATGTTTCCTGACAATTTAGGTAAAAATGTAAAATAAGTCATTATTTCAATTTTCATGAAAATAGGTTCATAAAATAAAATTATTGTTACATATTCTTTATGAAAATCATTATATAACTAAAATAAACTTATTTACACAATCTAAAGCCAATTTTTTCTCCACATGAAACTCCCCTTGGCACCTTTACTCTTGTGAGTAGCAAAAAGAACGTTTCTTTGAACTATACAACAAAAATCCTTCATTATTCCCCGATTAAATCTTCCCTAATATTTTCTTTCTATCTCTATAATGTCCTGATGAGATAGTTTACTATGTGAACCATTCACAGCTCCTAATTTTTAAAACTAAAGGAGCTAGAAATGCACAAAAACTATGAAAAATGGGCAAATTCGAATATAATTTTGCAATTTGTGAAAAATCCTGACGTATAGGATTTTTTTCAATATTTTTTTCGTAATCAGCACATCAAAATACATAGGAAATCGCTAAAATGATTCAAACAGCTTTTTCATTGCAGACCAGTGTTATCTTTCAATATTACTTTTAATAAACCTTTTGCAATTGATTTTTGTCCACTGACGAAGGGGATCCGAAACGCTGCTTTTAATAAACATTTTATCTTGTGCAATTGATTTTGACCTTTTTAACTTAAGGAGTTGTGTTGTTTTCAGGTGTGGGCTCTCTGGGCACCGGCCCCGGCGTCATTTCCACAGACACTTTCCCCAACTACTCCAGCAACATGGGAAGGCCCCGCATCACAACAGGTGGGTCAGAACATCAACATTTTTTCTACAGAACATCAACTAAACAACTTCTTTCATATTTAAATTTTAACAGCAGCTCAAAAGTGCCTCTTTTATTAAAGTATGAAAAACTTTTTTTTTCTCTTCAAATTTGAGTTATCTGCAAGTTTCTCCTTAATTAAGGCGATATAGTACCCAAATATATTTTTTTTAGTTTTTAATATTGTAATTTTGATTTTAATTGCATATTTAGTGGGCTAATATGGTATACCCATTCCCCTAAAAAAAAGTTGGATTTTAATAATCAGAATTTAAAAATTTTAAATTTTTCAAAATTTTTGACCATTTTTTAAATCCCTAAGGCTTTTTTAATTATGCATATTTTTAAATTTTTTTTTCATTTATTGGTTCATTATATTATACTTCATAAAAATATGTATGGGTTTCTTTCTATCAATATTACTTTATTTTCTAGAATTTTTTGTAGTAAAAACCTCCCAAAAAACCGGAAAAATTCATCATTTTTTACTTTAATATTTAAAAAAAATCTAACCTTATTAGAGCTAAACCCATGCATAGTTCTATAATACATATATTTCAGAATATATATAAACATTTTCAGACTTATATTTAAAGTACATAAAAAGCCTTAGGCTTTCAAAATATTGTAAATACACAAAAATTCAACGTGGAGAAAATCCAACTTAAAATTTCGTTTCTTCATAGAAAACCCTCATCATCGCATCAGAAAAATGTAAATAACTTGATAAATTATTAAGATAGAGCTCTGAAATTTTGAAGACACATTCAGAAAGATCCATGGTATGGATTAAGCCAATAAAATGTTTTTTGATATTTTGATGATTTTTTGGGTACTATATCGCCTTAACTGTAATTTTAAGTAACTGTAATATGACCAATATTCAAAAGTCTACGCACCTTTTTTTTAAAAATAAGCTTTGATTTGAAAATAGTTCTTTAACCTAATTCTGAATGAACTGGAGTTTATGTGCCGAAGGTAATTTGGAATATCCTTCTGAAAATTTCCTGTATTCATCTTAAAAGTTATTGTAATTACTGATTTTTCAATCCCTAGATAAAAAGTTTTTGGATTTTTACATGTTCAAAAGATATTTTAGGCTACTTTTACCTTTAACTGTTTTTACCCATAACAATGACATAAAGCAGTAGTTACTCCCTTACTGCCCCCTCCTTTGTATGTAAGCTTTCCATCTTATCACCAAATATTTAAAAGAAACGCCTTAAAGCTTTAGTTTGACCGAACCTGGAAAATCAAAAAAAATTTCCTGGAAAAACTCGGGGAATTCTTAATTTAGAATTAAGTGGACACCCTGAGTAACTATCCTTGACTCGGATTTTAAGAAAAAAGTGCCATGGGTGATTTAATCCCAATGAACAAGTGTTTTCTTCTTCAGGGAGCAACCCGGCGTTCTTCAACCGGCCGAAGCAGTTTGGCAACAGGGGTGAGCACCACGACCTGTTCCCTGCCTACAACCCCCCAATGCGCAACAACAACAACAGCGCCCCCTCGTCACGAGAACTGCCCCCCAGGTTCCTCAAGAAGTCACTGCAGACCACGCCCACGGAGGAGGTAATGACCAATATTTTTAAAATCGATATTCTGTGCGAAATTTCAGCTTGATTCGACAATTTTTTCAATTGGAAAAATGGATTAGAAATAGTCCTTTTTGAATGACGCGTTGTGACGTCACACAAAGTTCCCATGGTCCTTGAAAGTCAAGGCATGTGATTTTTCCGCTAATTTTAGAGGTGTTGAGAATCAGAATTCCGCTAAAGTTCCGTTCAGGTGTGTGGAATTCATATTTCAAAGCGGGAAAAAATCGAGATATTTTGTTTCCTGAGCGAACATAAAGTGTAAACCCTGTTATTTTAGGGTTAAAATTCAAAAAATTTCTGAGATTGAGTTTAGTAAGATAAGAATCCAATCTAAAAAGTATTAAAAAGCTAAATGGAACCTATTGTATCGGATAGAGATTTGAATTTGGGTCCCTCCCGAAATAAATTTCTATAAGACTGTAACTTATCTAGACGCTTCTAAAAAATTTCAGATAATTTCTTTCTTGAGCAATCACATGCCTGCTGAAGTCCTTGAATTTTTTAAGGCTAAATTTAGGTACTTGAAAGTCCTTGAAAAACATTTTAGGTCCTGGAAAAATGACTTTGGTCCTTGAATTTTCACTCAGCCACTAATCGAACTTAATTTTTTCAGATCTTTGTTTTTTCTAGAAATTTTCTTTAAAACTACTCTTATGAACATAACTTGCGGCCAGTTTTACAAACTGACAGTGAAGAGCGACTTCTCCTCTCGTTCCGATTGTATGCAGGAAAAATGACTTGTCTTGAAATACGACTCATTTTTAAATGTCTGCGAAAAAGGTCATTGAAAGTCCTTGATTTTCAAAGAGTGGGAACCATGTCACCGGTCATGCTCTTCTCTAAATAGTTTTATTAAGGGCCACCCGAAAGTATGGATTCAAAAAGAATGGATAGTTGTTTTTTTCTATAGTCTTTTCATTTTGAACTGGTGCTTGAAAATATTTCCTTCCCCCACCACTGATCGGTAACCATAGCAACTATCTTCATCAAAGTGACGAAGAAGGCTTACTCAGAGATGCCAACCATTCCGAATTTTGCGGAATCCTTCCGCATTTTGGCCCCGAATTCCGCAATTAAGGATAAAGCTAGAAAAACTACAGAAACCACCCTGCTTTTATTATAAAGGCAATGTATTAAATTTTTCTTGTTAATTCTCTGTTTTTAGCCTTCACTCCTTACAATACATAATTTTTTTTACCTAGAATAAGGAAGTTGCATGTGTCAGATATTATCATCAAAAAGGATGGGGCGAGTTTTAGTTTAAAAATGAAAAGAATATTTATTTGATTACAAAGTAACGCGAATCAATCGACTCTCGCGGGGAGAATGTCTTTTTTGTTCTTCTTCTCGCTCGAAACCATGGCAACCAAAGCAGACGCTATGCTTGTGCTGCCATCTCTTGGGGGAACAGTTCTTTAAAGTCTACAATTCGGCCATCCTTGCAGTTAGACGTCCTCGTCTAAATCTTCCTGGTACCTTATTATAAGCACAACTAACACACTGTTGAATATGCTGCTTTACATAGCTCGTCATTTTAGGGAACCAAAATTTTCCCTGAATCA
The DNA here is from genome assembly GCA_024610705.1 of Tetragnatha versicolor. Taxonomy (NCBI): domain Eukaryota; kingdom Metazoa; phylum Arthropoda; class Arachnida; order Araneae; family Tetragnathidae; genus Tetragnatha; species Tetragnatha versicolor. The sequence continues at coordinate 53,245 of JANDEH010000037.1, read as the reverse complement.
GCTGTTTGACGTTATCCACTCCGAAATGTCCAGAACAATCATGGTATCTCACAGCCAAGTACTTCCTCATAGTGCGAGGCATGACAAACTCCTTTAGCTCCAACTGTAACCAGTCTGTAAATGACACCATTTTCTAAGGTGTACTGGTTTGCAAGATGACGTTCTGTAGCAGTTCTTTGATTCACAGGTTTGGAGAGGATTCGAAAAATATTTTGGAGCTCTTTGTCTTGCGTTTGCAGCAAGGTAACTTTGTCACTTTCAGTAGCAATGTAGAACGATTCGTGAGAGTTAGTCAGTTCTACAGGACTCGTAAGTTCAATTTCGCACTCAGGAGTAAATGCACGTTCTTCGACTGGTGCTCGACTTAAGGCATCAACATGACTCATTTTATCACCAGCTCGGTGCTTCACATCATAGTCATATTCACTCAACAGTTCAGCCCAACGGGCAATTTGAGGCTTCAAATTCTTTTGAGTGTCCAAGTAGGTAATAGCAGAACAGTCCGTGACTAGAAGGAAATGTTTACCAATCAAAAGAGATCTCAAACGGGTCATTGTCCAGACGACAGCGATCAGTTCTAAACGGCTTGAATGATAGTTCGCTTCATCAGCAGTAGTTCTTCTACTCACACAGTACACAAGGCGTAGTTTGTCATCTTTGTCGCGTTGAAACAACATACCGGCTAGTCCTACTGAGCTAGCGTCAGTGTGAAGCTCGGTTTCATCACGGTGATCATAAAGCTTCAAAACAGGTGGTGTGATGAGGCATCGCTTCAGTTCCTCAAAAGCAGTCTGTTGTTCGGCTGTCCACCCGAACTCAACATCCTTTTTCAAAAGATGATTTAAGGGTACCGCTTTCTCAGCATATTTCTTAATAAATCTTCGAAAGAAACTAGTCAGGCCCAAAAAACGTCGAACTTCTCTCACATTGCTGGGAGTCGGGAACTCCGAAACTGCAGCCAACTTTCTAGGGCTTGGTCGAATCCCTTGGCTCGATATCACTACCCCAAGATACTCAATGTGCTCCATGGCGAAGTCACACTTGGAGAGTTTTAAGGTTAGTCCAGCATATCTCAGTTTCACCAGAACACTTCGAAGACGACTCATCATGTCCTGGAAGTTTGATGCTCCAATGAGCATGTCATCAATAAAGCAAGTGACGACACCCCACAACAAGTCTCCTAAGGCAACAGTCATTGCACGCTGAAACACAGCAGGGCCATTAGTCAACCCAAAAAAAAGTCTGGTAGGTTCATAATGTCCATCAGGAGTCACAAAAGCTGCCTTTCTCATTGAATCAGGCTCTAAAGGAATCTGGTTGAAACCTTGAGCGGCATCGAGTACACAGAAAAGGTTGTACCCACTTAGTCTGTCCAAGAGGTCATCAATACATGGCAAGGGAAACTTATCTTTGACTGTTTGGGCATTCAGACGTCGGTAGTCAATTACCATTCTGTGATCCCCGGTTTTCTTTTTGACAAGCAGCACAGGGCTACTGTACTCAGAAGAGCTGTCTTGGATAACTCCCTGTTGCTTTAATTCACTCACGATGTTCCGCAAAATTTCTCGTTCATGATAGGAAGCTCTATACGGTGAATGAGTCACTGGTTTGCTTCCGGGAACTTCAACAATCTTCATCTGAGTTGTCTTTGCACAGCCAAGTTCATTCGCAGTCACAGCAATACAGTCTCTGAACTCATTCAAAAGATCACACAGTTGCTGTTTTTGCAGATCAGTCAGTTGAGGTCCAGTCTTAATTTGTTCAACTTTAAGTGGCTCGCGGTCAGTCTTAACAGTTCCAGAATTTTCTAGAGGCACTTTATTCTGGTTTTCAGCAGACACAGAATCAGCAATAAGAATGTTTTCAATGTCAGGTGCTACATTGCTCAGTTCAACGATGTCTCCTCGGGTGAGAACATCATTTTTCTTCACATGGATAGGACAATTGCCAAAGTTTGAAATGGGGAGATAAGAAGTTCCATTTTCACAATAAATCAAGGATGAATCAGGACACTCAACAACAAAAGAACCTTTTTCTAGGCCAGATGAAACACATTCAATCAACCGTATGCTACGAGGTTCAACACAAATAGAGTCCTTACTCACCAGAGTAATCTTGGAATTTAGTTCGGCCTCAGCCTTAAAGTTCTGGAGGAAATTTTTGTCAGTGTCATTCATTAGGAGTGACTGACCTTGTTTACGTACCATCACCACAGTCCCATTGTCAATAACATTAGTGCCAATTAGAATGTCAGCACCAGAGAAACTATCATCAGGAACCACTAGGAAACGGACAGAGCTCAAACACACCTCATCGATTTTCATATCACAGTATACAGTTCCACGGGTAGTCAGCATACCACCAATACCTTTCAAGTTTTCAAGAGTCTCACTCTGAACAGTTTTTTTTAGCTGTGTGACTAAATTTTCTTTTATTAGACTCACGCTTGAGCCCGTGTCTAAAATGCAGGTAACAGAGTCAAGTCCGTCGATGCACACTTTCTTACACTTAAGTGAAGCGCTGGACGCACATTCTTTTGATGCGTAAAGTGAAGTTGTAGATGAAGTCACTACTCCACAGTCTTTTGCTCCGTGTCCTTCCTGTCGACACTTGGTGCAGTATTTTGGCCGCTTTGGCTTCGGGCATTGATTGGAAAAGTGCCCTTTTTCTTGGCAGTTGAAACATCTTGTGCTGTCAAGTCCATAGTCCCTTTTGGTCACGCTAGTCGTACTGTAGGGAGTTCTATCACTGGGCTTAGTAGTTGATTCTAAGGTCTGGGGAGGTTTACCACTATAGTTCTCTTTAGGTTTTCTCATTTCTTTCCTCACTGTCTGCGTCGGGCGAACGCTTTCATACTCATCAAGTTTGTCCGCAAGCTGGGTGGGATCAGCAATTTTACCCCAATCATCAAGGAAGTGGTCTTTCATCTCGAATGGGACTTTTCTCTTCACTTGATCAGTAATGATCAAATCTTTTAAGGCCTCGAAGGTCACAATTTCCAGCCCGTCAATCCACTCATGGAAATAGTTGCTCATCTCAAAAACGAAAGTCCGCCAGGACTTACTTGGGTCACGGGGATGAGTCACAAACTTTTTTCGGAAGGCCTCAGCACTCATTTTGAAGCGCTTCATCAGAATCCCCTTGATATGATCATAGTCCTCAAACTTCTCTTCACTCTCCCGAGCAATGAGTTCAACAATGTCAGAAGGGAGAAGAGTCAGCAAGCATGACACCCAGTCATTTTTCATGACATTTGCTCGTTTTGCTTGCCTCTCGAACAATGACAGGTACAGAAAAATGTCTCCATCACTCGTAGCAAATTTTGGCATCAATTTGGTTAGCTCACTTTTGTTCTTATTGTGATTGTTCTCGCGTGTCTCAACAGGGGTGGGGGGTCTAGGGTTGGCAGCTTCAGCCTTCATCTTCTCAAGTTCTAGTTCTATTCTTCGTAACTCAAAGGCTTGATCTCTCCGTTCCTTTTCTTCCTCTTTCAAACGAGCTTCTGTCTCTTCTCGTTGCTCTCTATCTTTTATCACATTGTCCATGAGGTTTCTCACGAAAACCTCTTCGTATGCCTTGCTCTTTAGAATCAAGTCCTTTAGTTCAACAACTTTCATGGTGGGCTCTGGAGCCTCTCCCATTTCCTCCGCAACACACTTTAGGTCAGCTTTTCTAGCTTTACCAAGAAAGGCCATTGTGAGTTTACAGTATTTGCACACAAAAGAAATCACACTGTTCGTGATATAAATTGCACAGTTGAAGAAATCAACGCAAAAGTTCTCGAAAATTAAATCAAAGTCTGAGTTAGAAATCAACGCAAAAGTTCTCGAAAATTAAATCACAGTCTGAGTTAGAAATCAACGCAAAAGTTCTCGAAAATTAAATCACAGTCTTGAGTTAGAAATCAACGCAAAAGTTCTCGAAAATTAAATCACAGTCTTGAGTTAGAAATCAACGTAAAAGTTCTCGAAAATTAAATCACAGTCAGAGTTAGAAATCAACGCAAAAGTTCTCGAAAATTAAATCACAGTCAGAGTTAGAAATCAACGCAAAAGTTCTCGAAAACAAAATCACACAGTCATATAGCAAAAAGGTCCACTCACTATAACGCAGTTTTGAAGAAATCAACGCGAAAGTTCTCGAAAACGAAATCAGTCATATAGCAAAAGAGTTCACTCACTATAACGCAGTTTTGAAGAAATCAACGCGAAAGTTCTCGAAACCGAAATCACACAAACGCAAACACAAAGGCAGTCCTAGAGCTGGGGAAGCAGAACAGTTCGCAAAAACAGAAGACACAACAATAGCGACGCATTCGCTACATTCGAAGAACGCAAAGTTGAAGAAACAGTCACGATAGCGACGCATTCGCTATGTCCGAGGACGCATCCACAAGACAGGTATGCCGGCCGGTTTGTTTTTCACGGCGGCCACAACAAATCGAAAGTTCACAACACGACGAATGTCCGATCAGAATTCTTGAAACTCGTTGACCGAAACATTACCGATCACGAAGCAGCTGGGCACATCTGAGTTATATCCCACTTCTGAAATATTATCATCAAAAAGGATGGGGCGAGTTTTAGTTTAAAAATGAAAAGAATATTTATTTGATTACAAAGTAACGCGAATCAATCGACTCTCGCGGGGAGAATGTCTTTTTTGTTCTTCTTCTCGCTCGAAACCATGGCAACCAAAGCAGACGCTATGCTTGTGCTGCCATCTCTTGGGGGAACAGTTCTTTAAAGTCTACACAGATTTTCAAAAACAAACAAGTGTTCCGTATGGTTTTTTGAATGGTAAAATGAAATATCTAGTCAGTTTTTCAATGTACAGGTAATTAAATATTTTAATTTAAAAGTCGAGAAAAAAACACGTGACTGAAAACGTTTATTGTTTAAACTATAAGATGACGTAAACAATAATACCATCAACTCCATTGCTTCACAACAATGTTTAGTATAAGATGACGTCACATCCCAAACTCTTGGCGTTTTCGCGCGCTTTTAAAAAGGGGATTTTTGTTCATTTTTTTGACAATCCAAAAATTTCTCGATCGGCCTCAAATTTTGGGTAGTTGCTTATTTTTGCAAGAGGAATCGATTAAAAAAATATAAAAAAATCATGCAACTTCCTCATTGCGAATAAAAACGATAACGCTAGTCGCTAGGAACTGATGAGATGGGCAATAAGAAGGGGGTATCAATTGGAATTCGGAATATTCTAATCTGCATGGATGATTGATTCATGGGAGAAAAAAAAGGCCTTCTGTTCTCAAATATTTGCGTTTTCAAGACTTTTCTAAAACTTGTCAAAAGATTGGGGCATCTTTCTACATGCAGAAGGCGTGGTATCGGTTGGCAAGCCACGCGTCACGCAGGATTTTTTTTTGCGGGTGGGGGCGATTACGGATGAGCGTTGTCTCAGGTTGGCATCTGCTTACTATTGGCTGCTCGAAGATAGTAACTATGGTTACGCTTCTAGCGTGGGGGAAAGCACTATTTCTCAAGCGCCAATTCTAAATAAATAGAAATAGAGTATAATGTGCTTCCTCTATTCTCCAGATCAGCCTCCGTCCAGCCCAGAACTCCATGGTGAAGAACAAGCAGGCGTTTGCTGTGGCCAACAAGCCACTGCTAAGAGAACCCCCTCCACCAGTGGCCCCCAAGGTGGTGGAGCAGCCCCCCCTGGTGGTGAAGGTGGTGGAAAAGGGGCGACGACCCCCGCCCACTCGGGAGGAGGTGCTCAAGCGGGCGGATGAGCTGCTCACTGAGTACCTCGCGTCACAGGACGCTGAGGCGGCAGTCAGGACCTTCAAGGACATCAGGGCGCCCAGGAAGTGAGTTCTCTTCACCCATTTTTCCCAGCATGCTGGGAATTCCCACATTTTTTGAGAGGTGGGAATAAACCGGGAATATTAGGGGAATACATAGCTGCCAATTCTCCCGGTTTACCCGGGAGTTTCCCAGTTTTTCAATCATTTTCCGATTTTACGGCCGGAAGCTAGTTTCTCCCGGTTTTTCACAATTTTTAGGAAATTTCTATATTTTTGCGAGTCTTCTCTAGATTTTGCTCATTTGAGCCTCAATACAGTCTGCAATTTCAGATACTGATTCAAAGTAATCGATTATGGCAGAACTATGTAAAATCAATGGGGGGAAATTTGAAATAATGAATATGTGTATTTTTTTGTAAACATTAAAAATGTTCCTCATTTCAGTTCAAAGAAGACAGATTTTTTTAAGTAATATTGCAATGTGTATACATGTATATTAAAATCTTCTGGTTTTTGAACAAACTCAGTTGGCAGCTATGGGAATATTGACCGTAAACAAACACAACGATATTTCACCATCAGTTTTCTTTTTCTAGGACTTTTGAGGAGTTTAAGACAATCTTAAACATGATCAAACACTAGTAATTGATAGTTCTTTCTATATAAACTATTTAGATTATTTCAGGAGGTACATAATATATTGCTTACTTCTGTTTTTAGCTTAAACCGAAATCCAAGTCTTAGAATTAAAATTTTACAAATTATAGCATTATGACATATGGAAAATACTTGAAATCACTTTCCTTTTACAAAATTTCACTCTAAAATCTCGAAACGGGAATATTCAAAATTCCCATCCCAAAAATTTGGGTTAATTCCCGGGAATGAATCCAGTTTTTTCCAGACTGGTTTTTAACCCCACAACACATAACCCTAGAACTCACAACCTCAAAAATTTAACTTGATCAAACAAAAAGCTCGAAACAAAGTTAGTCACAATTGAGGTGAGCACCAAATCACCCCTAATCATCAAATAGTTATCAAATAGACCCCCTATCATGTAGCCAGAGATGCCAACCATTCCGGATTTTGCAGAATCACTCCGCATTTTGGCCCCGAATTCCACCATTACGGATAAAGCTAGAAAAACTACGGAAACGACGCTGCTTATATTTTAAAGACAATGTATTAAATTTTTCTTTTTAATTCTCTGTTTTTAGCCTTCATTCCTTATAATGCATATTTTTTTTACTTAGAATTGCGAATAAAAACGATAACGCTAGTAACTGATGAGATGGGCAAAAAAAGGGGGAATCAATCGAAATTCGGAATATTCTAATCTGCATGGATGATTGATTTATGGGAGGAAAAAAGGCATTGTTTTCTCAAATATTTGCGTTTTCAGGACTTTTCTAAAACTTATCAAAAGATTGGGGCATCTTTCTACATGCAGAAGGCTTGGCATCGGTAGGCAAGCGACGCGTTACGCTGGGGTTTTTTTTGCGGGTGCGGGGGGCGATTACGGATAAGCGTCTCAGGTTGGCATCCCTGTGTAGCCTTTCCCATAATGTCTGAAGAATGAGAATTAACTTAAGTATGTTTGTTAGGCACGTGGGTGAAGTGCTGTTGGGCTGGATGAAGAGGACGATCGAGAAGGGCAGCGAGGGAGACAGAGAACTGCTCAGCCAGCTCATGGTGGAGCTCAAGAAGGAAGGACAGCTCACCCCCACACAGCTCATGGAGGTATGCATTATTCATCACCGTATTCTAACTCATTATTATTTGGGAAGGCTATTTAAGGGGACTATTTTTCATATTTGAGGAGACTATTGCTACTATTTCTGAAAGTGTAACTCAATGGGAGCCCTGCACATTTCATAATCATCTGATCATCTTGTTTTATGAACTTTTAAAATTGGTGTATAGAGTACACCCGACAATGGCCTTAAGCCTGCTTAAACCTTTAACAATGTTTTGGCGCTTTTTTGTCCGATTTTTTGGACTTTTGGCGCCATTAAACCCCAACCAACCTTGACACATCGTCACCTTAGAATCAAAAACTACTATCTCCATTCGGCAACCTTCGGGAATCCCGATCCTTGGCGATCAGATCGGTGGAGAAGCTCGTTTTTTGGTTTGCAAGAGCTGACATGATCGAGTAGAACAGATCAAAACCAATCAAATTATTTTCTCCAACGATCTAAACGCCAAGAATCGGGATTCCCGAAGGTTGCCGAATGGAGATACAGTAATGGACCCTTTATCCGGGAACCCAAAATCCGGAAGGACCCGAAATCCGGCTTGCGTTTAGAATTTGTTTTTTTTATATTTTGAAGAATTTTTAGTGAGTAAATGCTGTTACGACGCGCTATGGTTGCACGCGCCTTTTGCGACATCGTTTCGTTGCGGAATGGGACGATTCGACGCGGCCGAACCGTATCGTCCCTGCGCTTAATCGGCCGTTCCAAAATCGGCTGCTGCCTCGCAATTGGTTCTTGCCGCGACGACCCATGTGTTTTGCCGGAAGTTTTTTTGCTGGATCTGTTACGATTGGATGCGCCGCGCCTTTTGTGGCATCGTCTTGGTGCGGAATGGAACGATTCGGTGCGGGCCGACGTGGCCGAACCGTATCGTCGTTTGCTGGATCCGTTACGATTGGAACGGACTATGTCGTTTCGGCGGGTATTTTGGTTTTACTAAAGCAGCTGCGTCTTTAATGGAGTTTTTTCCGGAACGAACCCGAAGTCCAGGATGATGTCGGCCCCGAGCTTGCCGGATAAAGGGTCCATTACTGTAGTAGTTTTTGATTCTAAGGTGACGACATGTATTGTTAAAAAGTGCTCATTGTGTTTGACAGGCTCTGCGCGGTGTGTTTGGTCTCCTGAGCGGGCTTGAGACGGAGGTGCCTCGTGCTCGTTCCCACGCCGCTGGGCTGTGCGGTCGAGCTGTGGGGGCAGGGCTCGTGTCGCTGGGGGGGCTGGCGGAGGGGCTGGCCCACGGACAGCACTACCCGCTCTTCCTGCTATGCCTGCAGCAGCTGCACAAGGCACAGGGAAGGGCCTGGCTGCAGGACGCCTTCCAACAGAGCAAGGTCAACCTCCTGCACATGCTGCCAGGTCAGTACTCCTACTCCTACACAGGGGGGTCATTTAAAAGGTTTCCACTGTAATGTGAAAAATAGCTGCAAGTCCCTTGAAAATTCTGTAACTTCCACAAGGAGCTTTGGGTGCAACTCAAAACGTCTCAAAAGAAGTTAAAACATTACTTTTGAGGGTCCAATTTCAAAAATTTTCTGGGGAAGGACCCCCAGCCCCCCTCTTAAATTTTCACGTCTCTTATTTAGTGTTTCCCCCTTTGAAAACTATTCCTCTTACAAGAAGCTTTTCTCTTTTGAAGCTGTAGAGGATCGATTGCCTATCTTTGCATCATTAGGAGGCTAAAAACGACGAAATCATTACGAAAGATCAAATCCTAATAACTTTATTTACAGATGATTGCACGGTTATATACATTTGAAGATAATGACGTATACAGTGACGAAACATAAAACGCGAAACTTTCGCTTCCAATAGGATTACGTAAGAAGCAGTGAATGGGTGGAGACTTGGTAAAATTTACATAATACTCAACAGAAGCTCCCCAAAAAGTTTGAAAAAGAGATAAAATACTAGTTTAAAAGGGAATTACAATTCCTGGGGGAGGACCCCTAGCCCCCTTAAAACTTTGACGTTTATTTGCAACTGTAATTTGCAGTGTAAAAGTGAGAGAGTGTAACAAGAGTCTTTATCAACAACAAGTAACAAGAGTCGTATTAAGAGAGAGAGAGAGTTTAGGAGAGTTAGAGAGAGAGATAGTCTTTAACAAGTGTAAAAGTGAGAGAAAAAGCTAGCCACACACTTTATCTAAAAGGACCATGTGATGTCATACAAGGTTAAACCAATGAGAGGTGATGACATCACAGGCTCAATTCACTTCACTAACACAGTCAGATACTGAAGTGTCAAAACCAAACAGACTTTTAACCCTAGAACTCACAACCTCAAAAAAATACCTTGATCACTCAAAAGTTCAAAACAAAGTCAGATGGTCACAATTGAGGTGAACAGTAAAAGCAACACTTTTTGTTAGGGGCCATCCATAAATGATGTCACACTTTTTTTGCCCATTTTTGACCCCCTCCCCCCCCCCCTTTGTCACAAACTGTCACACTTCCTCATACCCCCTCCGTCGCATGTCACGCTCTTAAACCAACAATATGTCTAATAGACTAATTTGAAAGTGCCCGGAACCAAGGTTTTTTCCGTTGATTTTCAGCTGCAGGATGTGATGTCACAACTTCATACCCCCCTCCCTCCCCCTTGTCACAAATTGATTAACCCCCCTTCTGAGCGTGACGTCATTTATGGACGGCCCCTTATCACAACTTCAGTTGCTGTTTATAGTATAGATCTTGTGTTGAAAAAGAAAATGAGAAGAAGTTGATTGTTTCAGAGATGGATCGTACGAAGGAACGTCTGGCTGACATATTGGAAGACAGGGGTCTGAGCTTCTTGCTGCCTCTGCTGCGCATCCAGGCGGACCTGTGGCGCCAATTGCAGACGGACCCCTCTCCCACCGCCCTCTACCGCTGGATCAAGGATCAGGTGGACCCCGCTCAGCACACCCTGCCAGGCTTTGTGCAGGCCCTCGTTGCATGGTGAGTCTCTTTTAAGAGATTTGACCCTTTTGATGTAAGCTTTGAAGGGGGTTAATTTTTTCATACAGCAAATTATCCTCCAGGGATGCTCGGACCTGGAAAAAGTTGTAACAGTCCCCCGAACCTAATAGAATTTTCCCAAACCTTATGTATTGCCCCTATGGAGCTGGCAGGGGCTTCCCCCGAACCAGGTTCGGGCACTTTTTCCAGGTCCGGGATGCTAAATATTTTCAGCCAATTTACCGTTAGAGTAATCACATGTATGACCAAGAGGGGGGTGGCCGAACTTTAAGGCTCCCCAGAGCGGAATTGAAAGTGACTATTTTTTGTTGGCCTCCTTTGTCGATGAGCCTAATGAAAGATGTTGTTTCAGCCTGCTCAAGTACATCACTCAGGAGACCACCCTGCAGGGGGGTGAGGGGGTGCCCGAGAAGCACCTGCTCGACCGAGAGAGGGAAATGCTCGACAAGTTCAAGGTGAGTGAAAACAGTTTTCCATCAAATAATTTCAACTGTGTGGCATTTCTCACTAAAACAACTCTACTCTTGAAAGGAGAATTTCACCATTTATTTGCTTAACCAGCAAATAAATGGTGAAATTCTCCTTTCATTTACCTTGCCTTTCTGGAATTAAATCTGTTCTGGGGGAATGCCAAGTCATTCCAGCAGATGAGTGGAGGACTATAATCAATGGTCACCACTTTTTCAGTTATAGTCGGCTACACTAGTACTTGCCCTCCGCTCTCTTGCGTTACCTTGCTGATGAGTCCTAACAAGGACGAAACCGGTCCACGGTTGGAGGTGACGCTTGAGAGCTGTGAGTTTACACCAAACTCTACTCTTGATCAGTCAACACTTTTATCCACTTTAAAAACTTTTTTACAATCATTATCAGGGACTAATGCAGGCCAATTTAGTACCGTTTATCGGCACCTTCTCAAAAATTCTAAAATTATTTTTAGTGATAGGTGTATTGTTTATGGTTACATAGCTGCCAACTCTTCCGGTTTAGCCGGAAGATTTCAGTTTTTTTTCATTGATTTTTTTTACTAAAAAAAGATGTCCATTCCTGCCATAGTACTTGACGTAACTATGATAGGTAACCAAATTGGCTAACTCAGATTTGATGCAAGATCTGATAAAATTGAGGTTGCATCTTTTACAGTGGAAAGTCCAATAGCGCGACTGTGCTAGCTGGATGAACAGAAGAAATCAAAGCTCTTAAAAATAAAAGTAGTTTATTTTTACTACTGAAATAATAAGTTAAATATGAAGCATAATGATTAACAAGCATCCGATCGACAGAGCGAATCTGATAGAAAGGCAAGCGTCTGAAAGTGAGAGAGCAATTGATAGATTGAGTGAATGAATCTAGGAACATTCCGGTGCCCACTTTTATACAGGCGAAAACCGTCGATGCCACTACGCAGAAACTAAAACTCGCGTAAGCTCGAAGGGGAAAAGTATAGGCCTGGCACCGGAATGATCTGTGCTCAAGTCTCGTTCGCATATCAGCTACAAGCAGGGGTGGCAGATAAAAATATGTCTGATTTATCTAACAAGATTAAGAAAAAAATGCTTCTGGTCTTGATTTTTTAAAATCTTCCGTTTTTTAATAATTCCAATGTTGGCAGGTATGTGGTTAAATTAGTCTTTAAAAACTGTAAGAAATAAGTAATTTATTGCTGCCTTCATTAATTTTATAGTTCCCATTTAAACTAAAAATTTCACCTATTGCTTACTATGGTTTAAACATGGCTGCTTATTGGTTGGCAGAAAACAGTTTTCCGTCCAATGTAATTTTTCTTCAATAGTTTTGTTGCATTTCCCACTGTGAAACAACTCTACTCGTGATCCTTTTCAACAAAAATTTCAGACTTTTAATAGGGAAAAAAATCGGCTTTTAAAAACTGGAATTTTCAACTAAAAACCACATATTTTGTGAATGTTTATGAGGTAAATTTTCATATCTGATGCAGCTGAATAATTTTATTCTTGCACTTTTCAGACTTTTTTCATTTTTTTTGTCAATCTCATCCCTGTCGTTGACTAAACTCAGAGATGCCAACCATTCCGGATTTTGCTGAATCATTCCGCATTTCGGCCCAGAATTCCGCAATTACAGATAAAGCTAGAAAAACTACGGAAACTACGCTAATTATATTTTAACGACAATGTATTAAATTTTTCTTCTCAATTCTCTGTTTTTAGCTTCAATCCTTACAATACATACTTTCTTACTTAGAATTGCGAATAAAAACGATAACGCTATAGTTAGTAACTGATGAGATGGGCCTTTTGTTCTCAAATATTTGCGTTCTCAGGACTTTTCTGAAACTTATCAAAAGATTGGGGCATTTTTCTACGTGCAGAAAACGCGGCGTTGGTCAGCAAGCCGTACGACACGCCAGTGTTTTTTTAATTAATTTTTTTTGCTGGCGGGGGGGCGATTACGGATGAGCGTTGTCTCAGGTTGGCAACCCTGTAAACTTAATTTCATTTTTATGGGTTAAAAACATTTTTAAAAAATCCAGATAAAAGTAGCTTAAATCCCTTTTTAACATGTTAAAATTCAAAAAAAAAATTCTGGACCACCAGACCTATCTATGGATTGAGATATGAATAATTTTGTTTACTTTTAAGAGGAAATTTTTTGAGAAGGATATACTAAATTTCCTTTGGACTATAAAGAGTTCAGCTCATTCAGAAAGAAATATTTTAAAATCAAAGCTTTTGAAAAAGCAGGGTCTTATAAAAGGTAGAGTTATCACTGTCTGGTTCTTTTATTGAAGACAAACACAAATTGAAGTATTAATTCACACTTTATATCCTGAATTAACTTGCCATCAATTGAATTGTTGCATCATTAGGGACACAAAAAATCGCAAAGAAGAAAGATATCTGATTGGTTCTGCCATCTCCAACCAGTTCTCAGAACTACACTCTTCGAGTCATTTTGAGTGCTGTCAGATTACGAATCTATGGGTGTTTGAACAAAGCGGTACTCATAAGTACCGTCAGGATAAAAAGGGTTAAATACTAAGCTCAAACACATATTCACAGACCTGGAAAAAGTGCCCAAACCTAAGAACCTGGTTCAGGGGAAGCCCTCTGCCAGCTCCATAGGAGCTGTTAATAGGTTAAGGTTTGGGTAAATTTGATTAGGTTCGGGGGGAAGGTTACAACTCTTTCCAGGTCCGCCGAGTTGCCATTCTTGCGCAACGGGATCAGGCTCTCTTCTTTTCTCTGGTTGCCAGATCCACACACACCAAAACCACTTGCCGTCTTGGCGCCACCCAACGCCTGACCTGATAACGTCGCTTTGGATTCCAAACATTACAATCGCCAAATAATTTGAAATTAAATTTCAAGGTCCAACTTAACTTTTGAATAGTGTCCATATAGTACTAGCTTTTTTATTATTTATTTGGTTTGGTTAATAAATTGTTCTTTTTTCAGCCGGTGTTCCAGGCTTTCCTGCACGAGCACCCTGACCTGCAACTGGTGGCGCTCTATGCACTCCAAGTCCACTGCTACAACTACGCCTTCCCCAAAGGTGAGTGGCAACATCCCACAGATTATACTCTATTCATTTAGAATTGGTGCTTGAGAAATAGTGCTTGCCCCCACGCTAGAAGCGTAACCATAGTTACGCTCTTCGCGCAGCCAATAGTAAGCCTTCTTCGTCACTTTGACGAGGATAGTTGCTATGGTTACCGATCGGTGGTGGGGGAAGGAAATATTTTCAAGTGCCAGTTCAAAATGAACAGAGTATAATGCAGTTTTGGGGGAATATTCAATTTGCCTCCCTGGGAAGTTTTTAAATAATATCTTTCAGGAGTGCATCTAGAAAGAAATTAGGGCCGAAAACGGCCCCTTCACCAAATTCCAACCCTCAAAAACGGCCCCTTCACAAAATTCCGGTTCCCAAAAACGGACTTTAATCAAGCTATATGCACTCGCTAAGTGTAATTTTATTTTTAAAAATAATATATTTACAGAAATAGGACCTTATTTTAGAATGAAAAATTACTTTCACAAAATTGAATTCCATTTTTCACAAAATTCACAAAAACGGCCCCTGGCATAAAATCCTGGTTGCACCCGTCTTTAAAACTAGCACTCTTAAGCTGTTTTGAGACTGATGTAAAATGAGTTTAAAAATGCATTTTAAACAAAACAAAATAGTTTCCATTTTTGAGCTTTTTCAAAAATGGCTCAACTTAGGTAAGACGAGCCCCAAAGGTGTCGCATTCAAGTCGTACAATTAAATCGTAATCTTTTGTATTCAAGGTTATGCAAAAATAAATAGTCTGATAATATACACCAACGCGTAAAGCAGAAATTTTTGCCCCCTGCTGAAAATTTTCTGCAAAACAAAAAACCTTTTTTATTTAGAAATTTTTCTGCTGACTTTTTTATCGATGAATTTTTCTCTTGTTTTTCGCCAAATACATGTCCCAGGATTTCTATTTACGCAACAACTACAAGGCAATATGATCGGATCTTCAGAATCTGTGTATCACAGTTATTATGCCAAGAATTAGTTGCATTTTAAAAGAAGCAGACAGTTTGTTAAATAAGAAGGGCATTTAAGAAAGAAACGAGTAAATTCTTGCAGAAAATTTTTATGAAAAAATTTATTTTATGAGTTTGCTGAAAGGTCATTAGGGGACATCCATAAATTACGTGAGGTTTTTTCCAAAATCTGGACCCCCCTCCCCCCTTGATGAGATTTAGTGAGATTTTTCTGGACCCCCCTCACCCCACGTGAGATTTACCTACAACCTTTAAAAATAATTTTCTATCCTATTTGTTTGCATTTTACTTTTTAAAAAAAGAAAATAGTATAATTTCTAACTTATAAAGTTGACGTGAGATTTTAATCGACCCCCCCTCCCCCTTTGGTGAGATTTGGTAAGATTTTTCCAAACCCCTCCCCCCCTTTTTGATCTCGCGTAATTTATGGATGTCCCCTTATAAATAACCTGATCAGATTTTAGCAATATGAACAAGTTACTTTAGGAAGTAATGTATTTTAAAAGTAGTTTTTTTACCCTTGTCATTCATTACCCAGTAAATAAAAATTCCACTTATTTACACTAATTACAAACTTGCTATAAAAACTCTCGATAATTACAAGTTCCCAAAATTAATCTCTCTAAAATATTAAAAGGCTGACCTTTTAACTCTCAATGAACTATAACAAAAACACATTTTTCTAGAACATTAATATTTAACTGCTGCCAACTTAAAATAATAAGAAAAACAAATAAATATGAAAATAATTACAACACTGACTTTAAAATAACTCTCGTAAAAGTTTGTTTAGTTTAGTAAGTTAAAAGTTATCTCTAGGGAAGTAGGTTTCCTTAAAATTGAACAATTGCTCTTCAAAAAAAGTTGGTCTTTTTATTACAATAATTTATTAATGTTTGTTTATATCAATGGGTTAAAAGTTATCTTTGGGGAAGTTGGTTCTTAAAATTTAACAGTTCTTTTTTTTTTTAAGTTGGTCTAATAGTTGATTGCTTGTATAGGCATGCTGTGTTGAGCTGGTTCATGCTGAATAATTGCTAAAACTTTAATAGGCTGACCTTTTAAATCTCAATTAAGTACAACAAAAAACACATTTTTCCAGAGCTTTTATATTTGCCAACTATATTGGAAAAGCAAGTAAATATTTTGGTTTACATCGACCCTACAATGCAAATTTAGTTTTTTTCTACTTTGTCCTTGTGAAATTAATTTGTGCCCCTTGTGAAATTAACTGTGAAGTGAAATAAAACCAAATGCTCTAAAAATATAAAAAAAACAACTTAATCCTTTCAAAACAATTTTTTTTCAAGCTGAAATTTTTTTTTTATTTTAATTTATATGGTCCTTTTATTTTGGCATTTTCTGTGTCTTGACAAAATAGTAATTCCGTCCCGGGAATATTGAAACCCAAAGTAAGCTGATGAATTGGCAGCTGTTTGTACTGAATTTCAGTACTTATACAGCTCACAAATAAGCCAGTTTTACTCAGAAACAGCTTTAGCTTAAATATTAAGGAACTATTTATGATATTTTTTAAAGTTTTTTTTTACTGGGGGAAAGGATAGTTTAAAGTTCTGTCTTGCAATTTTTGAAGAGTGGCACCCCAGGGGTGCAGAATATGTCCGAACGCCTGAACGATGTTCGGGGGAAATTCAAGCAGCTCTGGGGAAATATTTGCCCAAGATAGAAAGAAAAACTTAAAAAATCCAACATAATTAGCTGACAAACAGGTGTTTTGTGCAGTGGCTGCATCATAACCTCCAATTTCAACCAAAATCAGGTGAAAACAGTGGAGTTACGGATGTAGAGTGGGAAAAACTTACGCATCTGCTCTAAAAATCCTAGTTTTCAAAGTGAATACCTGGATGTTGGCTTTTCCTTGCTTTTCCACCGGTATGCAGGAAAAACAATCTATCCGTGGTAGGATGGGTAATTTTCACTAAAAATAGCGTTCTTGTTCAATCACATCGATATTCTTAATTAAAATGTTGAGTTCACATTAAGGAGAAATTTACACGAATTTGAGAAAAGTAGAAAATTTTTCATATTTTAAGAAAAGGGGCACATTCGAGCTAAGATTATAAGGGTGTAATAAAGACTTAAAAAGAGTGTCAAGATCATATTTATTATTTGAAAATTATTGAATCTTAAAGAAGTTTAATAACTGAATTCACTATTTTTTAATGAAATTTTGGAGAAAACAAATTGTGTTCTGGGGAAATTCTGGGTCCTGAAACATTTTCTGCACCCCTGTGGCACCCATGATTTAACATCCTATAGTAGTAATTTAAAGTTATCTTTGGGACCTCCAGTTGGAAACCCCTTTTCATTAATATTTCACCAGAAAAACAATAGTAAATAATTTGTTTTGTGTAGGCATGCTGCTTCGTTGGTTCATGCTGCTGTACAACCAGGAGGGTGACAGGGGTGAATGTCAAAATATTGGGGATTTCCTAAAAATTATCACTGAAGATCCCCTGGTGGTACTAATGGGAGGTATGGGGGTCCTCCTCCAGAAAAAAATTGGAAATTAGACTGGTAAAAGTAGGGTTTTACTCATTTTGACTATCTTTTTGGGTTCCCAAGAGGGGGGGCGCTGTCCAGAGTCCCCCTGGATCTGCGACTGGGAGGTAGAAAATGAATTAAAAATTTTAATGTAAAAATCTCAATCTCCACCCGTGCAAGGTTGGGCATTTCAGCTAGTAAGACAGTTTTTATGCTGAAATATTTGTAGGTGACGAGTCCTACTTGTTAGAGACAAGATAAACTACCAACTGCATACACACATGTTTATTTAATCAAGTTGTGGTTAGTGGCGAGAAGACCTCTCACGCCAACAGAAATCATATTTATACACTATACACAGGTTACAGTCAACGTCACACATCACATTTGCAAGTATACAGAGTTAAGAGTTCCTTTGAGAGTTATCAGTTTGAGTCCGTTGTCAACCGCCACAATATTTTGTTCGTGTTTTCACCTCATTTTTAGTCTTTTTCCGGGTTATCCGCTGTGCCCTTGTCACCCCGCGGATAATCGGGGCTCTACTGTAGTTGGACCTCCAGTTGGAAACCCCTGTTCATTAATATTTAACCAGTAGTAAATAATTTGTTTTTAGGCATGCTGCTTCGTTGGTTCATGCTGCTGTACGACCAGGAGATTGTGGAAGAGGAGGCGTTCCTCAAATGGAAGGAGGACGTCAACGACGAGTACCCTGGAAAGGGAAAGGCGCTCTTCCAGGTAAATACACTACTATGGGACTCCAACTACTACGGATTCTCTGCAGTTTCTACGGATGCCAAACTACGGATAACATCGAAAAAAATCTATCATAAGAAGCACTTAAAAGTGCAAGTTTTTTTTCCCAATTATGCTCCATTTTTAGGATATTTTCAGTCTTCATAAAACAGGGTGGCGAGCGATCGGGTTTCGTGCGGGGTATTCCGTTCTTCCCTCGACTTCTTTCGGCGGGCGCCAAGTTGAAATCGGCTTCTTCTTGCGTTGTTAGTGCGATGTGGAAAAAACAACTTTATAGTGGTTAGAAGCCGTCGTCCGGTGTTTAGGACTGCGTTCGACGGAAAAGTCGAAAAATAACGATTTTTCTCGTAAGTACCGTTTTCCCGGCGCGTAGTTGAAGCTGGCTTCTTTTCACATTGTAATTACACTGTAGGAAAAATTCAAGCATGGCCAGAGGAGCCTAATAAGTCCAGTGATACCTCTCAGATAGCGTTTATATCGATTTTAGTCAGTGTTTTCAACTAATTCTTCTTAAGGATTTCCTATATTGTAAATTTTTACTGATAGATCACTCTGAAGCTTGATCACTTGAAGTACCCTGGGAAGGCGCTCTTCCAGATAAATACACTACTCATTCAGGGTTGCCAACTACTCCGAGGAGTTTTTCCCGTTAGAGTCCTGAAAATCCGCAATAAGTGTTAAATACTCCGGAAATACCCTTTCCATGTTTAATGCTTTATAATCTGTATCGATGGTAAGTCCTACTGGAACGCTAAATGGCATTGCAATCAGTGGCGTATATAAGGGGGGGGGGCGAAGGGGCCCTGGCCCCCCCGAAATCCGGACTTGGTGTACCAAAACAAGCTAAAACCCTGTTTTTAGGCACAAATTTCCAAAAATTTTCTGGGGGAGGACCCCCAAACCCCCCTTTCTGATTGGCGTTTTATTATTCCAAATCTTTTTACAATAAGTTCATCAAAATCCCAATCCTACTTAAAAATATATGTCCAAAATTAGGATTAGGCGTACCAAAACCGAGTAGAAATACTGTTTTTAGGGTCAAATTTCCAAAAACTTTCTGTGGGAGGACCCCCAGATCCCCTTTCCTACTTGGCACTCTATTATTTTCAACTTGTTTTTATGTTAAGTTCACCCAAATGCAAATTCTATCTATAAATATAAATCAAAAATTCGGACTAAGTGTACCAAAACTGGTTAAAAACCAGTTTTTAAAAGTCAAATTTCAAAACTTTTTTATAATAAGTGCTTTTATATTTAAATTTTAACAAAAAATTTTTTTCGCAAGTTACATTGTACGTAATAAATTTGCTTGGAAGGGGGTGTAAATAATTTTGGGCCCCTCCCGAAATAAATTTCTATATACGCCACTGATTGCAATGGTTGAGGCTCAAAATAGTATTGAGTTCTTTCCTTTCTTCGATAAAATTGACCGCAAAAGACATGGCTAGTGTTTCCAAGTCGGGTTACAAACCATGGTTGGCTTTAAAACGATTGAAAAAATTTAGCGGTCATGCTTTCTGCAATATTTGTACCGTTTTGGTGGTTCCAGGGATAGCAGTTTCGCACTACTCCTGAAGTAGCATAAGAAATCCGGAAATTTTTTTCGGAGAAATTCGGGAGATTTAATACTTTTTTGGGATATCGGGAGATCAGTGGCGTACGCAAGGGGGGGGTTTAGGGGTTTAAACCCCCCCCTTGAGCTCAGACAAAATGTCAAAAAATAAAAATTTTGGTGGAATTGGTGCACTCCAAAGTTGAATTGAAGATATATTTCTTTCTTCTAACTACCGTGAAAAAATAAAAAAACTGAACTCTTCTTTTCTGGATTACCGCTGCAGTGTTGTAAAACCATAAATCCCCCTGACATTGTTGCCCCTTACAGTTTGATACCAAAAACATGTTATACGGATCAGTAATTAAAAAGCCTTTCTCTGGAAACCATTTACAAAAACTTTTTTTTAGAATAGAGAGATTATATAAAAAAATATGACCATAAACTTAAAAAATCTAATCAATATTTATCTAAACAATGTTATCTAAATAAAAGGTTAAATCTGTCTAGCTGTTTAAATTACTGAAATAATAGTGCTTTATTCCACACTCAAATTTATTTGAGTAAAACCCCCCCTTGAAAAGATTCTGCGTACGCCACTGCGGGAGATAACAGTGAAATTCGGGAGAGTTGGCCGCTATGGTCTTGAATTAGTTTAAGAAAAAATGCCATGTTACCTTGATTTTTATAATCCCAATGTTGTCAGTTAGTTTCATTTTCTTTTTTGTGTGTTTTCAGGTGAACCAGTGGCTGACTTGGCTGGAAGAGGCCGAGGAAGAAGGGTCGGACGACGGAGAGAACTAGAATCTCTTCTGAGCACCAAGTGCCCCCCTTCTACTCCTCTTTTTAACTATTTATTCTACTCCTCTCAACGGCAACAATTCAAATTTCGTTTCTCAATCCTCCCAATCATTCAATTTGGCCAATCGGTCGCGAAATTAGAGTCCTCAGACCCCCACGTTTACCCACAGCTCAAATAACTGATAGAGATCTGATTATTAATATCGTTACTATTAAAGCATAAATTAATAGTAGATTATTATTTTAGGATGTGTGAAATTTATTATATTGGTACTTAGATCTCTATGGTTGTCCCTGTGGGTAAACGTGGCCGCTGGAGGACTCTTTCCAAAGCTGATAACAAGAAAAAGAATCGTTTTATTCAATCCATTTTTTTACAATGTTTTTTGAAATTGACGGTGTGGAAATTGTGTTGACACTTTCTCGGTGGCGGATGAGCGGTTTGTATGTATACAAAAATGAATTTCGATGATTTGTGTCGCATGTTGTTGTGTTCTCCTCCTAAAGGCAGGGTTTTTTAAAAAGAAGGCATTTGTTGGTTTTACGTCCTCGTGTGTTTTTGTACCGATTTTAAATTTCTTCCAACTTTTTTTTTTGTTTTGGTTCGTATTAGTTGCCAAGACGATGATACGCAAAGTGCTGTGTTTTTACTACCAATAGTGACCCATGTGAACTGACTCTCTACTCTACTCTACTAAAAAAAAATGACAGTCTAACCGAAAGAATGAATTCTTCTAGCGAAAAACTTCTATATTAAAAGGAAATAAAAAAATTGTAGTGATAATTAAAGAGCAATCATATTTGTACTTGAATAAAATTTCATTACAAAACACTCGGATCTGCTTCTTTTCTTTTTCATATTTTTTGCAGGATGACTGCGAGCCAACTCCAGTTGCCAGAGACTTGATTCTGTACTTACTGCCAGGGGTGCAAAATATGTCCGAACAGGGTTCGGGGGAAATTCAGGTAGTTGGGGGAAACCACAGAGTATAGAGCTTAACAGAGTGTTCATCTCCATAGACGCTAATGGCAACTTTTTTTAACAGGGCTTTTCCCACAGACAAACTTCGAGCCAAACGGACCCGCCTCCTTGAATACCACGCTATTCCTGCTAATTCTGTCATTCGCCCACTGAAGCTGTCACTCAAATCCAAATCGCCTATAATCATTGTTAAAATCAAATCGAGCACATTTCGCGTTCTCCGATTGGCTGCTAGTGAACTGAATTATAATAGGCGTGCTGAATTAAATAAATGACCTAAAGAGGAAAACGGCGGTTTGGCATCACTGTTAAACTCTCTACTCTGTGGGAGAAACCAACGTCAGATCGACCACCTGATGAATAGAGTTGGAAAGGAGACAAGGTAATTGAGCGAACTCATCTCAGCTTCCAATAAAACTGGAAAATTAAAGACAAAGCGGCTTCCAGTGAGCCAGCAAATGTCTCCTCCTCTTTCGACCAGTTCTCGAAATAATTCAATCTTCTGTCAAAAACCCTTTTTTTTACTATCGTCGGTTCTGCCGTAAGATAGTGTTTCAAATGATAAGCAGGAAAAACAATGTTGACGGGAATTTTCACTAAAAATCTTACTCTTGTTTAATCACAACAAAGGTGTTTTTGACTTGAAGTTAAAGAAGAGTGTTTTTCAATGTAGCTCAAACCAAAAAAAATTAATTCGTATTTTAAGATTAGAGACATTCTTGAGTTAAGGCGACATGTATATAAAAAAAGAATAAAAGAAGGTATTAATAAGTCCATAAAAATTAAATCTCTTGCATTGTTTCCGGAAGTTGAGTCATTAAGAAAACTATTTTATAACAAAAACTGTGTGTACTGTTAAATTTGTA
Organism: Tetragnatha versicolor; assembly: GCA_024610705.1. Lineage (NCBI taxonomy): Eukaryota > Metazoa > Arthropoda > Arachnida > Araneae > Tetragnathidae > Tetragnatha > Tetragnatha versicolor. Next base: position 30,776 of record JANDEH010000037.1, on the reverse strand, counting down.
TGGACTCGTGGATCATGTCTAGCTGCCGCTAGACAGCATGGGGATTAGAAACAACACAAGTTATAATGAAAATAGGAGGATAATTATGGGGAAATAATGATGGAGATATTTTGGACAATATTACAGGGTTCCCACGGGTCACCTATAAGTCATGGAATTTAAATTTCACCTAAAAAGTCAGGGAAGATTGCTAATTTTGGCCAAGAACCTGGAAAATCATAAAAATACCTGGAAATGAAAATTTTAAATGTTTGTGTGTCAATTTTGGCTCTAGTAAGTGGAAAAATAGTCTATTTACTGAAAATTATGTGTTCAAAAATGCAAAAAGTATCCGAAAAATGCTGTGAATTACTAGTTTTTTTTACCGAAAAATCTTAAAAATTGAATTCTCTAGTGAACGACCAGAAAGACATGAAAAAATTGAAACTTTGAATCTTAATAATTCTAAAAATAATTCGAATTTTTTAAAGAAGGAAACGCCAATCTTTCTATAAAAAATAATTGTATGCGTGTTTAAAATATCATATTTCTACTGTGATTAGTTTTTGTATTAAAACGAAAAAACCGAAAAAGAGTAAAAAATTTCGAAACTTAAGAATTTAATTACTCCAAAAATAATTCGAAATTCGAAAAAAGGGCGACGAGGTGCAAAACTTCATACCTAAGAGTATGTGTCTGCAAAAAATCATGTTTCTGCTGTAAATAGATTTTTCTGGGGGCGAACTCGCAGCCGAAAAAAATAATTTTCGACTTTGACAATAAATAACTCCAGAACTAATTATCTAATTAATTAGGTCTGGAAAAATGAAATGACCCTCATACATTTGTCTACCAATGGTCAAAATTTCATAATATTCCTTCAAATAGTTTTTGCGTAGTGATAGTTCAAAGTGTTAAAAAATAAAATTTTCAAAATCAGCGGCGACGGCGGTGACGGTCACTGTTACTTTTTTTTAATATAGAGAGAAAATCTTAAAAATTGACCTGTTGGGAAAAGTCAGGGAATTTTATTTCTGAAATTGAGTGGGAACCTTGTATTAATTTGTGTTCTGGGAAGCCCTTTTGTGCACCCCTGACTGTGCCCTAGCTATAGGCCAGGAGAAAAGTCTTGCAATATTGTTGCGATTGGTACAGATATTCCCTCTTAATTTCAGAGGTAATTTATAAACGATGAACAAACTTTTTGTGCAAGGCTATCTTTTGTACTTTCAGAGTGTTTTTTGTCAAAGGTTTTTCTCCTTGTGGCAAAGTTTCCCCTACCTCTTGTTTATTACTTAATATCTTATCTCCCATCAGCAGCGGAATAGCCTATACTCTATTCATTTAGAATTGGCGCTTGAGAAATAGTGCTTTCCCCCACGCTAGAAGCGTAACCATAGTTACGGTGCAGCCAATAGTAAGCCTTCTTCGTCACTTTGACGAGGATAGTTGCTATGGTTACCGATCGGTGGTGGGGGAAGGAAATATTTTCAAGCGCCAGTTCAAAATGAACAGAGTATAGTCAGTAGCATTATTCAGGGACCTGGGTTCGATCCTACCTGGGAGAAGAGTGATTTTTAAGTATTCAAAATGATTTTAAAAATAAATATTTTTTTGTTTTAAATATACAACTCTTGTTAAATTAGAGATATGGAGGGTTCAGAATAGAAATGAACCAAGTCCACTTTAGCTACTTTTGAGCTACAGTTACAGACGTTAAAAGCTTCATAGCAAAATTACATGTTAACGCAACAGAACTTGCTGCTTCCTAGCGGATATTATCAGAACTAGGACTTGGTTCACTATTGCACTGAAATTTTACATAGTTGGTGCATGTTATAGCGTTGCTAACTCAAAAAGTGGACTTGGTCCATTTTAATTCTGAGCCCTCCATATAAAGTATTAAGTCCATATAAATTTAAATTAATATTTTACTTTACTCAAAAAATATTTTTATGTTTATTATTCAGCTTTTACTGGAAAAAAAAATTAAATGTTATAATTAATATTTTACTTTTAAGACTTATTTAATTACTTTTAAGACTTTTTATATGAATGAAATATTAATTGTATTACTTTGATTCTTGTTTGTTGTACAAACTCAAAATTTTTTTTAAACTTTCGGACATTTTTCATAATTTAAAAAATGTCCTAATGTAGGAATCGAACTCGGGGCAATCAGACGGTATGCTACCTGACTAAGCTATTCCAAAAATAAAAAATAGTACTTCGTTGCTAAATAAGTGAGGGGGTAAAACTGAGGGGCCTCGAAGGGTTTAAAAATAGTATCTTCCAATAGCCACTTCCAGAAAAAACTATGAAAAAAAATATTTTTTTTATCTTATGTAGTTACGGCCAAATAAAACAAAAATGCCAAAAAAAAATTGGCAAACTTTTTAGTTTTTAAAAAAATTAAATTTGGAGGCTGAAACAACTTCAAAAATAATTTCACCATCTCTCTGAATGTGCCATTATTTCTGCAATAACTCTCATAATTTCGATGATTAAATTTTCCGAATTATTTCTAGTTACACTGAAAGCCCCGTAATTTTTATGCCCAAGTAAAAATATCACATAAACCTGTACGAAGCTAAGCCTCAGCATTCAAAATAAGTTGCACTAAATGTGGCTATATTCTACAATCTGCGCGCCAAGTAAAAATGAATGTTTGGGGTTAAGTAAGTTTTAGCTCATTTCGAGACCTTGTAAAAGCTAAAGCATTTTTAAGGGGAAAATTATAAACACGCTCCTAGTTTTCGAGGGGGCTGGAGGTCCTCCTTCAGAAAATATACTGCCCCTTTATGCCCCAAATTATTTTCCTCATCCAAAATATGTCAAGTTTACGTAGCTGCAACTATAAGTAAACTAAATATGGCCTTACATGACGAATTTGGAACATTGGGAAGTGGGACTTACAAGTCCGGTGGGGACATAAAGGGTTATATGTGAGGCGGAAAGCGAAAAGGGAAAGGGCGTCGAAATGGAGTTATTAATTTTTTCTCAATCTGTACAGATTTATGAAGATTTTAAGACCATCATCATCCTTGTAACTCAAAAAATGACGAATCGCCAGTTATTAAAAGTTTTATAATATAATAAGTATATTTCGCGAAAAACGACCTTAAACTTTCAAAATACTACCCTCTCGTTATTTTTCACAGTTAAGTGAGTTAAGGAATGATTCCAACAGCTAAAATTCGGTTCTAAAGGGTCCAAGGATCGATAAAATCGGGAGAAAAAAATTCGATAGTTTGGACCTTCTTCCGGTTTTTTGGCTTTTTCTCGAAATCAACTTTGCCGACAAGAGGTCCCTTTTCGCTTTCTGCCTCACATGTATAATTTAAAGTAAATAGCGTTTTACATATTTTGAAACTTTTTGTGGAACACCCTAAAGAAGACCGCTTCTTCAAAGACGCAGAATTTTCAAGGGAAAAAGCACCGTAAAGTTGCAAGTTTGGGGTTCTAACCCCAAGAACTTTTTTGAATTTTAGCATAAAAAAGTGGCTTTTGAGCTATTTGTGATGGTTTCTCGGGGGGGGGTGAGGGCATGGCCCTTGACCCGCCCGTGTCTCCATCACTTCAAAATAAGTTTCGGCAAACACAAAAAAGTTCGACCGTGCTTGATCGGTGATCCTGTTCCCTGCCTTTAATGTCTGAGAAATAAATTTCCCCACTTTTGGAATAAAATAACTGTCAGAATACTTCTGCTGAATCATAGTAATAAGTTGTAAACAGACGCTTAAATCAAATCAAATTTATTGGACAGAAAAACAAGACATACAAAAATAATAAATAAGATAGAAATTAGATACTTGGTATCATAATGAGCCTAAGGGGGGGGAATAAATAGGGAAGACAGTAGGCCAAAGCGAAACTCTTCCAAAATAGGTTTTCCCTCTCTATCGACGAGGGGAGTAATAATTCTTCCTAAGAGGGGGGTGGCACGCTCCCCTGTTTGCGCGGGAGGTGAAAAATGGTTGTGGCAGCAGGTCGTTAACGAGTGGGAAATATCAACATGATATCCACTTATTAGATGGGAAAGATGGAAATGATTCCAAAGTAGTTTAGAACAGGGGTTTCCGCAACTGGTGGCCCCCTCCCCGAAAACCCCAAAAGAAAGTAGCTTCAGAACAATTTTCAGCGTACTAAAATTTAAAAAAAAACGAGGGGGATGGACCCCCCTCTTAGATTAGTCGTTTTTTATAGTGAAAAGTTTCGAGAGGGCTGTTGACCGTGAAATTCCCCCTGTTATAAAGGTCAACCCAAGAGAAGAGGGAAAACCCAAATATTTGGTAAAACACTATTTTTTTAGGGAAATTTACCTTAGAAGTTGGAAACCCCAAAAGTAATGAGGCGGTATTTTAAGGCAATGGATTTTATGGGTTACAATGTTCGGTTTCAGGCGAGCTCCAAAAGCAGAAGGATGTTTGGAAGAATCGTAACGTTTTTAAAATGCAGCAGTGTCCAACTACAAACACAATAAGGAAGTTGCATGTGTCAGATTTTCAAAAACAAACAAGTGTTCCGTATGGTTTTTTGTATGGTAAAATCAAATATCTAGTCAGTTTTTCAATGTACAGGTAATTAAATATTTTAATTTAAAAGTCGAGAAAAAAACACGTGACTGAAAACGTTTATTGATTAAACTGTAGGATGACGTCAACAATAATACCATCAACTCCATTGCTTTACAACAATGTTTAGTATAAGATGACGTCACATCCAAACTCTTGGCGTTTTCGCGCGCTTTTAAAAAGGGGATTTTTGTAAATTTTCTTGGCAATCCAAAAATGTCTCGATCGGCCTCAAATTTCGGGTAGTTGCTTATTTTTGCAAGAAGAATCGATTAAAAAAAATCATGCAACTTCCTCATTGTCAAACTATCCTTTAAAAATCGGCTTTACAAAAAGGGGAAGGATTTTGTGTCTCGAGTTTTTAGGGAAGAATCTCATCAGAAGAAGGTTCAAATGAGCGAATTAAAACTGAATCCCATTTTGCTTTTAACCTTTAAACATTTCTTTTACCTGTAGGCTAAGCGCGCACTAGAGACTTCTGTCGCGGCGACTTATAACATTAGGTCACTATTGCATTTCTATGGCGAGATTCTTGGCAATCGGCCAATAGTCTCGTCGCCTAATGCGCGCGCTCTAGTTTCTTGCAATAGCCAGGGTGATATTTTTGTCTCAGTCGCCCTGACAAAAGTCTTTAGTGCGCGCTTAGCCTTTGAGAAGAAAATCAGCAGACAATCTCATCATCGTTATCCTTTGAACTTCTTTTTAAAATCCGGAGTTTTTGATAAGTCAAATAATTCCAAATATACTACAAAATTAATTTAAAATTATAGAAAACCTCCCTGTTTTCCATATTTTTAAATGGATATTTAGAGTTTTTGATTAAATCACGGCTAATAATAGCGAAGAGGACCGCCACGCAAAAGTGGGGGGAAAGTGACGTGGGAGGGGGAGAACGGAACCCCTTGCTCTGGGGAAAGAATGCCGCCCAATAATCGAGCAATAGAACATTCATTAGTGGGCGGCTCTTTATTGGAGTGACGTCATCCGCATATCCATGGATACGAAGGACCCTAATAGTTTGAATGAACGCGGGGCATTTTTATCAAATTAAATTTTTGCATAGTGTTTTTCTTCAAGTACATTAGGTAAATCCTGTCGCATTTGGGAGCGTATGTTATGTGTTATATATTTTTTACCACTCTTCTATTATGTGAGACCAATATTAAATACAGCAGACCCTCGCATATTCGCGGATTTCGATCTCAAAGTTTTTTACCAATGAAACTTGCATATTTGGCAAAAAAGATATAATTGTACGATTCCGGTATTTATTATGAAAAACTATTTTGAAAAATGTAACTTCTTCTATTAAGCAAGTTTTCTAATTAGTAACCCTTTTGGTATTTACTCCAAATTATTTACAGTTATTACAATTATTTACAGTTAAAACAACTTTTTGCATGAACCAGTTTTATTAGTTTTAAATGACGGAATCGAACCATTTATATCTCTGTTATACTATCATATATGCGCGTTTTAAAACTGGGTTCGTTATTTATGCGTATTCGCGGTATAATTTGGAAAGCGAATAACGAGGGAACACTGTTGTTTCAACGATCAACGTCTGGGTTTTTCTTAACCCTTTATGTCCCAAATTATTTTCCTCATCCAAAATATGTCAAGATTACGTAACTGCAGCTATAAGTAAACTAAATTCGGCCTTACATGACGAAAATTGGACGAATTTGGAACAAAGGGAAGTGGGACTTACAAGTCCCTTCGGCACATAAAGGGTTGAATCTATGATAACTTGTTACTTCCTTTCTTTTCAGGATACATAAGAACAGGCAATTTTAGGTTCGATGAACGCAAAGTTTTTTTTTACCAAATCTAATTTTTATACTGTTTTTCTCCAGAACGGCTCCAAGGGGGGGCACTATTCTAGCCCATTATGGGTCAGCTCAGCCCTTCATCCTTCTGATAAAATGAGGACCAAGTTCGCTTGGGGAATCAATTGGGCTAGCATTTCGGCCTGGACACAAGCGAAGTAATTAGCACCCCAGGCCCAGAGGCGTAATGAAACGGAGATGGGCACACAGCCTGATAGGCCACTAGGCCTGGCCAGAATTTGATTTGATTTGATATACTGTTTTCATGCAATTTTTTTTCAGTCAGACTTAGAAACCAAATTAACCCTTTATGTCCCGACGAGACTTGTAAGTCCCACTTCCCTATGACGGGACTTGTTCCAAATTCGTCCACTTTTCGTCATGCAAGGCCAAATTTAGTTTACTTATAGTTGCAGTTACGTAAACTTGACATATTTTGGATGAGGATGAGGAAAATAATTTGGGGCATGAAGGGTTAAAAAAAACTAATAAGCATCGAAATAAAAAAAATTCCGCGTATTTTCCTCCCTTGGATATTTCTACTGAATGAAAAACTAAATAAAAATTGGTGAATTGCCTCCATTGTTTCCTAATAACCATTCATCAAATAAGTTTCAGAGTAGGTTATCCATATATGGGAATCTCCTGGGCATCTCATATGTTTCTATTTTTTAATTTGCAATTTATGTATAAAAATAAAGCATAGTTTCCTTGGTAATTAATAAAATTACAGGTGGTATACTGAGAAGTTATTCATTTTAACTCGTAAATTCGAAAACAGTTGTAAGCGGCATGAATAGAAGGCAGGAGGAGAACCAGCTGCTCTGTGATCGTTCTTTTAATTAGTATTTTGTTGATTTTCCTTAATCTGAATGGAAGTGAAATGTTTGTTTTCATTAGATTGTTCAGCTCTCCTAATAAACATCATCGAAAACCTCGATTCTGCTAAAAAGGTATTTTTGTTTTTAAATTTCATTGTTTAAATCCGCGTTTGTGTAGTAGTAATAGTGTGATAAAAAAGTGGGTTTTAAGTGTGATATTATGTATAATGAATTAGAACAATCGATTCGCAAGCGGAAGTGAATCTTGATTTTTTCATCTGCCGCCATCACGAAAAAAAATTTCGCGCTTCAATGACAGATGTTCGTTTGGGTTTCTGATTCGAACGAAAGGGTTTTGACTTGACTTAAATTTCGAGAAATTAAAAGGTTTTTTTATGTATAGTCAGATGCGGCTCGTGGGTAAAGGGGGTTGGGTTCACAATTAGAACAGAAGAAGGGGTATGGAAGCTCATTCTGAATAAGGTTGGAATTTAATACAGATACATACTTGCCAACTTTTACGGATTGTCCGTAATGTTTACGGACTTTCTTTAGTATTACGGTTTTAAGGATCGATTGAAAAATATTACGGATTTTGCGTTTTTGTCCACTTAACTATCCGTAAAAACCCACAACACTCGCGACGTAAACGATTTTCTCTAATTTTATCTACTTCAAAAACCAGATTCCTCTAATAATCCCTGTCCTTACGATTTTCACAATTTTGGCCGTTTTATTGAGTGAAATTAGATTTTTCTAAGAAAGAAAGGCTTTCTTGTAAGTTTTTTTTGGATACGCCAGCGAGTCTAGAGACACGCGCTTACCTGTAAAGTTTGCTTCTTCTCGTGTTTCGTTCGCAATGCGAAAAAAACAACTTTACCGAGATTGGAATTCGCGTTGATGTTTTTCAGGCTTCAAGTTGTAGTTTTGTAATGTTACGCAAAACGTTTTGCGGATGTAAGATTTCAAAAGTATGCAAATATAAAGAGACAATTTCGAGGGTTCTTCCTCGAAAAACATTTGGATTTGAGCATGCTAAAAAGTGGATTTAAGAGATCTATTGTTGGGTTTCCAACTTCGAAGGATTCTCTTTATCCATCCAGAAAAAAGTTTCGGAGGGGGATTTCGGGAGGGGTTAAATATGAACTGCTTTTGTTCCAGCCGCCATGTTTACCCACAGCTCAAATACACAACCATGAAGATGTAACTAGTATTAATATCATCATTATTGGGTCCTAAAATAATATAAAGGGGGTTTAGTGTCCTCCCCAGAAAATTTTATTCAGGTTTGGGCAGCAGCAGGGGCGTCATTTCAGTTTTTGGTTGGGGGGGGGCAAGGAATTTTTTTAAGTGGATCTGGACCTTGCTGTAACTAGAGTTTTTTTTGCCTCAACTTCATTTTTAAGGTAATATGTCAAAATTTGACAACTCCAAGGAAAAATGGGGGGTCTGGGGGTTCCCCCCCAGGAAAATTTTGAAAATTTGGATCTTAAAGTAGTGTTTGTGTTTTAGCTCATTTTGAGACCTTTTGGGCTGCATCCAAAGAGAACAGTTTCTTGTAAACCACATAATTTTCTAGGGAAAAGAGTTATAAATAAACGTCAAAGTTTTAAGGGGGGCTAGGAGTCCTCCCCCAGGAATTTTAATTCCCCCTTTAAAATAGTGTTTTATCTCTTTTCCAAACTCTTAGGGGAACTTCTAAAGAGAAAAGCTTCTTGTAAAAGTAATGGTTTTCAAGGGGGAAAACACTAAATAAGAGACGTGAAAATTTTTAAGGGGGGCTGGGGGTCCTCCCCCATTTTTGAAATTGAACCCTCAAAAGTAATATTGTAACTCCTTTTGACACATTTTGAGTTGCACCCAAAGCTCCTTGTGGAAGTTACAGAATTTTCAAGGGATTTGCAGCTATTTTTCACATTACAGTGGAAACCTTGGGGGGGGGGCGGTTGCCCCCCCCTGCCCTCCCTAAATGACGCCCATGGGCAGCAGGGTCGTTTCGGTGGTATATCTCATCCGAATTTATCTTCAAGAATTTAATGAATACGTATTTTTGGTAGGATTTTTTTTATTTTGACGAACTTATTACAAAGAAAAGTAAATAATAGAGGGCCAAGTACCCAAGGGGTGGGGTTCCAAATACTATTTCCAAAAGACCCCCTAGAAAATTCCTGGACGTTTGGCTTTAAAAAACAGGGTTTTAACTCGTCTTGGTTATTTTGTTGCCCCTTATCATGGGCGGATTTAGATGGTGAACCTTGGGGGTGCATACTGGAAAACTTAAGGGTGCAAGCTGTCCCTGATGGCTTTGAAAACATGATTTTCCCCTATAAAATTGGAATTTTGTCAAAATGTTGGGGGTGCGTTGCACCCCTTTAAACCCGCCATTGCCCCTTATAAACGTTTCTGAGTTCCGATCTACCCCCTTTATTACTGTTCGTTCTCTTTCCTTTTTTCCCTTCGTAATTTAAAAAAACTTCTGCTTAGGGATTTCCGCCACTTAAAAAACAAACTTGTTATTAAATTAAATCCCGAGAGTCGTTTTCCGCACGCGCCCTGTCAGATCGATATCCGGAGCTATTCCGTAATTAAAATTCCGCTCAACAGGTTTTTTCCTTCTAAAAGAGGAGGGGTGAGGGGGTGGGTGGGCGAAATTAATCGTCTGAGCAGCTAAACATCCCCGCGTGATCTCCCCCGCTCGAACACGTGCGGACAGCCCCCCCCTCTGACTTTTATTGCTCCCCCGTTGAGGGATGAGGGCACTTGTTGAGCGAATTATTAAATCGGATATCACCCCCCCGGGGGTCGGTTGCCCGCGCTCTCTTCCGATCCCTTTACATACGCTTCTGTGTTACCACCGCTTAATCGCGAACTATGTTTTTGTACTGAACTCAGGGTTCATATACGCTCTTTGAAAACTCCTTGAAAATGATTTTCATTTTCAAGCACTATGGAAACTCCTTGAATTTAGGCTGTACTCCTTAAAAACTCCTTGATTTTCATCATGAAATTTTTTTGAATAAATTTATCTTGTCTATGAAAATAGTTTCAATCCGCATTATTTTCGAGAAAAATAATGGGTTACCGCGGAAAAATCTCGACTTTTCGTGAAAGTGAGAGTGATTTTAAAACCTGATTCAGGAATGCAATTGGCAAAGCGTGCGTTTTAAGCTGTGTAAAAAATTTTCTCTCAAAAACTCCTTGAAATTTTTAAAAACACTCCTTGAAAACTACTTGAATACTCCTTGATTTTGATTTGTGAAAAATTGTATGAACCCTGTGAACTGTATATTTCCGTGTGTGTTTTTAGGGTTTCATAAAATATAAATGAGGTACATGCAATTAGTCTTATAACTAATTATGCATTAATAAGTCAATATAAGCTTGCAATAAGGAATGCAGTCTTTGGTATAAATCAGGGATTAGCTCCCTGAAAACTCCCAAAAACAGGAGTACTTTTTAAAATTCAAAATTTTTTCAGACCCCCTTTATATAGTAGCGTTTATCGTTTTTTATAGTGCCTTTGGAGAGGTTGTATTTTCTGAAATTCCCTTGAGTGGGGTTATCACAGAGTATAGAGCTATAGTCTGTTCATTTTGAACTGGCGCTTGAAAATATTTCCTTCCCCCACCACCAATCGGTAACCATAGCAACTATCCTCGTCAAAGTGACGGCTTACTATTGGCTGCGCAAAGAGCGTAGCTATGGTTACGCTTCTAGCGTGGGGGAAAGCACTATTTCTCAAGTTTTAGGTCATAAGGGAGTATCCGAATATTAATTGATACACTACTTTTGGGGAACAAACATTTTGTGGAGAAAGTATCCCTTTAAGTCAGTATTAAAATATATTTTAAAAATTATTCTTTATACGTAAATAACCCCCTGTTGTTGTTGTTGTTGTCGTGTGCCACTTGGAATACCCAAGCTCCACAAGGATTCAAGGCAAAGGGCTCCTGAGAAAGTGAGGCCCATAAATGGCAGGACTTCTGCCTCATCATGAGATATGATAGATGCTGCCACTATCTATCGCCACCTCCACAATTTTGCCATGTATCTGAAGGGGAGGGAAATAGTCTCCAGACACCTGGACCCGTGGTAAACTGCGCCATGACGGACCACAAGACTTTCGGACCCACAGATTTAACGAGCACGTACTCCGCATATACTCGATGGGTCTTTTGTTCCATTTGTTGAACTTTTCCAGCGGAACTTTAATAAAATTAAAAGCTTTCCCCCCAGATAAGTATATCATGGATTTAAAAAGGTGCCATATTTCACTAGGCTCAGTATCTCTCATGTGATATGAGGCAGGCCATTTATCAGCTTCTCAGGAGTCCTTTTGCCTTATTGAATCCTTCTTGGGTATTATTTCAATCGACAACAGGCTTTTAAATCTGAAATCATAACCCTACTGTCAGAGATATTTTTAACGCCTCTGGAGAGCGTATTTCACGCATTGAAAATCGGAAATACGCTTTTAAAAACTAGCCAGGCGTATTTTCACGCTTTGGATTTTTAACATGGCGCCCCACCAAAATCGAAAAATAATATTTTTTCTACTGAAATTTGTGATATTAAATAAATATTTCATTTAGAATGTTAAATGACAAATAAATTTTTTTATTGTTAATTGTTAAATATTTTCACTAATTTTTTACAGATGCTGTATGTTAAAAACCCAAATAGCATCCTCATTTTTTCTATTTCATTTTGTCTATTAAAAAAATTGTTTCCTATTGTCATATTATATTATCGTATTTCACTCCTCATAAATGAATTTCACGCTTCCTAAAAAAGGTCAAGGAGTATTTTTACTCTTCCTGAAAAGTCCTAAGAATAACCCTGTATACAGTGTTGTTCTTAGGATTTTTTTGGAGGAGTAAAAATACTCCTTGACTTTTTTAAGAAGCGTGAAATTTATTTATGAGGAGTGAAATACCGGAAATTGCATAAACTATATATATATAAAGAGACAAATCTTTTATAAAAACGCTTTTTTTAATGAACAAACTGAAATAGAAAAAATGAGGATGCTATTTTGGTTTTTAACAAGTATAGCATCGGTTAATAAAAGTAGAAAGTATTAAGCATTATAAATAAAATAATTTATTTTACATTAAACATTATAAATGAAATATTTATTTATTACAAATTTGAGTAGAAAAATTTTTTGATTTCAGTGGGTTGCCATGCATTTTTTAAGCAGAACGTTTATTAAAAATTCAAAGCGTGAAAATACGCCTGGAAAAGCGTATTTCCTATTTTCAAAGCGTGAAATACGTTCTCAGAGGCGTTAAAATTATCACTGCCTGTATACTGTGTTATAGTACATTGCGAAAAAGTGTTTCGAAGCCCTTCTATTTGGTGTGTTTTTTGTCCGCATCATCGAGCTCTAATCCGTCTAATCCCCCGATTACGCAACACCAGAGAGGGGGGGGGTCGGAATGGTGGTGATTTTCCGGGCGATTCGTCGGGCGCGCGGCACCTGCGAGAGAGGGTGCAGGTGCCCCCCCTCCGTGAGTCAATGGAGGGAGTCATTGGCATTCATGGCATCAATATGCCCCACTTCAATATATGGGCGGTTTTTTATTGCAGTGGGGGGTCCACAATATTGGAGACCGAAACTTCTTGTTTTCCATACATTGCTTTTTTAATCCGTTTTTATAATCTTTTCGGTTAATCAGGGTGTCCGCTAACCCTGGAAACAGGGAAAACCTGGAATACTCAGGGAATTCAAAAATGCCCTGGAAAACCTGGAATACTAAGGGAATTCCAAAAATATTCTGGAAAAATGTGATTTTGTACGATGCTTAGCGTTTTCCAGCGGTTTTTTTACGTTGTGAAGTTACCATCTCCGGTATTTAGTCAAATCAACGGCATCCTAGCTCGCACGAGCTAAATTTTTTTAAATTTGCAATATAATGAGAAAGTTAGATGTTATGTTTAAAAAAACGCCTTAAAGCTTTAGTTTGACCGAACCTGGAAAATAAAAAAAAATTGTCCTGGAAAACCTGGAAAACTCGGGGAATTCTTAGCTTAGAATTAAGTGGACACCCTGGTTAATGCAATCGAAGCCTTTGGCATCTCCACTCAGGCCTGGGTACTGTATAGAGAGCGTATTGAGTGAAAATGATAACCACGTATGGTTGCAACAAAAGTATTTATTTCGTGGCGAGTAAAATAATAGTCCAAAAACGGGTTTCCAACTTTTAAGTACTCGCGGGCCACAATCAAAATCACAAGTCAAGTGGTGGGCCACAAAGTAATCTGGCTCCTTTTTAACGTTGATAATATTTTTGGGGTGAAGAGTCTTCAATATAAATAGTGTTTTAATTAGTTTTTAGAACTTCTATAACGACTAAATAAGGATCACTCCTTATCTTGCGAGAGAGGGGATAACATCTTGCGAGAGAGGGGATAACATTCTAAGAGAGAGGGGATAACATCTTGCGAGAGAGGGGATAACATTCTAAGAGAGAGGGGATAACATCTTGCGAGAGAGGGGATAACATTCTGGGAGAGAGGGGATAACATTCTAAGAGAGAGGGGATAACATTCTAAGAGAGAGGGGATAACATTTTGCGAGAGAGGGGATAACATTCTGGGAGAGAGGGGATAACATTCTAAGAGAGAGGGGATAACATTCTAAGAGAGAGGGGATAACATTCTAAGAGAGAGGGGATAACATTCTAAGAGAGAGGGGATAACATTCTAAGAGAGAGGGGATAACATTCTAAGAGAGAGGGGATAACATCTTGCGAGAGAGGGGATAACATTCTAAGAGAGAGGGGATAACATCTTGCGAGAGAGGGGATAACATTCTGGGAGAGAGGGGATAACATTTTGCGAGAGAGGGGATAACATTCTGGGAGAGAGGGGATAACATTCTAAGAGAGAGGGGATAACATTTTGCGAGAGAGGGGATAACATTCTGGGAGAGAGGGGATAACATTTTGCGAGAGAGGGGATAACATTCTAAGAGAGAGGGGATAACATTCTAAGAGAGAGGGGATAACATTTTGCGAGAGAGGGGATAACATTCTGGGAGAGAGGGGATAACATTCTAAGAGAGAGGGGATAACATTCTAAGAGAGAGGGGATAACATTCTAAGAGAGAGGGGATAACATTCTAAGAGAGAGGGGATAACATTCTAAGAGAGAGGGGATAACATTCTAAGAGAGAGGGGATAACATTCTAAGAGAGAGGGGATAACATTTTGCGAGAGAGGGGATAACATTCTAAGAGAGAGGGGATAACATTCTAAGAGAGAGGGGATAACATTCTAAGAGAGAGGGGATAACATTCTAAGAGAGAGGGGATAACATCTTGCGAGAGAGGGGATAACATTCTAAGAGAGAGGGGATAACATTTTGCGAGAGAGGGGATAACATTCTGGGAGAGAGGGGATAACATTTTGCGAGAGAGGGGATAACATTCTGGGAGAGAGGGGATAACATTCTAAGAGAGAGGGGATAACATTTTGCGAGAGAGGGGATAACATTCTGGGAGAGAGGGGATAACATTTTGCGAGAGAGGGGATAACATTCTAAGAGAGAGGGGATAACATTCTAAGAGAGAGGGGATAACATTTTGCGAGAGAGGGGATAACATTCTGGGAGAGAGGGGATAACATTCTAAGAGAGAGGGGATAACATTCTAAGAGAGAGGGGATAACATTCTAAGAGAGAGGGGATAACATTCTAAGAGAGAGGGGATAACATTCTAAGAGAGAGGGGATAACATTTTGCGAGAGAGGGGATAACATTCTAAGAGAGAGGGGATAACATTCTAAGAGAGAGGGGATAACATTTTGCGAGAGAGGGGATAACATTCTGGGAGAGAGGGGATAACATTTTGCGAGAGAGGGGATAACATTCTGGGAGAGAGGGGATAACATTTTGCGAGAGAGGGGATAACATTTTGCGAGAGAGGGGATAACATTCTGGGAGAGAGGGGATAACATTCTAAGAGAGAGGGGATAACATTTTGCGAGAGAGGGGATAACATTCTAAGAGAGAGGGGATAACATTCTAAGAGAGAGGGGATAACATTTTGCGAGAGAGGGGATAACATTCTGGGAGAGAGGGGATAACATTTTGCGAGAGAGGGGATAACATTCTGGGAGAGAGGGGATAACATTCTAAGAGAGAGGGGATAACATCTTGCGAGAGAGGGGATAACATTCTAAGAGAGAGGGGATAACATTTTGCGAGAGAGGGGATAACATTCTGGGAGAGAGGGGATAACATTTTGCGAGAGAGGGGATAACATTCTGGGAGAGAGGGGATAACATTTTGCGAGAGAGGGGATAACATTCTGGGAGAGAGGGGATAACATTTTGCGAGAGAGGGGATAACATTCTGGGAGAGAGGGGATAACATTCTAAGAGAGAGGGGATAACATTTTGCGAGAGAGGGGATAACATTCTAAGAGAGAGGGGATAACATTCTAAGAGAGAGGGGATAACATTTTGCGAGAGAGGGGATAACATTCTAAGAGAGAGGGGATAACATTTTGCGAGAGAGGGGATAACATTCTGGGAGAGAGGGGATAACATTTTGCGAGAGAGGGGATAACATTCTGGGAGAGAGGGGATAACATTCTAAGAGAGAGGGGATAACATTTTGCGAGAGAGGGGATAACATTCTGGGAGAGAGGGGATAACATTTTGCGAGAGAGGGGATAACATTCTAAGAGAGAGGGGATAACATTCTAAGAGAGAGGGGATAACATTTTGCGAGAGAGGGGATAACATTCTGGGAGAGAGGGGATAACATTCTAAGAGAGAGGGGATAACATTCTAAGAGAGAGGGGATAACATTCTAAGAGAGAGGGGATAACATTCTAAGAGAGAGGGGATAACATTTTGCGAGAGAGGGGATAACATTCTGGGAGAGAGGGGATAACATTCTAAGAGAGAGGGGATAACATTCTAAGAGAGAGGGGATAACATTCTAAGAGAGAGGGGATAACATTCTAAGAGAGAGGGGATAACATTTTGCGAGAGAGGGGATAACATTCTAAGAGAGAGGGGATAACATTCTAAGAGAGAGGGGATAACATTCTAAGAGAGAGGGGATAACATTCTAAGAGAGAGGGGATAACATCTTGCGAGAGAGGGGATAACATTCTAAGAGAGAGGGGATAACATTTTGCGAGAGAGGGGATAACATTCTGGGAGAGAGGGGATAACATTTTGCGAGAGAGGGGATAACATTCTGGGAGAGAGGGGATAACATTCTAAGAGAGAGGGGATAACATTTTGCGAGAGAGGGGATAACATTCTGGGAGAGAGGGGATAACATTTTGCGAGAGAGGGGATAACATTCTAAGAGAGAGGGGATAACATTCTAAGAGAGAGGGGATAACATTTTGCGAGAGAGGGGATAACATTCTGGGAGAGAGGGGATAACATTTTGCGAGAGAGGGGATAACATTCTGGGAGAGAGGGGATAACATTTTGCGAGAGAGGGGATAACATTTTGCGAGAGAGGGGATAACATTCTGGGAGAGAGGGGATAACATTCTAAGAGAGAGGGGATAACATTTTGCGAGAGAGGGGATAACATTCTAAGAGAGAGGGGATAACATTCTAAGAGAGAGGGGATAACATTTTGCGAGAGAGGGGATAACATTCTGGGAGAGAGGGGATAACATTTTGCGAGAGAGGGGATAACATTCTGGGAGAGAGGGGATAACATTCTAAGAGAGAGGGGATAACATCTTGCGAGAGAGGGGATAACATTCTAAGAGAGAGGGGATAACATTTTGCGAGAGAGGGGATAACATTCTGGGAGAGAGGGGATAACATTTTGCGAGAGAGGGGATAACATTCTGGGAGAGAGGGGATAACATTTTGCGAGAGAGGGGATAACATTCTGGGAGAGAGGGGATAACATTTTGCGAGAGAGGGGATAACATTCTGGGAGAGAGGGGATAACATTTTGCGAGAGAGGGGATAACATTCTGGGAGAGAGGGGATAACATTCTAAGAGAGAGGGGATAACATTCTGGGAGAGAGGGGATAACATTTTGCGAGAGAGGGGATAACATTCTGGGAGAGAGGGGATAACATTCTAAGAGAGAGGGGATAACATTCTGGGAGAGAGGGGATAACATTCTAAGAGAGAGGGGATAACATTCTAAGAGAGAGGGGATAACATTCTGGGAGAGAGGGGATAACATTTTGCGAGAGAGGGGATAACATTCTGGGAGAGAGGGGATAACATTTTGCGAGAGAGGGGATAACATTCTAAGAGAGAGGGGATAACATTCTAAGAGAGAGGGGATAACATTTTGCGAGAGAGGGGATAACATTCTGGGAGAGAGGGGATAACATTTTGCGAGAGAGGGGATAACATTCTGGGAGAGAGGGGATAACATTCTAAGAGAGAGGGGATAACATTTTGCGAGAGAGGGGATAACATTCTGGGAGAGAGGGGATAACATTTTGCGAGAGAGGGGATAACATTCTAAGAGAGAGGGGATAACATTCTAAGAGAGAGGGGATAACATTTTGCGAGAGAGGGGATAACATTCTGGGAGAGAGGGGATAACATTTTGCGAGAGAGGGGATAACATTCTGGGAGAGAGGGGATAACATTCTAAGAGAGAGGGGATAACATTTTGCGAGAGAGGGGATAACATTCTGGGAGAGAGGGGATAACATTTTGCGAGAGAGGGGATAACATTCTAAGAGAGAGGGGATAACATTCTAAGAGAGAGGGGATAACATTTTGCGAGAGAGGGGATAACATTCTGGGAGAGAGGGGATAACATTTTGCGAGAGAGGGGATAACATTCTGGGAGAGAGGGGATAACATTTTGCGAGAGAGGGGATAACATTTTGCGAGAGAGGGGATAACATTCTGGGAGAGAGGGGATAACATTCTAAGAGAGAGGGGATAACATTTTGCGAGAGAGGGGATAACATTCTAAGAGAGAGGGGATAACATTCTAAGAGAGAGGGGATAACATTTTGCGAGAGAGGGGATAACATTCTGGGAGAGAGGGGATAACATTTTGCGAGAGAGGGGATAACATTCTGGGAGAGAGGGGATAACATTCTAAGAGAGAGGGGATAACATCTTGCGAGAGAGGGGATAACATTCTAAGAGAGAGGGGATAACATTTTGCGAGAGAGGGGATAACATTCTGGGAGAGAGGGGATAACATTTTGCGAGAGAGGGGATAACATTCTGGGAGAGAGGGGATAACATTTTGCGAGAGAGGGGATAACATTCTGGGAGAGAGGGGATAACATTTTGCGAGAGAGGGGATAACATTCTGGGAGAGAGGGGATAACATTCTAAGAGAGAGGGGATAACATTTTGCGAGAGAGGGGATAACATTCTAAGAGAGAGGGGATAACATTCTAAGAGAGAGGGGATAACATTTTGCGAGAGAGGGGATAACATTCTGGGAGAGAGGGGATAACATTTTGCGAGAGAGGGGATAACATTCTGGGAGAGAGGGGATAACATTCTAAGAGAGAGGGGATAACATCTTGCGAGAGAGGGGATAACATTCTAAGAGAGAGGGGATAACATTTTGCGAGAGAGGGGATAACATTCTGGGAGAGAGGGGATAACATTTTGCGAGAGAGGGGATAACATTCTGGGAGAGAGGGGATAACATTTTGCGAGAGAGGGGATAACATTCTGGGAGAGAGGGGATAACATTTTGCGAGAGAGGGGATAACATTTTGCGAGAGAGGGGATAACATTCTGGGAGAGAGGGGATAACATTCTAAGAGAGAGGGGATAACATTCTAAGAGAGAGGGGATAACATTCTAAGAGAGAGGGGATAACATTTTGCGAGAGAGGGGATAACATTCTAAGAGAGAGGGGATAACATTCTAAGAGAGAGGGGATAACATTTTGCGAGAGAGGGGATAACATTCTGGGAGAGAGGGGATAACATTTTGCGAGAGAGGGGATAACATTCTGGGAGAGAGGGGATAACATTTTGCGAGAGAGGGGATAACATTTTGCGAGAGAGGGGATAACATTCTGGGAGAGAGGGGATAACATTCTAAGAGAGAGGGGATAACATTTTGCGAGAGAGGGGATAACATTCTAAGAGAGAGGGGATAACATTCTAAGAGAGAGGGGATAACATTCTAAGAGAGAGGGGATAACATTCTAAGAGAGAGGGGATAACATTCTAAGAGAGAGGGGATAACATTCTAAGAGAGAGGGGATAACATTCTAAGAGAGAGGGGATAACATTCTAAGAGAGAGGGGATAACATTTTGCGAGAGAGGGGATAACATTCTAAGAGAGAGGGGATAACATTCTAAGAGAGAGGGGATAACATTCTGGGAGAGAGGGGATAACATTTTGCGAGAGAGGGGATAACATTCTGGGAGAGAGGGGATAACATTTTGCGAGAGAGGGGATAACATTTTGCGAGAGAGGGGATAACATTCTGGGAGAGAGGGGATAACATTCTAAGAGAGAGGGGATAACATTTTGCGAGAGAGGGGATAACATTCTAAGAGAGAGGGGATAACATTCTAAGAGAGAGGGGATAACATTCTAAGAGAGAGGGGATAACATTCTAAGAGAGAGGGGATAACATTCTAAGAGAGAGGGGATAACATTCTAAGAGAGAGGGGATAACATTCTAAGAGAGAGGGGATAACATTCTAAGAGAGAGGGGATAACATTCTAAGAGAGAGGGGATAACATTTTGCGAGAGAGGGGATAACATTCTAAGAGAGAGGGGATAACATTCTAAGAGAGAGGGGATAACATTCTGGGAGAGAGGGGATAACATTTTGCGAGAGAGGGGATAACATTCTGGGAGAGAGGGGATAACATTTTGCGAGAGAGGGGATAACATTTTGCGAGAGAGGGGATAACATTCTGGGAGAGAGGGGATAACATTCTAAGAGAGAGGGGATAACATTTTGCGAGAGAGGGGATAACATTCTAAGAGAGAGGGGATAACATTCTAAGAGAGAGGGGATAACATTCTAGAGAGAGGGGATAACATTCTAAGAGAGAGGGGATAACATTCTAAGAGAGAGGGGATAACATTCTAAGAGAGAGGGGATAACATTCTAAGAGAGAGGGGATAACATTCTAAGAGAGAGGGGATAACATTTTGCGAGAGAGGGGATAACATTCTAAGAGAGAGGGGATAACATTCTAAGAGAGAGGGGATAACATTCTGGGAGAGAGGGGATAACATTTTGCGAGAGAGGGGATAACATTCTGGGAGAGAGGGGATAACATTTTGCGAGAGAGGGGATAACATTTGCGAGAGAGGGGATAACATTCTGGGAGAGAGGGGATAACATTCTAAGAGAGAGGGGATAACATTTTGCGAGAGAGGGGATAACATTCTGGGAGAGAGGGGATAACATTTGCGAGAGAGGGGATAACATTCTGGAGAGAGGGGATAACATTCTAAGAGAGAGGGGATAACATCTTGCGAGAGAGGGGATAACATTCTAAGAGAGAGGGGATAACATTTGCGAGAGAGGGGATAACATTCTGGAGAGAGGGGATAACATTTTGCGAGAGAGGGGATAACATTCTGGAGAGAGAGGGGATAACATTCTAAGAGAGAGGGGATAACATCTTGCGAGAGAGGGGATAACATTCTAAGGAGAGAGGGGATAACATTCTAAGAGAGAGGGGATAACATTTTGCGAGAGAGGGGATAACATTCTGGAGAGAGGGGATAACATTTTGCGAGAGAGGGGATAACATTCGAGAGAGAGGGGATAACATTCTAAGAGAGAGGGATAACATTCTAAGAGAGAGGGGATAACATTCTAAGAGAGAGGGGATAACATTCTAAGAGAGAGGGGATAACATTTTGCGAGAGAGGGGATAACATTCTAAGAGAGAGGGGATAACATTCTAAGAGAGAGGGGATAACATTTTGCGAGAGAGGGGATAACATTCTAAGAGAGAGGGGATAACATTCTGAGAGAGAGGGGATAACATTCTGGGAGAGAGGGGATAACATTTTGCGAGAGAGGGGATAACATTCTGGGAGAGAGGGGATAACATTTAGAGAGAGAGGGGATAACATTTTGCGAGAGAGGGGATAACATTCTAGGAGAGAGGGGATAACATTCTAAGAGAGAGGGGATAACATTTTGCGAGAGAGGGGATAACATTCTAGAGAGAGAGGGGATAACATTCTAGAGAGAGGGGATAACATTCTAAGAGAGAGGGGATAACATTCTAAGAGAGAGGGGATAACATTCTAAGAGAGAGGGGATAACATTCTAAGAGAGAGGGGATAACATTCTACGAGAGAGGGGATAACATTCTAAGAGAGAGGGGATAACATTTTGCGAGAGAGGGGATAACATTCTAGGAGAGAGGGGATAACATTCTAAGAGAGAGGGGATAACATTCTGCGAGAGAGGGGATAACATTTTGCGAGAGAGGGGATAACATTCTGGGAGAGAGGGGATAACATTTTGCGAGAGAGGGGATAACATTTTGCGAGAGAGGGGATAACATTCTGAGGAGAGAGGGGATAACATTCTAAGAGAGAGGGGATAACATTTTGCGAGAGAGGGGATAACATTCTGGAGAGAGGGGATAACATTTTGCGAGAGAGGGGATAACATTCTAGGAGAGAGGGGATAACATTCTAAGAGAGAGGGGATAACATCTTGCGAGAGAGGGGATAACATTCTAAGAGAGAGGGGATAACATTTGCGAGAGAGGGGATAACATTCTGGGAGAGAGGGGATAACATTTTGCGAGAGAGGGGATAACATTCTGGGAGAGAGGGGATAACATTCTAAGAGAGAGGGGATAACATCTTGCGAGAGAGGGGATAACATTCTAAGAGAGAGGGGATAACATTCTAAGAGAGAGGGGATAACATTTTGCGAGAGAGGGGATAACATTCTGGGAGAGAGGGGATAACATTTTGCGAGAGAGGGGATAACATTCTGGGAGAGAGGGGATAACATTCTAAGAGAGAGGGGATAACATTCTAAGAGAGAGGGGATAACATTCTAGAGAGAGGGGATAACATTCTAGAGAGAGGGGATAACATTTTGCGAGAGAGGGGATAACATTCTAAGAGAGAGGGGATAACATTCTAAGAGAGAGGGGATAACATTTTGCGAGAGAGGGGATAACATTCTGGGAGAGAGGGGATAACATTTTGCGAGAGAGGGGATAACATTCTGGGAGAGAGGGGATAACATTTTGCGAGAGAGGGGATAACATTTTGCGAGAGAGGGGATAACATTCTGGGAGAGAGGGGATAACATTCTAAGAGAGAGGGGATAACATTTGCGAGAGAGGGGATAACATTCTAAGAGAGAGGGGATAACATTCTAAGAGAGAGGGGATAACATTTTGCGAGAGAGGGGATAACATTCTGGGAGAGAGGGGATAACATTTTGCGAGAGAGGGGATAACATTCTGGGAGAGAGGGGATAACATTCTAAGAGAGAGGGGATAACATTTGCGAGAGAGGGGATAACATTCTAAGAGAGAGGGGATAACATTTTGCGAGAGAGGGGATAACATTCTAGGAGAGAGGGGATAACATTTGCGAGAGAGGGGATAACATTCTGGGAGAGAGGGGATAACATTCTAAGAGAGAGGGGATAACATCTTGCGAGAGAGGGGATAACATTCTAAGAGAGAGGGGATAACATTTTGCGAGAGAGGGGATAACATTCTGGAGAGAGGGGATAACATTTTGCGAGAGAGGGGATAACATTCTAGGAGAGAGGGGATAACATTCTAAGAGAGAGGGGATAACATTCTAAGAGAGAGGGGATAACATTCTAAGAGAGAGGGGATAACATTTTGCGAGAGAGGGGATAACATTCTAAGAGAGAGGGGATAACATTTTGCGAGAGAGGGGATAACATTCTAAGAGAGAGGGGATAACATTTGCGAGAGAGGGGATAACATTCTAAGAGAGAGGGGATAACATTTTGCGAGAGAGGGGATAACATTCTAGGAGAGAGGGGATAACATTTGCGAGAGAGGGGATAACATTCTAAGAGAGAGGGGATAACATTTTGCGAGAGAGGGGATAACATTCTAGAGAGAGAGGGGATAACATTCTAAGAGAGAGGGGATAACATTCTAGCGAGAGAGGGGATAACATTCTGCGAGAGAGGGGATAACATTCTGCGAGAGAGGGGATAACATTCTGCGAGAGAGGGGATAACATTCTAAGAGAGAGGGGATAACATTCTTGCGAGAGAGGGGATAACATTCTAAGAGAGAGGGGATAACATTTTGCGAGAGAGGGGATAACATTCTAGGAGAGAGGGGATAACATTTTGCGAGAGAGGGGATAACATTCTAGGAGAGAGGGGATAACATTCTAAGAGAGAGGGGATAACATTTGCGAGAGAGGGGATAACATTCTAAGAGAGAGGGGATAACATTTTGCGAGAGAGGGGATAACATTCTGGAGAGAGGGGATAACATTTTGCGAGAGAGGGGATAACATTTGCGAGAGAGGGGATAACATTCTAAGAGAGAGGGGATAACATTCTAAGAGAGAGGGGATAACATTCTAAGAGAGAGGGGATAACATTTTGCGAGAGAGGGGATAACATTCTAAGAGAGAGGGGATAACATTTTGCGAGAGAGGGATAACATTCTAAGAGAGAGGGGATAACATTTTGCGAGAGAGGGGATAACATTCTAAGAGAGAGGGGATAACATTTTGCGAGAGAGGGGATAACATTCTAAGAGAGAGGGGATAACATTTTGCGAGAGAGGGGATAACATTCTAAGAGAGAGGGGATAACATTTTGCGAGAGAGGGGATAACATTCTGGGAGAGAGGGGATAACATTTTGCGAGAGAGGGGATAACATTCTAAGAGAGAGGGGATAACATTTTGCGAGAGAGGGGATAACATTCTAAGAGAGAGGGGATAACATTTTGCGAGAGAGGGGATAACATTCTAAGAGAGAGGGGATAACATTTGCGAGAGAGGGGATAACATTCTAAGAGAGAGGGGATAACATTTTGCGAGAGAGGGGATAACATTCTAAGAGAGAGGGGATAACATTTTGCGAGAGAGGGGATAACATTCTAAGAGAGAGGGGATAACATTTTGCGAGAGAGGGGATAACATTCTAAGAGAGAGGGGATAACATTTTGCGAGAGAGGGGATAACATTCTAAGAGAGAGGGGATAACATTTTGCGAGAGAGGGGATAACATTCTAGAGAGAGGGGATAACATTTTGCGAGAGAGGGGATAACATTCTAAGAGAGAGGGGATAACATTTTGCGAGAGAGGGGATAACATTCTAAGAGAGAGGGGATAACATTTTGCGAGAGAGGGGATAACATTCTAAGAGAGAGGGGATAACATTTTGCGAGAGAGGGGATAACATTCTGCGAGAGAGGGGATAACATTTGCGAGAGAGGGGATAACATTCTAAGAGAGAGGGGATAACATTTTGCGAGAGAGGGGATAACATTCTAAGAGAGAGGGGATAACATTTTGCGAGAGAGGGGATAACATTCTAAGAGAGAGGGGATAACATTTTGGAGAGAGGGGATAACATTCTAAGAGAGAGGGGATAACATTTTGCGAGAGAGGGGATAACATTCTAAGAGAGAGGGGATAACATTTGCGAGAGAGGGGATAACATTCTGGGAGAGAGGGGATAACATTTTGCGAGAGAGGGGATAACATTCTAGAGAGAGGGGATAACATTTTGCGAGAGAGGGGATAACATTCTAAGAGAGAGGGGATAACATTTTGCGAGAGAGGGGATAACATTCTAAGAGAGAGGGGATAACATTTTGCGAGAGAGGGGATAACATTCTAAGAGAGAGGGGATAACATTTTGCGAGAGAGGGGATAACATTCTAAGAGAGAGGGGATAACATTTTGCGAGAGAGGGGATAACATTCTAGAGAGAGGGGATAACATTTTGCGAGAGAGGGGATAACATTCTAAGAGAGAGGGGATAACATTTTGCGAGAGAGGGGATAACATTCTAAGAGAGAGGGGATAACATTTTGCGAGAGAGGGGATAACATTCTAAGAGAGAGGGGATAACATTTTGCGAGAGAGGGGATAACATTCTGGGAGAGAGGGGATAACATTTTGCGAGAGAGGGGATAACATTCTAAGAGAGAGGGGATAACATTTGCGAGAGAGGGGATAACATTCTAAGAGAGAGGGGATAACATTTTGCGAGAGAGGGGATAACATTCTAAGAGAGAGGGGATAACATTTTGCGAGAGAGGGGATAACATTCTAAGAGAGAGGGGATAACATTTTGCGAGAGAGGGGATAACATTCTAAGAGAGAGGGGATAACATTTTGCGAGAGAGGGGATAACATTCTAGGAGAGAGGGGATAACATTTTGCGAGAGAGGGGATAACATTCTAAGAGAGAGGGGATAACATTTTGCGAGAGAGGGGATAACATTCTAAGAGAGAGGGGATAACATTTTGCGAGAGAGGGGATAACATTCTAAGAGAGAGGGGATAACATTTTGCGAGAGAGGGGATAACATTCTAAGAGAGAGGGGATAACATTTTGCGAGAGAGGGGATAACATTCTAAGAGAGAGGGGATAACATTTTGCGAGAGAGGGGATAACATTCTGGAGAGAGGGGATAACATTTTGCGAGAGAGGGGATAACATTCTAAGAGAGAGGGGATAACATTTTGCGAGAGAGGGGATAACATTCTAGAGAGAGGGGATAACATTTTGCGAGAGAGGGGATAACATTCTAAGAGAGAGGGGATAACATTTTGCGAGAGAGGGGATAACATTCTAAGAGAGAGGGGATAACATTTTGCGAGAGAGGGATAACATTCTAAGAGAGAGGGGATAACATTTTGCGAGAGAGGGGATAACATTCTAAGAGAGAGGGGATAACATTTTGCGAGAGAGGGGATAACATTCTAAGAGAGAGGGGATAACATTTTGCGAGAGAGGGGATAACATTCTAGGAGAGAGGGGATAACATTTTGCGAGAGAGGGGATAACATTCTAAGAGAGAGGGGATAACATTTTGCGAGAGAGGGGATAACATTCTAAGAGAGAGGGGATAACATTTGCGAGAGAGGGGATAACATTCTAAGAGAGAGGGGATAACATTCTAAGAGAGAGGGGATAACATTCTAAGAGAGAGGGGATAACATTTTGCGAGAGAGGGGATAACATTCTAAGAGAGAGGGGATAACATTCTAAGAGAGAGGGGATAACATTCTGGAGAGAGGGGATAACATTTGCGAGAGAGGGGATAACATTCTGGAGAGAGAGGAGGATAACATTTTGCGAGAGAGGGGATAACATTCTAAGAGAGAGGGGATAACATTCTAAGAGAGAGGGGATAACATTTTGCGAGAGAGGGGATAACATTCTGGAAGAGAGGGGATAACATTTTGCGAGAGAGGGGATAACATTCTAAGAGAGAGGGGATAACATTCTAGAGAGAGAGGGGATAACATTCTAAGAGAGAGGGGATAACATTTTGCGAGAGAGGGGATAACATTCTAAGAGAGAGGGGATAACATTCTAAGAGAGAGGGGATAACATTCTAGGAGAGAGGGGATAACATTTTGCGAGAGAGGGGATAACATTCTGGAGAGAGGGGATAACATTTTGCGAGAGAGGGGATAACATTCTAAGAGAGAGGGGATAACATTCTAGAGAGAGGGGATAACATTTGCGAGAGAGGGGATAACATTCTAAGAGAGAGGGGATAACATTCTAAGAGAGAGGGGATAACATTCTAGAGAGAGAGGGGATAACATTTTGCGAGAGAGGGGATAACATTCTGGGAGAGAGGGGATAACATTTTGCGAGAGAGGGGATAACATTCTAGAGAGAGGGGATAACATTCTAAGAGAGAGGGGATAACATTTTGCGAGAGAGGGGATAACATTCTGGAGAGAGGGGATAACATTTTGCGAGAGAGGGGATAACATTCTGGGAGAGAGGGGATAACATTTTGCGAGAGAGGGGATAACATTTTGCGAGAGAGGGGATAACATTCTGGGAGAGAGGGGATAACATTCTAAGAGAGAGGGGATAACATTTTGCGAGAGAGGGGATAACATTCTAAGAGAGAGGGGATAACATTCTAAGAGAGAGGGGATAACATTCTAAGAGAGAGGGGATAACATTCTAAGAGAGAGGGGATAACATTCTAAGAGAGAGGGGATAACATTCTAAGAGAGAGGGGATAACATTCTAAGAGAGAGGGGATAACATTCTAAGAGAGAGGGGATAACATTTTGCGAGAGAGGGGATAACATTCTAAGAGAGAGGGGATAACATTCTAAGAGAGAGGGGATAACATTCTGGGAGAGAGGGGATAACATTTTGCGAGAGAGGGGATAACATTCTGGGAGAGAGGGGATAACATTTTGCGAGAGAGGGGATAACATTTGCGAGAGAGGGGATAACATTCTGGGAGAGAGGGGATAACATTCTAAGAGAGAGGGGATAACATTTTGCGAGAGAGGGGATAACATTCTAAGAGAGAGGGGATAACATTCTAAGAGAGAGGGGATAACATTCTAAGAGAGAGGGGATAACATTCTAGAGAGAGGGGATAACATTCTAAGAGAGAGGGGATAACATTCTAAGAGAGAGGGGATAACATTCTAAGAGAGAGGGGATAACATTCTAGAGAGAGGGGATAACATTCTAAGAGAGAGGGATAACATTTGCGAGAGAGGGATAACATTCTAAGAGAGAGGGGATAACATTCTAAGAGAGAGGGGATAACATTCTGGAGAGAGGGGATAACATTTTGCGAGAGAGGGGATAACATTCTGGGAGAGAGGGGATAACATTTTGCGAGAGAGGGGATAACATTCTTGCGAGAGAGGGGATAACATTCTGGAGAGAGAGGGGATAACATTCTAAGAGAGAGGGATAACATTTTGCGAGAGAGGGGATAACATTCTAAGAGAGAGGGGATAACATTCTAAGAGAGAGGGGATAACATTCTAAGAGAGAGGGGATAACATTCTAAGAGAGAGGGGATAACATTCTAAGAGAGAGGGGATAACATTCTAAGAGAGAGGGGATAACATTCTAAGAGAGAGGGGATAACATTCTAAGAGAGAGGGGATAACATTTGCGAGAGAGGGGATAACATTCTAAGAGAGAGGGATAACATTCTAAGAGAGAGGGGATAACATTCTGGGAGAGAGGGGATAACATTTTGCGAGAGAGGGGATAACATTCTGGGAGAGAGGGGATAACATTTTGCGAGAGAGGGGATAACATTTTGCGAGAGAGGGGATAACATTCTGGAGAGAGGGGATAACATTCTAAGAGAGAGGGGATAACATTTTGCGAGAGAGGGGATAACATTCTAAGAGAGAGGGGATAACATTCTAAGAGAGAGGGGATAACATTTTGCGAGAGAGGGATAACATTCTGGGAGAGAGGGGATAACATTTTGCGAGAGAGGGGATAACATTCTGGGAGAGAGGGGATAACATTCTAAGAGAGAGGGGATAACATCTTGCGAGAGAGGGGATAACATTCTAAGAGAGAGGGGATAACATTTTGCGAGAGAGGGGATAACATTCTGGGAGAGAGGGGATAACATTTTGCGAGAGAGGGGATAACATTCTGGGAGAGAGGGGATAACATTCTAGAGAGAGGGGATAACATCTTGCGAGAGAGGGGATAACATTCTAAGAGAGAGGGGATAACATTCTAAGAGAGAGGGGATAACATTTTGCGAGAGAGGGGATAACATTCTGGGAGAGAGGGGATAACATTTTGCGAGAGAGGGGATAACATTCTGGGAGAGAGGGGATAACATTCTAAGAGAGAGGGGATAACATTCTAAGAGAGAGGGGATAACATTCTAAGAGAGAGGGGATAACATTCTAAGAGAGAGGGATAACATTTTGCGAGAGAGGGGATAACATTCTAAGAGAGAGGGGATAACATTCTAAGAGAGAGGGGATAACATTTTGCGAGAGAGGGGATAACATTCTGGGAGAGAGGGGATAACATTTTGCGAGAGAGGGGATAACATTCTGGAGAGAGGGGATAACATTTTGCGAGAGAGGGGATAACATTTTGCGAGAGAGGGGATAACATTCTGGGAGAGAGGGGATAACATTCTAAGAGAGAGGGGATAACATTTTGCGAGAGAGGGGATAACATTCTAAGAGAGAGGGGATAACATTCTAAGAGAGAGGGGAT
The DNA here is from genome assembly GCA_024610705.1 of Tetragnatha versicolor. NCBI lineage: Eukaryota > Metazoa > Arthropoda > Arachnida > Araneae > Tetragnathidae > Tetragnatha > Tetragnatha versicolor. The sequence goes on along the minus strand of JANDEH010000037.1, from coordinate 1,406 downwards.
AACATTCTAGCGAGAGAGGGGATAACATTCTGGGAGAGAGGGGATAACATTTTGCGAGAGAGGGGATAACATTCTGGGAGAGAGGGGATAACATTCTAAGAGAGAGGGGATAACATCTTGCGAGAGAGGGGATAACATTCTAAGAGAGAGGGGATAACATTTTGCGAGAGAGGGGATAACATTCTAGGAGAGAGGGGATAACATTTTGCGAGAGAGGGGATAACATTCTAGGGAGAGAGGGGATAACATTTACGAGAGAGGGGATAACATTTGCGAGAGAGGGGATAACATTCTGAGAGAGGGGATAACATTCTAAGAGAGAGGGGATAACATTTTGCGAGAGAGGGGATAACATTCTAGGAGAGAGGGGATAACATTTTGCGAGAGAGGGGATAACATTCTGAGAGAGAGGGGATAACATTCTAAGAGAGAGGGGATAACATTCTAGAGAGAGGGGATAACATTCTAAGAGAGAGGGGATAACATTCTTGCGAGAGAGGGGATAACATTCTAAGAGAGAGGGGATAACATTTTGCGAGAGAGGGGATAACATTCTAAGAGAGAGGGGATAACATTTTGCGAGAGAGGGATAACATTCTAGAGAGAGGGGATAACATTTTGCGAGAGAGGGGATAACATTCTAAGAGAGAGGGATAACATTTTGCGAGAGAGGGGATAACATTCTAAGAGAGAGGGGATAACATTTTGCGAGAGAGGGGATAACATTCTGGGAAGAGAGGGGATAACATTTTGCGAGAGAGGGGATAACATTCTAAGAGAGAGGGGATAACATTTTGCGAGAGAGGGGATAACATTCTAAGAGAGAGGGGATAACATTTTGCGAGAGAGGGGATAACATTCTAGAGAGAGGGGATAACATTTTGCGAGAGAGGGGATAACATTCTAAGAGAGAGGGGATAACATTTTGCGAGAGAGGGGATAACATTCTAAGAGAGAGGGGATAACATTTTGCGAGAGAGGGGATAACATTCTAAGGAGAGGGGATAACATTTTGCGAGAGAGGGGATAACATTCTGGGAGAGAGGGGATAACATTTTGCGAGAGAGGGGATAACATCTACGAGAGAGGGGATAACATTCTGCGAGAGAGGGATAACATTCTAAGAGAGAGGGATAACATTTTGCGAGAGAGGGGATAACATTCTAGAGAGAGGGGATAACATTTTGCGAGAGAGGGGATAACATTCTAAGAGAGAGGGGATAACATTCTTGCGAGAGAGGGGATAACATTCTGAGAGAGAGGGATAACATTCTAAGAGAGAGGGGATAACATTTTGCGAGAGAGGGGATAACATTCTAAGAGAGAGGGGATAACATCTTGCGAGAGAGGGGATAACATTCTAAGAGAGAGGGGATAACATTCTAAGAGAGAGGGGATAACATTTT